>CM076968.1:12993695-13279782 GCA_039105355.1 Benthosema pterotum | reverse complement strand
GAGAGGCAGAGAGTGAGAAAGCAATATGTAAATAGACTGTATTGTAGGCATGCGGAGTACATATTAGATATGTACATATGTGCATGCTGGTCCGTGCCGGGCGCCCGTGTGTGTGTGCACGTGCGTGCGCAAGCACGCACGTGCACACACACACGCGCGCACGCCACTCACTCACTCACTCACTCACTCTCCCAGCCCCGGCCTGGAAACCTGAGAAGGTGTGAGTTACGAGGGACTGGATTGTGCTCTTTCCTGGGGAGCGAGGGGTGCCGAAGTGTCAGAATTCCAATTTCCTGCAAACAGTCACTGCCTGTCACACACTCTACCCAGCGCTCACACACACACACACACACACACACACACACACACACACACACACACACACACACACACACACACACCCCCACACACACACACACACACACACACACACACACACACACACACACACACACACACACACGCACACACGTCTTTCTGTGTTTCTGTCCATCTCTCTGTCTTTCTCACGTTCTAATTCATAAACTCTCACCTCTCATATATACCAGGTCCATTCATTGGTGGAAAAAGTACTCACATTACTTAAGTAAAAGTATCTTTACTGAATAAATATAGAAATACGTGGAAGAATAAATGGAATTGAGAATTACACGAGCAAAAGCAACAGTAGTGGTTTTGTCCAAATGGATTTCTGCAAATGTAGCACTTGCTCATCCTGCTTTTTTTTTTTTTTTTTTTAAATAGCAGATCTATATAAGCTCACGTGCGTTGGCTTTGTGAGCTTGAAGACAGGCCACTCTCAAACTGACGAATGGAAAGTGGTTTAAAGATAATAATAGGCAACTATATAGCAAAATCTGTGTTTGTAAACTAAGTCTAACTCCACCTCACCTCCCTCTATTGGCTGATTATTAAACTGCTGAGATTGCTGCACTGCGATTGGCTGTCTCACCCCATGCACCCCACCACCACCACAAACACAGACACACTAGCACCACCTTGTCGTGGGCCCCGACGAATGTATTAGATGACTAAAACATGATTTGTTGACAAGGACAAAGTTCTGGATCGCCTGCAGGGCAAAGCAAGTGCCTGTCTGCAGGGAAACAGCTGCAGCATGAAAGTAGAAGCGATGTAGAGGGGGAAAAGCGAAAAAAATATCTATCTATAAAAAAATATCTATTTATAAATCTATAAATATATTTCAATTTTTGGCTACAAAGTTGTCGATAATACCTTTAAAATATATTTGTTATAACAATAAAAACATAAAAGTAACTGAAATTTTCAAAAACATGTAGTTCAATATTTCAATATTTGGAGATATACAGTACGTATAACAGAGTTGAAGTTAAAGTATCGGAAACATTCAAGTAAAGTACAAATATATGCAAAAAAGGATTGCTGAACTCCAGTAGTACTCAGTACTTTATACTATGACTATCAGGGGTGGATGTCAGGGGGGGGGGGTATCTTGGGTTGTTTTTGCATGCCTATGCCTAATCCGCCCCTGCTGACCATCACCCCCTGATCTCCTGTATCCACTGCATAAAGTGAGGGAATGACAGAGAGACACCCGGAGACAGAGAGAGAGAGAGATGAGAGAGAGAGAGAGAGAGAGAGAGAGAGAGAGAGAGAGAGTGGGAGAGTAAAAGTTTAGGGAAAAAAAAAGAGAGGGAAGAGTGTGAGGGAGTCGCTCGCTCCCGAGGCCCTCCCACTTTCTGTAATGCTCCGGCCCATCCCTAAATTGAGGGCCAATGGGAGCGGCCCATGCACTCCCACTACAATAGGTAAAGGGGCGAGCAGAGAGAGAGAGAGAGAGAGAGAGAGAGAGAGAGAGAGAGAGAGAGAGAGGAGAGAGAGAGAGAGTTTGTGTTTTGAGGAGAGGAGAGAGAGTGAGATAGGCACAGAGAGAGAGAGAGAGAGGAGAAGACAGCACAGCAGCAGAGAGGAATTTACAACAAAGTCTAACTCATTCACCCCTGGGAACACACACCGCTGGTGACTGAGGAATACTGACATACACACACTCACACACAGACAGACAAGGAGGAGAGAGAGAGGAGAGGGAGAGGAGAAGAGAGAGACACTGTAAAAAGGCAAGGAGACGACAAGAGAGAGAGAGAGAGAGAGAGAGAGAGAGAGAGGAGAGAAGAGAGAGAGAGAGAGAGAGAGAGAGAGAGAGACAGAGACAGAGAGAGAGAGAGAGAAGGAGAAAGAGAGACAGAGAAGGAGATGCAAAGAGCAGGGGAAGTTGTGACAGTCAGTTGAGCCAGTCAGTCCAGACTCATAGAGGCTTGACTTGGGTTTGATTCACACACAGCTTGGAGACAAGAGAGAGAGAAAGAGAGAGAGAGAGAGAGAGAGAGAGAGAGAGAGAGATAGAGAGAGAACCTGTTTGTTGGAACAGTTGGATCCACACAACACCCAACAAAGCTGCAGAGGCTTCTCAGGCTTCTCAACAACAACACAACAGAGAATAAGAGAGGAGCTACAGTAATACTACTGCTGGGACGTCTCTTCACATCTGCCAGTCAGTCTGAGGAACTGTCTGTCAAGTCAAAACAAGCATCCGGAGCGCCTGAAGAAGTAGAAGAGGAAGACGCAGCAGCAACGAGAGAGAGAGAGAGACGCACAGGTGTGATTGCCGGCTATACACAGGGACACGCGCGATCACGGAGAGAGAGAGGACAGTTTCATTCATTCATTCAGTGAGAGGACAATCCAGACGGACGGACATACATACATACATACATACATCCGGACGGACCATGCTACCTGTGCTGCTGTGTCTCCTGTGCGTGCAGCAGGCGGGGGGACGCGGCGGGGCTGCTGCTGCTGCGTCCTCCGTTTGGGGAGGCGGGGGCGGCGGGGGCTACGGCGGCGGTGGTCGGGGGGGCAGCGCTGCAGGGGGGCAGCAGCAGCAAACGACGGCTGCAGGAGGGGGGATAATGATGCCCCGCGGCGCCGCCGCCCCGCCACCGACCACGACGACCACCTGCCCGCCCCCGTGCCAGTGCGAGGAGGACGGCATCTACGTCATGGCCGACTGCTCCGAACTGGGGCTGTCGGCGGTGCCGCCAACCTCAGTCCACTGACCACGTACCTGTGAGTAGGAACGAAGCACACACACACACACACACCACACACACACACACACACACACACACACACACACACACACACACACAACACACACACACCACACACGACACACACACACACACACCACACACACACAACACACACACGACAGACAAATACACCACAATTTTCAGCACTCTGACAGTGAGAGTGACAGTGTGAGTTGACCTATGACCCCTGTCCCACCATACACAGACACACACACACGCACACCTGCAATCGTTTCTCGTATTTATACGTAGCTGTTGTGACTTGTTGGATGTGATCTTGTCCACAATTCCAAGCTGCTGTGATGTTGGTGATCAATCATATTGGAGAGAGGCAACGACGGCCAAAATGTCCAGACCAGAAATAACACGTTCTTAAAGGGGAATTTTCAACATTTTAATGTCATTAATATACCTCAGAGATGTTGGGTGGCCATGATTAAAAGAAAAACCCTAACCCTAACCCTAACCCCCATTCCCCCAATGGAGGTCTGAGAAAACCACTAAACATGGTGAAAAACATCTTGATGACATCATCAAGATTATTTTCCACCATGTTTAATGGATTTCTTTAGACGCTTCTTTTTTTCTGAGAGCGTACAAATGGAACCAAATGAACCCGTTAGGGTTGATTTGGTTCCATTTTTACGCTCTCAGAAAAAAAGAAAAAAAACATGAAAATGGTGGAATTCCCCTTTAATCTACTTTTTATCCAATTGTTGCTTCTTGTAATTCAAGTCTTCGCGTGACGCTCTCAAAGTGGTTTGGCAACACTCCATCTTTCATCCGTATGTTTTGGGGACCACCTGGAACTCTTTCTCTCAAGGACCACTTCGTGATTTAACAAAACTGACGAGGGAGGTTATTATTCCGTGAAAACAAAAGCACGTGGTGCAGACATTAAGGCCTTTGGACTTGGAATTGTTCTACTGTGGTACTAACATGCATCAATTCATCACTGGTTAGTCAAGGTCCAAGGAAGGGCTGAAATGTTTACCTTTCAGTAAAGACATAGGGCTTCCATTTTCGTTACATGATAAACCCCTTATCCCATTTTTATACTAGTTTTAAAAACTTTTGAGAAAAGTTCAATGCGCCTATTGACACGTTGTGAGCTTGTAGACTGGCCATTTGAACTATTGAAAAATGTTTTTTTCTAAATAGTTTAAAAAGGCAAACAAGTTAAGGAATATGGGGTTTAGCGGTAACGAGCCCATACTGTGGGAGCCTATAAAGTGATGGGTTGTTTTTCATGTCTTTACTGAAGTCAACACTTGCCTCATGTGCTATAAACATCCTCCACATCATAATCACGCTGCATCCTCTCCTTGTTAATGGAGGGGGAAAAAACATATTGTTTGTTTGTTGCATGTTGCTTACGAACACTGTTCGGTTTTGTTACTTGGCTTGTCGCGCATCTGTTTATGCCATTCATAATGCACAATATATTGCCTATAATATACCACAGAATGAAAGTCATCTTGAGTGTTGTGTGGTCTTATAATGGAAGATATAGACGTTGAGTCATTGAGGTTTTTTTTTTTTTCTTTGCAATTTCTTTTCAGCCGACTTAAAGGCATGGAACAGTTGAATCAATGAGCGACAGTTGGACGTGTCACCAGAGGCACGGGGACACGACCAAATGGACAGGCCAAGTGGGAACATGTGTGTGTGTGTGTGTGTGTGTGTGTGTGTGTGTGTGAGAGAGAGAGAGAGAGAGGGAGAGTGAGTGTGTTGGCCACTACGGTAATATTACGGGACCGGTGCTTTCAGTGTCGGGTTTCCAAGCGCCAACTGGAGATCCAGCGCGTGTGTGTGTGTGTGTGTGTGTGTGTTGTGTGTGTGTGTGTGTGTGTGCCTGCGTGCAAGCACATTTTGTCATCTGTGTGAGAACGCTTGTGTTGATATGGGTACACGCTCACATGACTCGACTACGTCGGAGCTTTTTTTACGAGCTCTCGACACTCGCAGGTTTAAGACGGGCAGACCTGACCTCTTCTCAGGATGTCTGCAGGCCTTGTTTTCTCACCACAAAAGTTAACACGTCTGTATTACCAATCTATAGTACCGCGATATCCAACGTCAGTACTGCTCCACATCAGAGCCGGTGTCCAAAAGAACATAAGCATGTTGTTGTATTTATACATTCTCATTCTCTAACGATTTTTCCAAAAGCTTTACAAAACCTAAAGATATATCATCGTACCTTCATAAGATATCATGTGAGAACACCTGATGAGTGGCAAAAAAGACTTTCTGGACATTGCAGTCCATACATATCCAAATAGAAAAGCTGTATATTTACTTGACAGCCAAACAGAAAGGTCCTAAATGATTGCATTAATTGAAGGAGCATTCAGTGTTTTTGCCCCCCCCAGACCAAACTGAAACTAGGGGTCAGGGAGGAACTCCTTATATGGTCACCACACTCTGTAGAACGGAGCATTAGCCAAAATAAAAACACAAAAATAGCAATATTTGAATTAACCAAATTCACTCAATATGAGTTTTACTATGGATTTACTATAGTCACGCTGTCATACACATACGGCACCTTCTATAACAGTGGTTTTCAACCATTTTCATGTGAAGGCCCATTATTTATTGGTCATTAAAGAGCCACAGACCCAGCGTTTCATTAGATTTAGTCTGGTCTCACACCTTAAACTTTCAATATTTCGTTGGCCAACAATCAAAAATTACAATTCTTCTGCATTGCCATTCGGGCCATTCCCTAACCTCTCTAACTTGTAAATTGAGTAATGCCCTCAAGAGTTAGTTGCACGGGGGACCAAGCGGAATCCTGCTGAAGGACCGCTAAGGGGTCCCCGGACCACTGGTTAAAAACCACTGCTCTATAATAGTGAAGGCATGGTGAGCTACATTTGAAACAAAGGCAAGCTCTTCACAATGAACCACTATCAGCGTACAGTGTGTTATCGTCAGTGACAAGGTCAACGCCGCTTCGTCAGCAGGGAGTAATATCGTTTTCTACGGGAAGAAACCTCTTATCTGCATATTTTGACATTTTGTGGGTATTCTTCTCGTAAATTAACGCCCTATCCTTTTCATAGGAAGGCCCACTGCCGGTATTTATTCTGCATTTGAGCCATGGACCAACACTTAATGAGATTTAGCTGCTCAGACCCCACCCAAAAACCTTGCATATTTTGTTGCCTTTACAGTATATTTTGATCTTCTGTGGCTTTATTTCTCGTAAATTTGACCTCCTATACTTCATTGCGCTACAGCAGTAGTTTTAAATCCCGTCCAAGCGAAGGCCCACGACTGGTATTTATTCACTTGATTGAGATTTAGCCACTCGGGCCAAAAAACTTGGTACCGTTATTGGTACCTTTATGAGTGATAACAGGCACACTTGATCAAAAATGACAACAGACCTTGCCGCAAGCCCCACCCCCTCTCCAACAAGTGTCCAACCCATGGTCTTCACTTTCCAGACCGGGCTCAGTCATTCCAATGTAAATATCATGGACATTACAAGTAGAATGCCAGATCATTTTTTGGAACCAGACTTTCAAAAATCTCAAACAAACAAGGCCTGCCGTTGGTGGAGGGGTTTGTCTTATCACAGGTTATGCTTAGTTGTGATTGGACCATATAGCATAGTTTGGGGAGGAGGGGCTTATTAAAAGGTCTGATTCTCCTGCTTTCTCTAATTATACAATAACTGAACCCCTTGAGAGTGCTAAAATGGTTTTGAATCCTGAACAAGTAAGTCTTAAGACTCACAAGGCTTCTTTCCAGACCCCTGTCTCTGTCAGGGGGTCCCTGACAGAGACGTTATATTATATTGCAGTTTCAAAAACCCCACCCTAAAAGCCTGAAAGATGTGGACTAAAGCCAGCCATCCTCCTCCTCCTGCTGCTGTATGCTCGCTGCAGCCTCAGCGCGCTGCTGCAGCGAGCTGGAGGGGTGGTGCCTCGGAGGAGCGATTAAGACCACTTTAGTGATAACTGATATCGAAGTGATAGAAGTCCAATCCAGGAAACACTAGAAGCAGCAGCAGCAGCAGTGCAGCCACGGTGGAGTGGAGGAGAGCGTTCGGTTCGGCCCACTAGGGGCGCCACCACCAAACCCCCCTCCCTCCCTCCCGACCCTACTATAACGCTGCAAACGAACGAACGAACGAGACACACGGGAGGACACACAGAGAGCTGCATGCGGGGAGGGGGGTTGGGGTGGGGTTTGGGGGGGTTTACGCGGATCAACAGTTTATATAGCGAACGACTTTAAAAGGCTGCACATAAAACATAACTCTAACGCTGTCTTGGATGGCCGCTTCTCTCCCTATATACCCCAGTGTTATACCTCCTCCTCCTCCTCCTCCTCGATCTGCCTCCGCTGAGAGAGAGAGAGAGAGAGGAGAGAGAGAGAGAGAGAGAGAGAGAGAGAGAGAGAGAGAGAGAGAGAGAGAGAGAGAGAGAGAGAGGGCCAGGTTTCATCTCACATGAAAGCTAAAACACATGGAGAGGAGGAGGATAACATAGCGTAGAACACTGCGCTGCGCTGAGCTGCGCTGCTGCGCCTGCCGGGGTGATGAAATATTATGTTCTCTCTGACTCTGTCCAGGAATCAGTCCTCTATACTTATGACAACGTCGGGGGGTCCGGTAACGTAGCACTGTTGGAACAATGCAGGACCGAGGTGCAGGCGGGCTCCAAGAACAATGAAAAACGGCACGGCGCACACACACACACACACACACAGTATACAGGGGCCAGCAGCACACACACACACACACACACACATGCACGCACGCTGACACATGCGGCAGGCATGCACATAGACCGTCGTACACCAAGGGCGTATAGATAGAAATGACATTATATTTCTGAAATTCTGTTCTGATTCTCTCAGAAAGAAGTGAGTATTATGTTTTTGTCCCTGAGAGGGTTCCAGCCAGGTGGTCCCCAGCTAAGTTGGTTAACCAGATGTAACTCTTGAGAACGTAAAAAATGAAACCAAATGGACCCTTGCGGGTCCATTTGGTTTCATTTTTACACTCTCAAGAGTTATTCATCATCAAAGATGGACAAAAGCAAAAGAAATCTTTAGTTTTGGGGTCTGTGGGGCTAAAATGTCATGGTGGTCCGTGGCTCAAATGCGATACAAATGGTGGGCCCTGGTATCAAAAAGGTTGAAAACCTCTGATCTAGACTTTAAAGGTATTATAGGCAACTTTTTAGCCACAAAACAAAATATACTATACTGTATACTGTATATATTGTTATATTTTTGCATTTTTCCCCTCTGTGTCACACCTGCTTTGATGCTGCAGCTGTTTCCCTGCAGACATACGCTTGCTTTGGGCTGGCCCAGAACTTTATTGTCGTCAACAATCATGAAAACATTCGTCAGGCTCGGGAAAGGACACACACACACACACACACACACACACACACACACACACACACACACACACACACACACATGTACTGTATGTGTGTGCGTGCTCTGCACTCTCGGGGCTGGCGAGCTCAAAGACAGACAGACAGACAGACAGACAGACAGACAGACAGACACAGACAGACAGACAGACAGACAGACAGACAGACAGACAGACACACACACACACACACAAACACACAAATACATCATTCTCCACAAACACAGGAGTAATTGTTCATTTCCCCTCGTTACCTAACTGTGGAACTGGACCAATTAGTACGTTTGAGGGGCTGATTTAGAAAGGATAAATAAACCCAACGACCAAAGGCACACATGCGCGCGCACACACACACACACACACACACACACACACACACACACACACACACACACACACACACACACACACACACACCACACAACACGCACGCACGCACACACCGCACAAAAGAGTGGACAAGTAGAACGAGATGCAGGACAACACAAAATAAGACAAAATAAGAGACACGCGGCTGTTTTTGTCATGGCCCCAAAAAGGTAGAAAAACAACTCGACTCGTGTGCTTGCGAGCACACGCACACACACACACACACCTCCCATAACCCGGCGGCCCACCCAGGCAGACCCCGTACACATGATATGATGTGGCACACATAAGAACTGACCCAACGCCACAGCGTACACAGTATTTATACTCTGGCTTGTCATCTCGGACCCCCCGCTGGTATTAGTATTATAAAACATTACGACAGCCCATTAGGCCTCATGCACTGGCCCGGTCCAATCAATCCCCTGGACCCAAACTCTCAGTCCAAGCCCAGAGACACACACCCGCCCCAGTGGGTGCTGTGCTTAAAAAAAAATGTTTGTATAAGTCTGGTGGGCCCTTGATGGAGTTCCAGGCGGTCTCCCAGATAGTTATAGGAATAAAATGGATCCTTATGGGTCTGTATAACAAGAGAGGGTATATCAAGAGAAAGTACAAATGGAACCACACTTTGGTTCATTTGTAGTGCTTCGACAGACAGAGGGCACTGTTTTTTTTTTTCTTCTTTTTCTCCGGTTGAAAAAAAAAAAAAAAAAAAAATAGTCCAATACATTTCAAAGTGCCAGGATGATTTTAGGACGATTTTAGTGGCCTCTTCTGCCAGTTAATGTGATTTCTTTTCAGAGCCACAGCCTGAAAAGCTCCTAAAAACACATGCATTGTGCAAGAGGGTGACTATAGAGTCTCCTCACTGTATATTCAAGGAGAGGGTCGCAGGGATTTGGTGGAGAAACGTCCACGTATCACGCCACCACACACACACACACACGCACACACACACACACACACGCACACGCACACACACACCGTATAGATGACATCATTTAGCCATGTCATTGGAGAGCCCTTCAAAGGGGTCTCAGTCACAGAGCAGCACCAGCGCTAATGTTACAGCGAGAGAGAGAGAGAGAGAGAGAGAGAGAGAGAGAGAGAGAGAGAGAGAGAGAGAGAGAGAGACCGCTAGGGCCATCCATTCAGTCCAATTCTTTGGCTGGCTGTGTGAGTGCATGTGTGTGTGTGTGTGTGTGTGTGTGTGTGTGTGTGTGTGTGTGTGGTGTGTGTGTGTGTGTGTGTGTGTGTGTGTGTGGTGTGCGCAAATCGCCTGCTGTCGGGTGCTTTTCAAGGATTTAAATAAAAAGAAAGAAATAGAAAAAGTGGCAGAGCTACAAGCTTTGAAATGTGTCCTCTTCCTGTGTCCCCCTATAGTTCAAGGGTTCCCAAGTGGGGTCTGGGGACCCCTAGGGGGACTTGAGGGAGTTCCAGGTACCCTTGGAACACACTCCAGTCCCCTCGGGACGTTAGGAACCAAATGGAACCGGAGAGCGGACTCCATTTGTACACTCTCAGTGTTAAATTAACATTGATTTTACAATATAAATTGAGAGTGCCAGAGATAGATATGGCATTAAATAATGCATGTCAAACTGAGAGTGCTTGAACCCATAAGTCTATACAACTAGAAGATTAATGGTCATTTTTGATCTGTATGTTTGACTGTTTGGTTTCCCAAATCCAGCCTGGTATTGTGGACAAAAGCAAAATAAATCTTTTAGTTTTGGGGTCTGTGGGGCTAAAATGTCATCAAATGGTGGTCCTCCGTGGCTCAAATTCTGAATAAATGGTGGTCCCTGGCATGAAAAAGGTTGAAAACCCCTGATCTAAAGCACAATTTAACTTTCTGCGTCTAACTGACTGACTGACTGACAGAGGAGCCATGAATCAGGCTACGGAACGCAGATAATTTGTAGAAAACCTCCAGCCTCGGTTCTCTCTCTCTCTAGGCTGGTGGAGAAAGACAAACAAGCCTCCTAGCCCGTGTGCGTACAGCCGTACACATACCGTACGCACGCAGTGAGTAAAAAAAATGCCGTCTGATTCTCCTCAGGAATCCTGACGTGACTGTAGGAAGCCTGCAGTTTACAGGGGCGGATCTAGGCATGGGCATGGGGGGGCGGGGCTAAATGCCCAGTCTGCCCCACCAAACATGATGGCATGCCAAACAACCCAGTTGTGGCAGCACTAAACCAACAGCATTTCATTGAAAA
This sequence comes from Benthosema pterotum, assembly GCA_039105355.1. NCBI lineage: Eukaryota > Metazoa > Chordata > Actinopteri > Myctophiformes > Myctophidae > Benthosema > Benthosema pterotum. Next base: position 13,268,647 of record CM076968.1, on the reverse strand, counting down.
CAGAAAACTCTCTGAGTCAGACCTTTAGCTTTATGCATGCTGTGTGTCTGTTGCAACTTCAACAACAACTGGTGTTATTATTGATGCTCAGTTGACTAATATAAGTCCTGTAATGGAAAATGGTATGGGTGCGGCTTCATCGCCCGTGGCGCAAAGCGACCTGGGCGATGAAGCCGCACCCATACCATTTTCTCCTGCATGCCACCCCCAATTTGGGGAAATGTTACATCCGCCCCTGTTGCAGTATATACGCTCTCTCTCCCGCTGTGGAGAGGGGGCGGGGGTGAGGGGGGTTAGGAGAAGCTGAAAAAGGTGCTCCGAGGCAACTCGGAGGAGCAAAGTGCTCCGCGGAGATTTATGGCAATAATGGTTTCCGTGGGCAACGCCATGAAATGAGCTGTCATGTGAGAGGTCTTTGAAAGACCTCCACTTTGATATCAGATTAGAGAGGAAAGATAGCACCCAAGGGTAGTTAAAGTATGTGCGTGCTATCCCTGTGTATGTGTGTGTAGTATGTGCGTGCGAGTGAGCGCACGTGTGCGTTTATTGCGTGGCGTTCCTAGAGTTTGCTGGAACATGGCGTGCATGTTATAAAGCACATAAATGTAAAGGGAGATCTCTGGGCGTTTTACGGCTGTATGGCTGTGAGCAAAAGTCGCAAGTCGGCCCACGAGAGACGATGCTGGAGAAACATCAGTGCCTCTAAAGATGTTTTTTTTCATGAATGTACAATGATCAAATTTGATCAATCTGGGCAGTCCACAAAATAATCACATTCGAAATGGGGACCTCCCAAAATGATCATATTTGAACTGGGGGAGAGGGGACCCCACAAAATAATCCTTTTTGAACTGGAGACACCACAAAATAGTCATATTTGAACTGGGGGGCAGCCAAAATAGTCATATTTGAACTGGGGACCCCACAAAATAGTCATATTCAAATTGGCTACCATCCATACAAAAAATCATGTGGGATCTTTGGTGTGGGGACAGCATAGACCCCCCCCCCCCCCTTAAAAATTAACCATATTTGAACTGCAGGAGACCCCCCCTCCCAAATAATCATTATTTGAACGAGGGTCCGGCGTCCAAATTATTACACATCCACGCAGGGGTCTTTGTGTGACATGGAAAAAGGTTTTGAGAAGCTGCTGAGCTATAGCTCCACACGGTCTCTACAACAAGCGTTGGTCAACAAACAAAGACCCCACACCCAGCAACCCCCCCAAGCCCCCCCCCCAAGCCCCCACCCCTCAACAGGGCCTTATCTAAGCTCTGAGAAGCAAGGCTAGCTTCTATTTATTTTTGCTCCAAAGTGAATGGATATATGTTTATGATCAGATTGGAATGTTTGAGCGGTGCCATATATACACACACACTGGCCCTGGTCTGTTTGGAAGGCTGTCAGTCAATGCTGTTTACACATCACACCCCGGTGTCAGCGGCCCGCACGCACGCAACACACACAACACACGCAAGTGCTTGTGTGTGTGTGTGTGTGTGCATCAGGGGCGGATGTAACATTTCCCAATTGGGAGGGGGGGGGGGGGGGGGTGCAGAAGAAAATGGTATGGATGCGACTTGATGTCGCACCATTTTCAGTTACAGCAGTGGTTTTCAACCTTTTTGACACCAGTGCCCACTATTTATTCAGAATTTGAGCCACGGACCACCGTTTGATGACATTTTAGCCCACAGACCCAAAACCCAAAGATTTCTTCTTTTTTTTTATCTACAATTCTAGGCTGGATTTGGGAAACATAACAGGCAAACCTAGATCTCTAGTTGTGTCGATTTAGGCTAGTTCAGATGATGATGACTTTTTTTTAACTCTTGAGAGTGTAAAAATGAAACCAAATGGACCCGCAAGGGTCATTCATTTTTACGTTCTCAAGAGTTACATCTGGTTAACCAACTTAGCTGGGGACCACCTGGAACCCTGCCAAGGACCACTGGTGGTCCACGGACCACCTATTGAAAACCCTTGAGTTACAGGACTTTTATTAGTCAAGTAAAGCATCAACAATAACATCAGTTGTTGTTGAAGTTGCAACAGACACGCAGCATGCATAAAGCTAAAGGTCTGACTCAGAGAGTTTTCTATTTTCAATGATGAAATGCTGTTGGTTTAGTGGTGACACAACTGTAGTTAGTTAGTAGCAATAGTAGTAGTAGTGTTTCAAATCATTTTAAATACAAGCACTTTAATTTGAAATATCTTGGGTTGTTTTGCATGCCATCATGTTTTTGGTGGGGCAGTCAGGGCATTTAGGGGGGCATTGCCCTCCCCATGCCCATGCCTAGATCCGCGCCTGGTGTGTATGTGTGTGTGTGTGTGTGTGTGTGTGTGTGTGTGTGTGTGTGTGGCGCTGCTGCTGGGCTGTGACTGAGTGCAGTCTGAGCGGCAGGCTGCAGTGTGATTAGGTGATGCTTTGTGGTGGCGGTATGCATGGTGGTGGTGGCGTGTGGTGGAACTTCTAACGGTGACTTGGCCAGCCTCAGGAAAACCACAAGCTAGTGCATTAAACCAGATAGAGGGGAACCGATGAGCGTGTGTGTGTGTGTGTGTGTGTGTGTGTGTGTATGTGTGTGTGTGTGTGTGTGTGTGGTAACAACCCAGACTGCTGAGGGAATTCTGTCTAGCCAGTGGGAGTCCAGGCAGAGCAAGACGATGGAGGAAAAGGAGAGAGAGAGAGAGAGAGAGAGAGAGAGAGAGAGAGAGAGAGAGAGAGAGAGAGAGAGAGAGAGAGGATGGAGAAGTATAAGATGAAAGAAAGAAGAAAAAACAGTATATTGCTACTATACCGAATAATTTATCATGTCAAGGCTGACCCCAAGGATTATATACTGCATATACAGTATGCACCGACATGTATGTATGTATGTATGTATGTATGTATGTATGTATGTATGTATGTATGTATGTATGTATGTATGTATGTATGTATGTATGTATGTATGTATGTATGCATACAGTATGTATGCAATACTGTATATATGTACATCTGTGTGTTTGTACAGTACAACATTTGTTCTAAGGGACAGTGCCCAGTCCAAAGGATTTGAGAATATTGAGTTAAAGGGGAATTCCACCCATTTTCAACGTTTCGCTATGTGATTAATATACCTTAGAGATGTTGTGTGGGAATAATAATAAAAAGGTCTTTTTGAATAGTAAAAGCAAAAAACAATGCATTCTTTTTATAGCTAAAATCTGAGATAATACAGTACTTTCAAAGTCATCACTGGGTTAAACACACGCATGCATGCATGCATGCGCGCGCGCGCACACACACACACACACACACACACACACACACACACACACACACACACACACACACACACACACACACACAAATATATGGTATAAACACATGCACAACACAATAACATCCTGCCTGGACGGTGGCGACTGTCGTGTGCGTGTCATCTGGCCATTTAGGTTGGCGGAACGATTCCTATCACCACTGACCGGGTCACACTGTAAACACCATGTCAGAGAGAGAGAGAGAGAGAGAGAGAGAGAGAGAGAGAGAGAGAGAGAGAGAGAGAGAGAGAGAGAGAGAGAGAATCATTCACACGGTCAGAAAAGAGGACCTTGAGTTTGTGTGTGTGTGTGTGTGTGTGTGTGTGTGTGTGTGTGTGTGTGTGTGTGTGTGTGTGTGTGTGTGTGTAGGGTAGTTTGTGGAGCAGTTATCAGGGCATCAGTGTCCTGACTCCGGATTCCGGACATCTGTGGGGACCCCCCCAATCCCCCCATCCAATTTACCCCCCCGATTCCCTATCAGAATATGAGTATCATGATTCGTAAGGTTTGTACAGGTGTCAATCTAATCGCGTGGACCACGAGGTGGCATGACACTTAATAACCAGTTAGCCACATATCAAGGACTTTTCCAACCAAGGTTCATGTTTAAAAAATATATTAGTGATTTTATTAACTGCTATAGTCCTAATAAAACCCCAGGAAATTATATTTGGCCACAGTTTACTGGATCTACTGAATGTGAAGGTCCATAGAATAAGGGAGTTACATGGACTATGCATCAATGTGTGATAAGCTCAATAGCTTTTGTGGGCATATGGTGTCTATTAGGGGTGTATAAATAATACAAATAAATCTCCATTTTCTTTTGTAAAAAATGACCATCCCTAATGTCAAAAACAGCTAAAAATCACTAAAACTAAAGAAGGCAGCAAATGTAAAACAATTAACACCTATGTTTTAGTTTGTCTAATAACAACCTAAAACATGAATCTTGGTTGAAAAAAAAACAAAAAAAAACACACACACACACACACACACACACACACACACACACACACACACACGCACACACACACACACACACACACACACACACACATTTTGCTGTGAGTCGACTGTTCCCCCCGGACATCAGTTTGACTGTACGCGCTGCGCATGTGCATGTGCATCTGGGACAGGTGTTGGAACTGCACATGTTGAGCCAAGTGTAAAAATGTGCGTTATCTTGGGCAGTGGTTCCAAATTTGGAGTCCAGAGACCCCAGGGGTACTTGACATGTCTGTGTCACACCAGTAATAATGACACTTTATTCATTCTAAAAACATTTGCAAAGTAACTGAAGTTTTCAAATAATTGCAGTGAAATAAAAATAGTACAATATTTTTGGATGTGAGATTGTAGCGGAGTTGAAGTATTGAAATGTGTGAAACACTTAACTGCATGGATCCCCTTTTGTAACATTTTCATGTCTAATCTCTTGTGAAAAAAGTACACCATAACTCTGAAAAGTTAAAATAGAACTGAAAACGGACCGCCTCGATCCATTCACGCAGGACTACACATGTGTATACGAAACAACGTCAGGGACCATTAGCTGCTTCTTCTATACTGACACTCGAAACAATTTATTTACCGCACAAAACCGCTTCCCTTCTTTTTACTACCTTCCCTCAAATATGTGTTGTTTGTGTCAAAGTTGTCAGTTGTTTGGCCTCTCTCCGTCTCGCTTCCCGGCTTCTGTATTCTTCATTTCCCGAACCGAGCGGAACCTGCCAGGCTAGCGCTGTCGCATACCTCACGGAGTCACGGAGCAAGAGACCGCTAAGATGTACGTGAACGTTTTGTGGCGAAAACACGGCGATCCTCCCCAGACCTGACCTTGAGAACCAGTGGTCTAAACATCAATCAGTGTTTCCCAAAACCTTTTAGTCTGGGACTCAAAACGAACGATTTTGATGTCATCATGTCTAACCCGCGACTCAAACTAGTGTGAAAATAGGAGCATCTATACAAGCTCACGACACGTACACTGTAGCTCTGCGGTGGCCTGAAGCGGATAAATATATAAAGGTATTTACAGGGGAATTCCACTCATTTTCATCATTTTAATATTTTTTTTAATATACCTTAGAGATGTTGTGTGGAAATATGACAAAAATCCTCCCCATTCTGTTTAAAATAGAGTGTCTAAAAAACAATCAACAATGATGTCATCAAGATGTTTTCACCATGTTAGTGATTTTTTTTTCAGTTCTAGGAATGTTTCCTAGAACTGGATTACAGAGTGAGATGTTGAAAATGATTGGAATTACCCTTTAACTGACCTAGCTAAGCCTATTACAGTAATATAGGTTATCGACAATATCTGCCAAATTGTCTCTGTAATGTATCTGGAAGAATTTGAGGTCAAATGTAGAGTTGCTGCCTGGCTCCATATACTGTATATGCAGAATTGCAGATTATGATCCAGCCTTCTCCATGTGTGGTAATCCAGGATATGATGAGGTCGGTCTTGTGATCGTCATATATGATTGCCATATATGGAGATGGCCATATATGGCTACCCTTATTAGGGCATGCTATAGAAGACACTGTTTGTGATGACGTCACATCATGGCATTGGCATATAAAGCAGAGACGTGGACAGACATCTCATCTGAAAGAGTCCAAGGACTAAGGAGTGGCAGTGAGGGGTTTGACGTCCAGAGAAGAGACATGCTGCGTTGGATGGCCAAAGTCAAAACGCCAGAGAGGATTTCTGATGCCGTTGTAGTCATGGGAGACAGGATGTACTGCTTTAGAGGCGGATTCTGGGATCTGGGCCGCTATCACATGCACGTGGACGTCTTCGACACAGTGTCTTTACTCTGGAGGAAGTTGACTCCTGCACTGCACCCTCAAAGAGATCCCCTGGAGATTCCCTTCAAGCGCTGCGATCACACGGCCGTGCTGGTAGGAGATATCGCCTACATCTGGGGAGGCTTCACGTACATGGGGGACTACTGCAACGTGCTTTATGCGTTCGACGTCAGCACTCACCGTTGGTCCAACTTGCCAAAGTTTCCGGGGATGTTCCGGACGGCAGGAGCTTCCACTCGGCCTGCGTCCTGGGGAAGGTCATGCTCATCCATGGAGGACTGACCCAGACTGGATTCACTAATGACATCTTCAAGTTGGACACCAGCACAATGGTCTGGTGCTCAATTAAGCCCAGAGGAACTGCACCTCCCGCTTCGGCGAGTCACTCCGCCACCATCATCGGCACTAAGATGTTTGTGTTTGGAGGCTTTGGGGCTCAGTTAAAGTCCCTCGACAGCGTCAGAGTGCTTGACACAGAGAACGACGTCCTCTGCATGAACCCGCCGTCCACACAGCCTCTTCCGGTGGGACGCCACAGTCATTCAGCCTTTACCTACCGTGGAGAGATGTACGTATTAGGCGGCAAAGGCAGGAGAAGACAGCTGACTGATCTGTGGAAATTCAATCCAGAGACGTTCTCCTGGAAGGAACTCAAGCCCAAGGGGAACAACAACAACAACAACGGCCCGTTGAGGATGGCCGGAGGCTGCTGCATTGTGGGAGATCGTGTCTTCCTCTCCGGAGGAGGCAGCGGCGAGCTGTTTATCTTAGACTTGAGTCCTAGTCTAAAGACGTTATGTATGCTGGCAGTTATTCAGTACAATCTGGATCGGTCTGAACTCCCACACCCCATCAGGTGGGAACTGGCAGCCATGACTAAATATGTCTAGAAATCATTTGCCGCAAATTGGCATGCAGTCTGTAGACTGATGTATGTCAAACTGGGGGTCATTGAACACACACACACACACACACACACACACACACACACACACACACACACACACACAACACACACACACACACACACACACACACACACACACACACACACACACAACCCACACACAAATGAAACAGGTTGAGAATGAGTGACTATGAAGGTTTGACAATTAAAGGGGATCCAGCATGAATCAAAAGTATCACATAAATGTTGCCTACAAAGCTCTTGGTCAATAATAGCCCAATTGTTTGATACAGTCCTAATGCTAACGAATGGCTGTTATCATCGCTACTAGCCTCGTCTAGTAACACGGTAACACACATCCATCAGACATCCATCCTGCATCTCCTATTCCTTATCCAAGATGGCATTTCTGGTCAAAACAGTGTATATTCCACGGCTCAGAGCAGTCACCTAGTAACTGCACCTGAAAGCTCTGGCAGTCTCTGTCGAGGCTGCCATCTTACTCAGAGGTGAACAGCAGGTGAATCGCTAATCTAACATGGTCCCCTCTGGTGGGACACTTGGCTCTTTGAGTTCCACATTAAAATACTGACAGCTAACTACTATTATAAAAAAATACTGTCCGATTAAGTGTTTTTTAGATGGGTGGTGATTGGAGAGGTGATGATTGGAGCGGTCCGCGGCCGCCAAAACACATATTACGGGCATTAAGAGTTTGAGAACCACTGATTAGCGCGACATATACGGTAGTTGTATTCAGAAAAGTAAAGCATTAGGTAAACACTTGAGTACTGTTTTTTTGTTCCCACACCCAGGTATGTACCTTGTGGAACTCACAACAAATACAGTAACGTAACGCTAGCGTGCGCGCGCACACACACGCACAACAAATGCGCGCGCATGAACACACACAGTTCTTTTCCAACTGTCTGACTGTGACACACACACACACCACCCCCCCAGCATAGATCTTGGTTGTGATTGCTTTCGAGTGGTTTTCTAAGGGACAGGATACGGCGTGGCTGCAGAGAGAGAGAGAGAGAGAGAGAGAGAGAGAGAGAGAGAGAGAGAGAGAGAGAGCACACTGTGGCCTCTCTGTCTCCTCCTCCTCTTCTGGAGGTTTCCGGAGGGATCGGCTCATTGTTCCCATTGTTCCGTTCGCTCGCTCCTTATTATACCTTGAGCCCTACCTGCCGTCTGTCCCCGGGCGCCGTTTAAAAGCCTCCCAGGTCTCTCTCTCTCTCTCACTGGAAACCGCAAACCACCACCAGTATTTAAAAAAGAAAAAAAATCTAAATAAAAAGCGCTCAACTCCCTCACCGGCATCAACGCCCTTCTCTCTCTCTCACTCTCTCTCTCTCGCTCTCCTCTCTCTCTCCTCTCTCTCTCTCTCTCCTCTCTCATTCTCTCTCTCTCATCTCTCTCTCTCTCTCTCACTGATAAATCTTTTTTTTTTGTTGCGGAGCGGAAGTGTTCTTCTTTTGTGCCGTTGTTGTTTTTGTCCCGTGTGTTTTTTCTTTTTTTGTTCTTTTTCTAATCTAATGCCGTTGCTGGCTGGGGCCGCGTGGCCTCCGGGGAGAAAACAGGCAGACATGAGGAGCCAAACAACTGACACTCTGACACAAACAACACGCTTTTATAGGAGGGGAAGGAGGTATGGTGGAGGAAGGGAAGGATTATTAGGACGCAGAAAAGGTGAAAGGAAGGAACAAGGTGTTTGGTAAATAAACCTTTTGGGAGCGATATTGGAGACCAGTGCTGTTGTTTCCCAAACAGTGGCCCGGGGATCCCGTCCACAGACACACTGACGCTAGTGATGACAGTTTAAAGTAGCCTGACCTCAGTCTGAATTGTCATTTCGTTTCACTTCATTATTCAGACTGAAGTCCCTCTCTACCACAGCAGTTTCTGGGATGGGCGTTATCAAAGCAGCGGTCTTAACGGTGATTGGTTCATATGAAACCATAAGAATATTGAGAAAGCAGACGATGTTGTGAACGAAGCGATTGACATGGCTGTTGGCCAATCAGGTGCTGGGATTGGATTTCTAACCGGGACAAACGGCCCCAAAGGCAGGGAAGCCAGTCCTTGAATCACAGGGAAAAAATAAGGTAGTATTTTTGAAAGGTGCTGATTCAGGGCTGAGCCAGGCTAAGTTTAAAGGGCATTCACCATAGAGTGTGGCTTAAAAAAAAAAAAAAAAAAAGATTTTTGGTGTATTTAGCTGTCCCAGTCTATGACTGGGCACTATCATAATCTCTCAGATTTAGTGATGTCACTAAAACACCAATTTCAATAGTCCTTCTTTTCCCCCTTTAAATTTGCCTCCACCCTTTAAGTCAGGGGTTTTCAACAGGTGGTCCGGGGATCACCAGTGGTCCCTGAGTGGATTTCAGGTGGTCCCCAGGCTAAATGATGGAATGTTGGTTAACCAGATGAAGCCCAAGTCTACAAAACTAGAGAATGTAGAAGATTAATGGTCATTTTGATCTGTATGTTGGACTGTTTTGTTTCCCAAATCCAGCCTGGAATTGTGGACAAAAGCAAAAGAAATCTTTAGTTTTGGGGTTTTGTGGGGCTAAAATGTCCTCAAATGGTGGTCCGTGGCTCAAATGCTGAATAAATAGTGGGCCCTGGTATGAAAAAGGTTGAAAACCACTGCTTTAAGTCACTGGTATGCATGTGGGATCCACACACCTCCTCTCAAAGAAGCCCAATGAACCTGACAAGGCAGATCATGTGCATTCTAATGAGACAGGGGATAACAATGAGGTGGGCAGGGGGGAGCAGTTAGGAGGGTAGGGGAGGGTGGCTATGTTTTTGTGGACATTTCTGGTACTGCAGCCAGAATGGCTTTAAGATAGCGGGCGTAACTATGTGTGATCGACAAAGATTTTTGTCAATGGCCGTAAATGTGTGGTAACATGTATCGTTCCTAGGGATCCCCTGACCCTCCAGAAGTAAAGATTTCCACAATTTCCAAATTGTCCTCAGACTGTAGAAATAAAAACGTGTGTGTGTGTGTGTGTGTGTGTGTGTGTGTGTGTGTGTGTGTGTGTGTGTGTGTGTGTGTGTGTGTGTGTGTGTTGTGTGTGTGTCTGTTGGCACACATACAACACACAACTGGTGATAAAAAGTACTCCAGTGTGTTTAATTGAAGTTGTTGTTGGTTCCAGTTACCTTTGAGCAAAGGTACCTCTGAAAACCTGCCTGGTAGAAACGAAGTTGACTACACTAGTGTAGGCCTATGTATACAGTAGTACAGTGGTTTTCAACCTTTTTGATCCCAGGGACCACTATTTATGCAAATTTTGAGACACGGACCACCATTTGATGACATTTTAGCCCCACAGACCCAAAAACTAAAGATTTATTTTGCTTTTGTCCACAATTCCAGGATGGAATTGGGAAACAAAACAAAATGACCATTAATCTTCTACATTCTCTAGTTGTGTAGACTTGGGCTAATTTAGATGATGAATATTTTAACTCTTGAGAGTGTAAACATGAAACATGGTTTCATGTTTACGCTCTCAAAGAGTTACATCTGGCTAACCAACTTTCCATCATTTAGCCTGGGGACCACCTGGAACCCTCTCAAGGGCCGCTGGTGGTCCCCGGACCACTGGTTGAAAACCACTGCAGTATTGGCAGCATTTTTGGAGATAATATTTCAAAACTGTGCAATTCACTTGAGTGGGAGTGTGACCTCAGAGAGACCTACAATACAGTACATACAGTACGCGACCCGCGACCCGGCCGCGGCCTCCTGCACGGGGTGAAAAACGGGCACCGCCCCCCCTATGTTCTTTTTTCTCAACTTTTTACTGGGTTCTCACTGCTGCTGTAACACAGGGTATACTGTACACTCATGCATGTGGGCAAGTAATGTGATGCCCAGTGTGTGTGTTGCGTGTAATACCAGCATGACGCATGCATGACATGATGATGGGGGTCCTGGAATGTGCTCTTTGTGACGTGTGGGTGGTGGTGGTGGTGAGGATGGAGTCACTGCTTGGTGTGAGAGAATGCACAAAATGCTCGCATGGCCCAGATTCCAATTCGACTCCTAACTAACCCTGGGAATCCATGGGAATGTGTGCCTTTGTGTGTGTGTGTGTGTGTGTGTGTGTGTGTGTGTGTGTGTGTGTGTGTGTGTGTGTGTGTGTGTGTGTGTGTGTGTGTGTGTGTGTGTGTGTGTGTGTGTGTGCTTCTGTAGCCCCGTGCGAGGAAAGGGGTGAAACCCTCCTCTCTCTTCAAAAAGGCAACCATCACAGAGAAATCATTGTCCTCTTCCAACCAGGACCGGTCCCGCCGTCCCGAGCTAAATGTCCCCAATTGTCCGAGCGAGAGAGAGAGAGAGAGAGAGAGAGAGAGAGAGAGAGAGAGAGAGAGAGAGAGAGAGAGAGAGAGAGAGAGAGAGCGTGCACGCATGGCGGGCAGGGAGACGTTAGTATCGCGTGCACACGCAGCACCTACACACGTCTTTAGAAAGAAAAAAAAAACAGAGACAAACACACTTTGACTCGGTTGAGCCGGCGTTTGGGTGCCATATAGTGTGAGTGAGGACTTATGCATTAAGTGCTTATGCATTGAGGACATTTTTAGCACCACAGACCCCAAAACTAACCCATGCTGGATTTGGGAAACAAAACAGGCAAACATACAGACCAAAATGATGCTAGTGATTGGTTAGAGGAATCTGTCGGTAAAACAAACACCTACGTCTCTTTACGGTAAAGAGATATCAATCAGAGAGTCCCAGACTCTCCTTCGTGGAGAGTTTGGCAGGAGCCACGCAAGTCTAACGGTACTCTAAAGGTCCCTGCACCCTGAAATTTGTAACTATATCTCTCTGCCTTTTGGCCGGATAAACGCACCCATTCTGCATGGGCCGTAATGCTCAAACGTCACACGAGAAGATTACTTGCAGCAAAAACATCTTCCCCTCCCGAAAAACGAGATTCCCCGAGATGTGTTTAATCCACGTTTTCTTAAAATCTGTTTTCATTCAACACGGGGCGATCCAGCTAGAAATGGATACGTCCCGTTTGTGCTCCTAATCTGAGGTTAAACGAACGCCGGGGACTTTTACTGCGTGTGCTACCTGGCTCGGTGCGCAGGTGATGACTGGTCCCGCTTAATGACACTTAATGCCTTATCCCATAAGACACGACACACACACACACACACACACACACACACACACACACACACAACACACACACACACACACACACACACACACACACACACACACACACACATACGCACTCACACTCGTGCAGATACCCCAAAATGCCTTAATGATAGTTAAAGCCCTGTGCAGCAGCATCAAAGGTAAGGTGATGAAGTCTGCAAGGGGCTGCCATGGTTACACTTAAACTCATAAAACAATAAATACAACCGTGTTGAAGAAGTCCACCCCAAGAAGTCTTTCTTAAGACTTTTATTATTTTATTTCCATTTTTATTTCCAAAAAAGTTATTTTGTGAAAAAAAAAATATCCTCCTCCCCAACATAAACTTAGAATGGGATTATGGGATGCAATTTTGGGGTATATATTGTCTCTCCACCATGTCAGTAGTGTTTGACACTACTCATGGACTCTAGATTCTAGTCCATGACACTAAATTCTAGTTTGTGACACTAAATTCTAGTCCCTGGCACGAGATTCTAGTTTTTCTGGAAAAATCTCTTTCTGTGTCAGTGATGTTTAACATATTTCATAGGAAGGACCCCCAGAAATCGATTATTTAGCTGCAGAACCTCATCTAAAAAACATGTTGTTCTAAGGATACCCCAGAAGCAAAGATTTGAGTTAATAATGTTTGCTTCTGAAATAATGTATTCAAACATTTGCACCACATTTTCTCATTTTTTCAAAAATAGCAGAACTACAAGCTCATATCGCGCCACTCGGTGGCGCGATATGAGCTTGTAGATCTGCTATTTTTCAACAGCTAAAACACCAAAACGCGTTCAGTACAGAAAGGGTTAAGGTAGTACAATGACAGGTCACGAACTGCACAAAACCTGATCGACACTGTGCTACTCTAACGTTGAGAGCGTACAATTGGAACAAACTAGACCCACGCCAGGACCCATATCCATTATGTCTCCATTTGTTAAATCCTGGAGTTACACAGGCTTGAGTATGAATCCCTTTCCTTCCTATATAACCTACGGTTTTAGCCAGGGCTCACGCTTGGCCCGCAGGACTGGATTCGCTGGATTGAGGCGAAAAGCTTGGATCTATGTAAAGGCACTATATACTGCATATAAATGCACTACTGTATTAACATGCCTTGTCGCCTCGTCTCGCTGGCGGTGTGAACGCAGCGTCGTCGTATATAGGCTTTTAAAAAAGTGAGCCGGCAGGTTATTGAAACTGGACGAGTTCAAGCTCTCTATTGCTCACTATTATGACTTCACTTATTTGGCTCTGACTGGCAGCGACAGGAGGATACCGGATCCAACCTTTAAGACATTGTTTAAATCCATTACCGCACGGGCCCCATGCTTCACAGCCGCCCCGGCGCTCCTTCCTCGCCCCCGATGATCGCTCTGCTTGGCAGACCGGCGATCGGCCTCACGGTCGCGGCGCGGCATTTGACACGCAGGGCCCCCACGGATAACATCTAAAAACTGAACTTAAATCAGCACTCAATGAAAAACGTTTTTTTTTTCTTCTACCGCATGCCAACGAGAACATGTGGGCCCGCTGTTGGTTTAAAGAGATTTAGCTTGGCCCGCGGCCATTCATGTAAAAAAGTCCAGATTTCCTCTTTCGCTCCTTCTCAGACATGTAATAGAGACGTGAGCATAAGTCTGGCCTCGGTCACCGTGGAGCCTCTACAGTGGCAGGGCCGGGACCGGGACCCCCACCACCACCACCACCACCCCCTCCAACCATGACTGCAGATGGAAAAGACACCTGTAGAGGCCCGGGGCCATGTTTGCAACCATTGCCTTATATATATACAGTATTATCCGCCTGAACTTCTGCTTCGCCCTGTTTTTGAGATTTTCGTCACCGCTAAACCCCCTATCACTTAACTTCTTCTATCTTAAAAACATTTTTCAATAGCTAAAATGGCCAGTCAACAAGCTTCAATAGAACTATTCCAAAATATTAAAAATGGCAAAGAAGTTAGGGATAAGGGGTTTAGCGTGTGACGAAAATGGAGACCCTAATACTCACCTAATACACCGACGAGCTACAACTCACAGTACAAGCTATAGAGACTTTGCTCAGCTATAGTCAATCTGTATTTTTGTTTAGTCAATTCCACAACCTTTCTTTCTCTCTCTCTCTCTCTCTCTCTCTCTCTCTCTCTCTCTCTCTCTCAACACGTACCGCTGCATTCTTTAAAATAGTAATACAAATAAACATGTTTGCCTTTAACCAGTTTTGTGTAATCTATATCCGTACCTTCATATGGACCCTCATACAAGGTGTCCTGGCCTTGTGGCGGAGTGTAAAACTAGGAAAAGTCACCCTGCTGTCACTTTTCCAAAGACGTGGCTTTCCAGGAACCTAGAGAGAGAGAGAGAGAGAGAGAGAGAGAGAGAGAGAGAGAGAGAGAGAGAGAGAGAGAGAGGGAAAAGGGGGTACATATTATTTTCTTTGGATGCCTTCCAAAAAGTGCATCTGCAGTTCTGCACAGAAAACGTCACGTCAAGAGCAACATGTACATATCTCCTCTGTCGGTTTGAAAACCTCATTCCGTAACTGCAGGGTCCAAAAACTTTTACTACCACTTAGAGGGGGCTTAGTTTGACATTAAGGCTTGTCCTGTTGTCCGAGACAAGTCGTAAATCTTAAGTGCATTACAAGTGACTCTTTGGTTTCACTTTTTTTTCCTCCTTTTTTTCTGCGACGCTCCAGGGAGCTGCGGGCCAAAACGTGACTTTTTTCGTACCGGGGACAAGTGGATGGGAAATGTACTTTTCAAGTGCCTCGTAAAACTTTATGTCAAGCCCTGGCGATTGTTGCTTTTCGGGATTATGAAAAAATAACAACATTAGAAGCAGCGGACTGACAAGTCGAGCTCACAGATCTGCTGCTCTCGATGCTTCTGTGTGACCCCCGCGTGACAGACTCAAGTAGGGGGATCATTTACAGAAAGAAAAAACACACAAAATGTCCAAACATGGAGATAAGAGGATACTAGCTCTGGTGGCTTGCAGTAGAGCTATGGGCCAAACTGGAGAGCTGGTATCTCTCACATGAATCCTCTACTTTTTAGAACGTCTTACCTGAATGCACTTTGCAAAGCAATAGACTTTACACTAAGACCCGCCCTTCTCCCCACTCCTCTCCAGGGGTGGATCTAGGCATGGGCAAGGGGGGACAATAACCCACTAAATGCCCAACCTGCTCCACCAAACATGATGGCATGCAAAACAACCCAAGATATTTCAAATTAAAGTGCTTATATTTAAAATGATTTGAAACTCTACTACTGCTACTAACTAACTACATCTGTGGCATCACTAAACCAACAGCATTTCATCATTGAAAACAGAAAACTCTCTAAGTCAGACCTTTAGCTTTATGCATGCTGCGTGTCTGTTGCAACTTCAACAACAACTGATGTTCAGTGTTGGGACATGTGCACTACGTAACTTAATATATTACATAATATATTACCAAAATGCAGTAACTTGTAATATAAATACATTACTTAACAAAATAAATCTAATATATTATACTTTTCTTTCTGCATTGCTGCATTACTTTCAATATTACTTTCTGGCAATCAGTTTCATTGAAAATGTTCTTGTGAAATTATCTTGACAACTGCAGAAGTTAAAAAATTACTTATTTTCTATCATTTGTCATCAAATTATTTATTCAGACTTACAATGTAAGATTGCCAAGTGTGCTTGCATTATTGTAGGTATGCCACTGGCCTACTCAATATTTGATTAATAGTGACACTAAATATTTAATTATGTATTTTGTAAAAAAGGTTGTTTAAAGTAATATGTAATAGTAATATTAATATATTACACTTGCTCAGACAGTAATATTGTAATATAATATGTTGCTTTAAAATGAAGGTAATAATTAATAAGTAGTATATTAGCAAGGTAAAGTAATATTCCCAACACTGCTGATGTTATTATTCATGCTTACTTGATTAATAAAAGTCCTGTGCGGCTTCATGGCCGTGGCGCGAAGCATCACGGGCGATGAAGCCGCCCCCCTAACATTTTCTCCTCCCCCCCCCCCTCAACTGTGAAATGTTACATCCGCCCCTGCCGGGCTCATTCATTCCAATGCAAATATAATGGACATTACACATTAAATACTGGTTCATTTTTTGGAACCAAACCTTGAGAATCTCTTACAAATCCACTAACAATGTTTTGTCACATAGGAAAACTATTGGTGGAGAGGTTTGTCTATCACATGTTGTGCTTAGCTGTGATTGGACCATAGCAGTTTGGGGAGGGGTTTTACTGAAAGATCTATTGAAAAACAACAATTTTGCATCCTCCACCGATATTGGCAAGAGAAAAAAATGTATTGCTGTATTGGTGAGTAGGCAAAACGTTGTTGAGATTCGCGCCACAGGCAAAGAAGTCGCACCCATACGATTTTCTGTTACAGGACTTTTATTACGCAATTAAGCATCAATAATAACATCAGTTGTTGTTGAAGTTGCAACAGACACGCAGCATGCATAAAGCTAAAGGTCTGACTCAGAGAGTTTTCTGTTTTCAATGATGCTGTTGGTTTAGTGGTGACACAGCTGTAGTTAGTTAGTAGCAGTAGTAGTGTTTCAAATCATTTTAAACATAAGCACTTTATTTTAGAAATATCCTGGGTTGTTTTGCATGCCATCATGTTTGGTGGGGCAGACTGGGCATTTAGGGGGGCATTGCCCCCCACATGCCCATGCCTAGATCCGCTCATGGTTAGAGCGATGGATAGGATTTCATCCATGTTACAGTTGAGTGAGAAACGCAGGGCCAGTAGACTAACATGTGCCACAGATCGAGAGACGCAAGAAGAAGCTCCACGTGCAAAAACAACCACCACCACCACCACCACACACTACTAAAGAATCCTCTCCTCTTCCGCTTTCCTTCGTTCCAAAGCTGTCCTGCTGCCCTCCAACAGAACAGCTGCCTGTCAGACTGCTGCTGGACACTTGTTGGAGGCAGTTGCCTGTGTGTGCGTGCGTGCATGTGTGTGTGTGTGGGGCAATTGTATGTTGTGTAGCAAGCTCAGACACTTCCTGTTCCATTACTGAAGTGCTTGACCTTTCACCCCTCCTCCTCCTCCCCTCCCTCCATCTCATGACAGGGTGTGTGTGTGTGTGTGTATGTGTGTGTGTGTGTGTGTTGTGTGTGTGTGTGTGTGTGTGTGTGTGTAGTGTGAGTGTGAGTGTGTGTGTGCGACTGCGCGCACATTTGTGGGAGGACAGGGAGCGGACATAGTAGTGTTAGTGTGTGTGTGTGTGTGTGTGTGTGTGTGTGTGTGTGTGTGTGTGTGTGTGTGTGTGTGTGTGTGTGTGTGTGTGTGTGTGTGCGTGTGTATGTGAACGAGTCCCACAGGGCATGGATATGTTTCCCATGACATGGCCTCAGACTAAACAGGCGCTCTCGTCCGCCCCGAGACATCCGCCTGTCACTATCCCTTCCACCGCAGGGAGGGAGAGACAGAGAGAGAGACAGAGAGAGAGAGAGAGAGAGAGAGAGAGAGAGAGAGAGAGAGGAAAAGAAACAGGAGTGGAGTGGGGGGGGCAAACAGTGCAATTGCACGCTGTTAGCACTCCATATTTGCCCCCAAATTGTGTCAAGTTGCCAGTTTCACTTACAATGATACCCCTGACATGGGCTGGACAGTGCGTCTGGCAAAATGTCGTATCTAGATTTTACCATAATCCGTAATACATTGTGAAGTAGGTAGGGAGGGATGTCCCGATACCAGGGGCGGATCTAGGCATGGGCATAGGGGGGGCAATGGCCCCCTAAATGCCCAGGCTGCCCCACTAAACACGATGGCATGCAAAACAACCAAGATATTTCAAATTAAAGTGCCTATATTTAAAATGATTTTAAACACTACTACTGCTACTAACTAATGACAGCTGTGGCACCACTAAACCAACAGCATTTCATCCATAAAAACAGAAAACTCTCTGAGTCAGACCTTTAGCTTTATGCATGCTGCGTGTCTGTTGCAACTTCAACAACAACTGATGTTATTATTGATGCTTTACTTGATGCTTTGATGCATTTTCTCCTATACCCCCAATTAGGAAATGTTACATCCGCCCCTGCCCGATACAGTTTTAAATTGCTGATACGATTCCCGATACCATAATTTCTGTGCTAGCCGTTAACAATACTCATGTATTCTGATACGAGAGAATATAATAATACAAAAAAAATAACAAAAAAGATCTTATATGAACTCCACCATCCGGGAAGAGCAGACTCCTCACTCAAATGTGCACTCAGGCAACCCCAAAGCAAATTCCACATGCCTCAACATTTTGTATAACTGCCATACAAGTAGTGTCAACCCCATACACCTGTGTCGGATCTGTGGTGCATGTTCGCTGATAGCTCATATAAACCGATTATGACAAAAAAACGGACTATTGATGCTTTTTTTTCGATATTGATGCAGTATTGGGACATCGCTGAGGGGATAGGCCAGGGCATTTCTTGTAAGGATGGTGCAAGAAACTTTTGACTGTGAACTTTTTTGTAATCCTGATCGCTGACCCATGGTACTATACGGACCATATTCACACCCAGCGGCCATCTTCAAGATTCAAGAACTTTATTGCCATGTCAACAGAAGTTGATAGGAATTTGTCACGGTTCATGCTCAACATGTACAGACAACCTATATACAGGAAGACAACAAGAAGACAGTACAGTGCAAAGACCAGCATCATAGAAATTACAATGTTTTCAAAGTGCTATATGCATTGCATATTGTTACATACATGCATCACTACAACTGTAAACTAGCGAGACAAGTTCAAGTGTTAGCTTTCCTGTTATTCTAGTGTTAAAGAGTGAGGAAAGTGTAGGGAGGCTGCATCCTATGATTTTAGATGGTTGTCGCAACATCTTGCTCTGGGTGCTCTGCGTGGATATCTGTCTCTACTTGCAAAGTGTCTTGAGACAGCTTGTGATTTGACACTTTAATAAAATTGAATTGAATATTACCATGGTAATGGCATGGTGCTACTCCCCTAACAAGGTGCTTGTTAGGGGAGTTCCCATTACAGTCCAAATGGGAAAATCGTGTCTGATTGTATTACACGTCAAACTCACCAGCTGTACCCAAACACTTAAATCATTACGTTTTTGTTTCCTAAAAAATCCACGACAGACATGTTATGAGCTACTTTCTGTCATTTGGAGTTTGGAAGCGCTCGTACTACATTACCAGCGCCTACCACCTGCTTTGATTCTGCACATAATTCGGCAGGCGGCAGGACATTGCCTTACCCGAAAGTCGGTGCTTCTGAACTCTGTTATGGCAAAAAATAATTACTACAAAGTCATAAGGGAAAACGTGGAATGAATTCCATCCCAGCCAATGTATTGATATAAACTCTCATGGTAACTCATTTCACAAAGTTCACAAATTTTTACTTCTGCTTTAGATTGCATCGCTATCTAGCCCTTTCTTTTACTCTCTCTCTCTCTCTTTCTGGCGCGCGCTTTTATTGTGTAACTAAGCGTCCTCTCCTTCCTCTCTCTCTGTGGCTGTCCTCTCCTGCAGCCCAGGTGAAAGACTTCTCCCTCACCCTCTCTCTCTCTCTCTGTCTCTCCCCTTCGCCCTCTCTTTGTGTGGCAGCATGAATGAATGTACGAACGGGAGGGAGAGAGAGAGAGAGAGAGAGAGAGAGAGAGAGAGAGAGAGAGAGAGAGAGAGAGAGAGAGAGAGAGAGAGAGAGGAACAGCTAGAGAATAAGAGAGAGGCATGAGAGAGATAAAGAGACAGAGACAGAGAGAGAGAGAGACAGAGAACACAAAGGGCAGGTCACTCCTCCCAGGAAGACCGGATGAAAAACACGTCTTTTAGAGAGAGAGGAGGTGGAGGCGGGGAGGAGGAGGAGGGCATTGTATACCCTCCTTCCTGGCTCATTGTGTGTGTGTGTGTGTGTGTGTGTGTCTGTCTGCCTGTCTCCGTTTGTGATTGAGAGAAAACCTGAATGCACAGAGCAAACGCCCCAAACGCTCCCCATTCAGAAGATGCAGCCAGGGAAGGGAAAGGAAAGGGAAGGAAAAAAGAAAAGAAAAAAAGCAAACACACTTTTTTTGGGCCTCACCCATGTGTGCATGCACCTCCCGATTCACATGCGCGCGCGCACACACACACACACACACACACACACACACACGCACACACAAAACGTTTAGGCGCTCTTTAAGGCGGCGCCGAGGCATTGACTGCAGGTCTCATTGTGCGGCGGGGGGGTGGGGCGGGCACGGGGAGGGATCTTCTTTCATCGTTGGCCTTAACTGTTTCAAAGGGACCTAAGCGGAGAGGATCAGACCAGTGCTCAATCCCACTGACGTTATTATACCGCTCACTGCTACTGTACAACAACAACACACGCAAAAAAGAAAGGGAGAGAGAGAGAGAACCTTGCCAAGGCGCTCTCTCTCTCTCTCTCTCTCTCCCTCTCGAGGGGCGGATCTAAGCATGGGCATGGGGGGTCAATGCCCCCCTAAATGCCCGCAGTCTGCCCCACCAAACACGATGGCATGCAAAACAGCCCAAGATATTTCAAATTAAAGTGCTTATATTTAAAATGATTTGAAACACTACAGCTGTGTCACCACTAAACCAACAGCATTTCAGCATTGAAAACAGAAAACTCTCTGAGTCAGACCTTTAGCTTTATGCATGCTGCGTGCATGTTGCAACTTCAATAACAACCGATCGTATTATTGATGCTTAATTGCCTAATAAAAGTCCTGTAACCAAAAATGGTATGGGGGCGGCGTCACGGGCGATGAAGCCACCCCCATACCATTTTCTCCTGCCCCCCAATTGGGAAATGTTACATCTGCCCCTGTCTCCCTCTGTCTCTCTCGGGCGGCTGCTTGTTGATATCCGCGCCCGGCGGGCATGCAAGGCGTTTTGCATGAGCGAGTTGCTTTTCCCCACTTAAAGATCTATTACTCTAATGTTCCGTGGCAGATAAGCCACCTTCAAAAGAACCAGGAGCTTAGAGAGAGCAGTAACAGCATTGTTGTTTTTTGTCCTCCGTTTGTTTGCTCACTTACTTATAGGGAAGAGTTATTTGCACCTGAGAGCAGGGAGTCGTCATTTTTAAGTTCTGAGGGAGAGAGGGAGGGATGGGGGAGTATAGGTGAGGTAAAAAGAGAGAAAAATGCCAGCACTCATTCAATCCTTTCTGTTTCTTTTATTTACCTCATGTGCAGCAGCAACGAACGCGTTTCGACACTACGGTCTTCCTCAGTGTTGTCCTCAACGCTGAGGAAGACCGCAACGTCAAAACGCATTCGTTGCTGCTGCACACTAGCTATAGTGTGCGGCCGCATGTGCATGTGTGTGTTTGTGCAATATACTTGGGTGTGTGCAGTTACGTTCCAATACAGACTCACTCTTATGAAACAGGATAATGCGCACATGAAGCCTCACAGTGGAGACATCTGTCACCTCACAGTCTCCTCTCAGTAGAGACGTTTGTCTCCTCACACAGTCTCCTCTCAGTAGAGACGTTTGTCTCCTCATGTGACATGTGTCTACATACAGTGTGGATACAACCGAAAGACTGTGTTCCAATTGTACACTATCTAAGTTACACAGACGCATGTACTGGAAGTGCCCATTTAGTTCCAAACTATCATTTAGCTGGATAACTCGGGCAGGTGTTTTCAATTAATCGTTCTGGTCAAAATGGAGGTTAACAACATGTGAAATATGCCTTCAATGATAACCAGTCCCTTAAAGACTGTTAGAATTACTGTCTATAGCCGCTCTTATGCCCAGCCGGGTGCAGGAAAGGCAAAGTGTTCGACACTTGACTCCCTTTTTTAAGGGGCTGATATGGTTTCCATGGTGAAACGTGTGTTCGTGTGTGTGTGCGTGAGGGGGGTATGTAGAGCAGAGGGACCTTTCCATTCATTAAGCCTGACCTTGAACCATTATATTCCCCCGCCCGATTCTCTCCCTATCTCTCTCTCCGTCTCTTTCATTTTTTTCCTTCCAATCTGTCTCATTGCTTCATATTTTGTTACCTCCAAGCGGAGCGTGGCATCGCAACGGTACTGTCGTCAGGGGCGGATGTAACATTTCCCAATGGGGGGGCAGGAGAGAATGGTATGGGGGTGACTTCATCGCCTGTGGCACCACGGGTGATATTGTGTGGCACCCATAACATTTACAGGACTTTTATTAGGCAAGTAAAGCATCAATAATAACATCAGTTGTTGTTGAAGTTGCAACAGACACGCAGCATGCATGAAGCTAAAGGTCTGACTCAGAGAGTTTTCTGTTTTCAATGATGAAATGCTGTTGGTTTAGTGGTGCCACAGCTGTAGTTAGTCAGTAGCAGTTGTAGTGTTTCAAATCAGTTTAAATATAAGCACTTCCATTTGAAATATCTTGGGTTGTTTTGCATGCCATCATGTTTGGTGGGGCGGACTGGGCATTTAGGGGGGCATTGCCCCCCCCTCCCACCATGCCCATGCCTAGATCCGCCCCTGCGTGTGATTCATCATCATAATATCCTCCCACCGGAACGACATCACCACAAACACACCGATGTGTGTGGACGACGCTATCACCTTCTGCCATCAAAGGTGTGTGTGTGTGTGTGTGTGTGTGTGTGTGTGTCTCGACTGGGACGGGGTGTGTGAGTGTGAATGCGCCCCTAGCAGCCCTGTGCATTGTAGCGAGATTTTTCAAAAGGCCGGGAGACGTTTTCGACAAGGGACGGTGATTTAGCGCGGCAAAACAAACCTAGGCCACATCATATGAATAACACCCCCCTGTTTATTGTACCGAGGGAGACACACACACACACACATTACACCCACACATCCTGCGAGCGCCGGATGGCTTTTGTGTCACGGACCACCCTGGTGTTGTGTGAACGACAGCATACTGTCCTGCTCTCAGGCTGCGAGGCGAATGGGACATGCAATCAGGTGTCTGTCCACTTCCTACACATACTGTAGTTACAGTTAATATACAGTAACTGTAATCTAACAGAGTTATATGTGACTTAATGGACGCATAATTGGTTAACGTTAGTTTACATTCTCTGAGCTACAGATGCATGTATTTATTGCCCTCTATTGTAAGCCACTAAAAGCACCAAAATTTAAGATTTATTTTGCTTTTGTCCACAATTCCAGGCTGGATTTGGGAAACAAAACAGTCAACCATGCAGTACAGATCAAAATGACCATTAATTCTTCTACATTCTCTAGTTGTGTAGACCTGCTAATTCAGATGATGAATATTTTAACTCTTGAGTGTGTAAACATGAAATGGTTTCATGTTTACACCATCACCATCAAACATGAAATGGTTTCATGTTTACACCATCACCATCATGAGTTACATTTGGTTAACCAAGTGACTCAGGCTGTGTCAAAGGCTGTGCTAGTCTTGGATTGAAATTGCAATTACAGCCACAGTCAAATGGCAATCAGTGAGTTGAATCCTCGAATGCCAGCCTAATCAGGCTAATTGCTTGCTCTAGTGCCAGCTCTATTTGTGATATGAATTCATCATGTGAGTGACAAGAGAAAAATGTATGATATACAACCACACACACACACACACACACACACACACACACACACACACACACACACACACACACACACACACACACACACACAAAGAAAAATCGTGAAAAGTAATCGTTTTGGGCATAATGAGGTTCCACCCATCAGGGAGAAAAATAACAAGAGTGTGTGTGGGGGGAATGGCCATTTAAATCTTTTTTTTCCTTTCTCCCCTGCTGCGAGTTCACACACACGCACGTACACACGCACACACACACACACACGCACACACCAAAACTATACAATTTTTCTCCAGGGGAAGAAGAGATTATCACCAGTCATATACCTCAGAGAAAGAGAGAGAGAGAGAGAGACAGAGAGAGAGAGTTGAATCGACAAAATGAAAGAAAGAAAAATAGAAGAGACAGAATGTGGGGAGGGGGACGGAGGGGATAAAAGGGGGACATACAGCAGCAGTTAAGCAGCAGCCCTGGGGGGGCTGCGGCGGGCGGGCGGCGGTGTGTTCGCTGAGGGATGTACATGCCCCCCGTCCCCGTCCCCCCATGTCTGCGAACGTCCCTCAGTGCTCTAATAGAGCTACAGCCACAGATCTGAGAGCGCTGCGAGGGTCTTTAGTCCGTCACTCAGCGAGCACACGGTGAGATCTGAGGGGGAGCCCCTCGGTCTCCCCCCCTACCTGCCTACATGGGGCTTGGAGGGGTATTTCACAATGCCCCTAGCTGGCCTGGGAGGGTGGGGGTGTGTGTGGGGGTTGATCACATGCCGCCAAGATGGCCGGAGATAGTGCAGGATAGATGGATGGATGGACGGATAGATGGACTGAGCAGTAAGCCATTCTGTCTGACCGATGGTTGGAACATCTGACAGCAAGCATGATCACCAGTGGTTTTCCCAAACATTTTCCCGACAGACATTGAAATTTGGGGAACGATACGATAACCAATACAATAGAGCAGTGGGTTTTCAACCTTTTTCATACCAAGACCCACTATTTATTCAGAATTTGAGCCACAGAGAACCACCTTTTGATGACATTTTAGCCCCCACAGAACGCAAAATTAAAGATTTATTTTGCTTTTGTCCACAATTCCATGCAGGCTGGATTTGGGAAACAAAACAGTCAAACATACAGATCATAAATGACCATTAATCTTCTACATTCTCTAGTTGTGTAGACTTATGGGCTAATTCACATGATGAATACTTTAACTCTTGAGGGCGGGTCCATTTGGTTTCATGTTTACACCCTCACCCTCAAGAGTTACATCTGGTTAACCAACTTTCCATCATTCAGCCTGGGGACCACCTGGAACTCTCTCAAGGACCACTGGTGGTCCCCGGACCACCTGTTAAAAACCCCTGCTATAGAGGTATACAACCACTGATAACCGACCGAACATTGTGTGTGTGTGTGTGTGTGTGTGTGTGTGTGTGTGTGTGTGTGTGTGTGTGTGTGTGTGTGTGTGTGTGTGTGTGTGTGTGTGTTAATTGCAATAAAAGCAGTTGAGGATTGTGCAGAGATTTTACAGTCAAAGTGACAGTAGTACTATTAGGATGCCATATAGCTGCTGCTGCTGCTGCCATGAATATTAGTATGTAACTCTAGAATTATAGTGTGATTTTCAGTCGCTGGAATGTAAACAAACACTTGTGAGGGAACCCTTTTCATTTATCAGACATATTCACCAGTACGATACAATACGATATAGTCATATCAGGGGCCGATATGATGAGTGTATATGTGTGTGGAAAGGGAGGGGGGGCTCTTCTTCCCTCAAATTGACATTTATTAGGCCGCAGCCCACCGTTTAAAAAGAAGTGATTCTAAACACTTTTCTTTTTCATTTCAAGGACCGCAAGTTTGATCGGCATTAAGATTATACGGACTCCATTTAATGGCACATACCGGAATATTGGATTTATATCTGCAGGGAAATTGAGTTCAGTGCAAGTCAACTGTGGTTTTCACTGGGCTCCGGGGGCCATTAGTGTGTGTGTGTTGTTGTTCTCAGCTGCAACAGGGGTTATTTTTTCCTTTTCTGTTTGGAATTATTTTCAGGGGGAAATATCACCCACTCAAAGGCGCAAATACTTTGGCGTGTGCACCAAAGTTAATCAATAAAACCAGGCATAGCCTCAGTGCGATGGGATGCAGTAATGTAACACAGGGAAGGTGTTAACAGCTAGTCATTGTTGCCATTTTCTTTTTGAGTTTCATATGAAAGGACAAAATCATCATCTTTACTGAACCATGAGGATGGCCGCCGTGAAGACTCATGTCTCATGTGACAAAATCACTCACGTCTCACGTTTGTCTGTCTGTCTCGCATCTACGAACGGGACAAATATCCCAAGTTGGGAAGAGGCTTCACACACACACACAGACACACACACAGACATGTGCGCGCACGCACGCCCCTTCCCGTTCTCGGCGTGTGATGTGGTGAGATCGCGGCCCGCCACATCTGCAGCCTCGCTGCAAAACAATACGGGTGTGAAAATGAGCGACAGGCAGCCCAACCGCACACACCGCAGCCACCCATAAATGGAGCAAATATCATACCACACACACACACACACACACACACACACACACACACACACACACACACACACACACACACACACACACACACACACACACACACACACACACACACACACACACACACACACACTTGGAAGCAGATACATTACACAAATGCAAAGGCAGACATGCACATGCTTGGACAGAGATACACAAATACAAAGACAATCGCAGTCATATACATTCTCACTCTCTCACACACATGCACGCGTGCACACACACACACACACACACACACACACACACACACACACACACACACACACACACACACACACACACACACACACACACACACACACACACACACTAAGATTAAAATTAAAATTAAAAATGGGGTGGTGTGCAGAAACCACAATTCTAATTGTGAAACTCGCCTTTTCTCATTTCTCTTTTTTTTTTCTTCCATTTTTCTATTTTTTTTCCTTTCTTCCCTGGGCCCGTTTATTTGTGCTGAAAATATCTGCACGTCACTGCATGGCCAAAAAAAAAAAAAAAGAACGCGGCCCCGTCCGACACACAATGCACATGTGGTAGTCATCAATCATAATTATCATGGTTTAAAAAAGCCACAGCTGTTATTTGATTTTAAAAACAAGCCATAAGCGCAGAGCGCTGTTCCAGCGATACGTCAGGTTGTCAGCGGAGGGAGAGAGAGAGAGAGAGAGAGAGAGACCTTGGCCCGCAGAGCGGCAGACCGACCCACCGTGCAGCTCGCTGCCTGGAGTGGCTGCACAACGCACAGCCTGCAGAGATGGAAGCGCTACACACAAACGCATCAATAAAAGTAGCAGTAACAGATCTGCAAGCTCATCATATACAACTCGCAGGCTCAGTGGCCTTGCGGTGAAGAGTGTCAGCAGACTGACGGAGACTGCATGGCGAAGTCAGTCAAGGCGATGCCCGGGGTTTCCGGAGGTCACGATACCATGGAAGCAGTACACACAAAGGCATCAAAAGTAGCAGATCTTCCGCAAGCTCATCGTGACACTCGACTCGATGGAATTGTGGTTAGAGTGTCGCAGAGATCAGGGAGTTGGTCGGTGGTCGCACCAAAGACTCCCTGCTTGGTGTTCAGCATCAATAGGGTTGGATCCCCCGCTAAGGTTACTTATCAAGCCGATCAACCTATTGCATGTAGTCTGAGGAGCCCTTTGGCTGCAATTTGCCTTGATAAAACGAAAAATCCGGAAAATGACTGGATTAAGGTTGGCGAACGTGGGTCGAGGTCGGGACCGCAATGCTCCGTGCTTGCGGTTATGTCTAGGCTTTGGGTATGAGGAGGCCTGTCGTTCTCAGTAGGCTCCCAAGCACCAGAACGACCGGATCCGTTGGGACCGTGTTGCTACGTGCTTGCGGTTAGAGTTTTGAGGAGGCTTGTCATTCTCAGTTTTCCCAGCATGTAGCAGCGGACCGATGACACTGGCTCAAGTAACCTACTGGGTTACTTGATTTTCACTAGAAAACCGCTAGATGGCAGGGGTTAAGTCCCTACGACTGTGTCACGTCCAGGGGGTGTACTTGTACATCCAGTGTATCCATAGTGCTACTGTATAGATTCTGCCTTGCAGTTGTAGTGTTTATGAACAGGACATAATATTTCAATATTAATTTTCACATTTACGAAATTATGAAAATATTAATATTGAAACATAATGAGATTATATTGCTCACGTCACTGTTAATGTAACATGAGTTCTTGGACAGACTAGCAATAAATACCCCATCTGTACAATTTGTAAACCATGAGATAGAAAACACAACAACTTCTTAATAAAAATAATCAATTTATTAAATGTAAAATAAATTGGTATAAAACATCCTAAAATGGACGGCAGGATTAAATGTCGATCATAGCAAGGTCGTGTGTAATGTCAGGTAATGGTGCAGACAAAGAAAAAGACACACTTGAAAAATGAAAGCAATAAAAGGTTTGGGAAACAGCAGATCTACAACTTCTCTACTCTGCCTGCTAACCTGGGGGATGCCATTTTTCACATGTAATGTGATATGCTTGCCTGTGTGTAGAAGGAGGAGACAGTCATGGGGTAGTGGCAGCCATTAGCAGCCATGTGCTGATAGCCAGGAGTAGTTGTAGTAGCTGGCGGCGGCCATCTTGGGAAGGAGACTGGACAGTTGGGGGTACAGGCCTCCAGGTAGTTTATACCCGGTCAGTGTCAGCTCTGCGTCCTTGGTGACGCTGGCTTGGATTGGAGTTGGCTCCTTGAAGGCTGTAGTCGTGTAGGAGATGGGTGTCTTGTCTTCGCTGTGGCGTTGAGAGGAGCACCGTTCTGAGTCTCTGAGTGTCGGCTGGTTGTGGCATTGAGGTCTGCTCAGAAGTTCTTTGGTGTGGGGACATGCAGTCAAAACCCGGACTGATGAGCGATGAGGAGACTCAGTGTCTTATCCTCAAACAAAGTCAGTAGTGCTCTATGTGGGGGACATTAGGTCTGACCCCACAGTCCGACCAAACAGAACCGAGGACGAAACGGGGACATCTAGTCAAACCCGATTCAGAAGAGCAGAGGGAGAGGACAGAAACAGGACGTCTTGCCTGTTCGTCCACCAAATCAAGAGAGAGAGCACATGTGGAATGGAACTATCTTCACTCAGTGGGGGAGTTTGACTCCTCCCTTCCAGTTCACTGCCATGCATGTGTGTAGGGGGATTCACCAACCCCTCCTTTTTTCCTCCTGCTATGTCTCTAAATTTCTCTAACTTCCCTTAGTGACTAATTACAAAACATCTGATCATGGATTTGCAAACAAATCGATTCTGGGAACGTTTCGATACTAAACACCATATATTAGCCATGCAGAGATCAGGCAAATATTAGAAGAAATTATTTACAAATCAATTCGACATGCTATGTACAGTGTATAGTTAAGGTTCATAAGATAGCATACAAATATATATATATATATACTGTATTTGCGGTCCAGACATGTAAAGTGTGCACAGTTTCATCTGTTTGGTATTGTTCATGAGGTAGGGGCACAGAGAGTGAAGTGTCCTTTTTCTTGAGTTCCTATCCTGCATTCCAGAGAGTCATAAAACTGATTAGCGCCCTCCATCCTTCTCTGGGGGGGAGGGTATTGTCTCTCAGTGTCACTGAAAATGACACAGTTGTACACGACCAATGTCTCTGTATTATCCATGTCCGTGTTCAGGCCTCATGCTACATATCCCCCTTTGGCCTCAAGGTCGTGAAGAAACGAAACGTTGAGTCTATGATCCTTGAGGGCACAAAGTAGAAAGTGAGAGCAGGGACATGGCACACACAGCATACACATCACATGTAAAAATGGCAAACTCCCTTTCCTTCTAAACTGTTTCTGGGAAATTTCTAACAACCATAACACATGTTTAAACAAGAAAGAAAAAGGGAATAAAGCACAGAGCACAAAAGGAAAGGAACTTAAACTGCTGCAAGTTGTGTATATTTGCTGTTCTCAATATGATGGAAACAAATATATATATAATAATAATATATGATGACCTAATATGTACAAACTCAACACACAAGGAAAACAAAAAGAGGAAAATAACATTTTAGGAAAAGACAGATGCTTTAAACCTGTCAAGATTGTTTTAAAACTCCTATAGTTATCAGCGAATTAGGATGATGGCATATTAGTACAGGGGAAGCAAGGAAAAAAAAAATATATACTTATAAATATATACACACATGTACAATATATACATAATGCTACAAGAGATGTCAAACCTTTTCCTTTTTTAAAAAAAAAAAACATCTTGAGTGTTTTAAAAGACATCTAGGTAAAAAAAAAAAATGTTACAGATTTGGGAATAGACTTTAACTATGTATCATCAGTATCTCCCCTTGTCCACTGCATCATGGCAGAGGACAAGGCACATATTTATATTGTCCTGAGATTTGGCTGTCACAAACATGAACAAAACGAATACAAATTCGTTTCTTTGTTTGGTGTTAAATAAACTAGTCAGTTGTCAAAACATGAGTGGAAAGCTTACGTATTTGGTTGAGTCTGGCTACAATAATAATAATAAAAAAAAAAATGTAGGCACGAGAGTAGACTTTTGCATGGAGCAAAAGGCATCATTTCTATATACAGTAGTTGTTCTGATTTTTGTATAGGCATGATAGTGGACTTCTGTACATGTAGCAGAAGGCATCTATATACTTCTATATACAGGCTGAAGGAAATCATCATTTCTATATAGTTGTACTGGCAGATATTTGATATATATTTGCCGCAGACACAATTTGGGTAGAACTATCATGCTGTTAATTCACCGAATGGTAATTAAGATGATCAAGGCATGCAGATCATGTTAATTATCCTATAGGGACAAAATTTGACGGTTGGTACTATTATTTTAGGTTTGGACAAAACAAAACCGGTAGACTAAAAGAAAAACTAAAACGAAAAAGTAAACACAACAACAACAACAACCAGTGTATAAGGTGTATAAATCCGTACTCCCCCCTTTGGATTTTTCAATTGACCCACCAGCCACCACAGGGGGTTAAATCTGAAAAATCCACACAAGAGGATGCCACTGTGTTGTTGATTCAGTCATGCATCGATGCCCGCCAGTCATTATCACTCGGCCCTGACTTCTGTCTCGCTGCATAGAGCCGTGCTTTTCTTTGCCGGCGTGATTCCCTAACTTCGTGACTGACTTCTGGGCTCTTATGGCTTCGTTCAGCGAACGATAAGGGCGGGTCATCACGGTCTCTAGCAAATGCTTCCCGTGCCAGACTCCGTAGCTCCCGTATGCTTTTAGGGCATGTTGCCATGTTACTACTGAGTCTGACATCGAGAGGGAAACGCCTGGTGACAGATGGCAATAGGTTGTTAACAAACAGCTGTTTGAACATGACATCCTCCTCCATGTTTGGAGTATTCTTATAGCCGAAAAAACGCTTTCATTAGACGTCTATAGAACACGTCAACACCTTCACCATAGAGCTGTTTAACGCCCATGGCCGAGACAAGACCAGGTTGAACACCACAGTCGTCACTGAACTCATCAATAATGACCTGTCGAACCGAACCCCAATCTTGCAGAAATTGTGCCGGCTGTCGCGTGAGACAGGAAAACACCTCACGGTTTGAGGTTAGATGAATAAGTCTGACTTTTGTTTCTACAGTGACAGGCTCATGAGAGCGTAGACAGTCCTCTATACTATCTAGATAAGCATGAGTGTCTGCACTGCCCGAAACTGGTGGGTTAAAACGGTCAATGTGTTCTGCAATTGTCATTAGATCGTCATCGTCCAGCGTTTTAGCAAGGAACCTTTGGGGTTCATGCGTCAGTGAGTCAAACTCAAACTGACTGGGTGCTGAAGGTGGGCCAGAACATGGTGGGACTGGTCGTGTGCACGCAGCTATGTCTGCTCGTGCTACCACTCTATCAATTGGCAGGGTCATAGCCTGATCACTTGGGTGTACATGCAGTTGCTTTGGTTCTAAAGGGTCAGTGGCAGGGATGTGGGGTTTTGGAAAGGAAACGTGGTCCAGCAACCCCTGATGACCACTCAATTCCACTTCCTCAAACTTGTGCTTGGTTAATTTACCCTGCAGTGTTGTGATAAGGTTGTCTCTAGTAGTTATAGTGTGTTGCAACTGATTGACTTCTACACTCAGTCTGTCAACATGAGAATTCATTGCCGAGATTGCTTTGGCCTGGTCAGCTAGTTCAGCCTGGATTAGGCTGGACCCACAGCAAAGTTCACCAGTGCATGCTGGTGGTTGACCTCTGACCTCTGCTAGAAGGTTCTGAAAGCATTTCAGTAGAGTGTCATCCATGCTGGTAAATTTATGCTTTTCCAGGGTTGCGACCCTGTCTTGCAACTGGATTATGGAGCCCTGAAGCTTACAGAATTCAGCCAGATCACCCCATGGTTGTGTTAATCCAGCCTCCTGCTTCAAAACACCCCCCTGTAACCTGCCAGGGTCATCTTTAACTGTCGGCAATGGGACAAACTGTGGGCACACATCCATATCACAACCAACACTCCAAGAACTCTGCAGTTCTGGGTCAAAACGTTCTAGCAAAGCTTTTGCAGCATGTGTTATGGCATAGGCCTTATTATACAGGAATTTCCTGATCCCTGCAATATCGATGAGAACCAAACACGAGGAAACCACAAATAACACCAAAACTTGATTGAGTAAATTCAGGTAGCTGAGTGCCTTCTCAGACATATTGGCAGTGTTGCTAAAATCTTCTTATTTTAGAAAAGTTCTCTAAAAACAGATCTCTAAAATCTGCAAAGTTGTAAAATGAGCTGCCAAAGTGTTGTCAATTAATCTTGTTCCAAAAAATGTAATTTATCTCACAGGGCGGATCATACACCTATAATGTACCACTCGTTAACAAACTTGTGACTTTTGGTAGTCAGGCCAAGTTTTTTAAAAAATGACATTAATTCTAAAATAGATTGCTCAACAATTAAAATCTATTTTTTTTTTTACCATAGTTTAATTTACTTGAATGCGTGCATTAGCAGGTAGGGTTAACAAGAGGTACATTTGCCACTGAGGTGAAATTCGAATTTGGAGATGCAAGGTGGGCAGTTTGTTTTACTTTTACAGCCTACACAGTCAGCCCTAGGCTGGCTGTGCAAGAAGGAAGAAAATAGCACACAAGAGCAGCAGGCCAACTAATGCTCAGACCCCCCTTGCCATTCACCTAGATGCAGGGTGATGAAAGAGGTGCAAGGGGTGGGGGTCGTTCTACAACCCGGAAATGAGAATGGAACTGGCATTAGCTAGTTGTTGATAAGCCCTTTGCCTGTTTCCTGGTCTGGAACCAAGATTGCACTACTCAACCTCTTTTGGAATGATAGATGATGACTGACACGGTTGACAGTTGCCAGTCAACGCAAACTTCTAACTTGTGTAAAGTGAATGTATTTGTGACAACAGTGTATGGAACGATAACTAGGTGTTACAGTATGGACAAATGGTTGCTAAAAAGCAATGCCAGACTACTGGTATGGATTCAACAAATGTTGATCTGGTTTATGTGTCTGCTGACACACAAGAGGCAGGCCCAAACCCCCCTTTCTGCCCTGATGTGGGTGATAAGGAAGGAGTGGGAGGTCAGGACTGGTGTGGCTCAACTCTTCATGGAGCCAGATTGAGCCAACACTGCTAAGGCTGTGGTTCAAAACCCCCTTTATCTCAAATGATTGATAAGGGGTGTTGCGTGTATGTTGCATGCAGCAACAAAGACAAAATGGAGACCGTTTGTCTGCGCTCTCTGGCAGAATCTAAAATGGTTCCTGTGTCAATTTCACACACAACTGCCTTTCCTACCCTACCAAGATCAGATCATTAACTTGTTAAACATTTGGCCAGGCCAAGGTAACTTCCAACCAGCAATGATGTCATACATGTACTCACAAATAAAATAAAAATAAAATAATACTATGTTACACCATACTGCCACTGGAAAACATAAAGGGCTTACATCTATCTATAAACCAGGGTTTTCACAGTTTTACTTGTATTCACCAACAGATTTGCAGTGATGTCTATTGGTGTAGGTATACTTCATTAGTCATAGACCAATAGCTAAATATACTCTAGAGGAAGTGGGATAAAAACTCACATTTGTGGAGAGGGGCACACATGCACTAATGTCAGATCAACTTAATTCAACACAGATATGGATCTAATGTGTCAATTTAAGGATCTTTGACAATTCTAGTCATGATGAAACTCACACCCTTCAGATTATGAGACGGATGTTATCCTAGGTAGCTCTCATATCTAGCAGCTAAATAAATTCTCAACAGTTACTACACCATGCCTCTTCGGGAGAATGAGTTTATATTATTGTTATTATTATTATTATAGTGCTTGCTTTAAAAACGACCGATTTTATTCCGGTTTTACTGGTATTTTAGATTTCACTCTTCTACCACTAACCAGGTTTTGATCAACTTAAATCACTGGGGAAAAAAATAAATAAAAATAATAATAATAATAAAAAAAAAAATAACAGCCGTATTAGGCCTATATTATTAGCGTTGTCATGGTGGTTATTATTTCTATTATTACCCGTATTATTATTATTAGCCTTATTATTATTATATTAAAAAAAAAAATGATATGTATGATTTCAATATCTCATTGTTCACAGTATGTACAGCTGGAATAAGAGTCGGCCCCACATCGGGCGCCAATTATGTAGTGTTTATGAACAGGACATAATATTTCAATATTAATTTTCACATTTACGAAATTATGAAAATATTAATATTGAAACATAATGAGATTATATTGCTCACGTCACTGTTAATGTAACATGAGTTCTTGGACAGACTAGCAATAAATACCCCATCTGTACAATTTGTAAACCATGAGATAGAAAACACAACAACTTCTTAATAAAAATAATCAATTTATTAAATGTAAAATAAATTGGTATAAAACATCCTAAAATGGACGGCAGGATTAAATGTCGATCATAGCAAGGTCGTGTGTAATGTCAGGTAATGGTGCAGACAAAGAAAAAGACACACTTGAAAAATGAAAGCAATAAAAGGTTTGGGAAACAGCAGATCTACAACTTCTCTACTCTGCCTGCTAACCTGGGGGATGCCATTTTTCACATGTAATGTGATATGCTTGCCTGTGTGTAGAAGGAGGAGACAGTCATGGGGTAGTGGCAGCCATTAGCAGCCATGTGCTGATAGCCAGGAGTAGTTGTAGTAGCTGGCGGCGGCCATCTTGGGAAGGAGACTGGACAGTTGGGGGTACAGGCCTCCAGGTAGTTTATACCCGGTCAGTGTCAGCTCTGCGTCCTTGGTGACGCTGGCTTGGATTGGAGTTGGCTCCTTGAAGGCTGTAGTCGTGTAGGAGATGGGTGTCTTGTCTTCGCTGTGGCGTTGAGAGGAGCACCGTTCTGAGTCTCTGAGTGTCGGCTGGTTGTGGCATTGAGGTCTGCTCAGAAGTTCTTTGGTGTGGGGACATGCAGTCAAAACCCGGACTGATGAGCGATGAGGAGACTCGGTGTCTTATCCTCAAACAAAGTCAGTAGTGCTCTATGTGGGGGACATTAGGTCTGACCCCACAGTCCGACCAAACAGAACCGAGGACGAAACGGGGACATCTAGTCA
Source organism: Benthosema pterotum (assembly GCA_039105355.1). Lineage (NCBI taxonomy): Eukaryota > Metazoa > Chordata > Actinopteri > Myctophiformes > Myctophidae > Benthosema > Benthosema pterotum. The sequence continues at coordinate 13,233,121 of CM076968.1, read as the reverse complement.
AACCCGATTCAGAAGAGCAGAGGGAGAGGACAGAAACAGGACGTCTTGCCTGTTCGTCCACCAAATCAAGAGAGAGAGCACATGTGGAATGGAACTATCTTCACTCAGTGGGGGAGTTTGACTCCTCCCTTCCAGTTCACTGCCATGCATGTGTGTAGGGGGATTCACCAACCCCTCCTTTTTTCCTCCTGCTATGTCTCTAAATTTCTCTAACTTCCCTTAGTGACTAATTACAAAACATCTGATCATGGATTTGCAAACAAATCGATTCTGGGAACGTTTCGATACTAAACACCATATATTAGCCATGCAGAGATCAGGCAAATATTAGAAGAAATTATTTACAAATCAATTCGACATGCTATGTACAGTGTATAGTTAAGGTTCATAAGATAGCATACAAATATATATATATATATACTGTATTTGCGGTCCAGACATGTAAAGTGTGCACAGTTTCATCTGTTTGGTATTGTTCATGAGGTAGGGGCACAGAGAGTGAAGTGTCCTTTTTCTTGAGTTCCTATCCTGCATTCCAGAGAGTCATAAAACTGATTAGCGCCCTCCATCCTTCTCTGGGGGGAGGGTATTGTCTCTCAGTGTCACTGAAAATGACACAGTTGTACACGACCAATGTCTCTGTATTATCCATGTCCGTGTTCAGGCCTCATGCTACACAGTAGTGCTATGGTAAAATCAATCAGATGAAGTCGGATGAAGTTCCGACCAGCCTCTCCTCTTTAGTGGGAATATAAAGAACGTTTTACCCACTCAGCAATACAAACACGGCTTGTGTGATTAGAAAGCCTACTGTCCCTAGAGGAAACACTCCCCAGCACACATATTAAAAGCACTTTTTGGGCAGAAAGCGAAAAAAATAAAATCTCTATGGAGGTTCTCTCTTGGCAATACCGGCAGAGGGTGCACATCCTGCTTGTTTTTCCGGTGAAAAACAATCCTTTTCTGGCCAAAAAAGTGAATCTTATAAATCGTGGAGGCAGCTCACAGTACTTCCACGAAGCTAAGTAGTTTTTCTAATAACACAAGTCGTGTTTGTATTGATGAGAAGGTAAGCCGATCTGGAGCCGATCTTAAAACTTTGATTTTCACAGAGCTCCACCACCAGGCAGAACCACAGAAGCCTAGAGTGGAGCTGTATGGAACGGAGCCACATGCAGTCGGGATGGCAGCCCTGACTGGTACAAATCAAGCCCTGCCTCACGTTACAGAGAAAGCCGATCTGATTATTATTTGTTTGCTATTGAGCCGCGCAGCGATGCGTAATAGCTCGGCACACGCAAAGTATCACAAATAGCGGATCGACAAGCTAAAGCGTTTGGTGTTTAATTGGCGTGTATATACGGTACCGAGACCGCATTCAACCTTTCCCCCACCATGACTCATTATAGTGCATCTTTATTTTAAACACTTTTTCTCCTGTTCTCTCTCTCTCTCTCCCTCCGTCGTTGCATGCGCGTTGTTTACTCTGCCCTGAGTCAGGCCGATGTTATGGACTTCACACAACGCTTGTTTACGGTTGGCTCTAATCAGGACCAGATAACGGACCCAACACGACCGTCTGTAGTGCATACTGCATGTCCGTGTGTGTGTGTCCACACGCGGCGGGGCAGGCGGCGCCGGGCGCACTTCCATTGGAGCAGCATGGGCGCGTAGATGTAATATGCTCTGTGTGTTCCTAGCACTTTAAATATAGCTCTCTCTCTGTAACTGTCCAAATACACATTTTTCAGACACACACACACACACACACACACACACACACACACACACACACACACACACACACACACACACACACACACACACACACACACACACACACACACACACACACACAGCTATCCCTGAAAACAATTAAGTCTGGTGCAAGCACGGCATGCACACACTGTCTATCCATTAAAAGTGGTACTTTGGATATTCAAAAATAGCAGATACTGTATACAAGCTTCGCAGCCAAATGCATCATTTCGAGGGTACTTGACATTGCGAACGGGTCTGAGCATCCTATCACAAAGTGGTAGTTGTTCCAAAAACTGTTCGGATTTAGAAGACATCCGAGGTATCTTCCTCAATTGAATTTTTACCTAGCAATACATAATTGGTAATACAACGATAATATTGCTAATATTCCGATTAACATTATTACGCTAAAAACATGATTTTTTTCCATCCTAAAACATGATCATCAGGCATTATTGTAATATGAGGAAGAAGATTTTTTCCAAAAAAGCGTACAGTATATGTTAAAATGACGTTTTTATGTGGGCAGTCTCACCAGCTCATTGAGTATGCCTGGTTTGCCTGGTGGGTGGTGATGGGTGGAGATATACCTAAACTGAAGCCACGCCCACAGCTGTAGTTGTATGATAAAGGGGGAGGAGTTGGGGGAGGGGCTGGTGATGTGACGTCACTATATTACAGTTTTTTCATTGGTATGTTTGACTGGAAATGTTCAGCCCTCAGGATGAAACCTTAAATACAAAGTCATTGCACGTAAAAACCACACCAATGGGTCTAATCAAGTACTGTCACCTTTTAAACATGTACAAAATTGTAAAAAAATACAAAAATCATGCCACTCCATCTTTAATAGTTCCACTTGAGGTGGAAGCTATAAGACCCATTGTACCCCTTGATGGCTTGTTTTCTTAAAAAATAAAATTATTGTAAAAAGATTGACGTGTCTAGATATTGCTATTTAAAATAATACTGCAAAATGACGTTGGACTAAATTAGAAGATGGAGGGAGCCTCAGGGCTAAAAGGGACAAGCAGAGCCCTCTCAGGCTCAGCGTGGGACCGCACGTGTCCGTCCATAAATGTGATGTCAGGTGGTTTGGACACAGTCGGATAGTTTCTTTCTGTTCTGCTTTTGACTACGTGAAGTTTGTGAACCCTGGAAGCTTCTTTCTTTCTCCCCCAGTTAACCAGACAGGGTAATCATCATTACATCACTTTCTTTTCCAGTGGCTTAACCAAATGCACCGATTGGCCCTAGTCCTCGGACACATCCACGCGTTTATTCTCCGGAGAGCGCTGCGCGATACAAAACAAAACATTTAAGAGAGCGGTTTCATCAGGGCAGCTCCAAACGTATCATCAAGGCAAACTACAGAAAGTGAATGAAGGGCGCAACACAAGAAAACAGGGTTTACTGTTGTTTAGTGCAATCAGATAGGACTTCTCTGTTTGGATGTATGTGCTGTCAAGGCCAGGTTTTTTGCCACCCCGTGCATTACCATGTAACATACAGTATAGTTACGATGATGTCACGTTCATAGTCTCGGCATGCGCGTTGGACCACTAAGGCCAGCAGGCGCCCGGACCTGAGGCTTTCTGTGTGACGACGTAGTTGCTGTGGTCACCCATAAGGCGGTCATTTGCGGGGGAAAACACGAAACAAAAATGTTTAAAAACAGTGAAAATATGGAAGTTTTTGTCTGCCTGACGACAGCCACGATAGGCATCCTGAGGGCACTGGGGGCGATGACGCCTGGTTGGCCTTAAGTTACCTCGCTCTCCCCAATCAGCTCAACCCCGAAAACCCCTAGACTCTCCACAGGGCTCGCTGAGTCGCTAATAGAGCCCGTCTCCTCGCCGCGACAGGGCTGACAGGGGTGACAGGCTCCCGCCGTGACAGGGCCTGACAGGCTCCCACCACTGCGCTTTCTCTCTCTCTCCCTCTCTCCTCTTTCCCAGATTCCGGGAGAAGAGGGCGAGGAGGAGGCAACATGGAGGCAGGGTTGCTCTGTGTGTAATAATAGCATTGACAGTTGGACACCACCCAAGCGCCCCCCTCTCTGTTCTATGTCCTTGTGTACCCCCCCCCCCCCCCACCAACCCAACCAGAGCAAGGCCAGAGCTGAGCTTTGGCTTTCCACAACACTGCCTCCTCCTAACATGACATGTTTTCCTCCTTCTCGACGACGGACCTTGTGTAGTCCAATCAGGAACTTTGCCTTGTCATGTTTAAGTGTTTTTCTTCTTTCTTTTCTCTCTCTCTCTCAAAATTAGCCCATCATCATCAAAGCGCTGGGCTCTCGTCGGAGCGGAGTGTAGATAAGTGTCTGGGGAGAGATCCATCCATCCCCAGGCCCTCCGCTCTGCTCCGCTCCGCTAGGCTCCGCTCAGCCCGGCCAGGCTCATGGCTCGACAAACAAACAGCCAGTGTGTCAAAACTCCCAACTGAGAAGGGCTTCTGAGACCACAGTTTACACTCGCTAGCCCGGTGGTCTGGCTTCATGAGCAATGCTTAGTGTCACTGACACACGCATGCACATGCAGACACACACGCGCACACACACACTGGGACAACAAACACACATACTCAAGCATGCATTCGTGCTCTCCAAGACTTACAATGAGTATATCGTCCACATGCTCACAATTGATGTCTCTCTCTCTCTCTCTCTCTCTCTCTCTCTCACACACACACACACACACACACACACACACACACACACACACACACACACACACACACACACACACACACACACACACACACACACACACACACACACACACACACACACACACACACACACAGACTCATAGAAAACCTTACTTAGCTCGTTAAGATGAAATTGGGGGAACCCGGCGGAGTCTCTTTGAAAGACAGAGTTTTAGAAAGAAAAGACGGGGGTTGACGTAACACCTCCGTGCTTTCATGCCACTTATCAAAGAGTTGACCTTACATGACCGAGGCCACCGGGTCAGATATTGTTTTCCCACACAAGGCCGAGGGAAGAGCCATGACACGTTTTACAAATGTCAAAAAGGCACAAAGTGTGTGCATTGTGCATGTGTGTATCGGTTTGCCTATCTGTCCGTGCCCATGGCCCTGTGTGTGTGTGTGTGTGTGTGTGCATCATGCACCTCTCCCTATGACCGCAGCCCCAGCTGTGTCAACACCTCGAGCCCTCTGCACACCCTCTCTCTCATGTCGGGACTGTGTATGTGCCAGAGACGCAGAAAAGAAATGGAGTGTGTCTATGTTATATAGGCCCCCGAAAAACACAAAGAGCGAAAGGAGATGGTCCCACGAGGAAAAAACCTGAGAGGGAGAAAGAGAGAGAGAGAGAGGCCGAGGGGTAAGGGTGGGGAGGGATTGGAGGTCAGAATAGATGTGAGTGAAGGTAGGGAGACACATCTGGAAAAGAGAAGGAGTCAGTGGGATGAGAGGAGGAAATTACAGCTGCCCAACAATGATTCATTGGGGAAAATTCTATTCTGTCTCTCTCTTTCTCTCTCACCTCTCTCTCTCTCTCTCTCTCTCACACACACACACTCTCCCTCTCTCTGTCTCTCTCTCTAAAAAAACCTGTCAAGAAAAACCTTTTAAGCCTTAAAAAACTTACTTCCGCACTGCCTGCTGTTTGTGTTGACTGCTGGTCTCCACAAGGGAAAAAAAGATTCCTAATCAGATTGTAATTTTACTTGTCTCGCTGGAACTTCTTATTTTTTCCCCTTGCCACTAAATGATGGAGAGTTACCAACATCAGATATTTAACTCTTTGAGTGAACAACAAATGGACCCATAAGTAAGCATGCATACTAGTCATACAGGTCGGCGTTTCGAATCCTGGCTCCTCCTCCTCTACATGCCGAAGTGTCCTTGGGCAAAAACACTGAACCCCAAATTGCTCCCGATGTGCTAGTTCATACCTTGCATGGTTTCCTCTGCAATCGGTGTATGATGTGTGTGTGTGTGTCTGTGAATAGTTGAATGTAAGGTGTGGCTATGTAAAGCTCCTTGGATAAATAAATACATAAATACATAGATACATAAATGCACCATTTACATATGATATAGCATACATTAAATCATTGTTAAACATTCATCCATTTACAAAAAGTCTAAGCAATTAGTACACTTGCCATTTTATGTTCAAGGTTTGGCCTATTATTTCTCCTAATGGAGAGATAGAGGATGTAGATTTACGCAGAATTACGCAGATTTACGGCCGGTTTGTGCTGAGCTAAAGAGAGCCCCACACACCCTATTAGGCACAAAAAGACGTCTTTATTTATTTGTATGACAACGTTACGATCTTCATCGGGTCAGCGTGACCCTCTACTACAGTATAATGGCAGCCGGCATCAGTACAGCATTGAAGTACGGACAAAAAAACTCCCATCCAACGATAACAAAATACGTTTTTTGCGTCTTCTGAGAGCGAGGCTAAATCTCCGCGGCTCGAATGCCGAATAAATAATGGAACGTTGATGTGGAAAAAGGGTTTGAACACCCCACTGTTCTAACCCGCCCTGTCTCTCTCTCTCTCCATCTCTCTCTCCAGTGACCTGAGCATGAACAACATCAGCGAGATCCAGCCCAGAGCCTTCCACAGGCTGCACCTGCTCTCAGAGCTGTGAGTATTGAATCTTTCAACTCGCACTCAATTTATGAACGCCCCGTCCAGCGAAAAAAACGGCAGCGCTGCTCTCATGCATGACAAGAACAGGCAGTCAATCTAGCGCACCGCGCCGACCCCACCAGCAACATAACATATAACATATCTGCCGGGGTTTCTGTGATGGGGATTGATGGCTCAGCGGGCGGCTCTGCTCTCAGATCTATACCTCTCCAACTCTCCTCCTCCTCCCAGTGAGAGACGTTCCTTTGCAAACGGCATATACAGTGGTGGAAAAAAGTACAACAAATATCAATATATCAATATGGCAATGTGGAATTCAAGACGCACTTGAGGAACAGTGCAAAAGTATTGGTGTCAAAATGTGGTGAAAGTACTGGAAGTAAAAGTACCTGTTATGCAGAAATGACCCATATTTGTCTACTTATAGATTTGTCAAGCTTATACACCAGCTATTTTATGTACTGTGTCTGTATATATATATATATATATATATATATATATATATATATATATATATATATATATATATATATATATATATATATATATATATATATAGGATTTGCCTCTGAGGTGTAAAAAAAAGTACAAACAAACTACTGAAAATACTTAACACTCCTGGCGCAGCAATGTTAGCCGGAACAGAGTCATGATATCAATATATTCAAGACCAAATACGGCTGCTCTCGGACTTAGATGTTTTGCTTGCTCTCGTAACAATCAGTGAAACAATGCCCACAACGCAGTAAAAAATCACTATAAGTAAATGGAAGGTGATTTTCAGAAATATATCCATAAAACAGCATGGAAAGTGTTTGTTTTGACATATCACATGAGACAAACAAAGGCAATCTGCCAAACAGCCGGGACGTTGTAATGGTGAGTTGGGGGGGGGGGGGGTGTGCACCTCTCGTTTATATACATAACTAGTAAATGCACATATACACAGCCCTGGCATCGGCCGGAAGGTGGCGCTAGAGGTGCGCCCGTGCAGTTTTAGCGATAAGCGGGTTAAGTGCAGTACTAAATGTGGCTCAGGAGGTAGAGTAGGTTGTCCAATGATTCGCGGGTCAGAGGTTCAAGTCCCGGCTCCTCCTCCTGTCCAAACACCGAAGTATCCTTGGGCAAGACGCCGAAGCCTACATTGTTGTCAACGAGTCGGTGCGAGTGGCTTGTCGCTGCCCGCGTGTGAATCCGAGAAGGGAAGTGAAAACGCTATAGCGTTGACTGTTCGCCGCTTCACCTCCCAAAGTATGAATGAATGAATGAATGGACTGCTTTGAGGACTTTGGAAAAAAGCACTATGAAAACACAATCCATTATTTAAGCAAATATACTTAGTTACTTTCCGCCGCTTGCTCGCAAAAACAGTATTAATGTGCAAGCCGCGATCCCAAAAGGGACGGCTCGCTTGCTGAAAGTCGGAGGGCGTTGAGCGGGAACCCGATATTCACACAGAGACGTGGATATGAGGGTCCTCGCTGTGCTTAAAGAGGACAGGTTCCTCTACTCACAATCCAACACCGCCGCTCCACTCCACAACGGAGCTCTGACCCCCGCCCTCCCACCCCCCCTCCCGGACACTGTTTCAAACTGGACAGCTCTGCAGGAGCAATATTAGAAACACACACACACACACACACACACACACGCACACACACACGCACACACACACACACATGCACACACACAGCCCCGCCGCGGCCAACACAAACACGCAACGCGCTAACATAGGAGAACCTGAGGACAGGGGCTGGGGAACGTCAGGGAAGGCAAAAAAAAAGATTGATACGATGCTTGTTTTTGAGCATTAAGGGGTCCCGGGGAGGTGGGGGGGCCCTGCCTGATGCTTCTCAGAGCAACAGATGCATCAAACATAACAAAATGTCAGAAAAATCTGGAGGGATAAAGCGCGGCTCCATAACTTATAGTCGTAGTTACGGCTTATCTAATACATCATGCTATAGTTGTTCATCACCCCACGGGCTGACCCGACCTGCTCTGCTCTTTTATGGATTGGACACTCACCAGAGAGAGAGAGAGAGGTCTACAGGATTTGGAGAAATAAAGCCAGAAGCCTCTGCGAGTCTGCAAAATGCACGGACACTCCCATGAGCACGATACGTACGTGTGTATTTGTGTACGTGCATGCATGCATGCGTGAGAGAGACGACCTGTTGTTGGACTTGTACGTACGCATGTCACATGTGTATATGTCAGCCACCACCTCTTCATTTACTACCAAAAGTCAGGCAATCTGCCATAAATCGTGTTATTGCGTGTGTGTGTAAAACACACACACATATATTTGTGTGTCTGTGCGTGTGCCTGCCCGACTCCTTTCTATGCACGCTGGTGGTTGTGTTTGATCAGCTCTTGTTGCTTTTGCTAATGCTCTCACAGCTGCAGCCTGCGAGGCATGAGCTAATGCTGGATGAAAGTGAAAAGCAGGGGCTGGATAACACCGCGCTGTTGTCGGCCGGCCCTGAGTCACCGCACTGCAGTCACACTGGAGATGACCTGGAGTCAAAGAGCCACGACCGACTGTGTGGACATGATAAAAAAAATTCGCGCAATTCTGTATTTCCTAAAAAGAGGCGCACAAGAGTAGCTACACTATGTGAACCTGCTGCTCGATCCTGATTGGAGGAGAATTCACCCTCCACCTGGGGAACTTTTATTAGCTCCTCTGCTAACGTGGGGGAGGAGGAAACTCCATATATGGTCTGCACACCTTTTAATAGAGCATTTTAACAGAAAAAAAAAATTGGGGGTGATATCTGACAAAAGTGAAATCACTTCCCCTACCTTTGAAGGTATATTCAATGATTTCATTAAATTCGAATGACAAGTGGTCGTGTTTTGTCCTCGATACTATATAGTGTACTACTACCATCTAATTCGGAACCGAGGGGTTTCCGTTTGTGCTTTGGGTGGCAAAACATTCATCCACTCAGAACGAGGCCTTGGTGCATGTGCTGTTGGCCTGTTCTGTGTGTGTGTGTCCACTGTAGAGCATGCACATGTACAAATCTTGTAGTTGGTGTGGACCAGGATTTTACTACTCTGATTTGAGAGTGAGATCTGCCTCACTCTGAAATGCAGCAAACTGATCTTTAATCTGATTTCATGTGACAGTGTGGACAGTGCCTTGAGTGTGCACTTGGTTGGATGAGGTGTGGCCAACTGTGGCCACTGACCAGTGTGTCTTGAGTGTAAAGGGTTTGATGAGAATCAGATCAACATGTGGAAGGTCAGTACAGGTCAGCTCTAGTCTACATACGGATATTTAAGGGGTTTGACATTTGGGGCTCCATTTTCGTTACACGCTAAACGCCTTATCCTTTTTTTTTTTTACTATTTTAATCAGCTTTTTAAAAATAGTTCAACATGCCAATCTATTGACACGTTGTGAGCTTGTAGACTGGCCTTTTTAGGCTTTTAAAATAGTTTTAAAAGGCAAAGACGTTGAGGGATAAGCGGTTTAGCGGTGACGAAAATCTAGGCCTTGACGTCAGATGTAGAATAACAAGCCATTACCTATCCAGTGTCGTGATCTTCATATATGGAAAAGGCATTACTATATGTTGATCATATATGGTTGCGTGACGTGTCACGATGATAACTGGCTGGCGGCCATGGCACATGGTGGCATGACCTGATGCAGGTTTTCATAGTAATCTGTGACCTACGGTCGCAAAACAAAGTCAATGCCAAATGTTTTATTTTATAAAGCAAAGAATACAAGTGTATACCACGCTCATTAAAGGGAGGTGTGACTATGCTTGTTTTGTTTTGTTTATTTATCAACCAGAGACCGTCCACTCATATGGTCTGGCTCCAGCAGCCCCTGTGCCTGCATGTACAACTTTATAGCCCCATGCAGCGATCTCTGTCTCTCTCTGCATCTCCCCGGCGTCCAACGTCTTCATGGACAGGTTCTATTTCTTTGTAACTCGGTCCAAGGAGGATGTTCCCCGCTATAAAGCTGTACGGTTTTATGGCCTGCTGATCGTTTCTGGAGACACGCTGAGAGGACGAAATGATGTTCCGAGCCAAGGAGAGAGGGAGAGAGAGAGAGAAAAAAAAAAGAAGACACTGATCTCCTACCGCTTTATCAAGAAGCTTTAGAATGAAGGCGGGAGGGAGGGAGGGAGGGAGGAAGGGAGCACGCCAGGCCAGCAGGTTATGGTAAATGCATCATAATCACTTATGCATATAGAGCTTTAAGAACATAAAACCCAGAGGCTCTACAAAGGCAAACATGCGTGTTTGAGACAAGAGAGAGAGATTGATGTGGATCTATAACTACAAGTGCTGTTTGGTTGGTTGGTTGGTAGCGAGAGGGGGGTTAAAAAAAAAGCAAAGGAGCCGGGCAAGTTGTAACTGGTAGAAGTGATAAAGTGTTTGATGTTGGGTTCTACCTGTCTGCCTCTCTCTCTCTCTCCGCTCACCTTCCCTCTCCGCTCTCTCCACCCCATTTGTTTCTTCAGGCTACGCCAAGCGAGACTCGCTCCCTTTGATCGCCTGTCCATTGCTGCTCCCTCCGCCTTCCACAATCCACACTCTTGTACTACGCACCAAGAGTATAGCATTCATTCGGGATGTAGCAATCACCGCGGAAGTCACAATGATTTCTTACTTCACAACACGAGCTCACACACATGCACACACGCGCGCACACACACACGCACACACACGCACACATGCACACACACACACACACAGAGTGGCGCTTTCATACAACCGACAATTCAATTTGCATTGCAAAAAAAAAAGTTTAACATTCAGTAGATGTGCCGTGGTCTTGGGGGTTTTCTGGATCAAAAAGTGGTCTGTTTTTTTTGCTGTTTGTGAATCTGATTACACTTTTTTTTTGCCTGTTTTCATTGTAACCCAAAAGGCTTCCAAATCCCAGAGAAAAGTTCAAATCACAGAAAATCCACCGCATGTTTAAAGTTGGGGAATTGAGTTCAATATAACTAAAAGAAAAACGTAATCACTGCAGTGATTTTGCAAAAAAAAAAAGTTATTTCTGTCATGTTCATACGACATATGTACATGTGTTCATGAACAGGTGATCTACAAGCTTACAACACCTCACAGTGAAAAGCTTACTATTTTCTCTATTTGAATCTTTTGTGTTTGTGTGTGTGTAATAGTTAGTGCATCATTCATTTAATACGTTGTCTAAAAATATATCAGAATCTACACACAGGTAGCTTGTTGTTGTTGTACGTTTGCAGGTCCTTTTTTTAACGTGAAAGAGTCTGGAGACGTGCAGGGCGAACAGCAGCGTAGCTTTATAGCAGTCAGTCATCCTATCTCTCATCTCGTTTCTAAAGCCTCAGATTGCACAACTCCGGCGTTGCACCGAGAGCGGTTTAATGCCTTTGAACTTCAAACGGGGAGGCTGATCTGAATGAATTAAGGTATACAGTAAACCAAACCTCGGCACGGCGCTAGGCTTTAACTCGCTCCCTCCCCAAACCTTTGATATGCAACGCGACGGCATTATAACTGATAATTGATAATAAGGACGTCTAAGTGTTCTTCACCCCTCCCTCCCTCCCTCTCTCCCTCCCCCCTTCCCTCCAGCTCTCTCTGTTTCCTCTCTACGTTACAACCACTCTCTCTCCCTCTCTCTCCCCCTCTCTTTCTATGTCTCTCTCTCTCCCTCATCCCACTGATCTCAGATCCCTCTCATTAAGTCTCCATTTACGGGCTTTGATCAGCCGGGGGCTGAGGCCACGACTCTCTCTCTCTCTCTCTAAAACACAAATACGTCAGGACAAAAACCCAGTGTTGCCAACTTGGTGCATTTGTCACTATATTTAGCTTTTTTTTCCAGACACCCCCAGGCACCAAAATTAGTGAAAAACTCCTGGTGGAAAATCTAGTGCTTTTTTGCTGATGAGTTGGTGCGTGGTTGACAGGCGCCAGAGATAAAACCCTCATTTTTCACTATTTTTTATCCTATGATAGAGTCCTCCTTCCTTCCTAGAAAGGACCATTGGTAACCAAAATGGACCCTTAGAGAGTTAAATTATATTTAAACATCTGAATGACCTAATTTTCAAGAATCTACACATTTAGAAAATGTAGAAGAATTGCTATTTTGACCAACACTTACAGTCATTTCTCCTAAATTAGTCCGAGAGACTAAACTCAACATCAAATGGTGGCCCTCCGTGGCTAAAATGCAGAATAAATAGTGGGGACCTGGTATGAAAATGGCTGGAAGCCCACTGCTGCTAGCGCATTCTAGTGCACTTTGGAAGTGCCACTACTAGTGCATTTTGGATTGTGGAAGTTGGCAACACTGCAAAAAGCACACAGCGGCGAGGCCGGCCACTGTCAATCACAGACAGACAGATGGATATAGACAGACAGAGGAGGAGACACGATATAGTGTTCTGAGGAGAGCTGAAAGGGAGAGGGGAGGAGAGAAAAAAGGGTGGTAGGGGGTGGGAAAGGAAGGAGGTAGACAAGGTGTCTGTTGATTAATGAGAGGGGGCCGTAAGTAACGCAATGCCCCCGCGATCGCTTCAGGTCCGCACAGACAGACAGACAGACAGACGGTGCCTGTTTTGTGCCTCGCTATACTTATCTCATCCCGAAAATATCAAAGAAACTTCTCTGCTGCACAAACACACTCCGATATCAAAGATGTACTGTATACACACACTGTCTATAACTGTTCTAGTATAAGAAGTATAGCGGAAAAAAAAGAAAAAAACGCCAAAGGGCGTGGTGGTCGTGGCGGTAGTGGTTGCTTGACACCCTATCACCCGGTCTAACCCCTCATCCAACCACCCACCCCCACCAGTCCCCCCCTGAGCCCTTCCTGCAAAAACAAGGGTTTTACAAGCTATAAGGCGTCAGTCAGCGTCTCCACCGTATCATCAATATCAAAGTGTCCTGTGTGTTCTTCTCCTGCTCGTAGTATACCTCCGGTTATAGCTCACGTTTCAAAACGATGTCCGTCTGTCTGTCTGTCTGTCTGTCTGTTGGTCCATCCGTACAGCCCCTCTGGCGCGGAGCTGTGTAAACTGAACTAAGCCGTGAAAAGTGTAATTTTGAGAAGAAGGGGCGATTCCGAGGAAGTCAGTCACTTTCAGGAAAGATATACTTGTGTTACAGGTGTGTCCGATTTTCAGTCTTCAGTGCTTTTCTTCTACTTCTATTCCACTACAATTATTTAGAAACTTTAGCTAGTATAGTTACCTTTGGATAATTATCATACAAAATACTGTATGTTAACCTCTTTTGCCCAATAGACAATGTGTCACTTCCCTACAATGAGCATTGGGAGCTTGTAGATAAGCTACATTCCAAATACCATTTATTAATGTGAAAACTTCTGAGATCGGATATTGTACATGAGTACTATAAGCACATTTTGATACCAATACCTTCTACTCATTTTTTTTATTTCGGACATTGACTTCACTAATTAGAGATTAATTTAGAGTACTTCTACATTGCAGTTCATTGCATTTCTACCAAAGTAAAAATCCCACTTGTGTGAAGTGATCTCTACTTGTTACACATCGCATTCTTCCGGGCTCTGTTGTCGTCAAAGTTTAAACCCCTAATGAGTCAGTATGCATACATGTTAATTGTGTAAAAACAAGAAAAGATTGATCAACAAAATTAATTAACACCATTAACTCGTTATTTTCCACAGCCTGAGGTGCAACATGAATGTGGTCAAAGGTTTTCCAAATTAGCATGAAGAGTTCGTTAGAATGGCTCATAATAGCTCAAAAAGGTCTTCCAGCAGTTTGCTACCCAACCCTCTGAGGCTGCTCTGCTCTGCACTCTCCTTCCTCGCTGAAACATCCATCCATCCATCCATCCATCCATCCTGGTCCGTAAAAAGGTTATCTGGTCATTACCCACAGGGACATCACTCAGCCCCGTAAACACAGAGAGAGACAAAGACGCCCACAGTTCAGAGACCTTTAAACGTGACCCGCTGAGGAGGAGGAGTGGCATGAACCGACATCTCACTCCATCTTCCAGACCGTTTACACATCTATCTGCCTGACGCATCTATCGACCCAACCCCTTCTTTTTGATGCACGTCAGCTGGAGGCTTAACTCCGGCTTACGTAAAGTGCAAAACGCGGGGCCGAAGGGGGTCAAGTTCTCTGGGGTTGAACCAAACGGAGAAGGGGGGGACGTTATCGTCCAACAATATCCTCCAGCGTCTGGAATAACGCGAGCGCCGAGATAAGAGAAATCCATCTGGCACTCACTCTCTTGACACAGAAGAATACGAAAGGTGGGTGGATGGGGAGGGGGGGGTTACAGGCCAGAGGTAAGGATAGGATGGGAAAGAGGATACACACACACACACACACACACACACACACACACACACAGATTGGTGAAGACCTCTCAAGCCAGCGGCGCTATAAACCCACACCACACTCACTCCTCATTCTCTCTCTGCGATAAGATTTAGTCTGGCGATACGATACGGCCTGTCGGGGCTCAACAACAGGCCTGGGTGATGACGTAACAGGGGTGAGGGAGAGGGTTTTAGCGGGTCAACATTATTGGCTTGGCTGCGTGTTCCTTCCTTTTTTTCCCCTCTCCCCTTCCTGGTATATATACACGCCAGGTGCACGGCACAGCTGGAACTGTCTGGACCCATTAAGGAATGATGCTCTTCTATACAGCGCGCTGCCAGCATTTCATTTCCTCTCTGCATCTGTATGGGAGCATCTCTCGCAAAAAAAAAAAAAAAAAAAAAAAACGCCCCGGCCGTGCGCACACACACACACACATGCGCACACACACAACCCTCTCCTCCCCCTCTCTCTCTTACATGCGCACACCTTTGAGGATGTCTATATATTACTCCAGTAATTTCGGAGGTTAACACCAGGTTAAGTAGTTGACCTTTGGGTATGACCCCTGAGGGGGGACTAGCGGGTTAGCATTTCTATTGATGGACCGAGGGTGACAGAGGTTTGCGTCACACACACACACACACACACACACACCCTCGTGCACATGCATGCACGATTGCAAAAGGCACGCAGGCGGTCTACGCTTGGACGTGGATATGAAATACAAAGACGTTCACACCCCAACACACATACATACCAGAAGTGCATGTGGAAAAAATGGAAGAGACAGAAAACACGATTCTTGTGAAACTCGGCTTTTCTTATTTCTCACGCATGTGTGCATGCACACAAGCGCGTGCGCGTGCACACACACACACACACACACACACACACACACACACACACACACACACACAAAATCCCCTCTTTGTGATAAGAGGCCTGTATCTTCCAGTCTTCTTTCATCATGGGTCTAATCACTGCTAGAAAAGACCAACACACATCATCGGCTGGCCCCGCCGCTGTTGCCATGTCTGCTTTAATACAAGCCGCTTTGGGCTGTTTTTTTTTTTCCTGTAAAGTTGCTTTACGGCGGGTCGTTTCCAATAATGTTGTTTAAACCAGTGTTACATTTTCAAGTCCAAGAACTCCAAATTACTATTTATTTGTCTGCGGATCCCCATCTGTAAACAGTTTATGCCAGGGACCCAAATACAAGATTTGTTTTGCTGACATGTTTAAAACAATATCCCACGTTTTTTGAAGATCTCTCCAAGTTTTGGGGGAAGTTGCGGCAGATCTATCACTATTAAAAAAGGAACCTCCGGTAACAAGATGTGCACATGCACACTCTCACTGGGGGAAAAGTGCAACAGGCCAACGGCACATACACCAAGGCCCACCCCCACTCAATCTGGATTGGACGAAAGCCTTTTCTCCCAAAGCCCAAACTGAAAACTATTTTTTTTTCACTCACTGGGGACAGGGAGGAACTCCTTATATGGTCAGCACACTCTATAGTAGGGAGGATTATCCACAAAAATAATATATGTGAAAGTGAAATCACTTACTATACCTTGAACCTAGAACTTTTTCATAGACCTAGTTGCTCGTTTCTCTCTCTCGGATAAAACCTGGCACTACCACCACCACCACCACCATCATAAGCCCCAGTATCTCTCTCCACCTGAGATGCTATCCCCATAATATGCACCAACGTGGCGTTCCTTCAGAGCCTCGACCGTTCTCCCTCCTCTCCGCACGCCGCCCGCCTCGCCTCTTTTTGTTTATTGGTTCAGGGCAATGGGACATGGTGATACATGGAGTAATCAGCCGCGCTGACATGCTCCACTAAAAAAAAAGACCCTCATTCTCTCTCCACGGACGGAGAGAGCAAAGGGGGGCCGCAATGGCCTCACCTCCGTTACCGATACCAACACGCCGCGCCGCGCCACGTCCGTCCGTCCGGTTGGCCGTCTATCCGGCTCCTCCACCCCCACCCCGCCGCCACCTTCCTTCCGTCCGGAACGCTTATTTAAAGTGTCCCTTCTGTTATTTAACCCGTTGGGGTCAACTCAATAGAGCCAGAGTTATGTCAGGAGCTTGTCATTTATTCTTTAAAATATATATAGAATCCGCCAGATCCCAGCAGACTGGGTGGGGAGGGGGGGGGGATTTTTCTCAAACCGTCCCCCCACCCACCTCCCTCTCCCAAGTTCAATTTAGGAAGTGTTTTTTTTTTTGCTCCCCCGGAGGCGCTGACTTGTCAAGAGCAAGGCGCCGTTTTCACGGGAATGAGATGGATGTGGAAAAGAGACGTCGGGAGAGCCGCCGAAGGACGGGAGGAACGCTCGCTCCTATAACAGTACGTTACACATGAGTGCTCATGTAACGCACGCACACACGCATCCGCGCAGACGCTGATATCATGGAAATATTGGGTCAGCAGTGGCAACCGTCTGGTGTTCTATATCGATGCCTATCAAAGGACTTGTCTGAACATTTCCTTGTCTTTCTTTGCTCCTTTTCTAAAAATATATTTTATTTCTCCCGCCAATCTCAATGTTGACTCCTCGCTTCTCTCTCTCTCTCTATCGACATAATTATCCTTTTGACAAACAAAAGCCCGCAAGATACATGATTCTGCTCTCTGATGGCGATTTGGCTCTAATGGTGCAACTAATAGAGAAAGGCTGGTCTGGCAAGGGGGATATATGCAGATCGCAGCGTTCCTTTTGTTGGCCCTCAGAACTATACACGGTTTGTTTTCTAAAACTCTCTAAATTATTGGCCCTTAATTCTACTCCCCCTGCAACAACAACAACACACACACAAAAATCACTGCTATACCTGTATCTATTTTCCTTGCATGGCGTGCATCTGTAACTAATCACTGGATTAGATTCTTCTGTTTTTTTTTAAGGAAGGCACTTGAGGGTCTTTGCAGAGAGAGAGGAGGCTTCAGATCTGTTTTACTGGTGTCGGGACCTCAGCAAGCCCTATTGAAACTGTTACCTCTGGAAAAGTAGCTTTTTTGAAGGAAAAAAAAAGGTCCCCGGTGTCTTCTGGCTTGCGCAATAGCGGAAACTGAATTCGTATTGAAGTAGCAGGCGTACCGTTCCTCGGAGGGGCCACAAAAAAATGGGCTTTTTGTGCGGGGGTCTAATGCTATACGCGAGTGAAAGTTCGGTTTGGTCGGTAGGCATCTTTGTAGTAGTTTAAGGCCCTTATCGCGTGCTCAGATCTCACGAAAAAGAAAACACGAGCGGCTCTCGTTATTTTGGGAGTTGAAAGGTATTAGGTTGAGGAGGGGAGGGTGATCTGTGGGGCCAAAGTCACAGCAGTCAATACCGAGTGATTCCTGATTTCATCTGTGTCTTCCATCTTCTGCTGAAACCTATATTGAGACATCATGCGGTGTTGTGCCGTCAACGTCGGTCTGACTGCGTTGTGACTGCGGTTTGAGAGCCATGACTAAATGGCCTCACAATGGCTTGGACGGCGACCAAATCAGTTTATATCCTACTCTACCAGTGTGTGTGTGTGTGTGTGTGTGTGTGTGTGTGTGTGTGTGTGTGTGTGTGTGTGTGTGTTTGTGTGCGTGCGTCTGTGAGTGTGTGTCTGTGTGTGCACACGTGTGTGCAGGAGCGTTTCTATATGAGAGCTTCGCTGCGAGACAGACAGCCACGGACGGGCTCCAGAAAGACTTCTTAAAAAGCATGGGGCTGCAGCGTGTCGTAGTGTGAGATTTGGCAGGCGCGGGGTCGGGGTTTTTGAGGCCTGCGCGCTCCATCCAACCGCACACAGTATAATAAGAGCAGAGTAGACATGTTGACATGAGGATCAGATGTCGGCAGGCGGCCCCCGCTGGGAGGACCGACGTCCTCTTGGACCATCTGGGTGATAGCGGGTTGGCAGCGGGGCCCGCCAAAAGGCCCCCTGCTTTTTATATATAAAGATATGCTGTTGTTCAGAGTGCTGCTGGCTGCTGGCACTGATGTCAGCTAGAGTTGAGGTAGCGCAGGGCTGCTTTAGGACACGGCCAGACACGCTGTCACCTGGAATCCACGCAGATATTTATGCCTCCATGGTGGTGGAAAAAAAGTACCTAAACTTTTTTTTACATTTCAAGTAAGCACTGGGTCAGGACCGGGACGAATTAGTGACGTCTTGATTGTACGGCCGGAATCAAGGCCATCCAATATGGCCCAGAATACCACTTGATTTCAACCAACGCAAATCCTGTCCACTAAAGACGGACGTCAATGAATGTTCTATATTTTTAGAACTGTTTTTCATATATAACGTGTAACAGATCACAAGATGCACAGAATAGAAGCTCCTGCCGTCAACATACTGTAGGATAGAAGCTACTGCAGTTAAACGATCCATATACTGTAAGGCGCACTGGATTATAAGGTCAATGTCAAGGTAAACTTCATTGTCCGCAAGGGAAATTTGTCTTGGGCTTACACCCCTGCATCAGCCACACAAAACATAAATGACAGACAGAATACAAAAAACAGAGGGAGACAACATTACACAGTGCACACAGTGTGACAAAACTGACCTCTTACATTCATTGCTGTTTCAGAACATCATTCAACATTTTAGTTGAGGCTGGTACAAATGAGTTTTTAAACCTGATGTACTTCCACTTTCGTTCTTTGTACCTTCTCCCTGAGGGCAGAAGTACAAACTCTCCATTTAAGATGGGTATCATCAGCGACAATTTTATGTTTTTGATAATTTTATGCTTTTTGAGAAAATTAAAGGCTTTTACAGAAAGTGCACCTTATAGTCCGTAAAATACGGTAACTTGAATACATTTTAATTAGTCCGATCTGGACTGGTGAAGATGTCCTGGACATGGCGTAAAGATCATCCCCATATGGGCTGTGATCTGGCCTAGTCGTGAACATCACTGGAGTCAGTCACATAGTTTATGACTGATTTAAGTTAGTCTGGCCTCAAATCAGGTGATATTCTGGGCCAGATCAGACTAGGCTTGACTTGATTTGGCCACAATCAAGACATCACTAAGACGTCTCAATCCACTGGCCATATGGAAGCAAATGAAGCCGTCTTCAGACTTGTATATAAGGAAGGATTTTAGACCATGGGGTGCCAACATTAGTGTGACCTGAGAGATACTTTGAAAAAAATTGACCCCCTCAAAAACAAGAACTACCCACCAAAAATATGATTGACTGCTGAAAATAAGGCCATAATTGCTCTTACACATAACATAAACATGCCTGGAATGGGAACTGGATATAATGACTTTGAGCTGAGCTGACAGTCAGGACATGTTTATGTCAATCAATCAAGCCACCCAAATTCAGCTGGCAGATAAAATATACATATGTTTTTTGTGAACTATACAGCCTTGGTATAGTGGTTTTCAACCACCACTACCACCAGTGGTCCTTGAAAAAGTTCCAGCTGGTCCCCAGCTAAATGACGGAGAGTTGGTAACCATACTATTATGTTCCCTTTAACTGAGCGTAAGATTAAACCAAAATAAAACCAAAATAACACGTGCACACACTCTACAGTGCAACAGGCCAACAGCACATACACCAAGGCCCACCCGCTCTCATGCTGATTGGACGGGTGGCCTTTCTCCCAAAGCCCAAACTGAAACTAAGTTTTTTTTTTTTTTTTTTTTTTTTTTAACCCCACGGGCTCACTGGGGATAAATAAATAAATCTCTCCTAAATAAAGCATGGAATTGTGAGGCAAAATATTCCTTATAGTTTTGGGTCTGAGGGACTAAAACCTCATCAAGTTGTGGTCCATCCACGGCACAAATGCTGCATAAATAGTGGGCCCTTTTATCACAATCCATACCTTCTGGGCACCTCTGAAAGTCTCTGGCTGGAATCCACTGCTATACAAGTGCATAAATGAGACGATTTTCACGGTGTGTAGGTGTGTGTGCTCTTGGTGCATGATGTGCATGGAGGATTGGAGGTGTGTGCGGGCGCACGTGTGTGTGTGTGTGCTGTGTGTGTTGGTATGTGTGCCTGTCTGTGTGTCGGTATGTGCGAGTGTTTAACAGAAGTGGGTGGTCCCGGGCTGTGAAGACCCAATCTGTGTTTTAAGTGTGCTTCCAGCTTGTGACCTTGGGAGTTTTTTCTTTCTTTCTTTTTTTGCTCCGTTTGGACTGAACCGTTATTTATTTGGACGTCTTATACACACACACACAAAATGACCATTAGGTGCCGTGTTTGATAAACAAACTGATTGGATTGCATGGTGTGTGTTAAATGTGTGTGTGGTTTTCTCTCTCTCTCTTCTCTTCTCTCATGCCTCGTTCTCTCTCTGCGATCCTCGAGGCCCCCCGAACCCCGGTCCAATTTGCCTCAAGGACAGGGCAAATGGCATGCACACGGACACACACACACACACACACACACACACACACACACACACACACACACACACACACACACACACACACACACACACACACACGTTGAAGCACGTTGTCCACAGACACACACATGCCCGCAGACACACACATGAGGATAGATATCTAAATAAAAACAGAAGTGCGCAACACACACAGGCGCACACGTGCACACGCACACACGCACGCACACACCACACACACACACTTGTTGACCTAATCTCATTCTTAATCAATTCACTCTTTAGTCACTCATCAGAGCAAGAATCGCGTGGCTAGGGTAGAGTTTCCAGAGAGAGAGAGAGAGAGAGAGAGAGAGAGAGAGAGAGAGAGAGAGAGAGAGAGAGAGAGGGCTTTCCACTGGGCCAACAACTCACGACCACCACATTACAGAGGGGAATAGAATATTGTTATTTGCATATACTGGCCTATAACACAACGCGCAGGAAGAAAGAAAGAAAAGGATGAAGTCATGCAGAAGTTCGACTCCAGAACAGAGAGTCAGCGAAATCCATTTGCGACTGCGGAATGTGCCGCGACCTTTCTACTAACGCAGGCGACCGATGGTAACAGTTGAACAAAAATAACTCTAACCTTAGCCCTAAACGTAACCTCTGAAAAACCTATGCCTAAACCCAGCCTTAACCATGGGCGGATAGGATATCAGCCGTGACGGATAGGATACCTCCCATGACCAATAGGATATCTGCCGTGACAGTTAGGATATCTGCTGCGGCGGAGATAGAAAAGGATTGGGGGAGGGGGGACTCATTTAGAGAGGGGCCGCAACTGATATCCAATCAGCCGCAACTGGTATCCAATGAGCCACGACTGATATCCAATCAGCGGCGGCCGTCGGTCGGCCTCGGTCGCGAGTTGATTTGGCCGCTCCTGGCAGGCACTGCGGAGAAAGATCCAAGGCAAAAAGGACAAACTTCTCTTAGGAGACTTATGATTTGTTTTGTGCGCTCATGCTTGAATTTCATTACATTTAACTGTCCTTTTTGTTCTCTCTCTCTCTCTCTCTCTCTCTCTCAGGCGTATCTCGGGGAACCAGCTGAGATATATCTCGGGCCATGCTCTCCAGGGTCTCCACCACCTCAAAGTTCTGTAAGTAACCCCCTCCACACACACACACACACACACACACACACACACACACACACACACACACACACACACACACACACACACACACACCACGGTTCAAACCCCATCCCTGGTGGGTTGTTCCACTCCAGCCGTACAGCGGGGGGGTTGGGGTGGGGAGGGGGGAGTTTAGGGGGGTGGTGGGCCTGCCTTGAATAAAACACACAGGCCACGCATCATTAAGTGCAGTTAAAGTTTATGAGCTGGATGGGGGGAGACCTGCCCTGCCTGCCTGCCTGCATGGAAGCAGTTCCTATGTGCTTCCAAATAGGGCCCTATTTGACACACGCGCAGTCGCGCACGTACACACACACTACACAGGTGTAATTCAGGGACCTCCCTGCAGCCACACACACACACACACACACACACACCCGCACACACACACACACACACACTAGTCGATGCCATGCGGCAGCACCACCACCCACAGAGATTAGAACAAGTGACAGAAATTTCACTCCGACGGCCATACAAAGCTGCCCTCTCTTAACACCCCATTTTAAAGCGCTTTTTAACATAGTCTAGCCTCCGTCTTTTTACGATCCTACTGCCACCAACCACCACCACCACCGTGCAGACCAGACCTGTTCTGTTCTGTTTCGCTGCAGTCACCACGCCGGCAGGGCCAGCCAGCCAGCCGCGTGGAAAACAGTATTTTAACCACTAAAAGAAAAGAAATCACAGTAGGTCTAGCCTTAACGATAGGCTGCTGGTGTGGGGCTCTCTAATGAGGGAACGGGACGTTCCAACCGAAACCATCGCGGCGGGGCAAACACAACACGTAGTTTCTGGACTCAACCGACTGTGTGTGTGTGTGTGTGTGTGTGTTCAGTATCAGAAAACACACTTTGGTGGGGGTGTTAGGAGAATGATGTTGAGATTTCTCAATCACGGGTCCCGTCTGGATTTTTTTTGCGAGACAGACAAGAAAAGGAATCCTAAGAAGCCGTGCCATAGCACACAAACTTTAGCGAGAGACTTGAGGTTTGGTAATTTGGAGGCAAATCTGGGGGATTTACCCGGGAACCGTTTTGACTTGATCCTACGTTCACCTTAAGGGTTGTGAAACCCTCCCAAAGAGCTGCGAATGAGGGAACCAGTCCTGGACTGTATTATGTCATTATTGGGACACATACACACACATATTCAACATATAGATTATACAGGCACACACACACACTAAAAGACGCTGTGTGGACGTGCAGTGCTCACAGTCTCTGTGACCTGGACTATCAGGGTTCTTCCACAATATATTAGCTCCGATTCCCCCCCTTGTGTCAAACTGAAAATGCATCACAGTGACCCTATTTGCGGGGTCAGCATGTGCACACACTGCAGCAAAACTTTGTTTTAGCGTACTTGTGAGAACCACAGTATTTTTAAGGACATGTTTTGTCATTTTTACTCTATAACTGTGAAGCCCTGATAATAGTCTGATAATCTACAAGCACGCTAATCCGTCACAGTGTGACGTGTTATAGGTTTGTAGGTTGGTGATTTTAAGTGTGTGGCGCAGATGAACAACAGCATAAATTAATACTGACCCTATAACCCCCATACCCTCTAAAGGCCAAATGCAATCTCAACCCCAAAGCGTAACATTTCCTAATAGCCTAAGCCGGTGCTTTTCATTCTGATACCAGAGTCCAGTATGTACGCTGCCATTGACCGCCATTTGATTTGAGTTTAGTTTCACAGACCCAAAACTTACGTCTTTTTGTTTGTTTTGTCCAAAATTTAGGAGAGATAACAATCATACATTGATCAATTATGCTACATTTTTAAATGTGTATTCTTGAAAATTAAGTAATTCAGATTAACTCTTGGGAGCGTAAAATGAAACCACCTGGAACCATAAAGGTCCCTTTGATTTTACGTTCCCAAGAGTGAAAGATCAACAAGGGTCCATTTTGGTCACAAACACTGAACTGAATTTAGCTGAGGACCACCTGGAACCCTCTCAAGGAGCACTGGCGGACCCGCCGGACCACGTGGTTTGAAAACCACTGGCCATATACTATTATTATTATTATTAAAATAACCCGTTATAAGCATAAAACGTTTGATTTCACTCATTGTACATGTGGAAAACCAGGAGAATGCTCTCAATGCCCATTTCTCAAATTCTACAGCACTTGTGGGGGTACATTTGAGCCTCACGCGTACAGCCGAGCAATACAAGTACACGCTTGCACGTGCGCGTACGCGTGTGCACGCACATGCTCATCCAAGGTTACGAACCCTGATTCGGCGCTCCCTGAGGCAGCCTGTTCAGGGAATTCTTTGAAAAGAGAACAGATAGAATTCACCGTATTCATCATGTCGTCATCACTCCACCCACCCCCGCTCCCCCCCGTCCCCCCCCCCCCTTCCCCCCCCCCCCCCCCCCCCCCCCCCCCCCCCCCCCCCCCCCCCCCCCCCCCCCAAACGTCCTAGAGCTACAACAGATCACTGAAAATTACCCCGGACGGGGGTCAGCAGAGACACGGCGTTGTGAAAGAGAGAAATGCGTAATATGGCAAAGGAAGGAGCGGACACGATCATGTGATGACTGGTGAGCATCCATGGAAACTTCGCTCGACAACACACAATTACATTAGCTCTTTTAGCCTCCATAGATCCATTTCCTATAATCGACTTAGACGAGTCTTGGCATGTTCAGCGGCTTCCCCTCCCCAAGAACGACTTACACGAGTTGCGTTTTCATTGTTTTATATGTGTTTGTATTTGCTTTTGCTTGATTTGGGATCCATGACTGCTCTGACGCGACCAGGGTCCTAGAGGTGCTGAGGCTTCTGGGACAATGAGTCCTGTTAAAAGTCAACAGAGCGTTATATTCGGGACAATAACCAGTAAGAGGCCTATGCTGGTTCAGATCAGCATATGTCAGAAAAGGTCAGTCTCATACACTGTATACTGCATGGAGATGTGCGGTGTCTACAGGGTTTGATGAGGACCCAGGTAAGGCTGGGCCTTAATTTTCAGGTTTGTTGAGAATGGCTTTGAACGGGTGCTTTGTGGGCGTGCCTGTTTTAGAGTTAAATTGGACAGGTGTGAGAGTCCAAAGGGAGACATCGAAGAGGAAGGATGGATGGGAAGGATCAACATACAGTACATAGCCTATGTCCAAACTCGTCTGCTCCATATATGGCAGAAATCTAAGGATTTGGAGGAGGTTTGAGGTCGGATTTGTCTTGTCACCATCACAGGTCTGTTTCCAACACAACAAAAAACAGATCCACATTATAACAACATATCACCAAGACACTAAGCTCTCCCCACAGCCAGTCTGGGTTCCAATCCCAAATGAGGACCCTTCATTCTGTCTCTCTCACTCTCACCATCAGAATGAATGTTGAAATAAATCTCTAACCAAATATTGGGGATCCACATGCATGGGAGCGACACGGCTCTGATGTGTCCATGTGGGACTTCACATGGGGTTGTCTGCGATGTCTGTCATCGGTTTGTCTATGACGGATGACACCGGATTTGGGCCAAGGTTTCTCTATTGACCCGATCCGCTGCTGCGTCCCCCACTGACTTGTACTTACATTGTAAAATGAACGGTGAAATATATAAATCATACCGTGAACAAATCATACTGTCAAGAAATGTTCTTCTTTGGCCCTACGGCAGTGCACACAGGCATGTAACGCTAATTTGTTCGGACAACATAAGCTCACACGCACAGTACATATACGCATGTGAGCGCTCCTAAAGGGCAGTTCCACCCATTTTCAACATGTTTCTGTGAATGTACACATGGACCCTAACAGATCCATTTGGTTACATTTGTACAACATCTCTATGGTCATAAACTGTACATGACACGGTAAAATGTGGAAAATACCCCTTTAGGGGGCTTTCAAAGGAGCACGGTATGTGTTTCCAGCTGTAACCTAACGTCTTAAAGGGATAGTTCAGATTTTTGGAAGTTAAGTTATGAAATACTGTCCATCTGCATGTCCTGTGGTGGGGGTTCGGCTGGTTTTGGTGAAACATGAAGTAGTACCGGTAATTCTGTGGGGGTCACTGGGGTCACCCAGTAAAATTGATCATTTCTGACCTCCTCTATCACACAGAACTATGTTTTTTTTTTGGTCCATGTCACTGCGCCCAAAAAGTAGTTCCAAAAAAGTATTCAACAAAACCAGAGCAGAACTCCCACCACGGACAGCACCTTGGATTGTAAACCAGCATGGCAGTGTGCCGTGGGTTCGACTCTCGGTGGCCTTTATGGCATGTCACCCCCCCTCTCTCCCTCTCTCCTCATTTCTTGTCAGCCTACTGACAGCCGTCTGTCCCTCCATAAAATTATAAAATAAAAAGGCAAAAGGCACAAATAACATACAAACTATGTAAAAAAAAAAAAAGTCTAATCCTACCCCTAACCTCCACATTTCTAAACCTAATCCTAACTGCAACCTGAACGTTTACCCAAGCTGTAAACCTAGAACTCCACCAAATCATTAAATAACACGTTTTGTTTTCTTATGGGCTAAACAGGAAAACTGTTCTCCTCACCATGTCTAAATCCCCCTAAATTCTGCAAATTCTTGAGGTGGACGCCGTGTGGCCCTCACAAGTAGGGCTGTAGTAATAGCGCGCGCGCGCACACCAACACACACACACACACACACCAACACACACACACACACACAATGCTGTGGCACCGTGATGATGCCACGACGATAAAGACAGAACGGTCGCCGCTGTGACCGAAACACTGGCGACTGAACGCCTCATGGTCTGGTGTCAGACGACTCGCCGTGATAAAGACTTGAAAGGGACAGAGAGAGAGAGAGAGAGAGAGAGAGAGAGAGAGAGAGAGAGAGAGAGAGAGAGAGGGAGAGGAAAGAGAGAGAGAGGTATTGTTTGCTCCCCACTTCCTCCTCATTTCGTTTTTTGCTTTTTTTCCTCTCCTTTTGCTCCATTCTTTAGAGAATGACATCAGCAGCCCACCCAAGGAGCTTCTCTTTCCCCCGTTCTCTCCGTTCCTCTCTCTGCCCTTCTCTCTCTCTCTCTCTCTCTCTCTGGTTCTCTTCAAGAGGTTCACTGGCTCGCTCGTCCTTTCTTTCTTGTGTCAAGTTTCTCCCCGTGCAGAGGAGTCATTCCTCCGTTCTGCCTGATGTGTGTGCACGCGTAAACATAAACACACACACACACACACACACACACACACACACAGTGTACCTCCTACAGTATATTCATCAGATGAGGGACCCCCCCCCCTGGAAAAGGACATGATGATGATGATGATGATGATGCCTTTATCCGTCAGATTAAAGGTGCATTGTGAGTCAGGCATAATTCGCACATCCTACCTGCTTTGTGTTTTACCCCCCCCCCCCTCCCATTCTGAATTCCTGTAGACTTATTGACTTATACCTGTACAGAGAGACCAGGGACGGAGGGGGCAAATGTAAGTTCGACTCGAACTGTTTTTGTATTATTATTTGCTGTAGTTGTGCTAGACGCCACAAAAGATCAGGGGATCAGATCAGGGAACACTGAATGTGACAAAAGGCCATATCGAGCCTATTACACATGGGTTGGAAAAAAAGTGTCCTTTAATTCTAAGGCCTGTGTCTTCATACCCACTAAAGGCCTTATCCCTTAAACTCTTTGCCTTTTTAAACTATTAAAAAAAAGCTTTAGGCTTTTTTTCCAATAGTTAAAATGGCCATTGGCCAGTCTACAAGCTCACAACATGTCAATAGACTGGCACGTTGAACTATTCTATTAACTAACTAAGAAGATAGGGATAAGGGGTTTAGCGTGTGATGGAAATGGATCCCTAAATGCGCTGTTCTAAACCTCTTTGCCCTTTTTCCTTTCAGGATGCTGCAAAACAACCAGCTAGAAAAGTTGCCTGATGATGCCCCATGGGACCTGCCCAACCTCCTCTCCCTGTGAGTCACGCACACGCATGCACACACGCACACGCATGCACACACGCGTGCGCGCACGCACCCAAAACAGTTTATTTTCTGTACAACAAAGATGGGACAGTTATGGATGGAGGACGACGGACCCTTCTTGCTCCCCGCAGGTCGTCCTGCACTTCATTTTACGCTCGCGGTGAGTTAAATTTTAAACGGCGGAGAATGTTTAGCAGTGCAATTTCTCTCAATAAAACCCGCCAGACATGCAAGGGGGAATAAAAAAATGCCGCCCAGACACCCCACCCACCCACGTCTCGACCCCGACCGGCCTGACCGGCGGACCGCCCGCCAGGCCAGGCCGCCACACACTAAAAAACGTACAGAGCGTACCAGTGACACATAGCAGGCTGTGTGAGCCGTCGCGGTCTGCCCACAAAGAGCAGCATAAAGGCCTTCTGCTGGGCTGGGAGAGCCCTGATGTTACAGCAAGCTGCAGCAGCATGCAGCAGGGGCGCTGCATGGGACATGTCTGCAGCAGTGGTTCCCAAACTTTATCATGCCTCAAATTGACAGCCCATGGACCACCATTAGAAATGATATGCCATGCAGGGACTAGTGATAGACCGATTATCGGTCGCAGCCGATTATCCGATTCGATATTCATGATTTTATTAATAATCGTATCGGTGCAAAAAATAAATAATCTAAAAAATATATATATTTATATTTATATTCATAATTATAAATGTTCAAAAATGGTACATCAACCACTTTGATTGAAGATCTGGTAGATTGTGGTGGTAAGGACATGTATAGCTGTGTGTCTCTGACCCTCTCACCTCATGTATTTCTAAATTCATTCATCCAAATTATCCAAAATATATTTTCTCTTTTTCTTTTATGTCTGAAGCTGCTACAATACACTGTTGCCCTTGAATTAAAAAAAAGATGCATTTGATGGAAGGGAAACTGAAGCACTCTTGCTGCTTCTTGCACTTTTATTCTATAAAAAAAAAGTAAATAATAATCGTATCGGCTGATATCGGCTATCAGTCTTTTTGATGCAGGGACCCCCACATGAGAAGATTTTCATGACTCCATGTGTGATTGCCAGGACCCCGAGTTTGCCATTCATATCTCTGTTCTATCAATGTTAAAGGGGCTCCACCGTGAATATAAAAGTGTTGAGTCTAAACAGCCACTAATTATGATTGTTTTTCATATTTTCTGAGTGTGCTCCCACCCCGCCTACTTCATTGTTATTACCTGTCTTATTAGAATATGCATGATCTGCCTGGTTTCAGTTACTTCCATTGGGCTTCTGTGAGAGGGGTTGTGGATTCCATGCATACCAATGACTTAAAGGATGGAGGCAAAGTTAAAGTTAGCAGGATTATTAAAATTGGTATTTTTAGTGACATCACTAAATAGGAGAATCTGAGAGTGCCTCATTCAGACACACATAGAGTAGAAATTCACAAATATCTCAATATACTGTAGGTCTGACTGTAAAAAATAAAGTTTTGGGGGTATAAAAATACACTTGGGAGGGTTAAAAAAAAACACCAAAAATATTGAAAAATGTAAAATTCATGGTGGAGCATTTTATAATGTAACTCTGAGAGTACTACCATAAGAGTTCATTTGGTTCCTAACTATCATCCAGCTGGGCAGCTGGTGTTCTGGCGTCGGACATGCACACAGCTTTTCGGCATGAAATGGTATAAGATACAAAAATACATCAGAAAGTCATCTTTATGCCTCAAATGTATAAAAGAAACACATTTTTTAAAATAAATGAGCACACATTGCAAGCACACATACACGCACATCACCAATCACGTCACCTGACTGAAAACAGTCCAACCTACAAGTGTGTGACGACTGTGGTGACAACCGGGGCCCTGGCACTGTGCAGCACACGACAGCACAGCACATCATCAAGTGAGAGAGAGAGAGAGAGAGAGAGAGAGAGAGAGAGAGAGAGAGAGAGACGGACTCAAAGACCAACCGACTACATCTCGAACGCACATCACATCATCAAGAGGATGTGCACACTTATAATAGACATCAAAGGTCATCGAAGTCTGCAAAACAACTGCCCTTTCCAGACCACAAATGCAGCATTAATAATAGTAAAAGAAGAAGCACAATACCACTCTTTTCCATGCCAGTATTCAGGAAAAGTGTTTTTTCCAGAAGCCATGTAGACTAAGACTAAAATTAAAGATTAAGTTGACTAAGGTTTAGTTGAATAAAACTAACAACAAAAAAATCGCAAAAACTAAATTGGACTAAGAGACTGTTTTCAAAAGACTAAATCATGAACCAAGACAAATAACCAGTGTTGGGGAAGTTACTTTTAAAAAGTAAGGGCATTATAGTTATAGTTACTTCACTGAAAAAGTAATTAGTTACTTTATTCCTTACTAAATTCTGAAAGTAAGGGCTTTACTTTACTTTACTTTTTTTTAAACATACAAAAAAGGGGTGTTGTTCTGTGGTATTCGTGGTCACACGTTTAAAGTGGAATTCCTCCCATTTCCAACATTTTACTGACATTAATTAATATTAGGCCTGTGAATCTTTGGGTGTCCCACGATTCGATTCAGAATCGATTTTCTGGGTCACGATTCGATTCAAAAACGATTTCTCGATATTTTCAAAAAGATGCCCCCCACAATTCTAAATCTTTCTTCTTTTCTTTTTTACAAAATGGTTCAATGGGATTTGAGCATGATCTACCGCCTGTTGTATTGTGCCTTCTGTAAGCATTTTTACAGAAACATTCTTCTTCATTTGGTACTTTTATTTACAGTTTGGTATAAAAAAGATTTACAAGTCATGATTTGTTGTTCTCAGCGTCTTGTTTCCCCAATTGTTTTCCAATTGGTCTAACTGTACTCTATGCATATTGACACTATAGCTTGCAGTTAAACAAAAGCCACATGATTATCATTTGAATATCTGGTGGCTGACCGTCAGCCTGTTCTGTAGCATAATTTGTTTACATTTAGCAGTCATTATTAGCATGCTTTTAGCGCCAGGTAAACACAATGAACTACTCTAAACTAGGCTATTCTGATCAAAATGTTCACGCAGGATTTCTTCGTCCAAAGCCCACGTTAGTTGATCAGTTGAGTAGTACACACACACGTCGCTGCAGCCAATAGAACTATTACGGTTTGTCCCTATTCAGGCCATTCAAATTCGGACACCTCAATGTCGCACCTCTTCTACTAGATGTGTAGACCAGCGTGGATGAGAGCCAGGGGATCGAGGCTATGTGTAGACCGACTTACCTAACTCCCTTCACTTCATGGGGTCAGTCCAATGGTGGCTCTTCTACATAGATTTCGTTGCGAACGGGACGAAAAATACGCCGATTCTCTCGCACACAAACACACACACACACACAAACGGCCGGCTCCTTTCCCCTCTGGACAGGCTTCGCTCAGGCAGGCAGGCTGCCAGTGTTAATAAAACTATTTCGCGCATACTGCAGACAACAACAACACAGTAGCTCATCGCGGAAGTCAGAGCCATCATTCCTCTGTATGGGGCCATCTAGTAGAAGAGTTGCGACATTAAGGGGCCAGAAACGGAGCGCTCGAGCGCTGTTAATGCAGCACGATTAGGGGCAAACTGCCGCCGCTGGACTGGCCCCATGAAGTGGACGGAGTTGTCGTAACTCTGTTTATACTCAGCGGAGACAAAGTACGGCGGCCTAGAAGGGGAAAAATAAGTAACGACAGTAACAATGGTTCACTAATCATAACGTCGTTAGGGATTTGGGAAATGTAAGGAGTTACGTTAGAAGTTACTGAAAAAAGTAATCCGTAAGGGCGTTAGTTGTAAGGGCGTTATTCACAACACTGCAAATAACATTGTATATAATTGAGTATAATTGTTCACTTGTTTAGTGTGTTCTGTGGATCTATAAACACATTGTACAGCATCCTTCCTTGAATGAATGTCATAACTACAGCATGCACTGAATGAATGTCATCTGCACTATATGCACTGAATGAATGTCATATCTGCGCTATGCACCAACTGAATGTCATAACTACACCATGCACTGAATGAATGTCATCTGCACTATATTTCAGTTCAGTTCAGTTCAGTTTATTGTCACTTCCACAATATACACTGGGCATACAGGGGAGCAAAATACCGTTCTCCACAACTCATGGTTTTAAAACAAGAGAAATAAACACATATTAAAAAGGGCCTAATTTTAAAAGAATAAAAGATTTAAAAGCAGACAACAATTGCATGGAAATAAAAAGTGCTGATGCATTCAAAGTGCCATAAAGTGCTATTCAACCCTCAGGACGTTTTTCTTAGGGGGCAATATGTGGCGGGCATTCAGAGTCCTGATTGTTTGGGGGAAGAAGCTGTTTGACAGCCTGCTGGTGCTTCCTCCCAGGCTCTGGAACCTTCTGCCTGATGGCAGGAGTTTAAGGAGATGGTGGGAAGGATGGGAGGGGTCAACCGTGATGTTCAATGCCTTCCTGACACAGCGGTCCGAGTAGATGTCCGACTATATGCACTAAATGAATGTCATATCTACAGTATGCACTGAATGAATGTCATCTGCACTATATGCACTGAATGAATGTCATATCTGCGCTATGCACCAACTGAATGTCATATCTACAGTATGCACTGAATGAATGGCATCTGCACTATCATAGCTGCACTATGAACTGCATACCTTTTCAGGAAAGCAGGTCATAAGATCAAGGTTCAATGTACTATTATCACTATTCTTAATATCAGTATATTCATATTCAAACATTAGATGTATTTGAATTATCCCAGTAAGACTAAGACTAAAAGACTAAGACTAGACTGAGACTAAATAATTTTGTTTATATTTTTAGACTAGACTAACCAAAATGAATTTGAGAAGACTAAATGGGACTAAGACTAAATCAGGGTTCCTACAGGTTTCTTAAAGTAAAATTTAAGTCTTTTCAAGACCTTTTTAAGGCCATTTATATAAAACGTAATACCCAGGGGTGGATGCAACATTTCCCAATTGGGGGGGCAGGAGAAAATGGTATATCATGGTATATCATGGTATATCATCACCCGTGTCGCTTCGCGCCACGGGTGTTGAAGCCGCACCAATACCATTTTCAGTTCCAGGACTTTTATTAGTCAAGTAAAGCATCAATAATAACATCAGTTGTTGTTGAAGTTGCAACAGACACGCAGCATGCATAAAGCTAAAGGTCTGACTCAGAGAGTTTTCTGTTTTCTCGGTGCGTAACCGAGAAATCAATTACTTGATGATTGATAAGTTTACGCCGCAAGGTTTTCTGGCTAGGTTATTTAAACCAAACACGTGATTGACAAATTTTGAGGAGCAATGTGACACGTAGAAATTACAAACTGCGCAAAATTTAAGACCTAGATATAAAAATCCAAGACGTTTTAAAGTCTTTTTAAGGTATTATTTTCAAATTCGTAAATTCAATGCTTTTAAGACTTTTTAAGATCCCGCGGGAACTCTGTAAATGTGGGTTGTTCAAAAGACTAAGACTAAATCAAAATATTAAAAAAAAAGAACAACAACATTGTTCAGAAGTCTGCTGAACCTGAACATCAGTACTTTGCGTAAAACAGACTTGTTTGTAAATCCATGACGTTACGCTGCATCTCCTAGTGGCAGCGCCCCCAGAAATAGCTGATCTAGAAAGCCTGCAACGCGTTGAGATCTTTTGAGATCTGCTATTTTTTCCCCACTATTTTCTGTACAAAAGTGTCCCTCTTACGGGATCACAGCTCTCCCGTGCACCCTGTAACACTCCCTGCACGTCCCTGGAGAGAGAGCGAGAGAGAGTGAGCGAAGGGGGGCGCGGAAAAAGCAGAGCGACTGCATGATCGGCGGCGTGCTGCGTGCACTTCACTTCTTCTCCTCCTGGCAAGCATCTGGAAGCCATGAGGGGAAACTAACAGCAGAGCAGACACTGCAGGGCCAGGGAGAGCATCTCCAATGAGCTGTGAAACAACCCCATTTTCCATCAATTCCCTCTCTCTCTCTCTCTCTCCTCTCTACCTCTCTCCTCCTCCTCCCTCTTCCTCTCTCTCTCACCACCCACACCGCTATTCCCTTGGCTAATGAGAGTGTTTGATGGCCTAATTGTCTCATCTGCGGGGTCAGCGTGCCGCGCACGAGCGCGCGCGCCGGTGCGCAACATGTGTATACGTGTGAGCGCGCAGCGACGGATGCGCGTGCGCGCAGACCACCTCGCCTGCGTGCGACCCGAACGCGCAGCTCGTAGTTATACCACACACAGAGATACTCATTGCGCTCCGTTCCTGTTTTCCAAAATTAATAATTTCCCCCCCCTGTAAACATCCGCAAGGTCATTTTCCCCATCATTCACACACACACACGCACACACACACACACACACACACACGCACACACACACACACACGTTTGTTGATGTTTTCACAGAGGCAGGACATGACTAAGTAATCCCTCTGCCACCAACAGCGCACGCACACACGCATTGGACATACGTGAAGGGTGCATACAGTACACACACACACACACACACGCAATCAAGCAGGGCACGTGAAATTGCGCTCTGCGGTCAAAAAAGCATGGGATAGTTTTGCGTGCGCTAATGGCCATCTCATCCGACTGCATGCGTGTGGTCTCTCTCTCTCTCTCTCTCTCTCTGTGTCTCTCTCCTCAATCCCAGCGCAAAGAGAATGGCTCTCAGGTGATGAAACACACATGCACACACGTGCACAGACGCACACACGCGCTCGTCGACAGCGCGGAGACGCACCTTGTCATTACAGTAATGATAAGCCCAGCGGAGGAGGATTACTGGAAAGGCTTTGGAGAGAGAAGCTTGTCGGCGCCTCACGCTGACATGAAACACGCACACGCACACTCGCACACACACAGACACACACACACACACACGCACACCAGGTGAACGGAGGAAGAGAGAGAGGACAGTACGGTACTGTACAGTAGACCTGACTCGACCCTTTTTCTTACCAATGTTATGA
Organism: Benthosema pterotum; assembly: GCA_039105355.1. Classification (NCBI taxonomy): domain Eukaryota; kingdom Metazoa; phylum Chordata; class Actinopteri; order Myctophiformes; family Myctophidae; genus Benthosema; species Benthosema pterotum. Next base: position 13,197,859 of record CM076968.1, on the reverse strand, counting down.
ACTTCCCGTACATGTATAACGCTATGTTTGTCCTGAATATGTGAATACCAGAGAACTTGTTGGCTTAACAATTACTTTCTAGTTTTAGGATCAGTGTTAACTTTTGAACGTCTGATCTAAAGAAATAGGTATGCTCTTGACCTCTGCAATTCAATTCAAATAAACAATTAAGATACTATAGAAGTAAAACTTAAAATCGCACTAAAGCACGACAAGTCAGACAAGCGTCATCACAATCCAAGCGTCATCACAGTCCGTGGGTGGCGGTTAGAATCCCGGCTCCTCCTATCTACATGTCTTGCCCGCAGTGTTCCTGCGGGCAAGACATTAAACGCAACATTGCTCCCCGATTGTGCCGGTTGATGCCTTGTATACGGTTTCTGCCGCCATCTGTGTATGTAAAGCACTTTGGATAAAGACGCTATAAAAATGCTCCGTTTACCATTCATGGCTAGTGATACCTGCCAGCCCCAGACCCCGGCTGGGGCTCAGGGGCACAATCGACCCCCTGGTTACCCCACAGAGTAAGAGTCGAGATGTCCTTGAGCAAGACACTGAGCCCGTAATTGGTCAGTGCTTTGCGTTCAAGTTTCTTTTGCCATTGGTGTATGAATGTGAGTCTGAATAGGGTGAATGGAATGCACAACTTCTACTTAAACCATTTACCAATCCCCTGCATGCACCACTACCACATACAAGGCTTTAACCCATGAGTCCATCTTGCCATATACTGTAGCTGTATAGGCTCACTATAAAGAAACTCCAGGGGCGGCTCACTGTTACTAGAAAACGCACTGCGAGTTTCCGAGCTCCGCACAGCGCCGGAATCCAAGCCGACGTTTAACCCCACGTTCTGAAACAATAGCGGTGAAACTCGGGCCTCTTCATAAGTTTTCCCCCGGCTGGCCGGCCCGCATGCATTAACGCTTTGACCATCTGCTGTAGCAGGAAACCGGCAGAGTAAAAATCCAGAAATCTGCTGGATCGTTTCGCACAGGACTACTCTCTCGATCCCTCTCCCCCTCCGTCCCTCCCTCCCTCCCTCTCTCTCCCCCTCCCTCTCCCTTTCACTCACTTCTCTCTCTGAAAATCGGGACCTCGAGGCTTTGATGTGACAGACAGGAAATAGCTGCTGCTTTATTGGCTTCTGTGGAATGTTCCTGGTTCCGTTTGGACGTTCTATGGGCCCTGGCAGGTCCACCCTGAGGATTCATTATTATTCCGCCTGAGAGAGAGAGAGAGAGAGAGAGAGAGAGAGAGAGAGAGAGAGAGAGAGAGAGAGAGAGAGAGAGAGGGGGGGAGAGAGAGAGCGGTCCAGAGAATGTCAGCGGAGGCCCTTTTTAGTTTCCGCCGCTTTCATCCTGAAACTCTTGCGGTCAGGGACAAACAATGTCCACAGGTAGATAGAAGAGTGCATTGCAGCCGCGTAGGAAAACACACAAAGGATGCCGCTTTAGAGGAGGGGAGGGATTAGACTGGGGTGGACCCCTTAAGGAGTCAGTCGTCCACCGGTATGCTTTGCGCGGCGCAAGATGAAAATGTTTGTGCTTCCCTACTTAACTTGGCCTAGCACACGCGCACACGCACGCACGTACGTACGTATATGCGCGTCCATCTGTCGGTGTATATAGTTGCCTCTGCCTGATGGAAAAACATCCCCAGGGCCAGAGCCCAGGGTTCACAGTTCAAGTTCAGATTTCACTTTGATGATGCTGTTTGTTTGGAGGGGGGGGGGGGGGGGGGGGGGTCTCGGAGGGGGGACGGCGGAGAAGACTAAGGTGGGGGACGTGTAGGGGTGGTTCATGGGGATGGGGCGACGGAATCAAAGAAAGTCAAGCGAGCGAGGAAGATTGATATCGGGAGGATGTTTGGACGGCGAGGAGGACGGTCCGAGGAGTTACACCTGCTTTATGCGAGCGCTCGGGTCGCTCTGTGGCGACCCGCGAAAACAGACGACAACTCGAGTAGAGTAAAAAATCCTCCTTTGTTAACGAGCGAGCTCTCAGGACTTTCGCGGGGATCTCTTATTCAACCCCTTATTCGATTATGCTTGCACCTCCTGGTTCTCTTAACATCTCAATGTCACAGAAAAAATAAGCTCCGGACCTCCCAAAACAAACTGATCCGTGAGCCGACTCCTTCTTGGCCTAGATCCCATGACCCACCTTTATGCAATGCATTTTGAGAGCAGGCTCAGGGTAGAGTCAACAGAGTCAAGCAACTGAAAGTGGCACTGACATTCAAGATTGTGAATACAGCTCTGCCATCCAGGCCCTTAATACCCTGTGACCAGACTGATTACCTTGAAAAAAGTGAGCAACTCACACAGACATAATACTAGAAGGAGTGTGAATAACGACCTGGTTCCACCCACTTTTTTCTATAACAAACATTGGTAAATCCATCCATACACAGCACTGCCACTCCCCTTGTCCCTCTAAACTCCTTCAAAAAAGGACTGAAAATTCACCTGTCAATGTCATTGACGCAAACGGATAGTGTGTGACCTAGAATGAATGTTTTTTGAGATATTGTTGTTGATTTCATTGTTGCGTTTGTTATGAACGTTTGGGATCTGAATGGAAACTGAATGGAAATGAATCCTAACCCTAACCCTAAGACCACAAGGTGTTTCTTTAGTGGTATTCCTTTTTTTCCCTATTGTGCTGTATGCATTTTATTTTTATTGTCTAACTCTAAACATCTGAATTAATTCATTTAATTCATTTTGGACATTCAATTGTGGGCACTGTAAAACCAGAAAACCACTGGTCTAATTTATTGTTTTACTGTCTAATAATATTATCTATCACTCGGGATGCTGCTGGGATGCTGCCTGTTGTCTGGTGCAGTGCGAGTAAAACTAAACTAAAAAAAGTGCGACTGCGAGCGAAGTGAGCAGCGCATCAACCAAGATGTTAGCAACAAAGTGAGTGCTAGAGTACAGGGGAGAGAGAGCGAGGGAGGGAGGGACAGAGAGAGAGGGAAAGAGGGAGGGAGGGATGGAGGGAGAAAGAGAGACGGATGAATGAGGGAGAGAGCCAAAGGGCCAAGGAAAGAAGAATAGAGTGGAGGAAGTTGGTCCTGGACTGTCAACTCTGCCCTGAAGGGGATCATTCATCACTATGGACAGTGTGTGTTCCTGCTAGAGCGTGCGTGCACGGCCTTGTGTGTCTTTGTGTGTGCGCCGCTGTGTCGGTGCCCATGCATGCATCACACGCATGCATGCACGCAAACACACACAGCCTCCGGGATTGACCGTGCATGCAGTGCAGTGGACACTGAGGGGTGCAAGGGGACAAAGGGTAGTCGGGTCGTAGTACACATGCTCCAGGAGTTAAAGGAGGAGATGCAGAAGGAGCGCTGCAGCATGCAGGGCTGCTGCTGCAGCATGGCAGAGAACGGCCCCGGTGCACAGATGAAAGGACTGCGCCTGTGTTTGTTGACACTGGAGAGGCATTTGTCTGAGTAGTGGAAACATCAAGCTCCGCTGGAGACGGAGAGACACGCAGGAAGGAAGGGAGGAAGGAAGGAAGGAAGAAGGCATGGAGGAAGGGTGGGAGGAGTGGTGGTGTAGGTGAAACATACTGGCAAAGACATATGTCCCCCACCTTCACTTAATGTGCAGATTAATAGCCTGGAGTACTGAAGAATTACATCGATTTCAGCTGTTACAATTCTAAACAACATGCAAACACCCGTTTTATTAATGAATTCAGTTTATATTAGTGACGAGCGTTCAACTTTTATTCCCTTTTTCTGTCCAATGGATTTCCTTTTAAGTTCACACAAAGTTAACATAAGTGACTAACTTGTCAGGATTTTTGACCCGGAACTTTTTGCTCAGATCGTCAGAGGACAGGTTAGACAAGACATCAGAAACAGCACGACGTCATCGCACATCCTTTTTAGGAGATCTGGCGCTTCAAAATAAGGGTTTTTTACCGAAGCCACTGGATTGAGCTGTGCCATAGGGCAGAAAAGGACACACACACAGTCGCGGTCTATGTGTTAAAAGAATGGATTTGAAGCCCTGCACTCTGATGAGTGCAAACTTGCACATTGCACCAGCAGGGCAAGCAACCAGGGAGCAAGTACCCCGACACTCCAGTATTCATGACAACACTGATGTAATTAAGATAAAGATAATATATTTATCTTAATTACATCACCATTACATCATCACCTAAACCAGCCAATCGGAGTCCACCAACAGCTGTGAACCGAACGCACTCGTGCTTGGTACTCGAGCAAGTAATAACATGGAGTGAGTGTGGATCTATAGTGGTCCTCTGGAGTGAGTGTGGAACTATAGTTGGCCTCTGGAGTGAGTGTGGAACTATAGTTGGCCTCTGGAGTGAGTGTGGAACTATAGTGGCCCTCTGGAGTGAATGTGGAACTATAGTGGCCCTCTGGAGTGTGGAGTGAGTGGGTAACTATAGCGGCCCTCTGGAGTGAGTGTGTAACTATAGCGTCCCTCTGGAGTGAGTGTGTAACTATAGCGTCCCTCTGGAGTGAGTGTGGAACTATAGCGTCCCTCTGGAGTGAGTGTGGAACTATAGCGTCCCTCTGGAGTGAGTGTGGAACTATAGCGGCCCTCTGGAGTGAATGTGGAACTATAGCGGCCCTCTGGAGTGAGTGTGGAACTATAGTGGTCCTCTGGAGTGAGTGTTGAACTACAGTGATCCTCTGGATTGTGGAGTGAGTGTGGAACTATAATGATCCTCTGGAGTGAATGTAGATATATATAGGTCCTCTGGAGTGAGAGTGGAACTATAGCGGCCCTCTGGAGTGACTGTGGAACTATAGCGGTCCTCTGGAGTGAGAGTGGGACTATAGTTGTCCTCTGGAGTGAATGTGGAACAATAATGGCCCTCAGGAGTGAGTGTGGAAGTCTGGTGGCCTTCTCCAAATTCAACGTATGCAGAGGAGGGGAATGTTTACTCAACAACACACAGGCACAACAATTTAAGATTGGAGAACACAGGAGTGGGGATACGGTAGAGAGGGAGATTAAGCCGGTCGCACCGATCGAGCCGCGTGAGTGTGAGTATGTGTGTGTGTGTGTGTGTGTGTGTGTGTGTGTGCGTTTCCTTGTGATCTTACATTTCAGACGTGTCCGTGCTAGCGGAGCTATACATAGCTTAATTAGCCTGAGTGTAGATCATAATGAAGAGGTTTCTACGAGGAGCATCAAAGCATGCGGGGATAAAAAGCGTAATTCTCTTAATCACCTTCCTGTAAGCTAAGGCGTTGCACCGCCACGGCTCACAGACACTCCTGCAAGCGTACGCATATACACACACACACACATAGACACGTGTGCCCCGCATGAACACACACATGCAGAGCAATTTCGCAATTGTCTGACTGAACCCCATGCACGACCCCCCCCCCCCCACACACACACACACACACACACCTCCTCTGTGCTCCTCCCTTGAAACCAATGGAGATCTATTGGCCGATTAATCAAGCATTGAAGTTTTCTGGAATCCGTGGTGGTTGTTGAACCGCCCAGAAGCAAAGATTTTAGTTACAAATATTAATATTCAAAATTTGCACAAAATATTCTACAAAGCAAGGCGTGAAGTCATGTTTAACAGCAACAGGCCCCCTGAGGGGGGGAATTTTTCATAAGAATCATACAGGCCAACAACTAATTTTTTTTTCATAAGAATCATACGCTTCCAAACACCGGATTTTGTATCATTTTTAGCAGGAAAAGTGTCAATGATGCCCCCCCCACCGCACCCCCTAGTCTGCCTAATGGCAAAACGCCCCTGAAGTCATGTATTAAAATGCATCGTTACACCTCTAACTAACATCCTCTCTCTCTCGTCTCCCCTCTGTCTCTGTCTCTCTCTCGTATCCAGGCGCCTGGACGCCAACCTGCTGAGCGCGGTGCCGGCGGGGGCGTTCCGCGGCGTGCGCTCGCTGCGCCACCTGTGGCTGGACGACAACGCGCTGAGCGAGATCCCCGTGGCGGCGCTGGCCTCGCTGCCGTCGCTGCAGGCCATGACACTGGCGCTCAACCACATCACGCACATCCCCGACCACGCCTTCACCAACCTCTCCGCCCTGGTCGTGCTGTGAGTGTCTCTCTAGAAGAACGCTGCATCATCATCACATTGTCCCGTGTGTGTGTGTTTGTGCTTTTGTGTGTTTGGGGGTTTGTGCTGGCTGTGAGGCGGCGGCCACGGCGGCGGTTTGTGGTTTGTATTCCTCCACACAATGAATGAATGCACCTTTTGGCGGGGCTTATTCCCTTTCATCGACTTCTTTAAAGATCAGATGTCACGATCCAGCCAGGACGCGCACACGGGGCGAGGTTTGTTCCTCGTCTGTGTTTAACCCACTTCTTAACCTGTTTAGGATGTGGTTAAGCCAGTGAGCCACCAGGGACCAGGGGTGGAAAAGTACTCACATTTTGTACTAGACTATGGACCGTGGTGGTGTTTTCGTCAAGCCAAACTAAAACTAAATATGACTTTGTCGACAGATCTTTTGTCATGACCAAGACTGACGCTGTCAAGATGAAAACAGCCTTTTGATCAGCATCTTGACTAAAACTAGACTAAGGCCGGGGATGGGGGGGGTGCAATCTAGTTCAGAAAACCTAAATAAATGAATGAATAATAGGGACAGAAGGGACAGAAAGGACAGGGACAGAAGGCACATACATTTAACAGATGCTCTGCACTGCGGCTTACAGTAAACAGGGTAGACACAACATCAACATCCACACTGCAGTGCCTCAGTAATCTAGGATAATCCATGAGCCTATCATTATTCTAAACATATATAGTATCAAAACATTTAATAATATCATTGAACGTAACTCAAACTATAGGATGACAGCTGGTCAACTTAATGACACGGTAACCTAAATTACAATTACTGTTATTTGACATTCTGTTACCTTTGTCTTTGTCTTTTTTTTAGTCACCTTCATAACAATCATATCCAGAGCATGGGGGAAAGATGCTTTGAGGGTCTACAGAGTCTGGAGACGCTGTGAGTATATGTGCACGCACGCACGCACACACACACACACACACACGCACACACACCAGGGGCGGATCTAGGCATGGGCATGGGGGGGATACCCCCCTAAATGCCCAATCTGCCCCAGCAAACACAGTGGCATGCAAAACAACCCAAGAAATTCCAAATTAAAGTGCCTATATTTAAAATGATTTGAAACACAGTACTACTGCTACTAACTATAACTACAGCTGTGTCACCTCACCACTAAACCAACAGCATTTCATCATTGAAAACAGAAAACTCTCTGAGTCAGACCTTTAGCTTTATGCATGCTGCGTGTCTGTTGCAACTTCAACAACAACTGATGTTATTATTGATGCTTTAGTTGCCCAATACAAGTCATGTAACCAAAAATGGTATGAGTGCGACTTCATCGCCCGTGGCGCAAAGCGACACGGGCGATGAAGCTGCACCCATACCATAATCTCCTGCTCCCCCAATTGGGAAATGTTACATCCGCCCCTGACACACACACACGCACACAGAGAGCATCAGCAACACAACAACCAACCGGTGCACCCCATGGTGCAGTGTTTAGACCAATCACATCGCCTTAACCGTAGCCTTAAGATAAACAGCTGAGATAACCTCCAGGAGGGTAATATAAACAAAATGGCAGAGCCACTGGCTCACTTATATTCTAGGGTGAAACGCAATTTTCTGTGTGTGTGTGTGTGTGTGTGTGTGTGTGTGTGTGTGTGTGTGTGTGTGTGTGTGTGTGTGTTTGTGTTTGGCGTTAGTCGGATTATGTATTAAATCAAGGTCTTATTTATAGCGTGTATACACCTAAAATGATGAGGGACCGCAATTGTTATTGCTTAAATAACGATATATTTAAAAAAGACATTCTGACTAACATCCCAGTATAATTCCAGGCAGGTGCTTTAAGGCTGCTGCACCAGAAACCGCAGCTATCTATAATGATGGATCGGAATGCAGAAGATGAAAAATTCCCCCTTTGATTAACTCAAAGCAACATAAACAGATTCCTCCTCCTCCTCCCTGGCCGTGTTTTGTAAGAGTAATCAACCGAGGTCAAGTTCAGCTCAGAAAGAGGACGGGAGAACGTGCCTTAACAGTGTTTTTGCTGTGATCGTAAAACCTTGATTCTTGACAGCAAATGATTGATTGAATTTAGGTCAGCCTTTTGAATACAATTAAGATTTATTTTACTTTTTTTGGTCATCTGAAATGTTTTACTTTTAGTGAAGCTTTACAGATTTGAGTTGTTAAATGTATTTTTTGCGGGCCTTTACAGCGTCGTAATGCCTGATTTTACATGGCGTGTCATGCTGATCTATTGGGTATTTTCAGAACACAACGGGACATAAAATGACCTGTAGCTTTGGTACTTGCATCAGTGGGAAAAAAAAAGATCCCGATGATGGATCAGTGGTTTACCACCAGTGGTCCTTGAAAGGGTTCCAGGTGGTGCTGCAGTTAAATGATGGGAAGTTGGTTAGCCAGATTAGAGTTAAAAAGCTCATCATCTGAATGAGCCCAAGTCTACACAACTAGAGAATGTAGAAGATTAAGTCTCTTCTTGCCCTTGACGCTGTTGATGCTTTAAATAATCAATGTCCTTTATTGATGCTTTATTTAATCCCCAATGATTGTGACATTAATTTCAGGCGATTAGCATTTTTTTTTAGCATGATCGGCTAACGGCAGATCAATCAATTCTACAAATTAGGAGTATTTGGAATTATTTGATTGTCATTACCGGTAATTTGGTAAATTAAAAAATATGAAAATCAGGGGTTCAATGTTGGCATTATGGGGAATAATGGTGTGGCTAATACGAGGGTTAATGGTCATTTGGATCGGTACATTGGACTGTTTTGTTTCTGGAATCCAGCCTGTTTTAGTTTTAGGGTCTATGGGGGGGGTAAAAAAATGCTGAATAAATAGTGGGCCCTGGTATCAAAATGGTTGAAAACCACTGCTATAGATCATGGCTGAAAAGAGGGTGAAGAAGAAAGAGCAGCAGAAGGAGAGGGGGATGAGAGAGAGAGAGAGATGGAGGGAGTGACAGAGAGAGAGAAATGCCTCCAGGATGATTTCTACATTGCCGTACTGTATATGAGGGAGTATAACATTAGGCCTAGCGCTGCATGCCGTCTTCACGGTGGTCTGGGCTGCGTGGCGGAGTGGTGGTGACCACGCCGGTTCTGACACATGTTGTTTAACAGCCTGCTGAAGTGTAAGAAAATGACGTGTTCCCCTTTTTATGAGTTAGTGTGTGCATGTGTGTGTGTGTGTGTGTGTGTGTGTGTGTGTGTGCGCGTGCGTGCGTGCACACGCCGGGTTGCTCATGCGGTCAGTGCCTTTGTACCTATCTGTGTAGACGGACGTGAACTTTTGTGTGCGTGTGTGTGTGTGTTCCCTGCCTGCGGACACAACATGTGCACACGCCAAAACCTCGGCTTTCTGCTTTAACACTCTATCTAAAAGACATTACGTCCGCGCTGGGAAACGTGTCAGGACTGGGTGATGATGGTTCCAGTGTGTGTGTGTGTGTGCGCACGCGGGGGGATTACAGAAATGACAGTGAAGTGACAATGTTTTTTAGGGTTAGATAATCCACACCAATGTAACTACTCCTTGAAAGAAATTAGTCAGTGGTTCCCAATATATTTTTTTTAATTTGAAGGACCCCCTGATTGACACAAATTGTCTCAGAGACCTTCATAACTACAGAAATCTTCAACCTTAAATTGACGTTGATCTTACAATATAAATTTGTGGTCCACAAATTTATATTGTAAGATCAATGTTAATTTAACCCTGGGATTGGAACCAAATGGATCCGTTAGGTTCAATAATTACCATTTAGCTGGAACTCCCTCAAGGACACCTGTGGGGAGGGGGGGGGGGATTGTTGGCATTGGTGATGCTATTTAGATCAGCTATTTTCCACAATATTCATCTGTGGAAATGAAACTCAACTCTTACAGTTGCTTATCAGAGTCTGCGTCACCCTATTCGAACCCTATTCAGTTCGAATAGGGTTATTTTGGGGCCTGGGTCATTTCATTTTCAACCACCCCCTAAATGTATATCTATCTGGTCATGGGTCCCCACTGGTTGATTTATGGAGCCTTTCCTTCTAAAAATAAAAAATCTAAACACAATAATGAGAGAGACAACTGAGACTAACTTGTTATAGACCCCGCCGTAGGCGGACCAGACTCCCATGGGAAGACAGACTATGCACCCACTGCACACAGAAGGAGGTAGAGACTGAGCTACACTGTACCAAGACATAGGAGACATACAGAATAGTTCCTACAAACTACAACCACCTGAGGAGAGTCTGAAATGACATGACTGATGACAAAAAACAAAAACCTCCATACCTGATGGGTGAAGTACAACAATGTGCGCACACAGCAACGAGATTTGTGAGCTGCTGTGACAGGAGAAGGATAGCAGATGCAACCAAGCACCCTAAAGAACAATGACTGTGTGTATTCTTGCATTAAGTGAACTCACTACATAGACACTGATTTATTGCATATTCTGACTTTGAAATAAGCGTCACTGCTGTACTGATTGTATTGTGCTTTTTTGGTTTTGGCAATGTCAACGTTTCTTTTCTCTTGCCAATAAAGCCCTTTGAATTGAACTGACAGAGAGACAGAGAGAGAGAGAGATAGAGAGAGAGATGAGTTGCCGGGATAGAATGACAGGTGTCAGAAACGTGGTGATTGTGTTGGCATGCAGAGGGTTAATCTCACCTCGCTCCGGAGAAACATGAGAGGCCATCATCTGATGCATATGCCCCCCCCACCCCACCCCACACACGCACATATTATAAAATCATTAAGGCGAGTGTGAGCATATGTCTAGGAAGTTGTTTGGAAAATGTAACGGGATACACAAACGAGAGACAGGGACATAAACACGGCAGGGCCAGGGCCCAACATTTAAATACTTCAATTATATAATTGCTCGGACGCACGTACTGTGCAGCGTGCCGACACGCACACGTTTAGGTGCCGCTAAAAAAGCACGCGGAAAGACAACACGCGACAAGCGCCGAGCGGCACCCAGGGCTAGCATTCATGCGCACACACCCATCCCAGCAATGTAATGCTGCATGGACGCGTGCAGACACACACACACACACACACACACACACACACACACACACACACACACACAAGAGATAAACCTTTGCACCTCTCGTGTAGCTGCGTACATACAGATGGTATGACGGGGCCCGTGTCCGTCAGCCCATAGCAACGCCTGTTTTGATCCTCCCGTTGCCGCGCGACGACGCCCTGTTTTCTGGGAAAAGCTTAATGGGAGACAGACCATAATAATCGGGGTCGGTTCAGCCGGGGTCAAGGGTCGTCGCCGGCGTCGCCAACACCGCCGTCGCCGCACTTTTCTACAGCTGTCTGTCGGCTTCGTATGTAGCAGAAGTACACAGCTAAGGAACCATGAATTGAGTACACCAGCGCTTTTTAACCAGTGGTCCGGGAACCACCAGTGGTCCATGAGAGGATTCCAGGTGGTCCCTAGGCTAAATTATGGAAAGTTGGTTAACCAGGAGTAACGCTTTGAGAGTGTAAATATGAAATGTAAATCATGTTTACACTCTCAAGAATTAAAATATTCATCATCTGAATTAGCCCAGGTCTAAACAACTAGATAATGTATTAATGGTCATTTTGATCTGTATGTTTGACTGTTTTGTTTTCTCTGAAATCCAGCCTCGAATTGTGGACTAAAGCAAAAGAAATATTTAATCTTGGGTCTGTGGAATGAAATGGCTCAAATGCTGAATAAATAGTGGGCCCTGGTATCAAAAAGGTTGAAAACTACTGGAGTACACAATGAGGAGCACAATGTGAAAGCCATGCAGCCTGGCTCAGCCCTGAATCAGCACCTTAAAAAAAAAAATACTAGCTTATTTTTTTCCTGTGATTCAAGGACTGGCTTCCCTGCCTTTGGAGCCGGTTGTGCGGGTTGGAAAGCACCTGATTGGCCAACAGCCCTGTCAATCACTTCGACCACAACGTCGGCTGCTTTCCCAATATTCTGATGGGTTCATATGAACCAATCACTGTGAAGACTGACGTTTGGACAACGCCCCTCCTCGAAACTGCTGTGGTAGAGAGGGACTTCAGTCTGAATAATGAAGTGAAACGAAATGACAATTCAGACTGAGGTCACGCTAAAAGTCATGTGGAAGCAGTAAATCATGGCTTCAATTTGACACATTGCAGTTTGACCCACTGCTTTTTGAGCTATATGGCCTATGGGATAATGTCTTGAAGAGAAACAGGAGTTTGAGAATTTGCCTTGCAAAGACGCAGACAGCCTGTTTTCATGTACGCTGTTTTCTGAAGGGACAAGATGACTACAATTCTTTAACACAGAATGAGATCATATCGACCGCTTAATATTAATCGCTCAATATTGCATAATCGCCATAACGGCAATTAATTATATCAGATAACTATACTGGCCAAAATATCTCTATCAGCACTTCCCTATAATAAATAATTCAATAAATCATTCTGCGTGCCTGTGGGTTTCAAACTTTTTCATGTCAAGGTTCATTATTTACTTAAGATTATAGCCACACAGAACTCGATAAAAGAAAAATAGTGACAATAAAATAATAAATAAAATAAAGATGATAAAATGAATCGTTGGACAAGATCCACAATCCCATGCTGCATCAATGATCAAATCCATCGTTTTGGTTTCATTCTACCCTCTCATGAGTTAAAGATTTACCCCTAGTGGTCGTTGAGGGATAATTATTTTAATTAATTAAAATAATTAATCATTGTTTACCTCTCTCTCTCTCTCTCTCTCTCTCTCTCTCTCTCTCTCTCTCTCTCTCTCTCTCTCTCTTTCTCTCTCTCAGGGATTTAAACTATAATGATCTGCAGGAGTTCCCTGTGGCCATCAGGACTCTGGCTAAGCTACAGGAACTGTGAGTGCACACACACACGTGGGCACGCGCACACGCACACGCACACGCACACACACACACACACACACACACACACACACACACACACACACACACACCTGCCTGACATGACTATCGTACTTGCCTTATCCCAAATAATCCCGTTAAGTGATTTTAATGTGGCACTCGGATACAATCTCCCTCACCCTGAACAGGTGCGGCCTGTACCCCCCCCACACACACACACGTGTGTGTACGCATCTACGCACACATTTGCACGGACACACGTACGCGCATAACTCGTAAACTGCGTTCCCCCTGTGCTTCAGCAGATGTTCCATGCAGTATGCTGTGTGTGTGTGTGTGTGTGTGTGTGTGTGTGTGTGTGTGTGTGTGTGTGTGTGTGTGTGTGTGTGTGTGTGTGTGTGTGTGTGTGTGTGTGTGTGTTTACATCTCATGTGCCCTAAAATGTTTTTCAGCTGCGCAACAACAGGTGGGACATGGGACATGCCTCTCTCTCTCTCTCTGCCCGTCACTTTAATGTCTCTCTTCCACTCTCACTCTCACTCTCTCTCTCTCTCTCCCTCCTTCCCTCTCCCTCCCTCTCTCTCACTCTCTCTCTTGTTTACTTAAAATACCACTATGTCATACCAAATACAAAAGTATTTGTTATGAAAATATACTAAAAATATACTAGTGAAAAACACTGATTATGTAGAAGAAGGTTCCGTTTCTCAACTTTTCAAATACCTAAAGGTGTGTCCCTGTTAATGTTGGTAAGGAAAAAAATCCACATCACACTGGTTACTTGCTTGCCATGGCCTACTTGTGCGCAATGCACAAGTTTACACTCTACCGAGTGCTGATCTAGCTTTGCTTCTTTGCGAGAGGGTGTGGATCCATACATACCAATGGCTTAAAGGTTGGAGGGACTACTGCAAAGTAAAAATGGTACTTTTGGTGAAAGTACCGAATTTGTGCCCATTGATGTGCCACCATTCACACAGAAAATGTAAAATTTATGGTGGACCTGCTATAAATACACTATTAGGTTAAGTGCAGTTACATTGCACCGCTGCTCTCTCTCAGAGGCGTGCGCACACCCGCGCACGCGCACACACACACGCACACACACACACACACACACACACACACACACACACACACACACACACACACACACACACACACACAGAAGCATGTAGTGATGGTGTGGCTGACATACAGTATGGTGTGCTGTCTGCAGGGGGTTCCATAACAATAACATTAGAGCCATCCCAGAGAGGGCCTTCGTGGGAAACCCTCAACTGCAGACCATGTGAGTACAGTAAACACACACACACACACACACACACACATACACACACACACACACACACACACACACACACACACACACACACACACACACACACACACACACACACACAGACACACACACACACTTAGACGTTAACCACTGAAGAAGACAAACACATAAACAACGCGTCTTCTGTCGGCAGCACAAACGCGATTTATTCTATCTTTTTATCTTCCCCGTGTAGTCACTTCTACGAGAACCCCATCCAGTCCGTCGGGAAGTCCGCCTTCCAGTTCTTACCGAAGCTGCACACGCTGTAAGTATGTACAGTGCGGTAGGGGACAGTACGGTCGGTTGGTCGCGGCCGTGCAAAAAGCTAAGCGTTCCTGGAGAGAGAGAGAGAGCCAGCCCAAACACTGTTTAAATCATTCTGCGTCTCTGAAGCAGTGAGAGTTTCGGTGGACATGTGTAATGGCCTACTGAATGATGTTGTGTTAGCGTATTGCCGAGGCCGACGTGCGCTCATGTGGTAAGACAGAGAGAGAGTGTGTGTGTCTGTGCGCACACGTGCACGCACGCGTGTTGTAAGAGCATGTTGAACGCCCGTGACTTATGATGTCTAGAGAGACAGCCAAAAAACAGCTTGTGTTGATGTTGGAGAGGCAAGCATGATGGCTGAAATGAGCTGTTAGACAAGCTCAGTGTGTGTGTGTGTGTGTGTGTGTGTGTGTGTGTGTGTGTGTGTGTGTGTCTGTGTGTGTGTGTGTGTGTGTGTGTGTGTGTGTGTGTGTTCATGCGTCTATGTCTGCGGCAGAGGTGGATGTAACATTTTCCAATTGGGAGGGCAGGAGGGAAATGGTATGGGGGCGGCTTCATCGCCCGGGCGATGAAGTCGCTCCCATACCATTTTCAGTTACAGGACTTTTATTAGGCAAGTAAAGCATCAATAATAACATCAGTTGTCGTTGAAGTTGCAACAGACATGCAGCATGCATAAAGCTAAAGGTCTGACTCAGAGTTTTCTGTTTTCAATGATGAAATGCTGTTGGTTTAGTGTTGACACAGTTAGTTAGTAGCAGTAGTAGTGTTTCAGATCATTTTAAATATAAGCACTTTAATTTGAAATATCGTGGGTTGTTTTGCATGCCATCATGTTTGGTGGGGCAGTCTGGGCATTTAGGGGGACATTGCCCCCCCCATGCCCATGCCTAGATCCGCCCCTGGCGATCATGCAGCGTGACCAGCAAGGCGGTGTGTGTGTGTTTGACACCTTCTTCCCTGTCTGACAACAGTTCCCTCAACGGAGCGACCCAGATACGAGAGTTTCCCGACCTGAAAGGAACCACCAGCCTGGAAATATTGTGAGTGTCTCCCCCTTATCCCACATAAGCACGTACACACACACACATGCGCACACACGCACGCACGCACACACACAACACAGTGCTATTCCTCCTAGCGAGGCTTCACCACACACGGAACATAGAACGTGACTGAGGTTTTGAGGCTGACAGACAATGGCAGCACGGTAGTTGTAAAAACATCACGCCTAAGTGTGAAGTGGACTTATGTTTTCCTGAACATGACGTCACGGGGGGAGGGGAGGGGGGCCTGCTTAGTGCTTAAAGACGGAATGCAGTGGTTTATGTACTTTTTTTTACCAATTTGTCAGGTGTTTAAGAGGTGATGGTGCCTAATTAGACCCCATTGATGTATTTTTTATGTGCAATAATGCATGTCTTCCCTTTGTATTTAGGGTTTCTTCCTGGAGGCTCAAACGTGCCAATGGAAAAAAACCTGTAATATAGTGACATCACATTATCAGCCCCTCCCCTAACTCCTTTAACCCTAGCATTCCCATTCAAATAACGTTTATGATTCCAAATAGGTCATATCGGTTCATTGGGGTCATATAACTTCTGGGTAATTTTGGTGCGGTGCGGGTTGGTCTAGTTCGCTGGGATTCTGTTAATTATCATAAATAAGTCAAATCAAACCATATTGCCGCGGCGATTGTTGAATTATGATTGGCGATGGACATACAGGCCGCGCGTGTGCACGTGAGAGTAAGCACCCAACGATTTTTGGTCATGTAAAAAAATGCATATGCCTAAAATTGATGTTTTCTTTTGGAGAAATCAACCTTACACGTCAAGTAAGTCAACAGACAGATTGTAAAATTATTAACATTAATTAAGTAGTAGTAGTTATAGTGTTAATGAATGAATTGCCCATATAAAAATAACATTTCAACAATACTACATTTGAAAAAACATCCTCCTTATATAACAATGTGACCTGACGATCATGTTTTAGGGAGGGGGAAATATGCCACTACGTCTTTAAAGCACACATTAAAAGTCCATAGACTTTTCCGCCACCCGTTGTCATGTCAGAGAGGACGATAAAATCAGAGGCAAAGTGTTGTAGTGGAGTGGCAGTGGAGAGAGAAGAAGACAGAAGGGAGATGTGGAGGAGAAAAGAAAGAGAAAGAGAAGAAAAGAGAAGAGAAGCAGGGGCACGGTTCACATGGTTGGGGTATATATACAACGTGTCACACCAAACACGCTGGTGGTGACAGATTTTGACCAGATTTTCACCAGCTTGACTGAGCAGGTTAAAGCAGTGTGGTTCCCAAACCTTTTCATGTGAAGGACACCCGAAATTGACACTAATTACCCCCAATAAGAGAATACTGTTTACCACTGTAATGGACGAGGACCCTCAGTTTGATATACAACATTATACAGACCTGCCAAGATTTTTGGTGTTTTTATCATCCCCAGGGTATTTTTACACCCCCAAAAGTTGTTTTAAACAGTCAGAGCTATATTGAGATATCTGTGGGTCTGTTTTTGTGGACCCCATCGGGGGTCCATTTGCACACTCTCAGAGTTACAGAACCATAAGGGTTCCATTTGGTACTATCATTTGACTATCATTTAGCTGGGGATGGCAAGGAACTCAAGGACACCGTGGGGGTCCCCGGATCCCCACTGGGTTAAAGTTATATGGATGGACCGCAAACTCCAGACTCCACCTGTCCGCATGCGGAACACTGAACCCCAAATTGCACCTGATGTGCTGCATGGTTGTGCCTCTCATGGTTTCCACCACCATCAGTGTATATGTGTGTGAATGGGTGAACGTGATGCACAATCTATGTAAAGCACCTTGGATATAGGCACCTTATAAAGTAAATGCGCCATTTACCATTTACTCTCACTCTCCTCCCGAACCTCAACAATGATCAGAGCACCACAAGTCGCACAGCACTCTCTACAGTCCATAGTTTATTCTGGCCCCTCTCCAAAAAGACCTATATATCTGCCCTTCCCCCTTCAACCATCATTTATACATTATGGATAATTACTATGGACTTATATGGTTACAATCGTATCAGCTACTCAATTGTTGCATAATCGCCTGATCGCAATTATTCAAGATAATCACAATTATTTTGTCATAATTGTCATAATCGTTTCCATGTTTAAAAAGGTTCATTCAAGCTGAAATAAAGTTTTTGATGCGTTTTAAGGTTGTAGATCAGCTATTTCCATAGTATAAGACTAAGCTATAAGCCCATTTTTAAACTACCCAGATCACAGAATAATATTTGTTTTTCATAATGTATTTGTTATCCATAATGTTTCAATATTCTAACCTCTTACATGTTTTAGATTTTTATCTAACTACATTTCAAAAGTAGCATTACTTTTCAGGTAAAATTACTTTCTGTGCAACAACTGTACAGTAAACATGATTTCTTGTTTAGAACCTAGCTAGAGTTAACATGTAAAAAATCTAGGGAAAGAAAAACAATTCATTTTGTTATTTATTAAATCTCTATACCTGTCACAAATTAATATCGATATCTCACAATATAACGTATATTGTTAAATGCCTAAGTCATATCCCCAAAAACCAAAAAACGTGTTTGTATATTAATCTGCCCTGTTCTTTTCCCCGTCTGTTTCTGCCATTTGTTTTGTCTTTTTTTTTTTTTTTTTTAACATTTTTTCGTATTGTATCGAGACCACGTCTCGTCTTCTGTGTCTTGAACGGCGACGTCATACACGGTCACAAAACAAATTTGGTGCAAGCTGAAGACAAAGTCGTATCGTATCGTGTTGTACGATGCCAGAAGGCGAAATGAAATCGCGCGACAATTAACAAATGAACTTAAATGTCTCCCCCTCTCTCTTCGTTTTGTCAGAACGTTGACCAGGGCCGGCCTTTCGGCTCTCCCTCAGGATCTGTGTGAGCAGCTGCCTCGACTCAGAGTGCTGTGAGTATACGCTCGCGCACGCACACTCACACACACACCAAGGCGACAAAACATATACACAACTGTGTGTGTGTGTGTGGTGGGTGGGGGGGGGGGGGTGTACCCCCAAGCAATACCCCCCCACTGCCCCCACCCACCCCCTCTCATGCTGTGAAACCCAATCGCCCCCAAAATTATTACTACTCTCTCGCCTTGCTCACACATGAACCGGTGCACAACACTCAAAGATTCAAATAATGCTGTCACCCCCGTAATTTCCCACGCCCTAAATCCACAGCTGGTCAAATGTGTGTTTGTGTGTGCGTGTGTGTGTGTGCGTGTTTTTGCAGGGAGCTGTCTTACAATCAGATCGAGGATTTGCCCAGCTTTTACCGCTGCTCTGCATTGCAGGAAATGTGAGTAGGAGAAAAAAAATCAACATCATTAACCCCCAATCAATCCACATTATGTTAATTCTCTGCCCTCAAACACCACGCTTCTTAAAATTACATTCTTATCGTGCGTGTGTGTGTGTGTGTGTGTGTGTGTGTGTGTGTGCGTGCCTGCCTGCCTGCCTGCGTGTGTGTCTGTGTGTCTTGTCTTTCCTGGAACAGAGGCCTGCAGCATAATCAAATCAGGAGGATAGAGTCGAGCACCTTCCAGCAACTCGTCTCTCTACGTGCTCTGTGAGAACTTTTTCGCAACTGTATATCGTGTAGTAATTCATGTATATATAAATATTCCTCTTCTCAGAAATACAAGCCAGAGAAAGAGAGAGTACTGGAAACAGAAACACAAATGTAAAACCTGTGTCGTAGCATGGTGGTACTGACATCTAGTGGCGATGACAATCGCACAGAATTCCATATCTAAATACAACATGAATCCATATTCTCTCTCTCTTTCTCTCTCTCTGTCCGTCTCTCAGTGATCTGAGCTGGAACATCATCGAGTGGATCCACGCGGACGCCTTTGCCTCTCTTCACTCGCTGATCAAATTGTGAGTAAATACACAACCGGACATTCAAATTCTCTTCAAATTCTCTTCATGCATCACTGATGATCCCAACAAGTGGTGCAGCAATACGGCTTGATTTGACTTATTTATGATAATAAACACTATCGCAATGATCAAGGTTTTCTAATTGTGTCAACTTTTGCCACCATTACCCGGAAGCTATATGACCCCGATGAACCGGAAGTCCTCAGTAATCTGTGGGGTGGCTTTGCGACGTTTTCTGGCAATCGTCCGCATTACTGACACCTACTGTGTATAGTTATATAGCTCATAATGGAAAGAGTAAGAGGCAACCTATTTGGAATCATATACTTTATTTGATTGGGAATAATTTGATGAATCAAAAATCGCTAGCAAGCAATGGGTAATTAAGATGAATCAAGCAATCAAAGGGCTAAGAGACATTGCTTTCAAGGAAAGAATATTCCCTAATGTCACTGCTCCAGTTGAGGCCTGTTTAAGCTCTACTTGCCAATACAGAGGAAAAAATAGGGACAGATCACACACTTGCCAATAGTACAATATCCACAATCACAGACAAAATCCAGTCCAATGATGTGGTTAAAATACATAATGTGGATAACTACTAACTACAATATTGAAGACACAGTAACTGTAGTGGCCTTACTGAATGGGAAAATGTAAAGAGTCACAGCCAAAAAGGTGTTGACCCCAAATTGACCCGCAAGGGTCCATGTACACTCTGGTGGTCCCTGAACGAAATAAAAACGCTTTTGAGAAGCACCAGTATTGTAACTGTGTAGCAGGTGAGATCCACAGCTCTGTCAGTATGATAAAAAACATCTCCGGAAAAACGGCTCCAAATGAGATGGAACCGGAGGTTCCCGGGTCATAACAATAAGCCTAATCGTCATGGGTGTACAGTACACATCTCATTTCCTCTAGGGGGTACATGGGGACGTCCCTATCTTTTTTCAGAATCAAAGTTTTACGCTTTATGTCCTTGTTCGCCCTTGTTCTTACACAAACACCCCCCGTGTGTACCTGAAACGTGTGTACGTGCCATGCCGGGGGGGAGAGCTGTTGTCCTTGGCCGACACTACAGAAAGAAATCACAACGATATGCAATTTGCCATTTTTGAAAAAGAAAAAGCCTGTCTGTGTGGCCGTTGTGCAGAGAGCCTCTCTCTCTCCTCTCAGGTCTTGCCAATACAAACCGCATCAGTGTGTGAAGACTGGATAAACTATGCTTAGCTAAACAAGCAGAGATACACTAAATCTAAAGGAAACGCTCGCTATCTGGAGGGGGGGATCTCATAAGACTCCTCTGAAAACATCTGAACAGAAGAAGAAGAAGAAGAAGGAGAAGAAGGGGGGGAAAAAACAACAACCTGCGCCTTATTGTTACAGCGGATGACCCCTCGGCGATATCTGCAATCAAAATACTTTTGGAAGAATGGCTCTTTTCAAAAAGGCTATTGTAAACGTCGACTTGCCCTGACCTGTCTCCTCCTCCTCCTCCTCTCTTTCCGTCTCTCTCAATAATAATGTCTCTCGCCCCTCCGTCTCTCGTCTATACAGGGACCTGACAGAGAACCGTCTCAGCTCCGTCCCGGTCGGAGGCTTGGGGAGTCTCACCCACCTCAAGCTGAGGGGCAACACGGAGCTGTACGAGCCACTTAGCCCCGAGCACTTCCCCCGGATGAGGTAACACACAGATCTACTCTCCTTTCACAATATACCACCTTTCTGTCTCTCACACACACACTCACACACAAAAGGCCTCATGTCAGACGAGTCGTGTCGCAAACAAGCGAAGATTAATAATCTTCTATTTCTGGAAAATGAGCAACCGAGTCGTTGGCAGTCATTGAAGAAATGTCAGTCAAAAAGACAAGAGACACTGCGGCAGTGTGTGTGTGTGTGTGTGCGATGATTTGAACCATAACAACACGCAGGTACATCCTGCACAAAGCACAGGTGTGTTGCCTCACGGGTTTCAAGCGCAAGGGAGGGGCCAGCCGTTTGGCCCAGCTCGCGGCGGCCGCGGCCTGCATGCTAAACACGCTGTCGGGGCACGGTAAACGCCGACGCCCGCTCCGCCCCTGCTCTGCTCCTACACCCAGCAGGTGAAACATACTCCACCCTTTTACATCTGGGGCGAAATTATCGTTCCTTCCTGCTTTGCCATCTTTTAACAAACCAACAAAACAACAAAAGAGAGCAGCCAAGGCGTGTAAAACCAGCACACTCGCTGAACTGTATACCTGCGAGCCATCCCTGAACTCCACGGTTCAAACCAACAAAGCTTTTTTTCTTTTTTGGTTATGGTGCAAGCTTGTTCTCGTCACAGCGATTAGCATCCCCCAGGGCCCGGGTATAGGGTGAAGCAAGAGTCAGTCAAGTTAAAAAGAGAGAGAGAGAGAGAGACAGAGAGAGAGAGAAAGAGAGAAAGGAAAAAAAAACTGTGGTTAGGTTTCAATGCGGAGATGGCAGGCTGTCCCGCGAGCGATGTCAACGCGACCTGCTAAACGACAACACGCCGGTCTTGAAACGGAACCCGAACTCGAATAAATCACCCACTTCCACACACACACACACACCTTTCAGCCCCTGCTGCACCACATCCGTTCCACGTTGAGCATATTGTACACAAACATAACACACCGCAAAATGCCCACTTTGGGGGATGAAGCTGCAGGAATAATGATACTACTGACCAAGTTTTTTTGAGCTCCTGTCACGACACGAGTTTGTTTCGGAGGATGGATTTCAGGCTTGCTAACAGAAATAGATACCGCCGCAGCCCCTGTGGCACTTCCGATAGTTCCTGTAATGAGGTACGATGCGGATGTGCTTCTTAATTTCATCCTAAAAGCCCCAGCAGGTTCACAGAGCTCAAAGTTCCCAAAAAAAGCAAAAGTCCTGGAGGGTGGCAATCATTTCTGTTTCCAGTGGTGTTAACCCAAAGCCCGCTTCATACGATGAATACGTGGGTGCTTTCTATATGCCGTGGCTTGCACATTCAAGAAGAACCCTTATTTTGAAACAACAGATCTCCGAAACCGGATGTATGATGATGTCATCTCGTGTGTGTGTCTGTGTGTGTGTGTGTGTGTGTGTGTGTGTGTGTGTGTTGATCATTCTGCCCTCTAACCCTCTGTGCAAAAACACCTGTGTCATGAGTCCCGGATGAACCACTCTTTCCTATTGAAAACGGGAAGTTTGCCAAAACAGCAGACATTGAGGGGTAGAATCTGAGATAATGCCGGCCGAATGCATAGCACAGAATGGGTGCGAATGCAATGGCTGTGCCCATTTTGTCCCAAATGATGAAACGGCGATTGGCAAACAATACGTTTGGATCTAAAGACGGATTAAAGAATGCAACCAATTAATGTACGTGTTCAACGTATGTCTCGTGGAGAACAGGTATATTGCTTGGCAGGGGGTGGGTTAATAACTAATTACACAAGTAGTAGTCTTTGGGACGGTTTGCAATAACGTGTGTATATTCAAGGCGGAACCTCACCATGCGAATTAACGGGAATCAAAATAACAGTAAATAACGGGAATAAAATGTCAATATTTGGGTTATTCGTGCAAAGGCCTCTTCTTCGTGAGCAGAGGGTTCTTTTGAGGACAAAAAAAATCGGTCGGATTTGCCAAACCATTAAATCATCAAACAATATAATGCGGAATGTGAAATGAGTTAGCCATCAAGCAGGTTGAGCAATGGGAAAGAAAGGGTACTTTGAATGTGCAAAAAAAAACAGCCCACTCTGGGCTGAAACTTAAGAGTTTAAAAGAATTGCACAGCCGTTTACAATAAAAGATTCATGGAAACAGATTAAAGGTCTTACAGATAGCTAGGAAAATCTAGAACATGTAAACATGATATCTGCTTGTTTAATAAAATATCATAATAATTAGAACATAAGTCTTGTGTTCTCACTCCAGTAGTATAATCAAAACTAACCAGAAAGAATGTATAATCTGGATCTAATATGAATCTAATATGGATCACAATTCAGCATTTAGAATCATCTGTAGGCCTGTGTGATGGATAGAGCGCTGCTGAAAGCTTACAGTTCAATTAAACAGCCAAAGAAAATGTCATAAAACAGCGATGGCTTTTATGTGTTTTATACCATAAAAAGGTTCACTATTAAAAAGGTAAAGAAATGTTCTATTGTATGCAAAGGAAATATTCCCACAACCGTTCGGATGCAGGTACGGTTTGGTCCCTGTGGTCGATTACTCACCCCATGGAGACTTGGAATCTTGAAATCTTGAGTTTATGCCACATTCCAAAGCCGATAACCTGATGACCAGCAGTGGTTCCCTATGGAGACATAATACACATTATATTATCAGTGAGTGACCTTCAAACAAGGTCATTTTGCATGTGTACCTGAGTAATATTTAAGTCAAGTAACAGGACTTCTGAGTTACTGAGTAGTACCATATGGTCCCTGTCGGGTGGAAACCTCATATTATGCTGAAAACGGTTCAGGATTCAAATAAAATAAAAAAGCAGATGTGGAATGGTGGATCTGTCACTTTGCATGTGATGACCTCCATGTGAGGAGATTTAGCCTCTCGGAACACTAAAGAATATTTTGATGGCATTCATTGAATAATATTTTGTCCATTGTTCTTGCGGTATTGATGTTGATACCATAGGCCCATAACAGGCAAATTGTTGATCAACAACAATAACAATAACAATTCTTCTTACATTCTGTAATTGTGTGGACTTCTTGTAAATTAAGCAATGCAGATGTAAACAATATAAACTTGTGAGAAACGTAAAATGAAACCAAATGATTTGGTTTCATTTTATTCTCTCGTGAGTTACAGAGCTATAACCCATTTTGGATTGAGGCCAATTCTAAACAACGGCTGCTAAATTCTTACCTGCTAAATGCTGAAGGATTTCTGGAAAAGCATCAAAACAACAGATTTTTTTTATACTGTACATACTACACAGAAAAGAAAATGGGGATCCTGTCCATACTGAGATGAGACAGAGCCATTTTGTTTCCAACTTTTTAGTCGTATAGTACCCACAAGTTTGCCAGTTCCAACACAGGCTCCCCTAGAGTTAGTGTCGATGTGTCCCTGAGCAAGGCATTTAACCCCTAGTTGCTCCAGATGTGCTGGTCGGTACCTTGCATGGTTACCACCGCTATTGCAGTGTGAATGAGGTGAATGAGATCCACATTCTATATAAAGCGCCTTGGACGGACCACCTGGAGCCTCCTCAAGGACCACCGGCTGAAGATGAAGTAATACGTCTCGCTGACAGTGCATGTGCTTGTGTTCTGTGCCCCTCTGTCCCATGCAGGGTGGTGGAGATGCCCTATGCCTACCAGTGCTGCGTGTACGGATCCTGTGACAGCTACAAGTCTGCCAACCAGTGGGATACCGAGCACGGAAACGCAGACGAAGACCTGCATAAGCGGACCGTGGCCATGTACCCCATCCACGCAGACACGCACTGTAAGAACATGCAGTAGATGTAGCCTATCCACGCAGATACGCATTTTAAGGGATTAAATGTAAGCTGGTATCCACACACACAGGTACGCATTTTAAGGGAATACACCACCAAGACTGACACAAGAGGACTGTTACAGTACCATTAGAATTACCATTTGACCAATTACCATTAGTCAAAACTAGCCCACAATATCCTCAGATTTCAACCAACACAATTCCTGTGCAATAAATACAGACATCTCTGGATGAATCAGAGAGAGTCAGATTGAGGCCAGACTAACTTAAATCAATCATATCACCACTCGATAGAGTGCATACAGACTAGGCGCATAACACAGCTTATAAGGGGGGTGATCTTTTACATAATTTCCAGGACGTCTTCACCATTTGAAATAAATAAAGCTTAATATTATGGGGCAGATCTGTCTGGTTATGATTGATTTAAGTTAGTCTGGCCTCAATCTGACTCTCTGTCTTTAGTGGACAGGATTTGTGTTGGTTGAAATCCGGTGATATTCTGGGCCAGATTTGACTTGGATAGCCTAGATCTGTCCACAATCAAGACATCACTAATTCCTTCCAGTCCTGACTGTGTTTGCTGGGTAGTATCCACACACACTGTGAGAAACCACACAGAGACACAAGAGGTCTGTAGCCATGTTCCCTATCCGCACACTGTAAGGACATGTGCCCCTGCAGTCAAGCACATTAGGACCCCCATTTGAGAACCATGACAGACTTGCATTGGATCGGTACTGTGTAATATCGACCCTTACGCAGGTTATGGGTATAGGTAAGTGGCAAATAACGTTATGGCTACATCCCTATTCCCTGTTACAATGGTTCCCAAGTGATTTAATGTCAAGGACCGGCAAATTGACATTTACTAGGAGCAGATCCATTTGAAAACATAATGCAGTGGCCAAGGCATGTGCCATGTGCCTGCAGACCGCTTGGCCAGCTGCACCCCCGCCCGCTATTGTTACACAGGTGTACCACACACTGTATACAACTACACGCAAGACAAAATGGTTTAAGGGGGGAAAGAAAATAACCGCCGATGTCTGCAACTGGCTGCCAAC
This sequence comes from Benthosema pterotum, assembly GCA_039105355.1. Classification (NCBI taxonomy): domain Eukaryota; kingdom Metazoa; phylum Chordata; class Actinopteri; order Myctophiformes; family Myctophidae; genus Benthosema; species Benthosema pterotum. Next base: position 13,171,741 of record CM076968.1, on the reverse strand, counting down.
GTCTCTGGGTCTATTATCAGGCTTTATTGTTGACATGAGGCTCCCTGGAACAAGTCAGAGCCTCCGTGAAACCACAATTACCTGGCAGCGGCCAAACACACACTCACACACACTCGAATGTTTACCCCCGCCACGAATTCCTACTGTAGGCATCGTAAGTATAAACATTGTTAAACCAAAATGAAGACGAAATTACTACTATTAAATCCACACAATTAGGGCGCCGAAAAGAAACAACGGCCGGGCTCACAAAGGAAAGATAACAATAACAAAGGGATGAACAGACCATGACATAACACTGATTAGAATTTATACACCTTAAATTGTTATCAAAACAGTCCTGATGGGAGTTATGAGCGCAGCAATTATGTTCCACGAATATGTTCTTTCATCGCTGCGAAAAGGAATGTTTGATCGCGACCACTGTGGCCCTCTCTCCAACGACCTCCTCCACTGCCTTTCTGCCACACGCAGTCACACCGTTTTCATGTCAAGGAACCGCTGGTTTGACATGCATTAAAGGTAATAGAGGCAACTTTGCTGTGTGCAAACACTGTGTTTATAAACAGATTTGTTTACAAACAGAATCTGGAGACTGCTGTGCTGTGATTGGCTAAAACGCTGCCCTACCCCACACAACCCCCCCCCTCTCTCACATTAGCACCGCCTTCCCTGTGCCCAACACATATTTTGTTTTCATGATTTGTTGATGACAACAAAGTTCTGGACCGTCTGCAGGATGAAGCAAGTGTCTGTTTGCGGGGAAACAGCTACAGCATCAATGTAGAAGTGAAAAAGCCAAAAAGTTGCCTCTATTAGCTTTAAGCAACAGATACTCTTTTGACAGCATTTCTACCGTATTTCTGAGAGTCTCATTTGGCTCGATATGTACCCAAGAGTTGAAGTCCCTTAAGGGTCCATTTGGTCCCTGTTCATCATGTAGCTAAGGACCCCTGGGGGTCCCCCAGACCCCATTTTGGACACACTATACTTGACCAGAGCAGAAGCACATGCGGCTTGGTATGTCCACCCTGTGATGGGGAGGTTAGACAGTACTGTAGGCCTGCCGCAATTATTATCATCATTTAATCGGCAATTATTTGAGATAATCTCTATTATTTGACATAATCGTCGTCATAATCGTTTCCATATTAGAAAAATGTTCATCCGTTTTCCAAAAAATCATCTACTTAGGCAATTATTTTTCAAAGTATAAAATGATGCCTGTAATCATGTCTTTGAATATGTATATTGTGTTGCAGATGACCCCGATCTGGAGGAGTTTCAGCTGGAAATAGAAGAATCCAAACTACAGACCAGTGTTCAGTGTACGCCTGTCCCAGGTAACCCGATACCAAACCTAGAGGTAGTTAGTTTGTGTGATCTGATCGTGATTCAAGTCCATGTCACTAACAAAAGAAACTTCAAAGTTGTGACGTGTCTAAGTAGTTTTACTTGTGTTCGTTTATGACAAGTACATTTTGATGACAATACTTTGGAACATTGGACGACATCTTCAGTTTAAAAGTACTTCATGAATCACAATGTTTCATTCAACCCATGAGATGTAGCCTATGCAACAGCTTAAATAAAAGCCATACAGGCCTCAATTCTTTTTCCCACATCTTTCATTTGAGGCCTGCAGGACAGTACGGTTCTAGGGCTATTTTGGCACAGTCCTGTGAGATGTGTGGCAGTCCTGGTCAGCCCACCACAATGGTGGTGGTCCCCAGGTTGCTAATAGTCAGAATGGTGGTCCCTGTGTCAAAATCAAATCAAAGTTGCATTAATATATTGCTGACGGATTGCATCATTCTTTGTGGTGGCGTTGCTGCTGCTTGCTCCAACCCCATGAGCCCCTATTGGACAGCTGGCTGGTGTTATATTGAGGTTTACTATAATTTTTCATCTTGTTAGAGCAGTGGTTTTCAACCGGTTGTCCGGGGACCACCAGTGGTCCCTGAGAGGACTCCAGGTGGTCCCCAGGCTAAATGACGGAAAGTTGGTTAACCAGATGTAACTCATAGAGCATAAACAACAGTTTACACTCTCAACAGTTAAAATATTCATCATGTGAACTAGCCCATGTTTACACAACTAGAGAATGTAGAAGATTAATGGTCATTTTGATCTGTATGTTGGACTGTTTTGTTTCCAAAATCCAGCCTGGAATTGTGGACAAAAGCAAAATAAATCTTCTGTACGTGGGGCTAAAATGTCACCAAATGGTGGTCCGTGGCTCAAATTCTGAATAAATAGTGAGCCCTGGTATCAAAAAGGTTGAAAACCACTGGTTTATAACCATTCATTATGCTGTTACAGGTCCGTCCCGCCCCTGTGAGGGCAGCTGCTGGTGTTATGCTGGTTTATAACCATTCATTATGTTGTGACAGGTCCATTCCGTCCCTGTGAGTCCCTGCTGGGCAGCTGCTGGTGTTATACTGGTTTATAACCATTCATTGTGTTGTTACAGGTCCGTTCCGTCCCTGTGAGTCCCTGCTGGGCAGCTGGCTGGTGTTATACTGGTTTATAACCATTCATTATGTTGTGACAGGTCCGTTCCGTCCCTGTGAGTCCCTGCTGGGCAGCTGGCTGGTGCGCGTGGGCCTGTGGACCATCTCTCTGGTGGCCCTGCTGGGCAACTCCCTGCTGCTGCTCTCCCTGTTTGGCTCGACCGGCTACCTCTCGCCGCTGCGCTTCACCGTGGCCTGCATGGGCGCCTCCAACCTGCTGACGGGCGTGTGCACGTGCACGCTGGCCCTGGTGGACGGCCTTACGCTGGGCGAGTTCGGCCGGCACGGCGCACGCTGGGAGGGCGGCCCCGGCTGCCAGGCCACCGGCTGGGCGTGGGTGTTCGCGTCTGAGGCCGGCGTGCTACTGCTGACGCTGGCCGCCGTGCAGTGCGGAGTGAGCGTGACGTGCGCCCGCGCCTACGGCAAGTCGCCGTCTCTGGGCAGCGTGCGCGCCTGCGCCCTCTTCTGCCTGGCACTGGCGCTGGGGCTGGCCTCGCTGCCGCTGGCCGGCGTGGGCGAGTACGGCTCGTCGCCGTTCTGCCTGCCCTCGCCGCTTCCGCCCCCCGGGGCGGCGGCCGCCGCCTCCTCGGCACTGGGCTTCCCGCTGGCGCTCATAATGATGAACACGCTGTGCCTGCTGGTGGTGACCGGCTCCTACATCCGCCTGTACTGGGAGCTGCTGCGGGGCGAGTGCGAGGGCCTGTGGGACTGCGCCATGATCAAGCACGTGGCCTGGCTCATCTTCACCAACGGCCTGCTCTACGTGCCCGTGGCCTTCCTCTCGCTCTGCTCGCTGCTGGGCCTGCTCTCCCTGGGCGAGGAGGTGCTCAAGTCCGTCCTGCTTCTGCTGCAGCCGCTGCCGTCCTGCCTCAACCCGCTGCTCTTCCTGCTCTTCACACGAGACCACTCCCAGCTGCTCTTCCTCTGGCCCTTCTGTGGCGGCCGCCGCCGAGGCGCCAAGGCGGGGGGAGGACCTCACCGCGGCCACCACCACCAGCCGCTGCGCCGGGACCGCACGCTGGACTCGCTGGTCTCCGTGGAGACGGAGAAGAGCTCATGCTCCGAGACGACGCAGGTGTCCCTGGCCGACGCCGATGTGGCCCTGTACGGGGGAGGAGGAGGAGGGCCAACCCAACTGGACGCCGTCAGGTTCTCCCACTGCTCCGCCAGCTCCTCCGCTTCCTCAGTGCCGCTCATCGCCTGTCAGACGACGACGGCGCCCTCCCGGCTAACGGAGAGAGGAAGCCTGAGGGATGAAGAGTGTCTGAAGGGCTTTGAACAGGATCTAAGCAGCAACGTGTGTCCGCTCTATCATCCCGCCATCAATCCTCCTCTTACCCATCCCTGAGGCCTCGATCTGGGCTGAACGGACTACTAAGATGGGACAATATGGACTATTTTCCTGGACTGGCGTTACAGTACAACACACACATAGAATACACGCATAACGGCAGCAGAGACCGAGCCTGGGTTATGGGTCCCCACACCCCGACCTGTTATCAGAATGGGTCTAATCCACTACACACGAGAGACTGCAGTTAAAACTACTGTATAGAGAGGTCTATGAGAATACCACCAAGTGCCCACCCTGCCTGGACACGTACTGTAGACTGCAAACCAAAATGCCTGCCCCCCCCGTGTCGCAATAACAATAAAGACTTATGGAAAAAAGGAAAACTTCACGACAGCACGTCACGCAGATCAATGCAAGGACGAATTCAGACGTTCTTCGGGGAGGAGCGAAGACGATACAAGTCGAACGGAAAGCACGGATAAGGGGACGTTGGAGGATATTAATAGGACAATTTAAGCATGAGACAAATCAGTGGTCTAGCAAAGGGGAATTTAAGTAGAAGCAGTAGAATATTGAAAGTGTAAATGTTTATGTTGATGTTATTAAGAAAAGAGATATGCAGCTTAGATTATGGTTATAGATTATTTGGTTACATGTTTTTAAGTGGAGTTATTATATTGTTTGTCATTTTTGTTTTTGTTTTAAATACCAGGTCTATCTTATTGCTATGGTTCAGTCATATATATTATATATAATATAAGGATGCATCTGCAGAGGTCGTTTTTTCTGTACCAGAGTAAGCTAACATTTCTCCTTCACAGAAGTCTTATAATTGCCTGTGGTATAACAACGGGAAACAGATCGCACATAACGGTTTACATGGTTTTGACACAAATTATATGCAACTCTCCCCCCACCCCAGCCTGAGGCAGACGGTCGGTCAGACTCAATGGGATGTAGCTCGGGGTCTTTCTAAGAGTGACGCATACTCTCAGTTTTTTTAGGTGACAACTTACTCACTGTTGGAAAAACGACATGACGGGACGGAGCTGTGACGAGAGACTCACCACTCACACCACATTTCTATTTTTGTGTTTTGAGAACATTACAGGGACAGTTCACTTTTTTTTCCAAAAAATGTTAATGCCATTTACCTGTAGAAGATTTAGAACACTTCCCTAGGGGGTCTTTTAATTATGCACTTTTAGATATTTTAAATTTTAGCAGTGAACCCAGTGTCTCTGACGTCACCTTGGACTACATGTTGTGTCAATAAGACAGCCCAGCAGTACACCAAAGCATTTTGGTATTGTAGTCCAAGAGGTAGTGCTAATGACATCAGAGACACTGGAGTCACTGCTAAGATCTAAAATGTCTAAAACCACATTTTACAGAGAACATAGTATAGAGAACCCCCCAGGTAAGTGTTCTAAATCTTCTAAATGTATTTCTTCACAAAATGGTTAAGTGTCCATTTAAAGGAACATATGGCTTAACGTTAAACCAGATCAAAGTACAATACCCCAGACAATATCTAGTCAATCATCATATCTATGGATAGAATATTGATACTAGGGATACTGATCATGTTTCTCCAAATCCGATTCCGATCATATTAAAATTATGTGATGAACTTCAATTTCTGATCACATCAGAGACAACCCTAGTTATCACCTAACAACTGGAGTATGTGTCCCGCTTACAGACGACTGTTAAGAGTAGGCTAGCAATATGTACATACAATGTAACTACCTCTGAACTAGCATGCTATCGATTCACTATAGCCCTGTGTGTTTGTCTCCGTTTTTATATGATATAATATAGCAAATGTATAATTTTATATATGTAAGAAATGAATCCCTGTTAGTTTGTTTTAAAAAAACAGAAACAAATTTGACTTGCTATTTTGGATGTACATACTTTATTATTATACAACTGTCAAACGTATTTGATTGAATAAAAGAAATAGCTTCATATGGTACGCATCAACTACTGTCGTTGTAAACAACAATGTAAAACTGTCGCACTAAATAATTTGAACACACATTACAGGTATACTGTTACACGTTAATATGTACATATCTGTGCATAAAAGCAAAATAAACAACGCACTCACAAACTTAACCCATTGAAACTATGGAACGCATCTGTGTAATTTCATATAGCTAAATAGGAATTCTTTTATACTCTGGCTATTCAAAAGAAAATCACAGATATACAAGATCATGAAGTGCTATAGCCTTGACTAGTTGGACTCCTAATATGAGCTTGTAGGTCTGCCATTTCATTGAAAAGGTTTGTGCAAATCGTGGAATATATACATCGAACTCAGGTCTTAATGGGGTCAAGCAGTGGTGAGAGCTCTAAATGGACAAAATCACAAACATATGGTAAAAGGTATAATGAGTATAAGGTACGGGCCGGTCAAGGAGGCCCTTGTTTTGACAAGGTCGTTGACAGGTGGAATTGCAGAACCTTTTTGGTCTACACACATGCTCTCTTTGATTCGTGCGGCCCCTCGACCGCCGCCTGCGCTCCGCTCTGGGACTCTCTCTTGCGGGACGACGATGATGATGCATTTTGGTCTGGAGTGTTTTCCTTGTCACCATGCGTAACTCCCTGAGCACGCACACACACACACACACACACACACACAGAAAGAGATCATCGATATGTTGGTACAAGGACGAAATAATGTGTTCTCAACCTCCAGAGGCAACTGTTTTGAAAAACATTTTTGAATGGCATGGACAGTCTACAAGTTACAATGTGTCAATATAGGCTGTCTGGAACTATTAAAAACTGTTCAAAAATGTTTTTTTTAATAGACAAGAAAGGCAAAGAAATTAGAAATTAAGAGTTAAATTATATTTAAACATCTGAATTGCATAATTTTCAAGAGTATACAAAAGTAGAAAATGTAGAATAATGGACCAAAATAAAAATCAGCGAAAATCACTCCCAAATCCGCACACATATTCTCTTGTTGGGGGTCTCTGGTTCTTGGGCTAATGGATGTCAATTTGGGGGTCCTTGATGGTGAAAGGTTTTTGGAATCACTGTAGTACAAGTCAATCAGTTTGCATTCACATGAAAATTAGAGTCACAGCACCACCTTGTGAGGAGTTGGTGTAACTACATCCTGATAGCCGTCAGTTACTCTACCTGTACTAGAGACCTTTAGTGAATTTAATGATCACCCATCAGTCACTTTCCATTGTGATTATGATAATTTAATGACTCACCACGTTCTTCTGAACAGCATGTTTCTCTGTCCACTTTCTGGCCTTCTCCAAGTATAACGGTTTGTTGTATTTGAACTCTGATGACTGCAATTAAAACATGCGACAATGTTAATGTCACAGGATGACGGGTGTACTGTGAATATTTGTCAGGTTTGCACAATACATTAAAAATACAAAAATCTAAATGTAAATAGTGATAGATGGCTACTTTTAGATATAGATAAATATAGGACAGGAGGACCTGTCCCTGATGATTACTTATTTTGTTAGTTGATGATTTCGCAGCCAGTCAAAAGGCAACAATTATTTTAATGAAAATAATTTAAAACACCTATGACTAGAAATGATGGGGGGAACTGACTAATTTAGCCATGTAAACCTATACAGTGCATTGTTATACCTTTCAATGCAGATTCTACATCTGTCTCAGTAGTTGTTGCCTAAATAGCAACACACATACAAATCTGAAGCTTTCCAGAAAATGTTAAGGCCTTTGTAGAATTGGCCTCAGGTCTTTAATGGATTAAAAGGTTGCCTATAAGCAAAGCTCTACATTGTTGTAAAACTTGATCATTGTTTCATAGAAGACGCAGCCAAAAAATGTACAGCACTCACGGTACTTAAAAAGACAACATACACTATCTACTAGGTAATTTGTTTCAGTCCTACAATACTCACCTCGTCGTTGCAGACGTCTGTTCTGTTGCTTTCGTGAACAGAGGTTTTCTCTTTACAGGGATGAATCATGGACATTGTACCGTTTTAAAAGTCAGGTTGAGAAATGCTGTGGCTGCAGGCAATTAAAGATGCCGCTATGACAACGATGAAATACTCGTTCTAGATCGCTCATGACCAGATAGATAGATACTGTAGATAATCAACCTCTACTGGCATTGCAATGACGCATGGAGATATTGTCAATGTCGCCACAGTCGCTAAACATAACTAGATCAGCACTCGGCAAACGAGCGTGTTGCGCACAAGTAGGCCATGGCCTACTCGTGCGTGAGCGAAGCAGGCTAATACTAATGACATTAGCTATAAACGTCACATTACGTCACACCCCCAACCGGCCAATCGGGAGTACCCCGAGGGGCCGTCTGCCGAACACCGTGCACCGATCGCCTTACTTGCGCCCGCTCCGCTCATGCAAGTAACTAGAACTGCACTCAGTAGAGTGCCAACTTGGGCATTGCATGAGCAGAAAGAGCGACCAGAGAGTAGTACCCCCGACACCTCCAGGAGATAATAGTCATGACACTTAGAAAGACCTCTTAATTACACCACCATTTATGTCACCTAAACCAGCCAATCGGTGTCCACCGACGGTATGCACCGTCAGATGAGCAAGGGAAGCAGTGTTTGTGTGAAGGACAGCCCAAAGTATGATCAGACCGTTACTTTCTTTAGGGACAGAGTTTTTATTTTAACTTTTTTTTATGACATGCAGCATAGGAGGACAATCAGGATCGGGAGTCGGACCTTGTCAGACCCCCGTCTAGGTTGCTGGATTAGCAGCCTAGAAGCCGTCCGAATGGCCACACCACCCGCCCGGAGCCTTTACTGTGTTTTTTTTCTGGCATTAGCTGACCTATGCCTTTTTGCTATGCCCTTGCACAAAGTGTATGGATGTGGAGTCAGTGTGTGTTAGACTCACTATGTCAGCCATGAGCGGATCATCCGGGTTGGGTTCGTTCATCAGCAGCTGTATGGAGCTAAGCACCGTGGAGATGTTGAGAGAAGGTTTCCAGGCCCCCTAAAACCAGAGACAACACAAACTTTGCTTTTGGTTCCAGAGGGAGAAACATGATGAGGTTTCACATATACACGTATATTATATCAACTGGTGGTTTGTGTTAATCGACACATGCAGGTTAAACACAGAAAGAAGCAACATGATGGACGTATACAGTATGTAGACTGCGCCACACTGATTCCCAAACTCTAAGCCCCTTACCCATTTGTGGGCCACAGGCACATTTTTATGGGTCACTATTTTTTTGTTTCCAACTATTTTTTCAAAACACTTTTAAAAGCTACTATATTTCATGAATTCCATACAATTCAGAAGAACAAGATGGGCTCCCGCCCCAAAAGTATGTGATTAGTTTTGAACCTTAGGTGGGAGTTTGAGCGCGTCGTGACAGATGCGTCCGGCGTTGTCGATGTTAGGGTGGTAGATAGGGGTCAGGAATCTCATCTTAGGAGGTTCAAATGGATACCTATAGGGAATCAAGATCAGATTCACAAAATATTAAAACACTTTGACAGTGAGTGAGGGGCAGACAGAGCACTCTGGTCAGTGCAACATAATGATTGATAACGATTGCTTGATTAATGAAACCAATTAAAACATTTTATAGTATATTCATATAATAATACAAAAAATGATATCCCAGGATCAAAGCCTTCCGCCTTCCTTCCAAGCTTGACAAATGAACAGAAGCATACTGTATAGTAGACATGTATACATACTGTATGTATTTTTTTTTTTTTTTTTTATAATCACCCAACTTAAGGAAATCACCACAAATAGAAGACATCTTACCAACAACTCATACTTATGTCTTATTGGCAACAAAATAAGATCACAAAAACAAACATGATCAACCAAATTACCTCTCTGGAACCTTGATCTCCAAGGAGAAGACTCCGCCCTCATACGGGGTGCCTGCGCCGCCAACTATCTCTGCAAGCAAAGGGAGGCAACAACACTCTCAATTTAGGCATTTAGCAGACGCTCTTAATCCAGGGCAATTTACAGTAAGCAACAACACCACATGGTAATACATAAAAAGCCATACAGCAAATAGTCTAGGATGATAAGCAAACTAAGAACCTAACATTCATCAAACAATAAATGATCTATACAATGAAACTATGATTATACAGTGCGCTGACTATAGAGAGCTATGTCTACATAATATGCTGTATAAATTACATATTTAGCTTGTAAGGTCAACAAGGCTAGTGCAAGTTCTGTGTGCAAAGATGGAGTGTGAAGAGGTTGGCTTCAGACTACGCCAGATGATTGAATTCTGAACTGCATTCCATAGGGAAATTACTAGGTGTATTGGATTTGGCGATATTTTGGTTGTAGATAATTATGTCAACAGCGTTTCGTTGGCTAAACCGCCCAAACCATTTCAGCTGACACGAGTGTTGGATGCCTTTGATTATTGTTTATGGAAGCAGTAGAGAATGGCACCATCAAGTAACGCTAGTTTCCATCATCCATGCATCTGATTTATCCGTCTGTCTTGTGTGCAACTGTCTGTCTGCCATAAACTAAAAAGTTTTGATTTGAAAGAGCGGCTCCTCCTGTGCAACTCCATTCACTCTATGCTCCGTTCCCAAGTGGGAATCGATTATACCTCGCCATACAGTGGAACACATGCAGAAAATAAATATTAATCTGCAAGCTTACAGAAAGTCTTTGCGTAATGTTTATGGATGCATTAATTTTAGGTCTGTTCAATTTCATTATTATTTTCTGAAACATCATAAGATACTGCAATGGTTAAAATGCAATCACTGAGATGATACTGCAGTAGATTGTACGATAGACAGTGCTTGGAATGGCTGCTCTATGCTCATAACACAAGTCAAGTCAGGTGAAATAATGCGATATGACTGACAATTCATTACAATCAATAAAGTTGCCTCTTATGGCGATAGACTGCAATAGCTGTCTCTGATTAACAAAATGTAATAATGAGAATGCATTGGCTACGTTAATGATGGTGAAACTGGAAACTGTGGCGTTTGGCATAGTAAACCGGGGTTTGAAATTTTGAAAATCCTACAACCTTAGTACCAGAATGCCTTGCACAGAATACCTTTCCTTACAGCAAGTAGCAGTGGAACCCTTGTTTTAAATAGCAAGCTGCACTGCCCATGGACGATTCATGTATTTCATGGGTGGAATGTACATAAATTTATTATCTTGCATATACTGTATATATATATATATATATATATATATATATATATATATATATATATATATATATATATATATATATATATATATATATATATATACTTGAACTAGGATTTTGGGCGGGGGGGGGGGGGGGGGGGGGGGCATTTTTACTCTTACTTCACTATATTTGAAAGACAGATTTTACTTTTGACAAAGTTACATTTTTATGAAGGCTGTCATTACTTATCATCTTTTACTAATACGATTTTTTTCACAAAATTATCAGACATCTGTCTCACCTCAGCATAGCACAATTATCCCGACATTATGGGTTACACTGACTGCATGAATGCTCTTATTAGTGCTCTTCTTTGCACCATATAACACTGATTTGATGATGTTACCGCAAAATGGTATTTTTAAATATCAAAATGCATTTTGTGGTAACACACAAAATTTTATGTTTACATATAATGCATGTCTGCACAGTAATGAGCAAGATGTCTATACACGTGCATGTACATGTATTAAGCTACCTTAGAATAGATGTAGAGCTATTCCACAGTGCATAAACATAATTGCCTTGCCTTGCATTAACGTTAACGATCATCTCATTTTTCTCCAAAAAAGTCCTTGAATATAAGGATTACTGTCATTATGGTATTCTCACACTTCATATCACACACTATTATACCATTCATTTTCATTAGTCTAAAAAATAAAAATAGGCCTGCAGGGCAGGCTGCCAGTTGAATATCTCTGATCTACACTTTGACCAAGTCAAGTCATGGAGTTGTGTACTTCCTTCATGTTATTTTGGTCTGCAGGCGACAACTTACGGGCCTGGAGCTCATCCATCTGCCCCTCGGTCTGCCAGCAGGTGATCCCCGGTGGAGGCTCCGTGCTCAGCATCTGGAGCTCACGTTTCAGCCTGGTGGTCCTCTGCATCCTAAAGGGGACCTGACATGAGCAAAATGGAAAAGACACAAACGGTGAGCATTTATGATATATGCTTGTATATGCATATCTTTAAAAATGTCATCAGTCCACTGGCCATTTAGTCACTCATTTTGGCAATAAACAAGTTCAAGAGCAAATGCAAATCTCATAATGGTGTACCATGCATGCTCAAATCATAACAGTTTATTTCTTGTAATATTTTTTGATCGATTTCCAAAGCATACTTTAACTTCTTATTGTGCCAATTTAAAATGGACCCCACAAACTTTAATGCACTGGCTGCTCTCAGTATATTGCACTTCACTTATGCCTTCACTTTTTTTTTTGTTTGGTTGAAAAAATAAATGACATAGCCTACCAAACTTCCAGGGGATACTCAAGATACTTTTATTTATTTCTTGTGGCGGACATTTTTGTTGTTCCAAGGTTGGCTGGACCAGAGCTAGTATCACAAATAGCCCTGAAACATGACTGGCTAGCCGCATGCGACGTTAGATTCTTTTCTTTTATATTTGGAATTTATGTGAATCTAGCGTCGCATCTCGCTCCATTGACTCGACTGCTGTCTAAATGTCACCAGTGATCTGCTTGTATTCAACAAGTCAAACTCACCAACTTTGCAGCTGTAGAGAAAGCTTGCCACATCCTCTGTCGATCTGCAAGGGTTTTGTGCCATAAAAATCCACCGTAGACATATTATGAGCTATTTTCTGTCCTGGGTATTCCACAACAAACATCACAGCTGCCATTTTGCCAAACAAGAGCCGAGCGGGAGTGCTTGTTTTATACACTGACACACACCAGGTGCACACCTGGTCGGTGCACACGCAGTATCGCCACCTGCTGTTTGTGTGTGTCAGTGTATAAAACAAGCACTCCCGCTCGCTCTTGTTTGGCAAAATGGCAGCTGTGATGTTTGTTGTGGAATACCCAGGACAGAAAATAGCTCATAATATGTCTACGGTGGATTTTTATGGCACAAAACCCTTGCAGATCGACAGAGGATGTGGCAAGCTTTCTCTACAGCTGCAAAGTTGGTGAGTTTGACTTGTTGAATACAAGCAGATCACTGGTGACATTTAGACAGCAGTCGAGTCAATGGAGCGAGATGCGACGCTAGATTCACATAAATTCCAAATATAAAAGAAAAGAATCTAACGTCGCATGCGGCTACCCTGAAGCATGACTGGCTAGTAGCCCAAGACATTGGACTATCGTAGAGAGGTTTTTACGATTCTGACATGATCACTTGATCATGTCAAATCGTAAAAACCTCTCTACGATAGTCCAATGTCTTGGGCTGACTGGCTAGTATCACAACAAATCTGTAATACCTATCTGTACAACTATTAATCTGCAGAAAACCTGGATACTGACGATTCAGCAACATTGGCTCTAATGCTCAAAATAAAAGCATTTAAAAGTTATAGGTGTCACTGTCATTGACTGAACTGACATAATACGACTTCATAGGCAAAGTTAGGCTTCACTGCAACACTGTATACCGCAGTGGTTAATGGTTATTCAAGATAAACTATGGCTAAAGTTAGCTAATGTTTACCATAGACTTAGGATAAACGGAGTTACGCAAACTTGCTTCACTTCATGGGGCCAGTCTAACGGCGACTCTTCTACATAAACTTCTATTGCGAATGGGGACAGTTACGGATTGCATTGAAGTCTGGGGGCTCGCGCGAGTACATGAAGCGCGTGGCCAGGCAATTTTCTGACCCCCCAATATCGCAATTCTGTATATACTCCATGGCTCTGATGATTACAGCTGTGCAGCCTGCTTGCCTTTTACGACACGAACAAACTGTATGTACAGTGTACTACAGTTCTCGAGCTGACGCATCGTTGTCCAGTTCGATATGTTGACTATAATTACCTGAATACTCAATATGGCACTTCAAGTTCAATTTAATGTCGACTATAACTTCACACGGCGTGCGTCTATCTTGTAGACTCGGCGAGGAGGAAAGTGTAGTTTTGAGTTTCTCTCGGCTCGCGCCCTGCAATGCATTGTGGGTAATGTAGTTGCATGGTTTCGTCTTTCTGAATAAGTGGTGCATGGGCGCCACCAACTGGACTGGGATTATAGGAAAAATACAATAAAACATTGGCAAATACTAAATTCAGTTCATTTTATATAAAGTAGTTATGTTTTGCGATGGTATATTTTGCCTGCCGATTTCCTCAAGAGTCCCCCCTGACACAAGACTTGTCATGGTGGTTTGAGGCTACTTTATTCTCTCTCAACCATAGCTCTCAACTGTGATGTGTCTGATTACAATGAGTGTTGAATGAGTGTTACAATGAGTGTTGTCTGATTACTGTAGTGTTGATACGTATTCAAAATAACAACATTGGATTTTTTTTTTTTTTTTGGAACACAGACACCTAATATCATGAAGACAAAAACATCAGTCATTAGAACCACTTCTTTTTTGACTGACTACTTTATTAGACAAAATGTACAAAACATCAACAGAGAACAGTCACACCAAAATTAAAAAGCAATGTAAAAGGAATAGTGTGCTATTCCTTGATGGCTTTGTTCCTTCTAAAAACTGAACTAAGTTTTCTGAGAAAAATAATATGTGTCATAGCAGCCTCAATTTAATTTGAGTACAGTACATGATGAGATTTTTTTTTTTTTTTTACTTTGTTTTTACTTAACGCACAGAAAAACAGATACAATGCATTAAAGAAAGAAAGAGAAAAAAACAATACAGTCGTGGAGAATGTCATGTTGAGGCAGTAGCATAGATAGTCTGAAATGTGATGCCGCGGTCCTGCTTGTCGACCATGTCGACGTCAGTGAAGCCGGAGTCTTTCAGAGCTGCCATGTAGCCCTCTGGGCGCCAGTTCTCTCCTGGCATCACCCGCTTGGACGCAAAGTTAGCTATCCGGTCCAGTCTCAACGTTGTCACCATCAGGCCTCCTGGAGCGCCAAGAAGGGGAACAAAAAGTAGTCGTATTTTTTTTTTAGTAAAATGCCAATGTGTTACCACTATAAAAAGTGGAATAAAACAGCAATTGCAAGATTACAAGAAATTGTATTTGCATTCAGGTATCAGGTAGCACTAAACAAGATATCACTTGGCCATTAATGCTCATATGGATATGAAGAATCCACTGAGAGTATTTATGCTGTAAGCAGACTGTATCATGATAATATGACCAGCGGTTGGAAATAAGAGACGCCGCCAACAATAACATAGAGGTTGATTTATTCATTTATTTGTTTTATTATTATTATTATTACCCTTATTATTATTATTATTATTTAGAGAGAAACAGTAAAGTTCGCCAGGATCAGGAGCAAAACCGGCCGACACTACCAGTGCTGGATTACCAGGCAGGGTGCCTGGACCACTGAGCCACGACCCAGGCCACAGTTTGTTTATTTTTTGAACCACAATTCTTATATGAGATGATTATAAGAAGACATGAAGACATTACTTCTGTGAACCACGGATTGAGCGAGTGACATCAGAACTTTGGAGCTCTATAGATAAAATTCGAAGTCAAAAGTAAGTGGTGAAAAAGCCATGGGTACTTTTGAAAGAAATAGCCTATACCTGGTTTCATGACCCTGTGTATCTCTGAAGCAGCTTTCCGGAGGTCAGGCCAGAAGTAGTAGCAGTTACAGTGAAAGACTCTGTCTACGGTGCTGTCTGCCAGGGGCATGGCTGCTACGTCACAGTGGTGCAGGGTCACCTTCCCACTGGCCAAAAGATCTTTCATCACTTCACTTGCCATCTGCAGGATGAAAAAAAAAATAGATTATTAGGTTGAGTGAAATCTTCAATTAGAAGAATATTCTCAGCCATCCACACTACAGAGAATGAGATCATGTGTAGCATATATGACTGTGGCACCGATGTTTATCCCTCCTAAATTGTGGACAAAAACTTGAAAATCCTTGCTTTTGGGTCCAAGAGACTAAACTCAACATTAAATGGTGGTGGTCCGTGGCTACAGTAAAATGCAGAATAGTGGCCCCTGGTATGAAAAAGGTTGAAAACCACTGCCCTATAGTATTCTATTCATACAACTACTGCACTCACATTGACTACTATCCTGCTCAAGAATAAACATAGGTATACCTGATGCATGTACTCTGAGTAGTCCACCCCTATGAGGCGGCCTGCAGGGTCAGTGAGCAGTGCAGCCGCTGCCTGCAGTCCCAGTCCAGGCCCGTGGCCCAGCTCCAGAACCGTGTGTCCAGGCTGGATGCCACACAGCTTCACGGCGTTCTCCTCCAGGAGCCGGTTGTGCCTGGTCAGGAACTTGCTGACCAGCCACCCTAGAACTGAACGGGTGGGATGGCCCAACTGCTGGCCGAGTCTAGTATACCACATGGCTGAAGCAAAAGAGAGAAAGGAAAGGCTGTATTTATCAGTCTTGAGTAAACAGTACACCCAAAATAAATGAATAAATGAAGTGGTCACCGGCGGAGTTCCCACCAGTGTGGTGTAGATTAATGATTAATCTATCATGGCTAAAACATTGCAATAGCGGGTTTGTATGGGAAGGGAGCGGGTCAGCTAAAATGAATTTCAAATATCTAAACACTGAAGGGAGTAACTTATCAACTGTCTGGGGTGTTCACATGAGTCTGAGTAGTTGATAAAATAATCATTTTTTTCCTGTATGTGAAATACTGTCAGCTATGGAAATAATGGGAGACATTCGAGGGCTACCTTAGATTTAACTTAGTTTTTAGTTGTTGGACATGTGGTCTGAAACAAAGCTTTGGTTTGCCAATAGACTGTCATCCCAGTGACCCATTACATTCATGGTTCCAAAGTCCATTATGATGAAATTGGGGGATACAGCTTTTTTGCAGCCACTGCAACATACACAGGTAAATATACAGGTATGTGCAACATCTGTCTGCATGTCTCTGTAAAACTGATCAAAACATAGTAATGCCAGAATGGTTGACAATAACATGTGCTCATGTATACAGACTATTTTTGTCTAAGTTTACAGTTTACAGATTGACAACTGTATCACACAAAGCTATCAATAAATCTAGCTTTTCACATTATAATGGTGCAGTGGCGCATACGTTATCTTGAATACATACCACAAAGCAGAAGTTTTGTTTCAAAATCAGACAATGTGTGAACTTAGTTGACTATACTACAACGTAGTAGCCTACATTTCTGTCAAACCTCTCAGTCTCTGTTGTTCCTGAATCCTGGGGCAACTTCTTCTCCTCATGTGTTTTTCTAGCAGGCTGTAAACAGAGAGGTGTGTACAGTGTAATACTGCCCTCCACAGACAAGGAGCTGAATGTTTTCATCTTACTTTTGAAATGTAATGCCATCCAATAGAGTGGAGTGGCAAGTGAGAATTTGTGAGATTTGAAACCCAGATCTGAATACATGTACATGTTTTTTTTTTTTTTTTTTACTTTGTTTTTCCTTTACAAACAACACACAGCAAAACAGTTACAATACATAAAAGAAAATAAAACAAACAAAACAAAAAAGAAATACAGTACAATACAGTAGCCTACAAAACAAGTCATTTGGAGAATGTCATGTTGAGGCAGTAGCGTAGATAGTCTGAAATGTGATGCCGCGGTCCTGCTTGTCGACCATGTCGACGTCAGTGAAGCCGGAGTCTTTCAGAGCTGCCATGTAGCCCTCTGGGCGCCAGTTCTCTCCTGGCATCAACCGCTTGGACGCAGAGTAAGCTAACCGGTCCAGTCTCAACGTTGTCACCATCAGGCCTCCTGGAGCGCCATGAAGGGGAACAAAAAGAAGTCACAGGTTTAAAAAATAATAATAATAATTAAAATGCGTGTGTTACCACTATAAAAACGTGTCATAAAACAGCAATTACAAATGTAATAGCATTCAGGTAGCACTATAAACTATAAGATATTATTGAGGTAGTCATAGTTGATCTGTCTAGAGCCCCGTAGTTCTAACAGCAATATTGGTAGAGGGCGCAAGTCCACAGGTTCAAAGTGTTTTTTTTTATTTGCATTGTTTGAAAAAATAAACAAATCATCACACTCATGTATTTTTGGGGCCTTTCCTCTTTTTATTGATTTTACAGAGTGACAGACAGTCTGGTGAAAAGCCCCGGGTAATTTTGAAAGAAATGACCTACACCGTTACCTGGTTTCATGACCCTGTGTATCTCTGAAGCAGCTTTCCGGAGGTCAGGCCAGAAGTAGTAGCAGTTACAGTGAAAGACTCTGTCTACGGTGCTGTCTGTCAGGGGCATGGCTGCTACGTCACAGTGGTGCAGGGTCACCTTCCCACTGGCCAAAGGATCTTTCATCACTTCACTTGCCATCTGCAGGATTAAAAAATAAAATAATAAAAAAAATAGATTAGCCATATGTTTCCCCCCTGCTCCTAAGTGAAATGCAATTGGCCACATGATGTGTTTGTCAAAAAAATATGAACCTATCACAGTACATGTTATGCACTGGGATCTACATAGAAGCCCATATGGATAATGCTGATAGTCGGCGAAAACAGTTGGTTAAACGGTCACACAATTTTTATTGTTTGTAAAGATGGTTTACTATTAAGATGTAATTCAGTCAGTAAGTAGGCCTACTATGTAACAAATAATAAATTTAATGTTGTTTAAAAAAATATGGATAAACAAAGATACTTCAAATTAGTAGTTTCCTATAACAGGAAGGCTTGGCCCCGATGCAAGGTGGCCTATCGGTCTCACTGGTCGGCCTGATTGTGCAGAGAGCCCTGCCTGACCAGTGGAACGGTCGCCCCATGTTTAGAACATGTTAAATGCAGCAGTAAAAGTTAGCACCAGCGTGCTCTTGACCCGATGATGCAGTAAAACAAAGAATCAATTTAATTTCATGTTTCTTTAACAAATGTAAAGATAATTCAAATTTGTAGTTTGGCACCACAGGTTTGGCCCGGGCCTTCTTAACTTTTTGAAAATTCAGAGCCGACCATTCTTCACTTTCCGCTGGGCCGACTTGGACCAGGGCTAAGCCTACTGCTATTCAGTCAGAATGCGAGTGCGTCGGAATGCCAGGTGGGTAACACCATTTCTGCAGGTTTGGCAAAAAATAGTGTACTGTGTTATACAAGCAAGTACATGCAGTGTATACCGTAGGTTTAACGTTTACTTCTCTGAACAAGAGTTGCTATAATGTTTTATAATGTTTACAATTTACTTTTACTCACAATACTCGAGTACAATTAAAAACCAAGTACTTTTTTTTACTCTTACCTAAGTAACATTCTCACAAGTGCTTTTTACTTACTAAGTTAACACTTTTACTCTTACACAAGTACTGGAGTCGAGTACTCTGTCCACCACTGCCTATAGCAGGGGTTGACACTAAGGTCTCAGAGGCACTTGCCCATCGGGCAAGTGCAAATCAGGTTCCACTTGCCCTCGGGTCGTGGTCACTTGCCCCCCAGGTTCCAGGTGGTCCCCAGTTAAGTTGTTTAACCAGATGTAACTCTTGAGAACGTAAAAATGAAACCAAATGGACCCTTGCGGGTCCATTTCGTTTCATTTTTACACTCTCAAGAGTTAAAATTAATCATCTTAATTAGCCCAGGTCTACAGAATGTAGTAGATTAATGGTCATTTTGATCTGTATGTTAATTTGCCTGTTTTGTTTCCCAAATCCAGCCTGGAATTGTGGATAGCTAGAAAGCAGGGAAAGACACAGAGGCAGAGTGCAATGACTGCCTTCAAGACAAATTTATCTTGTGTTGTGTTATAGTGCACTAAGTTGCACACTTGCCCGATCGGGCAACCAGGTAGCAGTCTTCACTTGCCCCACCATTTTTTTACTTGCCCCGGGCAAGCGGGCAAGTGTTAGTGTCAACCCCTGCTATAGTATTCTATTCACTGCTCTCACACTGACTACTATCCTGCTCAAGAATAAACATAGGTATACCTGATGCATGTACTCGGAGTAGTCCACCCCTATGAGGTGGCCTGCAGGGTCAGTGAGCAGTGCAGCCGCTGCCTGCAGTCCCAGTCCAGGCCCGTGGCCCAGCTCCAGAACCGTGTGTCCAGGCTGGATGCCACACAGCTTCACGGCGTTCTCCTCCAGGAGCCGGTTGTGCCTGGTCAGCAACTTGCTGACCAGCCACCCTAGAACTGAACGGGTGGGATGGCCCAACTGCTGGCCGAGTCTAGTAGCCCACATGGCTGAAACAAAGGAGAGAACCGTCTTGAATGAACGGTACACCCAAAATAAATGACTGTGGTCAGCGGTGGACTCCCCACTAGTGTGGCGTTGAGGTGGCTACGTTTTCCAAAACATTAAAAAATAAATTAATTTCCACTCACATATTAGGAAGACAACATCAGTCACCAGAAAAAAGTATGTTTTCGATTAATCTATCATAGCTAAAATGGGAGTTTAAGTTACAATAATGGGTTTGTATGGGAAGGGGGCAGTGCTGCTAGAATGAATCTCAAATATCTAAACACTTGAATGGAGTAACTTATAAAGTAGTGTATCTGCCACTGGACAGTCGTTACATTCATATGAGACTGCATACTGTAGGCTAGATGATAGAATTACCAAAAGCGTCCATGAAATATCTCAGCCAATAGGCTGTCATCCCAATGACCAATTACATTCACAGTTCCAAAGTCCATTCCCAGATAGCAAAAAGAATTGATTCAACGTTGAATTTTGGTTGAATCAATGCATGTTGCTATCTGGGTTATGATGCCATTTCCATCCAATTTGCAGCCAGGTAAATATATGTGCAACCTCTCTGTCTGCATGTCCCTGTACAACTGATTAAAACATAGTAATGGCAGAATGGTTGACAAAACATGTGCTCATGAATACAGTCTGTTTTTTTTTGTTTTTTTTTGTTTGTTTGTTTGTTTTTGTCTGGGGCCACATATTTAGATTTTTATTTTAACAGGATCGTTGTTCTGAAATGCAGAAAATTATAACACAACAGGGTCAGACAGAGAATGTTGGCTGTTTCTCTGCAGACTGTCATTGTACATTGAATTTCCAAAAATATTCTCCAAGTTATCAAAACAATATAGAAACGATCTAATTAGCATATTCAAATAACAATAGTCCATTTCAGTTAATTGCAATTAGTATCAATCTTCAATTACCATTAACTCAATTAGGTCCCAAAATAATAAATGCATATTCCCCAGCCATAGTAACATACAGTGTATTCATGTCAAATAAAGAAATAAACCATAAGAGTCCAGTAGTTTTGTTCATAACACTCACTACAGTAATGTAGTCATATAGTACACACACTATGTAGCAATTAGCTTACATGACCTGTCCTACAGGGACATAATGGCCACTACAGCACACCAACTAGGCCTATACTGCTGTAGAGGTCACCCTATAGCTAACCAGCTAGCCACAGTGTACCATGCATGTTATTTCAGAGTTCTCTCATTGTATCACTTATTATAAACAAACCAAACAAAAACGAGTAAGTTGTGTAAGGTCACAGACAAGCACAATAATATACAGTGTTCATGGGTTTTGCACTATATCTCACCTGAAATGCAGAAGATTATAACATAACCAGTGTTGGGACATGTGCACTACATAACTTAATATATTTCATAATATATTACCAAAATGCAGTAACTTGTAATATAAATATACTACTTAACAAAACAAATCTAATATAATTATTATACTTTTCTTTCTGCATTACTGCACTACTTTCAATATTGCTCGTTGCAAGTGTCCTTGTGAGTTAAAGGATTACTTATTTTCTAGAATTTGTCATCAAATTATTGACTGGCTTCCATGAATACATTTAACTCCCGTGTTAACTGTCTTAACTGTTTTTTCAAGTTGATTTCATATGGATTTGGCCAGATAGCCAAGTGCGCTTGCTTTATTGTAGGTATGCCACTGGCCTACGCAATATTTGAATAATGGTGACACTAAATATTCACGGTAATTATATATTTTGTAACAAGATTTTTTAAGTAATATGTAATAGTAATATTAATATATTACACTTACTCAGACAGTAATATTGTAATATAATATATTGCTTTAAAATGAAGGTAATAATTAATAAGTAATATATTAACAAGGTAAAGTAATATTCCCAACACTGTAAATAACAGGGTCAGACCTATGGGTCAGACAGAGAATGTTGGCTGTTTCTCTGCAGACTGTCATTGTACATTGAATTTCCTGCCCAAAACCCTTTCAGAATAAAAGCAATGGCATTCGTTTCTAGAACAGACCATGAATTCAATGGACAACAGTGCCATCTTGTGACCCTATTTGGTAGTGTTTTGCACTGCAGTCTGGTGTAGCAAAATAACTGTATATTGGACTTAAATACTGGACAATAAAAATAACAAAAGAATGCCAAAAACGTTTGAATAGGGGTCTCTGTGAAACACAAGACTTTAAGAAACATTACAGAATGTGGCCAGATATGTTCCATATCGCCACACCTACAGTGAAACGTGTGGTCTGCCTCTGCTCTTCTGCCATGCCCACTTAATGCAATTGTCTTTTCTCTGCAAAAGTGAAATATAAAACAGCTCTCACTGGGTTAGGTGCTCTATATGAAAAACGAAAGTAATTCAAGCATTTATTTTTTAGCCAGTGGCGATCCTTGATATTGGCAGACAGCAATCAGCAGTTCCCAGGAACTGGAAAGGACAACGCCCTAGAATGGTAAAAGGTTAGAAAGAGTGGGCACTGGGCACTGATTCAAATAGGGTTGCCTTTCTTTTCCACCAAAACATGTAAAAAATAAAATAAAATAAAATAAAATAAAATAAAATAAAATAAAATAAAATAAAATAAAATAAAATAAAATAAAATAAAATAAAATAAAATATTATAATACTATCTATGTGAGAGTCATTTTCCCCTGCTCCCCTGTCATTTGGACCACTGTTTCCCAATGCATTTATGGGTCAGGGGCAGATATGGGCACTTTTGTTTTTCTATATGTTGTTTTAATTATCATTAAAAAAAGCATTTTTAAAAATTAAAACAATTTTCAAATGTCTTTTTTTCAATCAGTAATTTTATGAATAAATAGGCCTAAATAAATAAAAAGCAAATAAATTCCATAATTCAGACAAAAAAAATGTCTGAATTATGGAATTGTTGGAACACGTCGTGGTATTGAATAGGCCTACAGCTGATCTAGATTTTCATGGTGTTTCACTTTCACTATGATACATAGAGGAGGAACAGAGACGCACTGTTAATTCCCAGATAGTATATAAGCCTATTATGTTGTAGCAGGACATCGATGTTGCTTTATTAATGCTACAACTGCTCATGTAATTGCATTTTTGAGTTATAGCCCTAAGTACGAAAACGAAAGTTTGTCTGCAATTCTTCATTATTGAAAGTGAAAGTTACAAGAACAGTGACATTCAAGCCGAATTTCGTCATATGAAATAAATACCATGATAGTCTACTGTATATTGTAGCTAAAGCGGACAGCGTGCAGAGTGCGCTCGCACCTTGTAAAGTAAAAGGTTGATTGCATGATAAGTGTGTCGCAGCTCAGCTGCCACACACATTCATTGCACAACAACCGTTTCTTTCGTTTTCATTTCCCGGAAAGGAAAGGACCAGGTCCACTTTCATGCAACTAAATGCTGCCTTAACTGGAAGAGAGCGCGCGTTGACGTTTGAACGGCACGTCCAAAACAGCTATTTCTGACAAATTGTCCTTTTTATCAGAAATTTGGACAATCGATCGTCTGTTTAATTAGTATGGAAACAGTGGCGGTCTCCCCATCACCTCTGAAGGTAGGCTATGGTAGCCTATATGATCCGAGGGCACGAAGGAATACATGATTGTGCTCCTTACTTTCACTATTATTTTGATATCTGTGACTTTTTAGTTTTAACCATATTATGTCAATATTGTCTACTATTAGTCTATAACCTACAAGTGGATGGCTTTGATTGTAAAGAGGGTGTTGAAAAACGTATGCATAACAACATTAATACACATTGAAATGTATTGGGTGCGTTATAAGTGTGTGATGTCCGTCGCTTACCCGCGTGTGACGCGCACCCGTGCGTGTGCCATACATACTGTACCACCACCCACATTGGTCTTATAATATTAGTGGTGTAGCCTACTTGAGACCCCTCTGGTGGTTCACAAGAGGAGTTGTCCTAAAAAAAGAGGAAAAATGTGGAATGCAAATATTCATGTTACTACAGATCAGTGTTGGGAGTCGGGACATGTGCACTACCTAACTTAATATATTACGTAATATATACCAAAATGCAGTAACTTGTAATATAAATATATTATATATTACTTAACAAAAAATCTAACATATTATCCTACTTTTCTTTCTGCATTACTGCACTACTTTCTATGTTACTTTCTGTCAATCTATCTCGTTGCAAGTGTGTTGCCAGTGAAATTATCTTGACAACTGCAGAAGTTAAATAATTAGGCCTACTTATTTTCTATAATTTGTCATCAAATTATTTACTGGCTTCCATGAATTCAAGGAACAGGCTACATTTAACTCCTGTGTTAACTGTCCATAGCTGAGTATGATGAGGTAGGTCTACATTTAACTCCTGTGTTAACTGTCCATAACTGAGTACACCCTAAAAAATTTCAGATCGTTTCAACTTGAAAACGCAGGTTCTGCTGCTGCGAAGGATATCCAGGTTAAGACAACCTCACTGTTCACTTTGTTTCAACTGAGATATTCAAGTTGATAAAGTTGACACAACTACATTACTCTAGTTGACTCAACCTTGTTTTGTAAGTTATCAAAATTGACTAAACTTGTCAACTACAGTTAAGAAAACCTCACTGTTCACTTTGTTTCAACTCGGATATTCAAGTTGATAAAGTTGACACAACAACAGTACTCTAGTTGACTCAACCTTGTTTTGTAAGTTATCAAAATTGACTGAACTTGTCTGAACTAGTCTTCTCAAATTTGTTTTGTAAGTTGATTGAACTTGTAATAACTTGTTGTTTCACCTTAAAACCTTGAGTTATATCAAAGCATTATTTTACTTAATCAATGTAATATAACTTTCCTTTCTTAGTTGAACAAACATTTCTGCATTATTATAACTAACGGCTTCAGGTTATCCTTGTACACAACTTGCCGTTTCAAATCTAACAATAAATCACTTAATTATTGCATTTTGCTCAAATATATAGTTTATTTGTACGACCTGAAAAATATTAAATAAAAAAATAATAATTAAAATCTAATAACTAATATCTAAACAATATTGAGCCAATACATAAAAAGTACACTCATTTTTTTTTTTATATAAATAGTAGTAATACAATTGAAGTTAAACCAAGCACAATTTCACATGGTTTATTACCTCTGAATTTCTGGGGATTCAAATGACAAAGGTAGGCAACAGCCATAAACAGTTGGAAAAACCAACTATAGGAAAACAAACAACTATTTTGTTATTATTAGCAACCACTTTGAAGTGGTCCTTTAACAGACAAAAAGATAGCAAGTGACAATCCACAGACCATGGTCTGATTACCATGGTATATAAAAAAAATCCTGAGTTGCCAAGAACTGAGACACAAAGGGCTCAATTTTCGTTACCATCTAAACCCATCTTTTTTTCTTTTCTTTTTTTTACTATTTTGAAAAACTTTTGGGGACAGTTCAACGTGCCAATCTATTGACACATTGTGAGCTTGTAGACTGGCCATTAACTATTGAGAAATGTTTTTTTAATAGTTTAAAAAGGCAAAGAAGTTAAGGGGTAAGGGGTTTAGCGGTGACGAAAATAGAGCCCTAAATATACATTTAACATTAAAACATTGCAACATGTAAACTTTTATCCATTTGGATAAGCAAAATTCACCATTTTACCTCAACACTATGTATATGAAATATGAACATTTAAATGATTTAACCATTTCGACAAGTAAAGGCATAATTCACCATTTTAAGTTGACACTGTACGTCTATGAAATATAAAGCAGCATTTATATCCAAGTGCAAGCAGTATCGAAGTGCAAATGGAGATACAGCTGACTTGTCAACTTTGGGGGAGGATCAGAACTTTGCATGTCTTTTATCATCCGGCTCAAACAGCCTGGCGGTGCTGCAGGTTTGACTCCCAATCCAGATGGGGATGCCACGTGTCTTACCCAGTCTCTCCCCTCTGTCAGTCTACTTTCAACCCATCAATGAAGGCAGGAAAAGAAAAAAGAAAGCAAAACGACAGACTGCCTTGGAAAAATTGCCAGGACTTAGGCTGTATCCATAGCTTCATCTTGAGATTCAGGACCTTTTGGGTTAGCTTGCCAGAATCCAACTCCAAGGAGAGTTTCTGGATAAATCTGAACGTGTACCTTAACTCCTTCAGGTAACTGAGGTTGAGTGCATAGCATAAGCCGACGAGGACACAGCAGGCCCTGGCTATTGTTCCAAGGCCTTTGATCACTTCCACTCCCTCCAGAACAACGGCGACGTCTGAGCTGGAACTGGTCGTAGAAGTACATACAGTGATTGCAACTGTGAGCCGCTCCCGTATCTCCTCCAAGTTGTCAGTGTCCTGCAACATGAAATTGTCATAATTTAATATGCAGACAGTCATGCCACGACAACGTTAACAGTGTGATGCCACAGTGATGTCACCAAGCATAAAAGGCATACCCTGAGGATTGAGAACCAGAGAGAGAGTAATTCCAGACACATCATCAAGAGCTGGTAGCATTGAGCAATAAGACGTTCTCAATCACAAGGTTATAGACAAACTTGGCTTACAGAGTCTACTACCAAAAAGGCAGGTAGGGCATTTGACATTTTGGGGTAAAACTTTCCATTATCTATATACTGTAAGCTATAACTGCCTCTGTTTCAGTTCCAGCACAGTTGTTTGCAGTCTTGTAGTGGTACTTTTAGAAGTGGGGGGACGCCTCTTAAAGGGGAATTCCCTCCATTTTTTTTTATGAGAGTGTACAAATGTGAACCAAATGGACCCTAGCGGGTCCATTTTGGTTCCATTAGTACACTCTCAGAAAAAAGGAAACTCATTAACATGGTGAAACACATCTTGATGATGTCATCAAGATGTATTTCACCATGCTAATGATTTTTTTCAGACCCAAAAATATTTTAGATGTGAGAAGTGGGGGGACACCGTCCCCCCGCGTCCCCCCTCCACTACACCCCTGGTTGTTTGGGTAGGAACGAACAATGTCATTAAAAAGACAATGCAGCCAATCAGCATAGCATTCCATGGCTGAGATGTTGGCTTGTGGCATTGTGTTTGGTTGCCTAGAGATGAGGCAGCCAATCGTTTGGCTGCCCAGCTTGCTTTTCAAGCAGCTGGTAGAAAGAATGGATGCTGCTATACTGTACCTGTATATCTACCATTTCTGCAAACAAATTTGGTCTGAGTAAGGTTCAAGTGGTGAATCCAATATATTAATACCAAAAGATAACGTGTAAACAAACCACATCATTTAAACATCAATTTATACTGACAGTGGTGAAGTCTGGGTTTCATCGCTCTCCAAGCTCACAGGATTTCTTGGCTAAGGTAACATCCAGGCAACTTATGGAAATGTGTGTCAAGAAGTACGGGTGCTCTAAACGGTTTACACTGTGATGGAAATGAAAAGCAACAAGTGCACCACCATGTAGGACAATACAGATGCTCACCTCCCATCACAATTAAGTCTTGGATTTTCTCTCTGACGGCAGACGGCAGCATCATCAGTCCAGCCCTGAAGTCGATTTCTGACGGTTTTTCAAATGGACTCTAAGGGGTCCATTTGGTTCCATTTGTATGCCCTCAGAAAAAAGGCCCCAAAAGAAAAATCATTAACAAACAAGCACAAGTTCAATCAACATTTTAAAGCAATTTTAAACAATATAGATAACAAAAAGTTCAATCATACACATCAATGCAGCCTGATAACATCAGCCAGTCTTTCTGACATGAACACATTAATGAATAAGCCTACATAAATACCAAAATCGATTCGATATTGATATCATGGAATTAAGAATTTTTGTCCAGCACCAAAATCAGATGTGCAGAATGCAGCAAATCAGGCAGGAACCCAGGCTATGTCTAAACGAAATTCAAGTGTACATGCAGTGTTGTTAATGCTGTCAGTACCTGGTAGATCATCAGCCAAGGTGTCTTGTGGCATTGAAGATTTCAGCATGGGATTTTCCTGCATGTTTTAGAACGTCTGGCAAAATGCCAGCAAAGCCCTCTGAAGCGATCTGCCCGACTGCTTGTGGCTGGATGGATTTGGTCGACCTCATCAGCAAACTGTAGAAAAAACACAAGTGTGATTAGCATTCCGAATCTGCCAACTAATAATATACTGTAGTCAATCTCACAATAATCTTGAATTTTACAAGCGGGTCTGGGAGGTTCCCATGAGTTACATGAGGTATTGTTTTGTTTCTATACCGCTGACCTCAATTTAAATCATATCAGTTTGATATTTTACATAGGCACTAATCTAAATGTTTTGTGATGGGGAGGGGGAAAAATGCAGAAAAGAGCAGATCTACAAGCTCACATTGTGTTGCTGTGATACACTGTAACGTGCATCACAACATGATTTTTTAACCAAATAAGGTTAATGAACTCCTATAGGGTGCCCTTAGAAAGGGATATCTTTGCAGTATATCCTCCCTAGATATCCCATCCCTGATTTCACGCCGTCTCCAGGAGAAGGTTCGCACCATGCTTTTCATGTGTTTTACTTGTTGTTTTCTTCACTTCATTTATGTGAAGTGATTGCACAGGGCCAAAATGGAAACACCACCAGAATTAGGACATTTTTGATCCCAGGGCCCCACTATTTATTCACAATTTCAGTCACAGACCACCATTTGAGGACAATTTAGCCCCACAGACCAAAAACTAAAGAATTATTTTTTGCTTTTGTCCACAATTCTAGCCTGGATTTGGGAAACAAAACAGTCAAACATACAGATCATATTTTAACTCTTATAGAGTGTAAACATGAAACAAAATGGACCTACATGTGGTTAAGCAACTTTCCATCATTTAGGGTTAGGGTTAGCCTGGGGACCACCTGGATCCCTCTCAAGGACCACTCGTGGTCCCCGAGCCACCGGTTGAAACCCCCTGGGCTACTACAACTACAGTCTCGAATGAACATTGTACAGTAGTAATCAGACACCGATTAATATACCCCAATTAATATTACTTGGGGGTCCATAGACTAATATACCGGTATGTCAAAATGGGGGTCCTTGGCATAATTAACATTAAAAACAGCACTGTGCCCCACGATCATTCTAACAGATCTACAAGATAACACGGGTGTGATCCCCCCCTTCTTCTTGATAATGATCAATGATCAAGCTTGTTATATGTGTTTTCTTGTTATATTGTAGCTATTTCTTGTTGTTCTGTTCTTGCTTCGACAATGTAAATGTATTTGAACTGAATTGTAATTGTAATTGAACTGAATAATGATCAGTGATCAAGCAACACGGATAGGCTGCAGTTGCAGTCTCCTTCATGTGTAAGTCAGTCGCATGTTTTGCCATGCATCATGGCATTTTTAGTGAGCTTTTAATTTTTTCCTCGTACAATCTGAACCCACGGGTTACCGGCATTTTGCGACAGTGTTGATTTGGCACAATAGCGGGAGCGATCCGAGCGATATTTGTTGTCATTTGATTTCAAGTTCCTGCGCGTGAAACCAGAATCGATGCAAAAGATGCCGCCCTTCGCTTCCCTCGTTCATTCACATTCATACATAGAAACGTCATGTTGCAGAATGAACGCAGCATCTCACACAAAAAATAAATAAAGGAGAGAAGAGCCGAGGAGTCAGTCAGTGGACACACCACGACGCAGACATGCATAAATGCAACCTTAGGTGGTCCTCCTCACAATGCTCGTCGGGGCCAGGCAGTTATTTTTTACCTTAACAAGACGTATGTCTTGCTAGATCCAGCAAAACTGCTGGAAATAAATACCCTTGTAAAGCCTCAACATGTAGGAGAGCTCCGATTCTCCGAAGTTACTTTTTGTAAGAGTTGGGACAGCTCGTGCTCATGTTCATTCAGCCTGGAACTGTGACAAACGAGTCAATAGTTAGCCTACCTATACGGTGATGTGATATGACGACCCCGTTCAAAAGACTTAAATTAGCATTTCTATGACGAGGGTCGTAGCGTAGGCCTATTGTTCTTTTCGCACCTCGGAACAATGTAATGAATAGGTACATTCCCGCTATTGGTTTTGTGGTAGTGCTAAGGATTTTTTTTGCCCAATTCTCACGGCACACTTCTGCTTATCCCAAGTCACACTAAAGTGACGCGGCACGGTCGTTGGGAATGACTGATCCACGGCGTCTCCGTTTACCTCAGCTGTCTCAATACCAGCCTCTAATGAGTTGGTGGCGGGCGATCCACACCATATCTCATTATTACATAACTCGAAAAATAGTGCGATGACTCGGACCATGCCACTCCTGCGTTGTGAATCCACGGCCTCCCAGTACTTACTCCGAATTGATTTGAGTTTAGATGATATTTGTGTTTTCACCACCTCGTCAGGTGTATGGATAAGCAGTACTTCTCGGTTGGCCATCCGCGGGGCTGGGGTACTGCTCAATGAATGCTGTCCATATTAGGGCATTAACGACTTGAGATTTTTCCATCGTGGTGGTTCCCCGAGGGGGGGGGATCAAATGGTGCCGCTATATGCCGGCACAGTGCTTATACAAAACACATCGCGAGGCTACGCATGGCGCATGTGGCAAGCTTAATATGAAAACTATATTGGCACACAGCTGCACATCGTCCACTCCCAGGCCAGCCATAAAAACACATAACATTATCAATACACAGCAGCCCACACGTTAGAACGCAGAATACGATCCATTTACATGTAGCCGCCGCCTCCGCCTCCTCCTCCTCCAACGCCACCATCGCGCCGCTTTTCTTTTCTGATTCATTCAGTAAATTAATGAGAATGACGCGGACAGAAGCATGCGTCCCGTGCGGTAGCCTAATGCGAAACGAAGAACAAGACGGTCACTGTAACACGGTGTTGGTTGGAGGTGTTGGTTGTTAAAGTTCTGTGTTCCTCTGACACTGTTTGCTGTTCGATCTGATCCGTGTATGTACGTAATAGAATGGAGAGGAGAGGGGAGGGGAGGAATACGTTTACAATGGAGAGGAGAGGAGAAACTAAAATGGGACGAGACAGCAGGCTTAGCTGTGTGAAACGTCGAAATAAAGAATTGCGAAATGACGCTCTAAATATTATAAATGAATGCTAACGCAGGCAGCAGCCAGAAACAACCCACAGTAGCAAAAATACCCTAAAAAGAATAGAAAGTTTGGCGCGAATCCGCCATTTGGCCATCCCTTCTCCCCGGCTTACTGTATATGTAAGTTAGTACAATAACCTAGTAACATAAAATATATACTTTAAATATTACTTACCAATAAACGTTTTGCCTCGTCTTCTGAGACGTGAATGCTCGCTTTCTGTATGAGTTCCTCTTGTTGTTAAAACTGGACAGTTTAACAACTCACTGCTGTCGCCATATTCCAGATGTTTTGAGTTCGTCCGTCCATTCGTGCTCCACCCACATGTAGGTCTACCGACCAAAACTGCTGGTTATGTAACCAAGTTTATTTAAATAAAACAAGCGGCGACGCAGCTCGCTTAGTTCCCAAACTATCAGCTAAACAGGCACCGTGAATCCAGTCGTCCACCGAGCTAACTGCCGACATAAAACACAATTTAAATTCTCCGCGTATAATGGTGCCTCGTGCCTGTCTCTGCGAAGCTGCTGCTGCTGAGTAGAAGAAGGACGGTGATTGGTCAGTACAGCCGATAGCTGATTTGCATACAGCCAATCGCTTGGCGTTTTGCTTCAAAGGCGGGCTTTTTGTACCAAGTTCAGTCAACATGACAATAGTCAAAACAATGAATTAAAGCAAGTTTAACTTTTGAAAACCCATGAATGCAAGTTGAACATCTTCAACTTAGCAGAGCTCATTGAGTTAAAGAGAAGAAGTCAATTGACTTAACCTTTTAAAGACTGTGAACTCATTAATGTAAGTTGAGATTTCTAAACTTATCAGAGCTCATTGGGCTAACGAGAGTAAGCTCGTTGGGTTAATTTATAGAGACTCCCATTTTTAACAGTGTAGGATGAGTTAGGTCTAGGCAAGGACTGTTTTCAGGAGTGACGTTTTTTCAAGTTGATTTCAAATGGATTTGGCCAGATAGCCAAGTGCGCTCGCTTTATTGTAGGTATGCCACTGGCCTGTGCAATATTTGATTAATAGTGATACTAAATATTGAATTATATATTTTGTAAAAATAAATAAATAATAATAATAATAATAATAATAATAATAATAATAATAACAATAATAATAATAATAATAATAATAATAATAATAATAATAATAACAATAATAATAATGTAATATGTAAGAGTAATATGCCTATTAATATATTACACATTCTCAGACTGATTGAGTAATATATTATATGAATAATATAGTAATATGAATATATTACTTTAAAATGGAGGTAGTGACTAATAAGTAATATATTAGAAAAACAAAGTCATATTCCACACATGAATACACTGCTGCAGGTAGAGTTTTTCTTTCTTCCTCTGACCTATTTGTGTGTGGTGTTCTGTAGCAGGATAGAGGAACCAGTCCTTTGTTGTGGTCAGTAGCACCAGGCAGACCGGTTCCTACGACCACTACTACTACTACTACTACAGCAGCAGCCCCTGCCCAGCAGCTACCTCTGGCCTGTCTGTCCACCCAGGGGGACCTGTGGCATCTACCTGGACGCCTGAGTGAGTGGAGCAGCTCAGTATACTGAATATGTAGAACATTTGCAGAACAATCTACAATCTGTGAATAAACTTCTATTAACAATGGAATTCAGTTTCGCTCCACAGTGCTAAAATTTATTGGGTAGACTGCCAATAATAATCAGCTGAAAAGCATTTGCAGAATCCATCCTTATAGAGCACTACAGCCCCGCCCCCTCGCCTGTACCAGAAGTGAATTCCGCCATTCGTTCTGAGAGTGTACAAATGGAACCATTTGATTCAAATTGTACACTCTCAGGAAAAAAAGGTGAAACACAACTTGATGATGTCTTCAAGTTGTGTTTCACCATGTTAATGTTTTTTTTTTTTTTTTTTTTTTTTTCAGACTGCCATTTCTAAAAACACAGAATGGGGGGAACGTTTTTTTTAGTATGTCCACGCAACATCTCTAAGCATTAAGCATTAATGCGCAATTTAAGCAAAATTGCGTTTGTTGCCATGGTTTGTCACGACCCGAGTTGGCTTTGTCCGCGACATAACTTTATACATAAGATACTTTGAAAAGTCTATGAGGAAGATGAACAGGGAATTCACTTCCGGATCCGGTGCTCTGACACTCTGAGGCACTCTCTAGGAGATCTATAGGCAGAATAAACTTAGTAAAAACACAAATTCATGATGTGGGTCGGCAATTTTCATAATTATAACATGTTTTTCCAAAATAGTAAAAAAAATGGTCGAAGGTTTAGGCCTAAGGGGGTAAGCCAAGAATATGCACCCATGCATCTTCCCCAGGCAGAATAAACCCATTTGGTCTACTTGTGGGACAAAGATCAATGTTGTGTCTCTACCTCCGGCCCACTCAGGAATAAACCCTTCCCTGTGGGACAAGGAGGACGTGAACCACTGGCTCCACTGGGCTCAGAAGGAGTACTGTCTGCGTCGTCCAGAGAAGGGACATTTTGAAATGAACGGACGGGCCCTCTGTCTGCTCACCAAAGAAGACTTCCGACGGCGCTGCCCTAGCTCAGGTAGACATGCTTACACACACTACAATGATGACAATGATCTAAACCACCAGTGGTCCGGGCAAATTGAGACCAGGCCCAGGGCCCCCTGAGCTGAGGGGGGGCCTTCTGCTTGAGTGTCTGCATGATTGCAAAGAGGCTCAATCTCAGGGCCAACCAAAAACAGTGAATAACAATGGTGCACACAGTCCTTGCCACTGTTATTAATTTATTTATTCATTCACATTTATTCATTTGTGCAACCGTAAAAGTCCTAAACCAACATGCTATGGTACATTTCTGCAAGCCTCTGGCTGTCACCGGCCCAGGGGCCCATAATTTCTAGATCCGCCTCTGGATGAATCCAAATGGATCCTTATGGGTCCATTTGGTTTCATTTCACGCTCTCAGGAGTTAAATTATATTTAAACATCTGAACTGCTTAATTTTCAAGAATCTGCACAATTAGAAAATGTAGATGTATTGTTATTTTTAACATTTGGCTATTTGTCTCTCCTAAATTGTGGAAACAAACTTGAATCCTTAGTTTTGGGTCAGAGAGAAACTAAACCCCATGAGTTGATCAAGGCTGGTTTGTGGCTAAAATGCAGATCAATTAGAGGGCTTTGGCAATAACTTTTGACACCGCTGGAAAGCTTATTTGTTCAAAATGGTGAGCCACATGTAAGGAACTTACACCTTTGATGAGCCATGCAGAGGAGTGCAGGAATATGTAGATTGCTAATAAAGCTTTATTGACTTCTTGAGTGTGTGGGGTTATTTTATTTTTTTTTATTTGTGAGATAAAACCCCCTCTCTTTTTTTACCTGTGAACATGTGACGCCACCAAACTGGAGTGACATTGTATAGTTCAGTTCCAACTATGTCCATGATGTTTGCCAGTTGCCAAGCATGGGCAATGACAAAATTCAAAAGCCTCTCTCTTTCCACCCAGGTGACGTGCTCTATGAGCTGCTGCAGTGTGTCAAACAGTACAGGACGGGTGCAGCGGGTGTAACTGGAAGCTCCCTGAATCCCTCTGTTCATGGTGGTGGTGGTGGTGGTACCGGCAACCATGGTGCCATCCAGGCTAATGCCGGCAACATCCAAACACCCATCAATCACAACACTCAAGGTCCTCGGCCACACACGACAGATGGAAAACAAGGTCAGTACAACAGCAACAACAAATGTTATTACACTACATGTAGTTTATTTGTAGGTACCCATAACTTTCCTACAACCCATAAGTCTTTGCGTTTGTGTGTGCAGAAGTTCCCTTTTCTCTTGTCTGTGTTTGCAACAGAAACAGAAAGTGGACAGGTTCATAAAGACCAGCACAAATTAACATAGCTGAACATAGCCTCACAGTGGCATTGTGATGTTGTACATCTAGAATAAAACAAAATATTTTTAATATACTGTATTATATACATTTGAATAAAAAGCACACAAGCCTGGCCCAGCCAGTGTGATTTCTGGTCCAGAAGGGCTGGATGCCGCTGAGATCACGGCAGGCGTTATAGAAAACAGCAGAGAACACTGACAGTGGCAGTAGTTTTGGATTTCACTCCTACCACCAGACCAGGAAACGTGACTCGTCCGCCCAGGCTTTTCTTTTTCTTGTGAAAACGGCTGTGTAAACCTTGAGGCTCTAGTTTAGGACAGGGAATCAGGTCTGTTGGTGTCTGAGTCACAGTGATGTGGCCAAAAGTCTGCCGGCCCAGTAGCCTCAAATTCTGCTTTACTTTTGAGATTTGGTCGTGCACAACTGCGCAAACACACACTTTCCCTGGCATGAATAGGTGCTTTCCGTGCCTTATGGGTAGCTGGGTGCGCGCCAGCGGGGAGTGGATTACCAGGAAATCTGGTAATGAGGCGTATCTAAAAATTATTGAGGCATGTCTGTCCTCTGTTGCACAAGAGCCCGAGAATCTGCTTTGTTCCGTGTAAATGCAATGCAACCCCTGGCATCGGGAAGTGCCGCATGACAATTTCGAGCACATACTGTACTGCACTGCATGTGAAAATTACTTTTACTTTCCCTTTAACTTCTCTTCACGTTTCTTTCTTTCCAGCGTCTACTGTCCACGGCAACACAGTGCCTGTAGTCACTGTGAGCAGTGTGACCAGCCAGACAGAACCCGTATCCATCCACAGTGACCACCAGCCTACTCAGAACACATCACACACTAGTGGGTATACAATAATGATCCTTATTGTGACCGTAGGTTACTTTGCAAACCTGCATTTCATGTCCCTCACGCATTCATGTCCTGGTCTTGCTGTCTTGGCACACATTTCACACCCCTATTAAGCGCCAAAAACAACATTTTAAAAGAAAGGAACCGAAAAGGCCCAGATATGAGCATTCCCATTTCTGTCCTTCCATCGCTATTGTTCTCCCCCTTTTCTGAAGAATACACCCACGCTTTTATGACGTCTGTAAATCTGTAATGTGAACTGAAGGCAAACCAGGACACTGAAAAAGGCATTATCAACTGTGAGAGTGCAAAAACGAAACTAATTTGGGTAGACCCTTAAGTTACGAATGGATACATTAACTCTGACGATTTCATGTGGTACAGATACTTTATTTTCATGTGTGGCTTTCTGTCTCTGGGTTCATACATTTGTACAATTTTGAGCTATGTGTACATTACTTTTCTAATTTCCAGGACTACAAGCTTCTAGATCTGCAATTTTCAAATTATTTTTGGAATTGGACATTGTGCATAATGAACACTCTCTACCTTTGTATGTTAAATACATTTCTATACCAATACGTTACGTTACTCAGTTCGGCTACATTTTGAATTCCGGACTTTTTCTTGTATGGTATTGGTACTTTTACTAAATACTATTTTTTCACCACTGCAGGATAGATATGTCCACACAAGGCTGTACTTGCCCTCACATTATTGTCTTCATTCTCCTGCTAATGTCTCTCAGATATGTCCACACATGGCTGTACTTGCCCTCATGTTGAAGCTTGTCCAAACATTCTTGGCCCCAGGGAGGCGGAGCCTCTCAACCTGTCCAATCAGCGGGGACCCAGGAGTCCGCCTTGTGAAGCCAACGGCCGCATCCCAGGTAAAAAAAAGAACGTCTAGTCAAATCTGTCCCAGAATATCACCTGATTTTAACCAGCACAAATCCTAACCACTGAAGAGAGGTGTCCCTGGATGAATCACAGAGAGTGTCAGACTGAGGCCAAACTAACTTAAATCAATCAGATGTGGTCCAGAATAGCCTTTCTATAGCTTTATTATATCAATTTGTGTAGACGTCCCGGAAATGACATAAAGATCATCCCCACATGGGCTGTGATCTGGCCTAGTCATCAATGTCACTGGAGTATGCCATCGTAGCGCCACAATCAAGACGTCACTAACTCTTCACGGTTCTGACAGTGTTTACTGGGATGTAAAGCACTTGGATGAAGTTTAAGAAACACAGTCAAAGTCATTGACCGGGATGAATGAAGCAATCAGTAATTGTTTGTAATACATCCAGTGTGCTCTCTTATAATAATGCTAAAAAATCATACCAAAGGCAGTTACAAATGTGTGTGTTTCATTTGTCACGTGTGAATGCGGAGCAGAGTGCAAGTTGCTGTGGGACTACGTGTACCACCTGCTGTGTGACCAGCGCTACCACGACTACATCCGCTGGGACGATCAGGACAGCATGATGTTCAGGGTGGTCGACCCCAACGGACTGGCACGGCTCTGGGGAAACCACAAGGTTAGTGCCGGAAGCAAGCATTTTCAAACACAGCGAACATATGTGAACACAAGGAGTCTGTTAGTTCGGCTAGTGCAGGGGTTTACAACCTTTTTCATCCCAGGGACCACCATTTATTCAGCATTTGAGCCACGGACCACCATTTCATGACATTAAGACCCACATACCCCCAAAATAAAGATTTCTTTTGCTTTTGTCCACAATTCCAGGCTGGATTTGGGAAACAAAACAGTCAAACATACAGATCAACATGATGATGTATATTTTTAACTGTTGAGAGTGTAAAAATGAAACCAAATGGACCCGCAAGGGTCCATTTGGTTTCATTTTTACGTTCTCAAGAGTTACATCTGGTTATGATGGGGCCACTAAGATGGATGTTTTTAATAATCATCCGGGAAATAGTTGACCTTGACCTTAACCAACTTAGCTGGGGACCACCTGGAACCCTCTCAAGGACCACTGGAGGTCCCCGGACCACTGGTTGAAAACCCCGGCGCTAGTGTATTAATGGAATCATCGATTTAATCAACTTCAAATTATTTTGTGTTTATTCATAAAACCTTGTTTCTTGATTGATTCATCGTCAATCGAAAAAGGAGTGAGAGATGATGCAACTGGGCAATAATAAATAAAGTGCGATCTGTTTTCACAGAACCGAATCAACATGACCTATGAAAAGATGTCCCGCGCTCTGAGGCACTACTACAAACTCAACATCATTAAGAAGGAACCAGGACTGAAACTGACGTTCAGGTTGGTCAGCCTCTGTTCTATATATACTGCATATGTTAAAAATAAGTACAATGAATATCGAGTTCCAGATAAGAGATTTGTGTCATTTTTAATGAACTAAATGACCTCATGCGTCATTCAAGGATCCCAAAAAAATCTGATAAGATAAAAAAATTCTATCTGCCCAAGTATGCAATCATAACACATCTTTATTTATTAACTTTTATAACAATATTATGTGTATTATTACTATTATTACTATTATTATTAAGGTGCTTTTACACAATACTTACTGAATTTCTGCTTAGATATTGCTTGTATGCACAGAATACAAAGTTCAGAAGTGACTCCATCCAAGATGAAAAGAAGCGTAGTCCTGTTTGCTTTTCATCTGACAGTTTCCTCATGCATGGAAGGAAGCATGAGGTTGGTCCGTTCCCAGGATTATATTAAATCAGAGGTCTACATTCTCAAGAGTTAAAATATTCATCATCTGAATTAGCCCAAGTCTACACAACTAGACAATGTAGAAGAGTAATAGTCATTTTGATCTGTATGATTGACTGTTTTGTTTTCTCCCGAAATCCATCCTGGAATTGTGGACAAAAGCAAAAGAAATCTTTAGTTTTGGGGTCTGTGGGGCAAAAATGTCATCAAATGGTGCCCCGTGGCTCAAATTCTGAATAAATAGTGGGCCCTGGTACGACAAAAGTTGAAAACCAACCACTGTATTATTGACCCTGCATTGGTGAAAAAGAGAGTAATCTAGGTAAATAATTATGATCTGGACACTGAAGACTATAGTTCTCTGATTTTGCAACCCTTTTTTCTCAGGTTTCTGAAGACCCCTGAGGAGATCAGGACTCATTTCGACAGTGTTTATAAGAAAAGCGCTCCACCCGGCGTTGGAAACAGCCCTGATCGCCTTACTTCATATGAGTTCAACGAGGACAACTTAGAGGTTTCTCCTGAACCTTCCTCTCCCCCGCCAGAGCCACAGTGACGTTTAAATAAACGTGTATTTATTTATTTAAATGTAAAATGACTGCCATTTCAGTCAGACAACTCACAGATAGATTTAACCAATATTTATTATAGAATGAGAATAAAAGTGTGGATATAAGTATTTGATCCATGCGTTATGCTAATGTTTTCTCCCTGTTTGGTCACAATTAAAGATAATAGAGGCAACTTTAGTGTGTACAAAATCTCCACTCTAATTGGCTCATTGTGAAATTGCTGGAGACTGCTGCACTGTGATTGGCCTAAACGCTGCCTCAGTATGCGTCCATGAGCGTAGTGGGAAACCTCCAGTACACCTAACTGAGCTAACTCTGCTAAGTACAAATTACAGCTGATAAGTAACTCCCCTTCAGTTGAAAAAGGTCTGATAAGTGAAGTTGCTCGTGTTTTCAAAGACTAATTGCTCAATGGCTTTTATTTATTTAATAGTACAATGTAATGTAGCCTACTAAATGCACAAGTATGTAGACATAGCCTAAAACAAAGTACACAAACGTGTACACACCTAGATACAGTTCCAACAGGCACCTAAACCTTGCAGGAGCTTCAACATTAAATTGGCATTTTTATGCAAAACATAATTCAATAGTGTGTGTGTGTGTGTGTGTGTGTGTGTGTGTGTGTGTGTGTGTGTGTGTGTGTGTGTGTGTGTGTGTGTGTGTGTGCGTGTGTGTGTGTGTTTGTGTGTGTGTGTTTGCACGTGTGCGTGCATGTTTAGTGAACTGCGCAGATAAAGTTGTTAATGTTATACGTTGTAATCTTGTCGGTAAGTACTGTATCCATGAGGCGTGGTTGATATTTTCTTTGCGTGGATCTACAAGATAATGCATAGCAAATGAGAAAACTATTTTTTGTTCAATTTTGCTTTGCTTTTTTTCAATTTTGCTTAATGACATAGTCCGCAATAAAAACTAAACTGGAAAGGAAAGGAATGTGGAGGGGTTGGACTGGGCTCCTTTACACTTCCTAACCATCTGTGCAGTGTACAAGACATCAAAGAGACAGATTACAAACACCCACAGAGATTTCAAAAACATGACTAATGACGAAAAACTCCCATATTTGCTAGTCAAAGTACAACAATGTGCAAACATAGCAGCAGGATTTGTGATCTGTTGTGATAAGGAGAAGGATATCAAAGGCAACACAACCATCCTAAAGACGAATCATTGTGTGCATTCGTGCATTAAGTGAACTCAGTACATAGAAATTGATTTATTGAAGATTCTGACATTCATACTTTCTTCTTGATTGTATTGTTGTACTGTCGTATTGTGCTTTTTTTTTCTTTGGCAATGTAAACATATGTTTTCTCATGCCAATAAAGGCCTTTGATTTGAATTGAGTTGAACTGTGTGTGTGAATGTCTGAACGGTTGAATGTAATGCACAATCTATAGCGACTTGTGGAGGGTTTGGACGGAGACTCCTCTTCAGTGAAGTCTCTCTCCAGCACTTTCAGGATGGAGTGTTTCTTCTTGAAATCGTGATCCATGAGCAGGTACAGCAGCGGGTTGAGGCAGTGGTAGAGAGTTCAGGGCCGGATGTAACATTTCCCAATTGTGGGGGCAGGAGAAAATGGTATGGGGGCGGCTTTATCGCCCCTGAAGCCGTACCCATACCATTACAGAACTAGGCAAGTTCTGAAACTGAACTAGGAATTAGGCAAGTAAGCAATAAGCATCAATAATAACATCAGTTGTTGTTGAAGTTGCAAACTTGCAACAGGCATCTAGCATGCATAAACTTATATGTCTGACTCAGAGAATTTTCTGTTTTCAATGGTGAATTGTTGTTGGTTTAGTGGTGAGACCTAGTTAATTAGTAGCAGTAGTACTATATTAGTGTTTCAAATCATTTTAAATATACAGTACGCACTTTAATTTGAAATAATATGGGTTGTTTTGTATGCGATCATTTTTGGTGGGACAGCCTGGGACATGCCTATGCCTAGATCCGCCCCTGAGAGAGTTGCCAGGCAGGTGGAAACACACCTACCGACGCTCGCGGCCACCAGAACAGGCACTGGGCAAATATGGCCACATGTTCAACAGAGGAGCTGCAGTTTGCACATGAACTTGCCGAAAGGCCAGTGCCAGGAAGTCTGCCACAGCCAGGTTAAGGAACCAAACGGTGTTCTCGGTTTTCTTCAGCTTGAAGCCCGTTCCCTGGCGCGCCAGCAACAAGGACTGTGCTGTAACCTCAATTTGCATGAAAAATAAAATCAAATCAGTTTTCCTCCTCTCTTAAACAGTTAGTCTTTACCCAAAGACTCAACCTCAGCTAGGAACGGCCACATAAATGTTCTATTTCCTTGTTTGCCCTGTATTTGTGTTGTTCCTGAGGCACTTTACTTTTTCTTTTTTTCTTTCCTCCTTACTCGTATGTTGTAACCTTAACCTACCCCTGTTTGTAACCAGGTTGCAACCAGGTTGTAACCTTGTAACCTACCCTTGAGCCACTGGGGCGGCAGTGGCTCAGGGGTAGAGTCACCTTGCATGGTTTCTTCCGCAATTGGTGTGTGAATGGGTAAATAGCTAGTGTAGTTTGAAAAGTAAAAACACCTTACATCTCTGTGTGCAAGGGATGGCAAATTTTGACTTTTTGACAGTCAAAAAGAGAACTGAATGTCCTGTCCAATGTCTTACAATATGTGTTGAGTGTCCCAGATCTTGAGGAAGAGGAAAATCTCACCCCAACTTACACACAAACCTTGTAGCGCTTGCATGCGCTCGCACGTGCGCGCGCGCACACACACACACACACACACACACGCACGCACGCACGCACGCACGCACGCACACACACACACACACACACACACACACACACACACACACACACACACACACACACACACACAAACCAATAACAGCAGGCCCATGCACAAATGTGCACACAGACATGTTCTCATCCACAATGGATCTGTTTTTGCTTATAACTAACTGAGCTCATATTTCACTCCTCTGGTGAGGGAAGGAATCAGGGAGCTCACCCTCCTGTCCTCTCCAACAGTTCTGGAGAGGAGAGGAGTGTTCAACTCCCTCTGCTATTCTCACAACCTGCTAGTTCTAGTAATTGTACCAAGGATGATTCACAAAATGATCTACAAACAGAAGAAGTGGGTGGCTGATTGTGGTAGTTGTCCCCTGGGAGATAGACGGCCGAGGTGGAGCACCAAACCTACCATCAGCTCCATAACCATACAACTTTCCACATCCAAAGCCGCGCTACTCATATAGACTGAGTTGGCAGCGGCTGTGAGATACAGTAATAAAACACATGTCCTGTTCTATACACATGTTGCGGTGCGCAGTCAAGGCCTCAAGGGGTCAACGCTGGCCTGAACAGCAAGCATATAGGGTCCGGGCAAGGCACCTACTATGCCAGCCAGATGGCGTGTCACAGGTTCGACTCCCGATCCTGACAACCTTTGCTGCATGTTACACCCCCATCTCTCTCCCCATTTCTTGTCACCAAACTGCACTATCCAAAGCCAGAAAAATCCCCAAAAATAAGAATCTATACTGTGCTTTGTGTCTACACAGACTGACTCCTCCTCCAGTGCAAGACTTCATCCACAGGAAGAGACATTGGACATGGTGTTAGGTCATGAAACACCGGAGGGGGACTATGAGGTCTATCGCAGGATTTGGAGTGTTGGAATGTTCTGTTCACATCGAGGTTGAAGTTCAGTGGCTTATTATAGTCACGCTGTACCAGAGTAGCCGTTTCAATTATCCCAGATGTGATTTGACGTGAAATACTCCTTTAAAGATGGGCAAGAATTTTGACTTATGGCTCATAATTTATGAATGATGTATTCATGGCATGCGGCTGGCTCCACGAATAGCTGGCTCTGACTGTCCGTGGAAATAATGGATTCAACGCATTCGTCCATTATTCCTTAATACAATCAAGCTGTTGTATTTCAGAAATTCCCAACTCCTGAGTCACAACCCTGTCAGTCAATGGATTCACTTGAACATGGGATGGGGCCATGTTGACATGTCTGCTTATAGAAGACATCGGGCATGTTCTTTTGGAATGTTGCTTTTAAATGTTGTTAGTTGCTGGTTGTGCTTTTGTATACTTTTTCAAATGTGTAGTTGATTATTTGGGCTTGCTCTCACACTCATCCATAAAGGTCTATAGACTTGCACTTAAAGCTGCCTGGTGTCCTTTCTGTGTGGAGCTCTGCATGCTCTCCCTGTGTCCCCTAAGGTATACCATACCCTCACAGAATATATTAGTATTTGTACACTATATTTGTACACTTAGGGGAAATAGAAAATGTTGTAATTGAGTTCAAAAATGTAGATGTGGGAAGCATATGTGAGCACTGAGATCATGTTTGGCTCTTGTGTGGACTGTTCACACACTTTGAGCAAAACACAGGGATTATTTCTTAGAGCGGACATCTTGGCGTGAATAGTCTGTACCAGCGAGGTGACAGACTACAGCTGTTAGTTCAATTGTGGCAGAAATGACAGAGGCCTGCTGTCTGATCTGGGGCATTCACTGCGAGAACCCAAGAAATGATGATTGCCATGGTGCTAAAATCTCATTCACTGACTCAAAGTACATTTGTTCATTATGTGACCTTTGTCCTCTGCATTTATTCATATTACTCATATCAAAGTGGGAGATGCTCCTATGAGCACCCAGAACACCCAGGGAACAGTTAAGGGAGCAAGGGCTCCATTTTCGTTAAATGCTAAACCCCTTATCCCAAACCCCT
Organism: Benthosema pterotum; assembly: GCA_039105355.1. Classification (NCBI taxonomy): domain Eukaryota; kingdom Metazoa; phylum Chordata; class Actinopteri; order Myctophiformes; family Myctophidae; genus Benthosema; species Benthosema pterotum. The sequence goes on along the minus strand of CM076968.1, from coordinate 13,127,739 downwards.
TATCCATTTTTTACTATTTTAAAAACCTTTGGGAATAGTTCAATGTGCCAATCTATTGACATGTTGTGAGCATTTTGAACTATTGAAAAATGTTTTTTTAATAGTTTAAAAAGGCAAAGAAGTTAAGGAATAAGGGGTTTAGCGGTAATAATCTAGGCCTAAGTGTTCAACACAGGAAGTGAGCTCCAAATTGAGCTAATGGATTGGCCCACCGGACCCTCTCCACACCACCCACTGACCAGATGGGGAGAGGAATAAAAAGTCAGTCTTTCTTTGTTGTATCCCAGCTCTCTCTGTGCCGACGTGTGTGAGTGTGTCTGTGTGCGCGTGCATGTGCGTGTGTGTGTGCTACACTACGTGTGTGTGTGTGTGTGTGTGTGTGTGTGTGTGTGTGTGTGTGTGTGTGTGTGTGTGTGTGTGTGTGTGTGTGTGTGTGTGTGTGTGTGTGTGTGTGTGTGTGTGTGTGTGCATGGGGGATTTTGGGGGTGTCTTATCTAACCAAGGGGTGGGATTTGTGTCCCACCCTCAATAGCTGAGACTCTCGTTCACACAAGACATTGATTTGATCAGGACATTCAGTTCTCTGGTTGACCACACTGAGAAAGGTGAGCTGTTTCTTTTTACTTTTTAAGCTACAATATTAAAGGACCACTTTTCAACTTATCTTCATAACAGTTGCTCACTAATAATCATGATAAAATGGCACCAATGTGACATCACTGATGGGGATTCCAAGCTGGTGGAAAAGTGGTGAAGTGGTCCTTTAAGAAGCACCAGAGCAGTAATTAATGTAATTACTAATTAATTAATAACATTATAGTAACTGTCGAAATATAGATTTTAATTTTAAAAAATCACAGTATATTGATGATATGTAAACAGAAAATATCGTATTGTATCTTCTGACTTTGTATCATATCTATTTGCAATATAAAGAGTATCAAATCACTACCAACACTAATTACCTGTGCATTGTATTTAGCAGCTTTAACAAGAAAAACACATCATGTGTTCAAGTCCATATATATGCCAGATTACTGTGTTTGCTTATTCTTATCCATAATTAGACATTTTTCTTTCCTCATAGAAAAAGTTCATATCTTTTATCTTCACATTTTCAAGCTGAAGCATGTTTTTTTCTATTATTATCACCTTCTGCTACCTCCATTGAGCACCTTCCTCATTTTCTATCATCACATGTTTTTCCATGTCAGGTCTCTCACAGCAACGTGAACGCGATGGATTTGTCTCGTTCTATCCGCTCTGACGACTACGAGTCTCATGATAACTTCTCGTACGTGGACGACTGGATCGAAGGCCACGACGACGACTGGTTTTACGACATGGCACCTATCCTCAACGTCACATGCATCGTCGTTTACAGCCTGGTCTTCGTCTTTGGCACGCTGGGGAACGGACTGGTCGTCTGGGCGACAGGCTTCAAACTGAAGAGAACCGCGAACACCGTTTGGTTCCTCAGCCTGGCGGCGGCCGACCTCCTCTACATCGCACTCCTGCCGCTGGCCGTGACGTGGAAGGCGGTGGATCACCACTGGCCGTTGGGCAAGTTCATGTGCAAGCTATTCAACAGTGGCATGATGCTGAGCATGTTTGCCAGCATCTACGTTCTGGCGGCCATGAGCGTTGACAGGTGTGTTTCCGTGGTGTGGGCGCAGAACCGCCGCCACAATGGCGCGAGGAAGGCGTTTTACGCGAGTGCGGGTGTGTGGGCTCTGTCCCTGGTCCTCTGCTGCCCCGATATTGTCTTGTCGGACACTCTGCCCTGCCCCCACGACGATGACAATCGCACTGACCACGTCCGCTGCGGGGCCACCTACGTGGAGCCCGAAGACGGGGACGACACACCAGAACTGGCCATGGCCGTCTACAACTTCCTCCTGGGATACGGCGTACCTCTGGTCATCATCGCGTCCTGCTACGCTGTGGTCATCACCCACCGATTCAGGAGCGGCTCACTGTCCGGCCACTCGTCGCAGGGTCGGCCCTTCAGGGTCACGTCGGCGGTCGTCGCCTCTTTCTTCCTCTGCTTCCTCTGCTATCAGGTCATGGAAATCAAATACGCTGTGTCTCCCAACAAGATGGAGCTGACGCTTCACTGGCTCTGGGTTAGCATAAGCCTCTGCCTGGAGGCTCTGTACCGCTGCCTCAAGCCGCTGCTGTATGTGCTCATAGGTCAGGATTTCAAGAAGAAACACTCCATCCTGAAAGTGCTAGAGAGAGCCTTCACTGAAGAAGAGTCTCCCTCCAATCCCTCCACAAACCTGCCCCTTTCTGAAGCAGAAAAGGTCCCTGAATAGACTTACTTTACATGTAAAATAAATGGTAAATTTTTATACAATATAGTTACATATTTTCATTTTACATTTAGGCCTAGATCTTCGTCACCGCTAAACCCCTTATCCCTTTACTTCTTTGCCCCTTTTAAACTATTCTAAATCAATAGTTAAAAGTGCCAGTCTACAAGCTCACAACCTGTCAATAGATTGGCATGTTGAACTATTCCAAAAGGTTTTCAAACTAGTAAAAAGGATAAGGGATTTGGTATAAGGGGTTTAGCATGAAACCAAAATGGAGCCCATAGTTTGCATTACATTCACACACACATTCATAGACCGATGACAGAAGAAACCAGGCAAGAGTCTTGCTCAAGGACACTTCAACACTAACTGGAAGTACATAACTCTGTTTCTTGTCCAACTGTATATACTTTATCCATTTGAACTGTTTTTATTGTATAATAAAAACTATATATGTATAATAAAACATGTATTGTATGGTGACATTTGCTTTGGCAATGTAAATGATTGTTTTCTCATGCCAAAAAAAGCTTCTTATAATTGAATTGAATTGGATGGTTCCAAAATTCTTTTGGTCCCTTGTAGAACTGACAGCCCCACATCTTGTACTGTACAAAAGGGACAGTGTCTGCAACAGTTTTATGGAGAGCTCAAACCATGACCTTGTGGCTCCCTACAGTAGGTCTGCCTCTGGGTCTGATACACCTGCAGACCCCCAATCGAGTTCAGATATGTAGATGTGCTCTGGGAAGCACTGTGAGCACTGAGATGATGTTTGGCTCTTGTATGGTCTTTGAACTGTTCTCACACTTGTAACATCTCGTCGAGCAAAAACACAGGGACATACCCACTAACTGGAGTCCTCTGTACAGCGACCCAGTCCCACATCCCTTACTTATTCAAATAGTCAGGCAGAAAAGATGGAGGCCTTCTGTCTGAAGCTCGTACCAAGCTTATATAACCCTTGACTATCCCTGACTTGACTGATGTATGTATGCATGTGTGTACTGTATGTATGTATGTGTGTACTGTATGCAAGTTATATGTAATATATGTTTGTACGTGAGCACACAGTCTCACATACTTCCACTTGAGCTACTGTAACGTCAAAAAAGAACACACAGATAAGTAGCCTATACCCTACATTTTGTTTCATAAGGCAACAACTCTCTCTCTCCCTCTCTCGGGAGGCCACAGCGGCCTCCCGAGAGAGGGAGAGAGAGAGAGAGAGAGACACAGTGTGTTTGTCTGTGCCTGCGCGCATGCGTGCATATATGGGGGGTTTTGTGTCTTATTTAACCATCTCAATAGGGGGTGGGGTTTTTCCCTCCCTCAATAGCCGAGACTCTCATACACACAAGACTGTTTTGATCAGGACATTCATTTCTCTGGTTGCTGAGAGAGGTGAGCTGTTTCTTTTTTTATTTTTATTTTTATTTTTATTTTTAACTTTTTAACTTTTTAAGCTATAATATTAAAGGACCACTTCACCACTTTTCATATAATAGTTGCTCACTAATAATCATGATAAAATTGCATCAATGTTTTCTGTTCAGTCTGTGTCTAATGCTGGCTGTGTCTAAGGGCTGGCTGTGTTAAGAAACTGTCCACCAGTGACATCACTGATGGGGATTCCAAGTTGGTGGAAAAGTGGTGAAGTGGTCCTTTAAGGAAGCATCAGAACAGTTTAATGGCAAATTCATGTATTTACTAATTAATAGGGGTGTAACAGTAACTGTACTGAAAAATAGATTTCATTTTTTTTTAGATTGCACGATATCATTAAGCAAAAAGAAAATATCGTTTTTCGCTTTGTATTGTATATCGATTTACAATATAAAGGTGTCGAATAGGTATTAAATCATTACAAATACTAAGTATACAGTACTTGTGCATTGTATTTAGCAGTTTTAAGAAGAAAAACATCATGCGCTCAAATACAATTTTTGATCTGCATGAGCATTTTTTATATTATCACCTTCTGTTGCCTTCATTGAGCACCTGGTTTTAGTTCCTCTTCTTCTATCATCACATGTCTCTGTTTTTCCATGTCAGGTCTACCACAGCAACGTGAACGTAATGGATCTGTCTCGGTCTATCCGCTCTGACGACTACGAGTCACATTATAACCACTCGTACGAAGATTACGGGTCCGAAGGCCACAGCGACGACATCTGGTTTCAGGACATGTTACGCGCCCTCAACGTCACGTCTATCGTCATTGCCAGTTTGGTATTCGTCTTCGGCGCTCTGGGGAACGGGCTGGTCGTCTGGGCGACGGGCTTCAAGCTGAAAAGAACCGCAAACACCGTTTGGTTCCTTAGCTTGGCGGTGGCCGACCTCCTCTACATCGCCTTCCTTCCACTGGTCGTGATGTGGAATGCGGTGGATCACCACTGGCCGTTAGGCAGGTTCATGTGCAAGCTATTCAACAGCTCATCCACGCTGGCCATTTATGCCAGCGTCTATGTTCTGGCGGCCATGAGTGTCGGCAAGTGTGTTTCCGTGGTGTGGGCGCAGAACCGTTGCCACAATGCGTTTTATGCGAGCGTGGGTGTGTGGGCTCTGTCCCTGGTCCTCAGCTGCCCCGAGTTCGTCTTCTCGGACGCTCTGCCATGCCTCCACAACAACCGCACTGAACAAGTCTGCTGCCTGAGCAGCACCTACTTGCTCCCGGGCTACTGGGGCGACACATCAGAACTGGCCATGGCTGTCTACAACTTCCTCCTGAGATACGGAGTACCTCTGGTCATCATCTCGTCCTGCTATGCTGTGGTCATCACCCACCGACTCAGAAACCACTCGCTGTCCGGCCACTCGTCGCAGGGTCGGCCCTTCAGGGTCACGTTGGCGGTTGTCGCCTCTTTCTTCCTCTGCTTCCTCTGCTATCATGTCATGGAAATCAAATACGCTGTGTCTACGAACAAGTCGGAGCTGAAGCTTCACTGGCTCTGGGTTAATATAGGCACCTGGCTGGAGGCTCTGTACCACTGTCTCAAGCCGCTGCTGTATGTGCTAATAGGTCAGGATTTCAAGAAGAAACACTCCTTCCTGAAAGTGCTGGAGAGAGCCTTCACTGAAGACGAGCCTCTGTCCAACCCCTCCACAAACCTGCCCCTTTCTGAAGCAGAAAAGGTCTTTGAATAGATTTACTTAAGACATGTAAAAGCTGAATTTATATACAGTATAGTTACATGTTTTCACTTTACATCGTGTGCCTTACATTCACGCACACATTCATAGACCGATGACAGAAGAAACCATGCAAGACTCTTGCTCGAGGACACTTCAACACTACTCTGTGGGAGCCGGTATCAAACTCTACCCCAATCTATCCCTGAGCCAGCAAGTCTATGCTCAGTAGGCCTACCGGCCCAGAGCTATTTGGCATTTTACCTTGAAATGTGTTATCAATGGCTGGTGGATGTGTTTCTCACAACACAGACATCATCAGAACACTATACTTTGCATAACAACATCCTTAAATGTTTACCTCTTATAAGCAGCGTATGGCTCCAGCAGCATACTGCTGTTGTGTTCTTATACACAACATGCCTCCTCCTCCATCTATTTGTACATTTGAATTAACTGAAACCAAACATGAAACTCAGCGCAGTGTGTTGATATCGTTTTTTCTTTGTATCATATAGCCCACACAGCTCAAACCTTGAGAAGATTTAAGTTCTTACTATTTATACTCTAGTAAACTAGAGGGCTAATATCAATCAATTTTAAATTCATTAGGAATATATAATCTGCGAGCTGTCAGTGTCAGTTGTTTTGTGTGCATGCACATATGTAGGCGTGTACATGCGTGTGTGGCGTTAAAGCAGCCTGCACACACCAGCATCAACTGAAAGTATTGCTACTGCTATAATTACTTTGGGGTTAAGGTTAGGGTGAAGATTTTGAATATTGTTACAAAAACATACTTTAACCGCTTCAACCCATACTGTGGTTATTTTCAAATATTTCTTTTATATGAACTACCTAACATGCAAAATGGGATAGTGTATGTGAGGTTGCCTGATTGTCTGGAGGCTCAAAAAGGGTTAAAAGGGTTTTATTTAGACTCAGAATCCTGAACCACTTGCATGTAGTGAACCAAAAATACAGCGAAAATAGCATTGGCCAAAAACACAAAAGAAAAAAAAACTAAAATGCACTAGGCTGTATATGCACGTGGGTCTAAATAAAGCCTTTAAAGACATTCTCGACTGTTTTTGGAACCTCCAGCCAAACGGGCAACCTCACAGTGTATAATGATACTTAAAGTATATTTTACACTTACTCCAGTACATTTTAAACATAGTTCTACAAGGTGGTATTGTTACTTTTTGTGCAAGTAACAATGTCAGTACTTCTTTACTGGTAACAATCATTCTATTAAGCATGATTGTTCAGTATGTTGTGCAGAAAGGTACTTGTTTGGGATGCCTTACTGCAAAGACATGTTTCAAAATTACAGTAAGGCTTGTAGTAATTGTAATTAGGCTACTGTAGTTGTAATTTTGCTCACTTAAACTGTTAAGCTGTGATGCATTTGTGAGCCTGTAGATCTATTTTTTTCTTTTTTGCAAATGTTTCCATCAGAATAAGCATGCTGTGGTTATTAAAGCTATAATGTGAAACGTTTTCCAATAAAACAAAAGTTGAATTTTGTGTGAACACACTCTACAGTGGGGGGAGGTGCAACCAGGGCCGGAGAGGGTGCCAAGTGGTCCCCAGGCTAAAGGGTGGAAAGTTGGTTAACGAGATGTAACCCTTGCGGGTCCATTTGGTTTCATCTTTACACTCTCAAGAGTTAAAATATTCATCACCTGAATTAGCCTAAGTCTACAGAACTAGAGAATGTAGAAGATCAATGGTCATTTGATCTGTATGTTTGCCTGTTGTTTCCAAATCCAGCCAAAAACAAAAGAAATCTTTACTTTTGGGGTCTGTGCAGGGCTAAAATGTCATCAAACGGTGGTCCGTGGCTCAATTGCTGAATAAATAGTGGGCCCTGGGGTAAAAAAGGTTGAAAACCACTGCTTCATATGAAAAACTTTGGAGTTGCCCACCCTGCCATTCTTCCAGCCACCCTAGTAGGCCTGGCTACCCCCACTCGATCCTGATCAGAGGAGGACCCCTCTCATCCTGATCAGACGATCTCCCCCCAAAGCTCAAAATGAAACTATGTTTTTGTTTGTTTGTTTCCTCACTGGGGACAGGGAAGAACTCATTATATCATCACCACACTATAGTAGGAGGATTAGCTAAAGAGAATAAACAAACAAATAAACAAACAAACAAACAAATAAATAAATAAATAAATAAATAAATAAATAAATAAATAAATAAATAAATAAATAAATAAATAAATAAATAAATAAATAAATAAATAAATAAATAAATAAATAAATAAATATATAAATAAAATAAAATGATACTATTTGAATTAAGTAAAATCACTTACGACCCTTAACCATTATAACCCCTAATCTATTCACTCTTCAACCATTCAAATATCGCTGATCCACAATCTGAGCTCACAACATGAGATTATACACTGGCTGTATTTTTTGTAATACTTCGTAACTATTACAAACAATTTTACTGAGCACCACAAGTTCAAGTTGACGTCTCCCTACCTCTTGACCATCACATTTATAAACTCCTGTACACTAGATGGCGGCAAAGCGAAGGGTGTAATATCAGCACCAGAGCCTTAGAGAATAGACAGAGTAACGCAAACTCCGTTCACTTCGTGGGGTCAGTTTACGGAGGCTCTTCTATATAGACTTCTATTGAGGACGGGGACAATAAATAGGGACTAGGCAGAAATGCATAGGACCCAGGCAACAGAACAGCTATGATTTTAAATCCCGTTTGTTGTAATAGCACAACGTAAACACCACAGAAACTTTGGTAACATAACAATGAAAGTCTCTGTCATGTTTATGGCCCTCGCGAGTCGCCTTCGTTGAAAAACAATGAATTTCCAACTATAATTTGTCCCAGCTGCATGGAAAACGCGCGAGCACTCGGTTTTTGACCCCTCAATGTCGCAACGCTGCCACTAAATGACTCAGAGCGCATGCTTTTGATTGGTTACCTCTGAGTGACACAGAGGGTCATCGTGGGGTCAACATTGTTGTCGTGCTGCTGCAGACGAGTGAAACAGAAACATGGCTGCTTCCATCAGTAGGAAAGCTGCCCACGACATCTCCACGCGTAGCCGCACGGAAGACGTGCTCCTGGGGGACGGAGGCATCGACTTCACGTCCCTGCTGCTGTCCCAGCCCGTCCTGCAGGGCCTGTCCGCCGCGGGCTTCCACAAGCCTTCCCCCATCCAGCTCAAAGCCATCCCTCTGGGGCGATGTGGACTCGGTGAGTCCAGTCTCGAGTCTTGGACATTCATTCAGTCATTGCATGATCGGACGCAACGCAAGTAAAGCGATCGGTTCGCGCACGTCGGTCGTCTCGAAGTATTCCTAGTAGCCGGTTTAGGTGATGACGTAATGGTGACACAATTAAGAGACCTTTGTGTCTAAACTTTAGACATAAAGGACCTAAAATGCCATGCTAAAATGCCAATCTCCTGAAAGAGATTCTGCAAAAAAAAAGTGAAAATCAAGTGAATATTAAAAATAAGTGGTTTTGTTTGTTTGTGGATCAGCCCACCCTGCTCACACATGGCCTACTTGTGCGTTATACGCAAGTTGGCCCCCTACTGAGTGTACATCTTGTTCATCTCATTTAACTCATTCATTCAACAGTGGTGGAAAAACTACTCACAATTTGTACTTTTGTACAGTATTCGAAAGTAAAAGAAAGTACCCTAATGTGTTTAGTTACATGACACCAACAAAATGCATTCCTTTGAGTCCTACCTGATGTAGCTCTGGTCCATAGCTCTACTGCCTGGCTAAAGCCAGACTGAATCAGCTGTTGGCAATTGAGCTATTCCAGACCTATCTGCTGACAGGCATTTTAGCCAACAGCTGATTTGTCTGGCTTTAGCCAGCTTAAATCGTAGGTGCTATGAATCAGTGGACCAATAATAAAAGATTCAATTTTTATAGCGCTTTTCTATGCACTACATTTATACTCAAAGTGCTTTACAATGGTCCATTCATTCATACATTGGAAAGTAGAGCGGCGAACAGTCAACGCCAGCATCCCCACTTTCCACATTCACTCACCAGTGGTGGCAACCACTGGAGGTAAGGTGGGGTTCAGTGTCTTACTGTCTTGTAGACAGGAGGAGCCGAGATTCGAACCACCGACCATTGGATCATTGGCCGACCTGCTCTACCTCCTGAGCCACTGCCGCCCAGAGCTAATCTGATTAGCTCTGGGCTAAACAGTGGGGTTTCAAACTTTTTCATGCCTTATTGGAAATTGCCTGCAAATAGGCTCTATATTTTAGGCTCATTTCTTAAGTATAGGCTACCTAGTTGTTTTTTGGGGGGGCTAGCCGTACGATTAATTACTAACAATGTCATTGGTTCATATCGTATTGGCAATACTGTAGAAGTGTCAGTATCGACCCTTATTTGACGGGTCATATCGGTTAACACATGTCGTCCTCAACAGCTTTCGTTATCCTATGCAGAATTAAGAGTCAAATCCTGTGCATTACTCATGTGAGCGGTTGTGCATGTGTGTCTGACTTCATGTGCGTGCAAGCAAAAATACTTAGTGTAACTTCACCCATTTATTCCAGATTTGATAGTGCAAGCCAAGTCTGGCACGGGGAAGACATGTGTGTTCACCACCATCGCACTGGACTCTCTGGTTCTGGAGAACGCCACAACCCAGGTAAGATCAACACAACTGTGAGGATTATTCATGAAATCATAACTCATTGTCAAAAAATGGCAGCCAGGGATCGAACCTTTTGATTCCCAAATGAAGAACGACAGGAGAGAGACATTTGAGAGAGATACCCAACAATGGATGCCAAAAAATGTAAAAACAAAAGCGCTTTTCTGGATTTTTATTTCAAAACAAAAAAACAACAAAAAAACAAAAACACTTCTTAATTACTTTCTGAAAACGTAAACATGCTGTGTGGTGAAATATCGAGGCCCAGATCAATAAAATGCAAAGGCAATTAAGCTGACCTGTTTTTATCCCATTTTTGAATGAAGCATCCTCCACAAACAACAAAACAAACAAACAAACAAACAAACAACACAGGTGCCCTGACTCCAGTCAGAAATACTCTTGTTTTTAATACATTCTGGCATCCAGACAGTGTATACGCTCAATCATTACGTTAGAACACATATCTGAAACATTATATGGTAGAAATAAGACACATATCAGTAAAGTGGCATGGCTGAGCGATTATTATAAACAAACAGCCCACCCCATCGCCTGAACGAAAGCATGCTCTGATTAGTTCAGAAACCCTCTGTGCCAGATAATCGTGTGGGATTCATAATAAAAGCCCCACAGTTTCCGGTTAATTCTACATTTACTTAATTAAATCATGACTCATTTTTAAAAATCGGTTATTCCATTCTTTTTACATGTAAATGTTGGTTTGACATACTCCACCAGACCACTGGCAATGTAATAAATCAGGATTGTTTTTGCATTGCTCTAGCACAGTGGTGCCCACACTTTATTGACTTGAGAGCTACTTTCAAAATGACTGGTTCAACAAGATCTACACATCAAAAAATCCCTTTCAAGGCCCCCAAGAAAGTTTGACTTTGAAATAGTGGTGATAGTGGTGATGGATGTTTTAAAACAGTATTTGGGGTTTGAGTCGACAGTTCGTGATGTGGAATTTCACGTTTTTGTCTTCTTGAAATTACGTAATTCAGATGTTTAAATATAATTTAACTTTTGAGAGTGTAAAATGAAACCAAATGAACCCGTAAGTGTCACGCCCTGGCCCAGGGCGTGACATGGACGGTCCGCGTCCCGCAGGTTTCCCCTGTTCCCCTCCCCCCCCTGGACCCAGCTGTGACTGATTGAGACTGTTATTTAGGTTGTGTGGCTTTACTGTTTGTTTGCTGGAGTTTAGAGTGTTTTTTCCCTGACACCTGTACGTTTGGTTTTCATACTGCTTTCTTTTAGTTTTGCCCTGCGAGGCGTTTGGTAGTTTTTTCCCGAGTGTTCGTATTAAAGGTTTTGGACTTACATCCCGCTTCCAGCTTTTTATTTTTACGCAGTTCCTGCCGTCGTATCACGTAAGGGTCCATTTGGTTTCATTTTAACATTCTCAAGAGTTACAGAACTATACATTTTAGAGGATTTAGAGGCTGCATGTCATGTGATCTCAGTGCAGTCTCACAGAAAGTACTACACTATACACGGAATGGCACCTAGGAATTGCGTGGATACACTGCGAGTTAAAGCAAAAATCCGTGACTATGCGCGGGGGCGTGTTTTTTCCACAAACCGGAAGTGGCTGGGACAGTTTTTTTTTTCACAAACCGGAAGTGGCTGGTTGGGGGTGGGGCCATTTGGGTTTTTTAATATTTACTATTCTGTCCCTAACATGTCGCAACTCGGACGCGGCTGAGTCGGCTCTGCCGACCATCGCAATGCTCAGCGCGGCAATTCGCTCGGCTAGCGCCTCGCTCAGTGGCGCTTCACAATGCTCATGGTCGGCAGAGACGCCGCCCCCCTGTCATTTTCAGTGGAAAGACGAATATGCACGGATTTATTGTAAGTGAATATCCACGGATTTTTGCCTATTCTTGGCGAGTATTCACGTAATGGGCCCTGTGCCATAACGTGCATATTCGCCAAAACCTCATGAGACTGGGTTGGTGATCTACCTGCATGGCCTGTGTGATCTACTGGTAGATCGCAATCTACCTTTTGGGCACTATCAATAGCACTATCAATCAGAAATCCCATACAAAGGCAAGAAGCAAGAATAATGTAGCAAACTATTCAATGGGAATATAACAAAGTTTTGTTTTTCTTGTGTTCACCTGTAGGTCCTGGTGCTGGCTCCTACACGGGAGATCGCGGTGCAGATCCATGCGGTGGTGATGGCCATCGGGAGCTGCATGGAGGGCCTGCAGTGTCACGTGTTCATCGGGGGCACTGCGGTGAGCCAGGACAAGGCGCACCTGAAGAAGTGTCACGTGGCTGTGGGGTCTCCAGGTCAGCGTTTGGACACGGATGGATGCAGCCTTTAGACATGTCATGATTACTACATCACTCGCTCATCCCCTGGGTCACAGAAGTCCTTTCATTAATGTCATAATAATTGCAGTCTCAAAATTAAATGTCCCACCTAATAACCGATGTGCGGTACACCTCCCTGTATCGTTTACCAATAGTCAGTCACTCGTGTTTTTGATACAGTCCGTTTCTGGCGAGGATTTTATTAATTTGCTGGCTCAGCCAGCAGTGACATTAGTGTTTACTCGTTATCATTTGGTGGTTCGCTTCAGAGGTGTAACGATAATTTTAACAGTACGTATCACGATTCACAGCTGATGATATGATACATGGACGATATTGGTTCATTAAGGCAATAAGATACGATATGATTCAGTGATTTGAAATCAATGCGGTAGCTATTTAGTATTGGTAACGATTCGATACCAATTCTTTATATTGCAAATCGATATGATACAAATTAAAACTACCATAAGATATTTTATGTATATAACGATATACTATGATTTTTTACAACTATTTGTTTGCCAATTAATCATAATTGCTGCTGAATGTTTCATTAGCCTTTCGTGGCCAGACTTTTCTTGCGGCTTTGGCTTCATAGAGTTGGTGTTTGTTTTGGTTTTGTTTCAGGCCGTATCAAGCAGCTGATTGAGTTGGGGATGTTGAATACAGCCAGCATCAGAATGTTTGTCTTGGATGAAGCAGATAAGCTGTTGGAAGAGGGCAGTTTCCAAGAACAGATCAAGTATGAATCAGTGTGAATACCCTATGTTGGACAACTGTACCGTTGTGCGCACGCACACACAAAGACACAACCCTTAACGCACCATCTTTCTGCAGTTGGATCTTCTCTTCGCTGCCAACAAACAAACAGATGCTGGCACTCTCTGCCACCTACCCAGAATCCCTTGCTCAGCACCTGACTCGTTACATGAGAGAACCTACGTTTGTCAGACTCAACCCCAGTGACCCAGGACTCAAAGGTAACAGCCATTCCATGTTCATCCAGTATATAACAACGCATACCTTTACGTGCCTGTAGCTTCAAAAGCAGATTAATTATGAGTATCCGTGGCCAATTACATTTGCAGGACATTCACGCGTTCATGAGTTTGCTTGAAATTGTTCCGTTTTCCCTCCCAGGTTTGAAGCAGTATTACAAGCTGGTGCAGTCCCATAGCCTACCTCATAAAGTATTTGAAGAGAAGGTGATGCATTTGCTGGAGCTGTTCAGTAAAGTACCGTTCAACCAAGCCCTCGTCTTCTCCAACTTACACTCAAGGTGACGCTGTTCATTCCATCTTCTACTTTACAGAAATATTGCATTCGTGTTGTAATGAAAATGATAAGCTGAGTACTTTGTTTTGACTGGGAAGAAGAATGTTGAATTAATAGTGTACAAATTGTACAAAAATGTGCACTTTTCAAAGGCACTGCTATGAATTATACACTAAGGGCTCCATTTTCGTCACTGCTAAACCCCTTATGCCTTTACTATTTAAAAAAAACATTTTATTCCAAAATGTTTTTCAAAATAGTAAAGTAAGTAGTGTGTGTGTGTGTGTTTTCTCTCACAGGGCTCAGCACCTGGCAGACATCCTATCCTCTAAAGGCCTTCCTGCTGTCTGTATTTCAGGTGTGTGTGTGCATGTGTGCTATGATTTTTTTATTCATTTATTTATTTTTCATTTTATGAGCTCGCTTATCGTATTTTTCGGACTATAAACCGCACCTGAATATAAGCTGCTATAGTTAAATTTGGGGGAAAATACTGATTATTCCTTGTATAAGCCGCACCCGACTATAATCCGCACCATACAATAAGCTTCATGTTAGAGCAGCACCATTGGTGGTGGTTACCTCTAAGAATCCATAGATTGGCCGCACCGTCGTATAAGCTGTAGTGTCAAAAGCATATGAAAAAAAGTAGTGGCTTATAGTCCGGAAATGACGGTACTTTTTGGAAAACTGTATTCCAATGGATGCCTAGTAGTTATTATTTAGTCACAAGTTCTCCTTAATCCTTTATTTTTCATTTGTTTCAGTAGTTCTATGTACAGTATGTGTGAATATATTGACATGGTCCGTACAGGAGGCTTGAGTCAGGACCAGAGACTGGAGGCCATGTCCAAACTGAAACAGTACCAGTGCAGAGTGCTCATCTCCACTGACCTGGTGAAGACACACACACACACACACACACACACACACACACACACACACACACACACACACACACACACACACACACACACACACACACACAAACTCTTTGCCACATGTATTATTATTCCATCATTATGATCTGTGTCAAGGAAGTAGCTTCACAGTGCCTCCTTGTGGCCCAGATTGTAAGAGCATCTACCGCATAAAATAAATGAGATGATAGTCTTTCTTGGAGTTTATTTGGCCCTGGAGCCTTCCAGTCTCTCTCTGTTCGCTGTCTCAATTGAAATAAATTGTTTTTTGGACATTTTTTTTTAAAATACTGAATTTGTGCTTCCTATGGTTTGTGAAACACATACTGCCCTAAACCACATACTATAGCTTACATCAGTCCCCTTCACTACAGCACTTCAAACTGCCATGGTTTGATCTTTCCTGTTCTCTGTTCCAGACTGCCAGGGGCATCGATGCAGAGAAGGTTAACCTGGTCATTAACCTGGACGTGCCAAAGGACTGGGAGACCTACATGCACCGCATCGGACGGGCCGGACGCTTCGGTCAGTCATGAGGAAGATGTTTTATTGTCTTTTTTGCCTTGGCAAGTGAAGACATTCTGAATCAATCCTTTGAACTGGGGATGGTCATTGTACTCAAAACGATTTTATTTTTATGTCAAGGAACCACAGTTTCTACTATTAACCCAATAAATCCTTCCAGGCATAATGCATGTCCGCTCCATCAACTCTCTCTGTCATGTATAGGTTCTAAAATAGAGTAAGGTGTCTACTGTCTAAGGCACTGGTTTTCAACGTTTTTCATGCCAGGGCCCACCATTTATTCAGAATTTGAGCCACGGACCACCATTTGATGACATTTTAGCCCCACAGACCCCAAAACTAAAGATTGATTTTGCTTTTGTCCACAATTCCAGCGTGGATTTGGGAAACAAAACACACAAAACATGTATAGACCAAGTTGACTATTAATCTTCTAGTTGTGTAGAGATATTTTAACTCTTGAGAGTGTAAAAATGAAACCAAATAGACCCGCAAGGGTCCATTTGGTTTCATTTTTACGTTCTCAAGAGTTACATCTGTTTGACCAACTTAGCTGGGGACCACCTGGAACCCTCTCAGGGACCACTGGTGGTCCCCGGACCACCTGTTGAAAACCCCTGGTCTAAGGGAAATAATAACATGAGTTGATGATGTGTTTCAGTGTTTTTAAATACATTTGAGAAAACAACCTGTATTTTAACATTTCACTGTTTCCAGGGCTCATTTGGAGATAAATGCATTTAAAGTTATATCATTTATAAAGTGTGTTAGTTGTTTTCTGGGTTTTGTAGTGCAATCACCACTTAACCCTTTCAGGACGGGAATCCATATTTGGATTCTGTACAGTATTACAGAATAAACCTTTTTTGATGCTGATATACAAATATTTCAAGTTTTTCAGAAGCCTTAGGTCAGGCCTAGGACTTAATGAGCTGGTCAATAAAACAGTTGACTGTTTGTTGACATTGACCTGTATTGTTTTGTCTCTTTGACAGGTACTCAGGGACTGGCAGTGACCTACTGTTGCCACGGCGAGGAGGAGAACCAGATGATGGCCATTGCTCAGAAGTGCAGCCTGCGTCTGTCTGCGCTCCCATGTGAGTGTGTCTGTCTGCAGGACTGTCACATTCTGTCTGTTCTGTTTGAGTCTGTCTGCCAATGTCTATATAGAAGAGAGATGGAGAGACCACTGACAAACAGCCTTGATTGCTATATTAAATATACAGTTTTAATGTTTTCCCCAAAATACTTTCAATTACCGGTATATTTCAATTAAAAAATATGCCAATTCAAACAATTATTTTATTTGTATTATTAACGCTGGGAATCTATTTCTTGAGTATATTTAGCCAATTGAATGTCAACATTACCCCTGTTCCTCCCCACCCAGCCCCCATAGAGCCTGGCCTGATGGAGGAGGCGTGTGACTGGGACATCACCGTGGAGGCCTCCACTCCAGGGGACAAGCTGTTCCCCAAGACGGAGAAGAGAAGACGGGCAAAGGCTGAGGTTCTGGCCCCTGTCAGGGACCAGAGACCCACCAGCGCTAACCCTGAGGTAGACCCTGTCACTATTCATTACACAATTAAGGTAAAATTAGGTATTATAGGCATTATAGACAACTTCTCATAAAAAAAAAAAATCCACAGCACAGCAGTCTCCAGCAGTTTCATAATGAGCCAATAGAGTGGAGTTAGATTCAAATCTGTTCACAACACTAAAGTTGCCTATATTACCTGATCTATATTACCTGATCGCAGTTATACGCGATAAGCACAATTATTTTTGTATTACTGTATAGTCAGGTATTATAATCAGTGTAAATGTATCTATTGAAGAATAATAATTTTAAGAAGAAAGAAAATTGTTGAACATTTATTTTCATTTTTCATACTGGCTGTATGTTTATCAAGCTATCGTATATGTTCTTTGCAAAGCCTAAAAGGTTGATAATGTCATTTTTATTTATATTGATCAATTTGATATGTATAATTGCCAAAAACACCTCCAAATTCATGCATGTGTGCAACCACTTGACTGCATAAGACAACTTTCCCAACTTTTTTTTACATTGGTTCTCACCATCAAACGCATTTCCCGCCTTTTGTTGACCAGCAGAGGATGCCCCCCCCCCCCCCCCCTCCCCCAGCTGTTTCACCCCAAAACACCTAAAGCAGTGAGTCATTTTTAACCCTAGAATAAAGCAGATAAAGTGTTAATTGTCGATGGTTTCCAGGACCGTGGTTCCAGCCAGCCAGCACAGAGCCGTCCTACCAAGACCAAACCTCGAAGAGCTCCTGATGCCAAGGACACGCCCCCTACCGCCGCCGCCACCACCCCGATCCCCACCCGCAAGGAGCTGCAGGACGCGCTGCCCAAAATACCTCCGCTCAGCTCCTTCAAGGCTCGGAGGTCGAGGTTCGTGACCTTGGAGGAGGCGGAGCTGGACTTCCAGAGTTTCATCACCACCGGGCCGGGGAGGTCGGTGGAGATCGTCAGGCAGTTCAGAGGTCAGGGCCAAGGAGAGGGAAACGGCTTCGAAGATGAACAGAACGAGACACACATGCTCCACGACGACGCTGCGCGGCCGCTCACGCGGGTGAGCAACAACAACGGTGCACTGCGCCTCCGAACACAAGAGAAACACTACCCTGTTAAGACCCCTTCCGATGTCTCAAATTCTTCGAGCTCTTGTTCTGACATGGAAGAGAGTGTGTGTCCGACCAATGACGGCAGGCGCGAAGCAGCTGCTCCGACGCAGACCAACACAAGCGCGGGCAAACCGGCGCAGGCAGCTTCCACGAGACCCAAAGACCTTAAACGTTCTCCTGTGTCAGACCTCCAGACTGAACTTGCGTCGGAGGAGGTGAGCGCTTACACCCAGTCTGAGAGTCGGGACTTTCTTTCTCGTCCCAGCTTTGCCGCGAGCAAGGCGGGGACCGGGACTGCCAAGGGTCCGCCGCAGCCCGAATGGAGGGTCGCGAAAGAGAGGAAGGTGTCAGAGAAAAGAGGGGGGAATCGGCGACGACGACGAAGAGGAAGGGATGACGAGGAGACGGAGGAAGAGCTTCACCAAGACGAAACGTCTCGGCCGGAGGAGGAAGAGGATGAGGAGGAGTGGAGCAACGAGAGCTACTGGAGAGCATACTACAGAGCTTGGGAGGACTGCTACGCTTCCATGGCCTCCTCTCACCACCGTCACGACTATCACAGCTACTACAACGTGGCTCACAGCTGGATGGCAGCCTACCGGATGAACGCCGTCTATATGAAAGAAATGCTCAAACATTAATTGCCCGTTCTGACGCACTTGGTCCTCGACGTCGGGTCCCTGCAGGACGGGACCACTGCCAAGGGGTTTCAGCTGGACACTGGGCCCAGGGGGTCTGTAGTTAACGGGTTCATTTGGTACCATTTGTATTCTCTTGGAGTTATACAGCGTTTTACAGGCTATGTTCTGAATTTCGGTGTCCAGGGACTGGGAGATCAGAAATTTCGCCAAATTGGGGTCCCCTAACGCGTATCATGCTAGAGTTCTTTTGCCACTAAGTGACTGTACGTTATTTACCGGGGGGGGGGGGGGGGGGGGGGGGGGGGGGGGGGGGGGGGGGGGGGGGGGGGCTGGTGCGCTGGAAGTCGGTCAAAAAAAAAAAATCATGCCCCCCCCCCCCCCCCCCCCCCCCCCCCCCCCCCCCCCCCCCCCCCACCTCAATTTTTTCCCCATGGCCCTCCCCCCACTTCAATGTTGTTTTCCCATGGCCCTCCCCCTACAGTACAAAATTGCCCCGCCATTTACTTTGAGATTTTTTCTTCAGTTCAATGAGCATGCCAGCTGTCGTGAGCATCCCAGTACACACTGACATTTAACCAACAAATAAAACGCTGACAGGTCCCTTTTGGTCAATCTTGCGGAATCATGCCTCTCACAGCCCATCAATCAGAAAGTATACATGGTTCAGACCCTACACATGCTACCTAGCCGCTACCACCCATTCCTCAACAACGGGGCAGATGAAGCTCGGCACTTTTCAACATCCAACGCGGTACAACAAAATCACTTCTAGTAGCACAACTTAAACAAGTTGCTTCGGTGGAAAAACATTCGTAGCCTATATTGAACACAGATGGCACACGGCGGTGCCAATAAATAAAATCATGACTTACCAGAGGCTGTGACCACCAGTTGACTACAAACACCTCTCCAAAATTCCTCTGGAAATGCCCATCCAATTCGTTGTCAAAACTTCCCAAACTGTTTAGCCCATATAGTTCACCTCAGCTAGTTTGATATTTGTTCACGGGCATTTTCTATCATCTCGATGATGCTCAATGTTCCTCCGTAGCACTAGCAATACAGTGAAAGAAAGACAGCGCGGGCAATCTACAGTAGCTGCAGACTTCAACGTCATGGCAAAGGTCTCTGGTAGAGCATAGCTGTGTTTTTCAACCCTGGGGTCAGGACCCCAGGACTTCAACTTGGGGTCCCCTGAAATGTCTAGCTGTGAATAAAAAGACTACTGTAAGCCCAGAAAATATTCACACCATTGAAGTGGAACGTTTCTCATGTATCACCGTTTCACACCTACCCAATATTCTAACGCACACGGAAGCGGCAGTCCACCCGGAGTCACGACATTGAGGAGTCAGAAACTGAGCGCTTGAGCGCTGTTCAAATGGCCTGAATAGGGACAAACTGCAGTTGAAGTCAATGTAGAAGAATCGCCATTGGTCTACTAGCTCTATGAGTAAACGTAACTCAGTCTATACTCTAAAGCTCCGTCTCCTTTTTTCCCCATGGCCCTCCCCCTAACTCCGATTGTTTTTGCCATGGCCCTCCCCCCACCTCATTTTTTTTCATCATGGCCCTCCCCCCCCTACGCACCAGCCCCCCCCCCCCCCGGTAAATTACGAAGAGTTCTTTTGCCACTAAGTGCACCCCAACCTGTGCTCTTATTACAATTTACTATTCTAATGCTATTGTTTAATTTAGGATACATCTACATATTATAATGTTTTTGTTTGTCCATCCATAGAAACTATAGGCTTGCTTTGTTTTTGTCTGTTTTTATATTTAGCATAACTTTGATCTCTCTGGAAAACAACGTTTGAGAGAATTGTTCATCTGCCTTCCAAGTTGGAAAGACCATTTTGGAAAATAGAATTATTTGAGTATCTTCGTATAGAAGATTAAAGTTGTTTTCTACTGCCAGTGATTGGGCCACGGTACAGCTCGAGAACCTATGGAGTAAAGTTATGGAATAAAATAAAGATTGTTTACTGATGCAACAGTCTGATTTGTCGATTTATTGTACATGAATTAAAATTAAAGGTAGGGGAAGTGATTTGAAATTCATGGTGTAGTACCAGCCTGGTGCACTAGGGGCCCCCAACAGTAGCTACACTATGTGAACCTGCTGCTCGCTCCTGATTGGAGGAGAATTGTGGCGACCTGGGGAACTTTTATTAGCTCCTCTGCTAACATGGGGGAGGGGGAAACTCCATATGTGGTTTCCACACCTTATAATAGAGCATTTTAACAGAAAAAAATATTTTTTGGGTGATATCTGACAAAAGTGAAATCACTTCCCCTACCTTTAAGTAAACTAAAGCGGGACCAGTAGGAGAGTATAGCAATAAGTTACCATGGACATGAGCAAACATTAAGGGCAGAGTCATTGTTTGATCATCACATACTGTATGCATAAAATGTCTACTTTTATGCGCTTATGTTCTGTGTTTTGTGGTTTTGATTTACTGCCCTACAGTCAAAGTACAGGCAGTAATCTACAGGGATACATGACTGATAAAATCCTGTTTTATGTGGTTTTGACCAAATACACATCAATTCAGGGTTCCTTGACACTGTGTGACAGCCTCACATACAGTTGGACTAATAATATATTGTGATATATAATTACTATTATACAATATACAGTATTTTACCTATTACTTTAATATTACATTTTCCAGCAAAAGTAGTGTAACAATATTACTCTGCCAAAATGGGTAATATGTAATGTTACTCGGCCAAATAGATACCAAAACAGATATCAAAGATGAGATCCTAATCCACCGCAGCACTTTGCAGACATGATGTACACTACAAGTTGTCATCCTCAAGAATGGATGTGTTGGACATCTATTCTTTTGCGGGTAGGAGGGGTCAATTTGCTGAGGCTGTAAGGACATCATGTTGAGACCATGACATTGGTGTCAATTTGGGGGTCCTTGACATGAAAAAGTTTGGGAACCACTGCTGCATAAAAGGGATCTTCAACGTTTTGATCTGTGGACCCACAGAGAATATATATAGTGTACCAATAGAGAATAAAGAATTGTTGTTGTTGTTGTTGTTATTATTGTTATTATCCCTTACCCTTATACCCTTATTATGTTGTTTTTTTATTTTTATTTATTTTTTGTTGTACAATAAACACAGGTTATTGGCAGATACTCCCTAAGCTCCATGTAGAGACCTGGAGCAAGACAGAGTTATGACAACTCTTGTTCCTGGACTCAGGCAACATCCAGCTTTAATGATTTTAAATCCCTTTATGTTAGATATGTTTGTGTCAATAGTAAAACTTTTAGTTGCTACTGTGCAATACTTTATAAGAGTTTTCATGTTGTACACGTGTCTAAAACAGCTCTTATTTGCGTCGTCCTCGTTGAAAACAATGCATGTTCAACTCCAGTTTGTCCCTATTCAGCCTCAGTTTCTGACCCCTCAATGTTGCCACTCTGACACCAGATGGCTCTGGCTCAGAGCGGTCCCTTTGAAGAGCTCCACATTTCCCGCCCCCTCCCGTGACGTCACCGGCTAGAGCGTCAATTTCAAACAGCTGTGTGGTTTGGAAGGTTCTGTATTCTTTAGTTCAATTAATAACAGTTAAACAAATGTAGTTATTAGAATGTTATTCTGCTCATGGAAGAACAGAAGAGTTATCATTTCTGACGACTGACACTTTGGTGACGTTTTTATTGCTGACATGTGAGTTTGCCTTAACTTGGTGTCTGCGTGCGTGCGCGCGCGCGCGTGTGTTAGCCACATAAGGGTCCATTTGGTTACACAGTTTGCTTGAATTAGGGTCCGTTTAGCCTCGACACCCAGGCTTTCACTTTCGTTAGTTTAATTAGGCTACAGTCTATTTGTAGCCGCAGCATGTGGTTACATGCAGTAGTGGTCCACTGGTTACATTAATATAGCCCATTTGGTTACAGTTGGGTTTATTTGGTTACAGTGAGGTCCATTTTCTTTAAGCCTACATTTCCCGCCACTGTGTCACCAGATACAACTTCAAACACCCTGGAGGATTCTGTTAGTTCTTGAGTTTAAAGTTATAAAGTTAAGAGTTATAATGAAAGAATAGCAGAGTGTTCTCCTCTTGGCAGAACAGAATGTTTACAGTGTTATAGTTTGCAGTAGGCGCACGCGCGGCGCGAGGCAGGTGTACAGTGTGTGTGTGTGTGTGTGTGTGTGTGTGTGTTGTGTGTGTGTGTGTGTGTGTGTGTGTGTGTGTGTGTGTGGGGTGACTCGGAGTGTATGTAAATATAATAATAATTTCTAACAGCTGTCACTCATTAGTGACGTCGTGTTTAGTGTTGATTTCTGACAGACAGGTGAGTTCAATACAATACATTTTAATTAGTTCAGTTAGTCTACTTGCCTGCCCATATAGAGCCCCATTGTGAACCCGGACATGTTGAGAACACTGAGGTTTTATGCTAGAAATGTTGAGTAAGGAGTTCCCAGCACGTAGAAACTGATGTTCGAAAGTAGAGGTCCCCAGCATGTGGAAGATGATGTTAGAAATGTCGAGTAGGGGTCCCCAGTATGTGGAAACTGCTGGATGCTAACTTGCATATACTGAGAAATTTTCATAATTGGCCTAATATGTGAGCATACTGTACCTATAACAACCTATAGAAGGCAAAAGTCAAAATGTCTTTCTTTCTTCCAGACATGTGACCTTCAATACTGACTGGTGGTCCTCCTGAAACAACAATCTGGGGGTCCATGGAGGGATGGAGTCATGCTGTAATTCACATCTAGGACCCAGACGGAGACTGTATACAATTTATAATTTATATATGTAGGCATTTTCGTCACTTGCTATACCCCTTATCCAATACTTATTTGCCTTTTTAATATTTTGAAAAAATCATATTTAAATATATAAACTAGCCTACATCTACATTGACAGGTTGTGAGCTTGTAGGCTGTCTATTTAAATATTCAAAAGCTCACATTCCTTGGACAAAATTTTAGTTCCAAGGTTATCCAAGGTCCCTGGAAATTTTGCATGTTTTCAGATGTGGTTCAAATGCATCATTTTGGAGCTCCTTGAATGAAATAATGAAAGCACTAACAGAAACATACAGTAGGTTTTTCTGAAAACTTTTTATTTTATTTATATATTTAAATTTGAACGCATTACAAAATGAGTTAATCCAGAGCGACTTAGATTAAGTCGCTTAGATTTTGAATAAATAAAAAAGCATGACAGTACATCTGTGACAGATGACATAACATGCTTATTACAGCGTTACTAGTTGTGTGATTCAGTGAAAAAAGAATTTATTTAATTTCATGTTGCTTGAATAAATTTAAAGATACTTAGTAGTTTGGGGCTGACTGTTCGTCACTTTAGGTGAGTCTTCTGATATTCAATACATCGTATACATACAAATTTAAGTAGCAGCTAAGCTAAGAAAAGCTAAAAAGAGGCCACGATGCAACGCATATTAATTATACATTTGACTGTGTTGCACAAATAGGCTACAGTAAAACACTCTCAGGCATTTTATGTCTAAACATCGTAACAAGGGCTCAGGGAAGATTTGATAAGATAAAACAGAGGTACATCAACACTAGAATTAATACCGTTTATTGCCGTATTGATAGAGCAGCCTCTCAATCGATTCACCTGTTGTCCGCCTGTCCACTCAATATATTCCCATATCAATTTATTGAATTCTAAATATCAGAGCTAAAAACTGTGAAGGAAATAAAATGTTTTTCCTACAGTGTTTAATCTGGATAGTGTAATATTGGTGTGTCTTCCAGGTGAATCATGTGACCTTGGTGTCCAGCAGTGATTGGATGGGCTGATTGATCATCAGGAGTGTCTACTCAGCAGAGTTGAAACCTTACGGTGCCAACGAACGCTCTGTCTGAAACACCAGGAAAGTGTCCAGATGTATCGTCAGAGGGTCAGAGGACGACACCCGGAGCTTCTAGTAGAAGACATCTCAAAGTACAGAACCGTTTTATTTGTACTGTTTCAGCTGGGTCTGTGTATTCGATTTAAATTTGAATTTTTAAATGACTTAATTTGTTTTTAACAACCAATTAAAACGTGGAAATCTTTTATATTTATATTTGCTTTAAACACCTATTCATACGTTTTAATCATAAATCATACATTCTATATAGTAAAAGGAATGTTTTTTTCTAATTTCAAATATCAAATAAAATTCCTAAATAAAGTGCTTATCATGTGAAAAAAAAAAAAATAAAAAATAATATAAAATTCAAATTCAAATGGCCGTAGAATCCACAGACTGCTGCTGTGTGTTGTAGTGATGTGATGGAAACTGTTCTGCTGCTGTGTCTGTGGATCCAACTTGTTTCTGGATCTGGAATCCAATGATGATGTGAACCAGCAGTCAGTGAGTTGAGTTGTTTTAGCAGTTAGTGAGTTGTAACAGTGAACAGTAGTGTATGTTTGGTTGTTAGTACTGTATGTGGATCTTTGCCACTTCAATGATAGGTATGTCAGATGGTACGGCAGGTGTCCTGAGGTTAGCTCAGGGAGGACAGGGGTTTGATCTAGACAACAGACTACAGAAAGCGCCTCACCATCATTCTGGCTTTTTTGGGTTTTAAGCAGTACGTGTCAGAAAAGGGTTTTGGCTTCATAGTGTTCATAGAGACGTTCAATAGAGATAAAAATGTTGAACCCTATCATTCACTGAAGGAGTATCGGGTAGGGGCCAGAGGGCAGATGACGAGGAATCTCATT
Source organism: Benthosema pterotum (assembly GCA_039105355.1). NCBI lineage: Eukaryota > Metazoa > Chordata > Actinopteri > Myctophiformes > Myctophidae > Benthosema > Benthosema pterotum. The sequence goes on along the minus strand of CM076968.1, from coordinate 13,102,530 downwards.
GGCTGCAGTTGAGCAAAAAAACATGACACTTGACACTTTTTTTTATAGCTCATGAGCTACAAATGTGGCCATGGCCAGAGTACGGGCTGGATGATGTGATGCAACATTTAGTTCACAAAGGTTCACAAAGTTTAGTTCACAGACTGGGAATATAGTACATGAAGCTGGTTTAGCTTTTTGTTGTGAATTAATGTAATACATTGACACACTGTTGAAACTGTTCTGCTGATAGTTGCAAAATCATGAATATTGGCTTAGAAATGGTTGGGTCTAGCTCCGTTTGGAACCCCTATTATCTTATTAGCTATGTAAAATACAAAAATGTACAAATGAATCAACTGAGACTATATAAGAGTCAACTGAGAAAGTTTGGAAAATTCTTCAATTAATTTACTTTAGGGTATTTTCTGTCATTACCATACTCAGTCATTACCATACCAAATCAGTTATTAGCAAAAAAAAGCCTATTTGCTTTTTGATTTGATTTGGTCTAGCAGTATGACACAGTACTGTAGCATACTGTACTGTACAGTAGGCCTACAGTATACAGTTCATAACGTAATGCATAATGTGTTATATAATGTAAGAAAATACTTGTATGCTGTGCATTATTTTATGGCTTGGCCACTTTCACTCGTGAACAATTCTGTGCAATTAGCACATTCAACACAATCAACTGTTACGCGTAATACTACACATATTATGAAATCATGCACCTTGCCTGCTATTTGACTGTCTGCCTGCTTGCTATCAAGTGAAAAAATGTTCCCAGGGTTCTATGTATACAGCAGTGGTTTTCAACTTGTGAACCATGGTTTAGTGGAAATATGGGCTTGCTAGGCTACAGTACATCCCACTGTTTCTCAACAAGTTGTCCACTGACTACTAACAATGCTGATAATAATGACTCAACCAGACCATGTGTTGCTACTCCCTTAGCTCCTTGTTGTGTTAAAGGGATACTTCACCAAAATTAAACCTCATCTGTATGGTTATACTATCGTGCATTTGTGCTTCTGTGCCCGGGTCTCGGAACATACTATGGATCACCAGAGTTTCATACCTACGTCACTGCCCTAAAAGTGACGTAGGTATGATACGTTTCCCAGAGCACTGAACACTAAAGGTGGCAGAGGAGAGCAGTGAAGCATGCACAGAATATACTTTCTCTAGCGCCACAGTGTGGCTTTTTTTACACACACTACACACCGGCTTAATCCTTTAATAAATTAGTACATGGTCATCCTCGGTCACAGGGTAATTCAGTTCACTGTTTGTCAATAAGTGCAATGCCAATTGTTTTTACACTGTTTTATGCAAACAACGTGGTACCATCTGTTGCTGTTCCATACATCTCTCTCGGTCTAATAAACCAGTGGGTTTACAGCTGGTTGTGAACCACTCTGTTGCATTGGGTGGGGATATGGGCTAAGAACACTTGCTAGGCTACATACTGCTAGCCTACTGGCCGCTTTTCGCCAAGTTAACAGTTTTACATCATGTAGTAAATGCTCAATTTGCAGTCAGGAAAGGGAAGTTGGTGACAGATACTAAACTGGCTGACCAAAAGTAAAACAGTCGTCGACTGATAGTGACAGTTGGGGCTGATGGGCCAAGGGGAGCGACCAATGGCCCAATTTGTGGTCAACAAGCTGTCCACTGATTGCCAACAATAGCAATAATGACTCAATCTGCTGCTACTCCCTCTCTCTGGTGTCTTGACCTCAAACTTGTCAGTAAATTACTACATGGACGGTCATCCTAGGTCACCAGGTCATTCAGTTTGCTGTTTCTCAACTAGTGGAATGACATTTTAAAAAAAATCAACAAATCCTACATTATAGTCAGAAATCACTTTCAATCCTTCCAGCCACAGATCAACATGTTCAGAAAACCTCTGTAATAAACTAATAATTCAATAAATGAATTCAAATTATATATATATATATATATATATATATATATATATATATATATATATATATATATATATATATATATATATATATATATATATATATATATATATATATATATATATATATATATATATACATACACACATAATATATATATATATATATATATATATATATATATATATATACATACACATATATATATATATTTACCTACTAGTAAGAGCTGACTCCACCTCCAATTACTAATGCACTGATGACACGATGCTGTGTGTCTGTATAAATGAGATGAGTTTACTGTCAGACACAATCCATCGGCTGAGTCTGAGACAAACCCAGTTTTTGTTTTCTGCTGTGGCTTAAATCATCACAATGTCCAGATTGCCTGGAGGCTGGGGAGAAACAACGCCAGCAAATCAAGATCTTAAGCAAATTTGTGCCATTGTGAGTATAATAATGACCAACTATTTCATTGCTAGAATGCGGGTACGCTACAAATACAGTTTTTGACCAAGTGTATTGTTTTAACCGTATGTACAGGTGAAACAACAGGTAGAGAAGGAAATGGGGATTGACTACAAGGTTTTCGAAGCCATTTCATACAGGGGCCAGATGGTGGCTGGAATGAACTACCTCATAAAGGTAAAGAACAATGTTAAACTACAGTATATACAACGTACAATACATTGGGGGAAACTAAATTCCAGTCGTGGAAAAAATACTCATTTTAAAAGTATGTAAAAGAATGTTTTATTTGTATTTATTTATTTAGCACATATAAAAAGGGCAATGTAAATGTATCACAATATAAATATATATAAAAGGAAACGGTGCTGGGAGGAGGCAGGAAGCCCCACGGCTTATACGAGGGATATTTGGTTGATGTTTGGTTGGTTGGTTGATTGAATACTTTATTGGCAGAAATGGAAACACTACAGAGAATACAGTCATAATACAGTTTTCGGTGATATCACCGAAATAAATCATAATCATGACATGTAAAATAACAAAAACAATCCAATTATAACAAAGGGTGCGTTCGGAAATACACCCTAAACGCAGTGGACTGCCCTGTTGTCGTTCGTTTATACCTGGTGTATTTGGGGCATTTGGTGCTCCTCGTTCGTTTATTCACACTGGTGTGTTTAGTGCACGCACTGAACAACCCTACGCTGGAGACGGGGTTGGCCGGTGTGGAAGGTTTGATTGCGTCACAGCTGTGTCTCGAGCGCTGCCGTTCAATGAAAAGCAATACAACTGTTGTGAGCTAGGAAGCTAGGCTATGGCTAAGCACTGTACTGTGGTCCCCCAACTTTTTCATGTCTGTCAAGGACCTGCACATTTATCAAATAAATGCATGCGGACCCCCATTTGAAAATACTTTCCAGGGGGACCCCCTTAAGAGAGGATTTATATGGCTTTGGCAGTGATTCTCGCCATTTTTGAGTGAGGTGTGTTGTCTTGGTTTTAACTGCTTGTTCGTAAATCAACGCACTCAGTGACGACACGCCCACAAAACCAAAAGAACTCGGTGCGCACCCAGTTTGTATTTCCGAACATACCCAAAGTAAAATGACAATAAAAATTAATAGATATGCAGGCTACAGGTTGGGGGAATAAAGAAGGGGTTATAAAGACGTGGGGCTGTGGGAGGTAGTCACTTGACTTCTGACGACAGAGCAAATCATTTTCCTGCCTTCTATTGGGACACATTGTTATGCATTTTATTGTACCCTCTTATCTCTCCTGTAGGTTCGTGTTCGTGGTGATTGTGAAGGTTACAATCACAATCACATCCTTGTGTTTAAAGCGCTCCCGTGTAATGGAGGAGATGCAATCCTGAAGGGTGTTCAAACAAAGAAGACTCTTCATGACCCCTTGGAACCTTTCCCGTAAATTTAACCACATAACAGGTTTCACCTGCCTGCAGTCCCTTTTGGTCAACAAGAAGTAATTCAAGACTAAACAATAATGTTTTTGTTTACTCTGAAAAAAAGACCAATAAATGAACTTGAACTTAAACTTGACCTCCGGTTCCTGAATCACTTCTCATTTATCCTTGTATCTGGATCTTTCTGTGACTTTATTCAGCCATATAACTTTTAATCTCTTTTCATACCAGGTTCTACTGTCACTGATGAAAATTATGCTTTGTTTTGGACATTTTATGCCTTTATTAATAGGTTCAAAGTACAGTAGCTTGACAGCAAATGGGGAGAATGATGGGGTGAAGACACACGACAAAGTCCACCAGGGTTGGGAGTTGAACCTGTGGCATGCAGTCAGGCTGGCTCAGCAGCCTAGGTGCCCAGATGGTTGAGCTAACCGCCTGGGCCAAGGCCATTTGATTTTGTTTAGCAGAAAAAACATTTTATTTACATATACTAAGTAGGGCTGCAGGCCAACTGGCACCAATCAGTAATTTTACCATATTCACTTCAAATGAGAAATTACAATTTAGATATTAATGGCAACACATCATATACCGGTACATAGAGATATAGTTAATGTGAATCATACATAATCTAAGGACAGAACATAATTTCTAGCCTAATTAAACTGTGTATACAAATGCTAGTGTGTATACAAGTGCTATGTTTACATGTAACGCATAAAGAAATGCTATCAAAGATACACAATTTGCAACTTTTCATTGGTCTATAAGAGGTCAAGACTAGGGCAAGTACTGCAAGTTCTAAGATGAAATCTGAAGCTGTGGGTATTCAGATTGTGGCGGAAGCTTGGGAGTGAAACTAATTCTGATTGCAATGGGAAGTGCATTCCATAGTTTTGGGGCCAGAAGAGAGAAAAGCAATGATCGACAATGTACCCCACCTGGAGAATGTTTATGAAGTGATCATCTTTGACAAGCTTAAAAAAGCCTTCTCCCCTTCCCACCTCCACACACAGGAACATTTTTTACATGAGTTTTAATTTTGGAAGGGTCATCTCACCCCTCAGGTCCACTAACATCATCTGAAAAGAGACACACACACAACGCACAGCCCATGAACACATGCACAAGAACGCACAAGAACTGTAACTGTCGGGGATTCGGTGGACCGTTTCGACCGAATCCCCGACAGTTACAGTTTGCTCGATCCTGCATCGTAGAGAAGACCTACCCACATATTCTATACAGCATCTGAGAGAGTAAGTAGTTTTTCCCGTCACGCTGCATTTTGAAATGTAAAAAATGGTCCAGAATTGACAGAGAAATGAATGATCAAAAAACGTCTTTTTTTGCCGCGAAATCCCAGCTTTTTTTTGCAATTTACTTTATAACATTTCGCAGACTTGGGATAAATGCACGCCACATACAGCAAAAAAACATGGAACATGTTTTTTCAACATAACATGTTGAATGGTAAGAAATGATTGAGAATTGACCAAGCTATAATTGTTTGAAAATGAGAGCTATAATCTTTGAGAATAGGCTACTCATGCATGTGTCTGTCCTAAACCCGCAGCCTGGCTGCGTGCTGAGGAGGGTCAGGCTTAGCAGTAGGGATAAGGGAAATAGATATGGGATGAATTAAAGGGAATGGCAAGACCAACACGGATTGGATGAAAGCTGAAAACGCCCAAACCACACTTATGCATAATTTAACGGTTATAAGAGGTGTTTAAGGGAGATAGGATGGTAACGAAATTATCAACTTTACCTAGTGTGGGAACGCCTCTTCCCCAATGCTAAGTGCGTTAATTGTGTATAAGGGCTAATGTAACCAAAATCGAGCCCATTGTAAATTACATTTGCTAGATGTGATTAGATAGACACAGTTTTTTGTGGACGCTGTTATGTTTTGTTTTATCCCCATCATGATGTTCGTTGATCTATTTTTCACTAGTGATTTGGGTTTAAAGTAATCCGGACTTTTAGGGAGGGTTCTGTTTGTTCTTTTAAGTTTGCTGTGGACTAGGTAATCTTTAAGTTTTTAAAAGATAAGTTTTATATCCCTCTAGTGAATCTTCTGCCTTGTAAAGTTTCTTTTTACCCTCATGCTGGCTACTTTGCTTAATGTTGAATATGTGGGTCTTTCATCTCTCTCTTTCACCTCTCGAAAGGTGTCAAAGGTTTTTTACTGAGGTTAGGTTTATGGTAAGGGTTTGGTTCAGGCATGGTTTTAGTGCTCCCTACTCCACTGACAGGGAGAGAACGGAGAGGCGGGTCACGGGGGACCTCAGATAGCAAAATCCATTGATTCAACGTTGAATTTTGGTTATTTAACCAAAATTCAACGTTGAATCAATGCATTTTGCTATCTGGGGGGGGGACTTCAAACTGTTGCTGTAAACACTGAGTCATACACAGCAGACTGAATTGATAGGATAGCTAGTTTTTTGGGACATTTGTGGTCGTAGTGACTATATCTGCCATTGAAAAAATATCATTCCTCAGTGATTCTCTTAGTTTTAAGAATAACTGTTGTAGAATAGCAATATTACACTCAAGCGTGTGGCTTGACATGATTCTTGGCACTTCTGCGATGCTTGACTACATCTCATTCCTGACCGCATCATGCCAGTAATCATGTTAATCCACACCCTCTTGTGTAATATTGCTTAATTAAACAACGCAGACGAAAGTGAAATGAAAAAATAAAATGAAAATGAAAGCCTGGGTGTCGGCTAACAATAATGTGACACATACTGTACTGATGAAGGGAAATAAGTCATATGATGATTATGCACCATATGATTGAGAAATCACAGAAATTTTAGATCAGGTGATTATTATAATACTTTTGGCACAGCTATGGCACTGTCCGTGAAAAAAAGAATTCACAAACAAGCGTGCACACTGCACACACGCACGCACGCACGCGCACGCGCGCACACACACACACACACACACACACACACACACACACACACACACACACACACACACACACACACACACACACACACACACACTTTAGTATCTTTGTCTTCACAATCTGATCTATCCCTTTAAAGGACCACTTCACTGCTTTTCAACTTATTTTCATATAATTGATTCTCACTAATGTTCATGATAAATGCCACATTTTTGTATTGGTCTGTGTCTCATTGGTCTGTGTCTCATAGGGCAGTTCAGACAAGCATCCACCATGTGCATCATTGTTAGGGAGATTACATTTGTATTATCATTCTTTAGAGCTACAGTAACTCTAATGCATTTATTTGATTGATTGATTGATTGATTGATTGATTGATTGATTGATTGATTGATTGATTGATTGATTGATTGATTGATTGATTGATTGATTGATTGATTTGATTGATTGATTGAATATGGTATAGCAACCACTATATGAATGGCAATTATTTCATACAGCAGCAAGCATTTGATTGACAATCAATAAACACAACAAATTATGAATATTAACCACCGCTGAAAATACTCCAACTTGAACACATAGAACACATACCAATAGAAATCAGCAATTAAGCTCTTACCATATTATCTTCTGCTTCCTGATTTTCAAATTAACCTACTAAAATAAATCCCTGTTATGGGTAAAATAGCTAAATCGAGTGCACCTAACAGATCTTTAGGTTTCTAACTACAGAATGAGCAAACTTTCACTTTCTCATTGGTGCATGAGTCAAGGGGAAATCAGTGCTCTTAAAGCCACAAAGGAGGCATACTTTGGTTAGACATGGCATTGGTCAGCAGTGTTGGGCTAACTAATATTACAACTAAACTAACTAAATATTACATATTACTGTAATATTATTACCTTTTCCAGCAAAAGTAAAGATATTACTCTGCCAAAATGTGTAATAAGTAATATGTTACTCTGCCAAAACATGCCTTATTACTTATTACTTTTAGCTTGTTGTTGCATGTGAACAAAGAACAGATTTACAAGCTATTAACAGGTAACAACAGAGATGCACTTTTAGTTTTAGATCGTAATCCACCGCAGCATTCTACACACATTATATACAGTACACTACAAGTTGTTTTCAGTTGTTGCAAAACAGTGTTGTACATCTCTATTCCTTTACGGGTGGGATCTCTATTCCTTTACGGGTGGGAGGGGGTGACTTGGGAAAGTAATATTGTAATATGTAATATATTATTCTTAGATTCTAGTAATAAGTAAAGTAATACTATTACTTTTTCTAACAGGTCATATTACTCTCCTAAGTAATATTGCCCAACACTGTTGGTCAGACATGCATTGGTTCCCTTGAGATGTTAGGGTTGGTTGTAGAGATGTAGAGATACAGTAGGTTGTAGTTATAGAGATGTAGAGATACAATAGGTTGTAGGGTTTTTTAATCGTATATTATGATTAGCCAGCTTTACATCAACGTATAGCGTGTAGAGATCCTAAATTCCTGGAATGAGTAACCGCACTAAACGTGTGGTTACACCCCGAAAAACTTTGCAATAATGGCAAATGAGGATATGGGGTCATAAACAGCATTAACCAAGTCAAGAAAGTGACAGGACCCATGCTTACAGGTCACAGGTGTGTGACCTGTAAGCATGGTTCACAGGTATGTGCCTGACACACCTGTGACCGAGAGGCACACACCTGTGACAGATACACACCTGGCAGCAGTTTAAGTTCAAAACAAGAGTGAATGACAACAGAACAACATTTCATTTTGAAACATTTTTTGGGGATAAGGGAGGTTATAAAGGTGACTAAACAGTTTAAGCAATATATGAGACTCTCTACGATAGTTGCTTGACTCTCTAGTTGCCCTTCTGGGTACAGGTCTCCACCAGGCCAGGTCAGGTTGTGGCCTCCTGGTGGCGCTATAATAGACCAATGTTAAAAGGGTGCCATTTCTTTTTATGCCTTTGGCATTTGGATGATGAAGCATTTTGTCCCAAAAAATGTGTTTTGCAAATATCCACCTGTTGTTGGCACTATAACAAGTTGAGAATGACTTGTTGAGTGGGATAGTAGAAAAGTGTGTTAAAGATTTTATGTAAATTGCCTGCTATGTTCACCATTTGATGCTTTTTGTTGTAAACAGACAAAACAGCCAACTAGATAGTCCAAGAGCATTAGCTCAAAATGTAGTCAAACCCAGAACAAATTAGTAACAAGCTGAAAATTTCAGGATATGTTCAGAATACCTTTAGGAATGACATACTAAAAGTCCCCGTGAATCCCCCTTGTGCTCTCTGAGATATTCAAGATGGCGTACAATTTGCCTATTAGATATAATGGCCCTAATCGGGGGTGAAAAAGGAAAAAATTTAAACTGAGAGATATTTCTACGAAAATTCACAGGTTGATCAATTATATAAATACAAGCATTTTTTGTATTGGAACTTTCCATGAAATCCAATATGGCTGCCCAATATGGCGACCGCAATATTAGTGTATTGGCTATTAGATATAATGGGGGTGAATAGGGCAAAAAAATTAAACTGAGAGATATTTCTACAAAAAATCACAGGTTGATCAATTATATGAATACAAACATTTTTTGTATTGCAACTTTCTATGAAATCCAATATGTCCGCCCAATATGGCATTCTTAATATTAGCACTAATACTTTAGTACAGGTACACTAATATTCTGGTCGCCATATTGGACGGCCATATTGGATTTCATGGAAAGTTCCAATACAAAAAATGCTTGTATTTATATAATTGATCAACCTGTGAATTTTCGTAGAAATATCTCTCAGTTTAAAATTTTGCCTTTTTCACCCCCGATTAGGGCCATTATATCTAATAGGCAAATTGTACGCCATCTTGAATATCTCAGAGAGCACAAGGGGGATTCACGGGGACTTTTAGTATGTCATTCCTAAAGGTATTCTGAACATATCCTGAAATTTTCAGCTTGTTACTAATTTGTTCCGGGTGTAACCCTATTACTACTGGACTAAGATCAGTCCCCTCGTGGCACAGGTCTCCACGAGCTCAGGTCAGTGTGTGTGTGGGATTTTCAATCAATCTGGATGGGTATGTGCAAAATTGCATGCTGCCTATGGGTTCGTTATCGTTATCGTTATAGCAGGCCATTCTGGAAAATTCGGCATCCAGACCAGGGAGTCTGTATGCAAAATCAAACATTAAATGAATGGTGAATCCTCTTTAATGTTTGTGGGAGGGCCCCTAAAAGCTGTGAGTTTGAAGCTGTTTCTTTCAACTGTAGGCGTAAAGAGCTCGGAGGCTAGCTGCCAGGAATCCCCTACCCAGCCCACATGTGCTGAGCGTCTGTAAGCTTATCGGTAGACACATTTAGGTCTTCACACACACACACACACACACACACACACACACACACACACACACACACACACACACACACACACACACACACACACACACACACACACACACACACACACACACACACACACACACACCTCTCCATGTGTAAACAACTAGCAGACAGAGACAGTGCCCTGAGCTCCAGGGGAAACACTCTTCCATAATTCAGTCTGATGAGTTGCATTAACAAAAGCATCCGCTTCGCTCCAAGCTATTCCTAACAGTGTCAGACTTTAGAATCTGGACCCCCTTGATGTGAGCCAAAACAGACACAGTTGAACACTATAGGCAATCAAAACAAAAACACACACACACACACACACTGTGTGTGTTTTTACGTGTGGCGGGGGGGGGGGGGGGGGGGGGGGGGGGGTCCAGCCTGCACCCCTCGCTTCAAACGGCTGTGAATTTTACAGGAGAAACAACACTATAGACTAGATAAAGCCAGGTGTGGGATCCTGCTGGAATGCTGGAATACATTTAATTGGGTCTTGCCACAGTGTGTAGGGACATGCTACAGCCAGTAGGTGGAGAAGTGAGAGCAAGAGTGGAGCCAGCACTTTTCAGCTGTTGCAGCTGATGCAATCAGTCCACCTTTCATAGACCACAGAGTTGATTTTGACATCTGAAATGTTTTAGTTTTAGTCGACTAAAAATCAAAAGATATTTGGTATTATAAACAATCTGAATGTTATACTTCAATGTTTTACTATAGAGATGTTGTTTGGACATGATAAAAAGAAGTCCCTCCATTGTGTTTCCTGGAAATCACAATTTAATTGCATTTTTTATCAGTTCTAAATATACCTTTTTCATATCAAGGTCCATTATTTATTCTGCATTTGAGCCACAGACCACCATTTGATGACATTTATTTGGACTTCCAGACCTAAATTAAAGAATTTGTCAACAATTCCAAGCTGTATTGACCATTAGGATTGATCATGTGAATTGTCTAAAATGTTTTCTACATTCTCTAATTGTGTTGATTTATTTTAAATCAAACTTAAGTAATGCAGATCTTCAACAATTATTACTGTTTATAGTTAATTGCGCACTAAATAAATGAATCAAGTTAACTCATGGCTGAGTTAACCGTGATTACCTAGTTAATGCTGACAGCTTTATTATGTTGTGCGTCATATAATTTAGTTTATAGTTAAGGAAATCAGCACAGAAATCACGCAAGACAGCAGATATTTCTTCATTGTCTATCCGTGGTCCATAATAACATCCTTGTCATCCTAATGGTGTGGAGCACATGTGGGGAGGGGGGGGGGGGGTGCAGGCTATCATGTTACATAATGAGTGTGAGATTACTGGATAACACACCCACACCCACACACACACACACACACACACACATCTGCCATTCCTCTAGCCATTTATCCAGCCGGTCAGCTGATCGGCCAGTTAAAACCAGAGAGAGAGAGAGAGAGAGAGAGAGAGAGAGAGAGAGAGAGAGAGAGAGAGAGAGAGAGAGAGAGAGAGAGAGAGAGAGAGAGAGAGAGAGAGAGAGATGAAAACTTGTAGGGACTATTTCATGATAAAAGACCGAAAGAAAGCACATAAATAATAAAAGGACATTGTTATTAATTGGATCAGGACCATAAATACGATCTATTAGCTCAGCGTTTGTTCTCAATGCCTGTGAAGCTATTTTAATTTGGAAATTAATTCAACATCATTTTCACTTTCGCTTCCACTGAGGATCTGAATATAACCTCCACAGATATTAATAACCGCACATGCACGAGCAAGGTCTGAAGACGCAGCTAAATTTAGAGCACTGGCAGGTCTCCAGCTGATGATGATGGTGAGGCTTATGATGATGATTATGATGATGATGATGATCACTATAAAAAAAACATGACCTTTTCCACTAATCCGCCCGGCGATGACAGCCAGGGTGAATACAGTGCATTTGTGCCGAGAATGCACACAGGAGAGTTGGTATGTTTGTTTTAGATGTGTACAGTGTAATTGCAGGTGCAAGGTGTATTTGTTCTGAGTTGAATACACAGGCGCGTATCTGGATGTTGAGAAGACGATGAGGGTCTGGTCCATTTTGTTTCATTTTAACCCTTAGTGTCCTGAACGCGTTTTGGTGTTTTATCTGTTGAAAAATAGCAGATCAACAAGCTCATGTCGCGCCACCGAGTGGCGCGACATGAGCTTGTTGTTCTGCTATTTTTGAAAAATTGTGAAAATGTGCTGCAAATCTCTGCATACATTATTTTGGAAGCAAACATTTTTAACGCCAGTTTTGCTTCTGGGGGATTCCTAGAACAACATGTTTTCAGGTGGGGGGTCTGCAGCCAAATATGGACAATTCTGGGGGTCCTTGGCATGAAACATGTTAAGCATCACTGACACAGGAACATAGATTTTTCAGAGAAACTAGAATCTGTCAGAATCTAGCATCAGAAACTAGAGACTAGTCACAAACTAGAATTTACTGTCAGAAAGTACAATCAGGTGTCAAATAGAATATATTTTTAGATTTGCGCATCATTTTTCACAATTTTTCAACAATTTCTCAACATTTTTAAACATCTACATCGCTAAGTTAATTACTTGCGTGAGCAAAGTGAGTGTAAGTAAACAAATCCGTTTGCGGTCGTCGGCCACCAACTGTCCCTCGAAGCACTGTGATTGGCTGGTTTAGGTGACGTAATCAGGCGTATAGACTAGGGGATTTTATGAGAATTCAATTGTACTGTAACCCGTCTGGGCCCGTCTGATGGCCAATGGTCGGCCATCAGATATTCAAATGCTAATCAGGTGTCTTTTGTTTACCTGCATGGTATAGTGTCAATAGGCATAGTACAGTTGAAGCACAGTAGTACGTGAAGGATTTTTCATTTGGGAAACAAGACACTGAAACAAGTCATGAGTGAATCATGTACGACTGTACATGTTTTTTTTTTTTTTTTTTTTTTTTTTTTTTTTTTACCAAACTGTAAATAAAAGAAGAAAAAACAACTTATTTTATTGCTATGCCATTCACATGTTTCATAGGCATGAGAAAACATTTTACAGACAACACAATACAACAGTATACTATTATTATATAGTCGGCGGTTCGAATTCCGGCTCCTCCTGTCTACAGTATGTGTCGAGGTGTCCTTGGGCAAAACACCAATATGCCCCCAATATAAACCCCAAATGTCTAAAGTGCCTTGGATAAAAGGCGCTACATAAATGCACCATGACTATTCACCACAACTCTACTATGGTACCAGCAATACAGCATGGGAAGGTGGACCGCATATTCTTTAGTTTGGGTGTCCAAGAGACTCAATCTCATCAAATGGTGGATCGTGGCTCAACCGCAGAATAAATACATGACCTTGACATGAAAAGGGTAGAAAACTGATGCTTAGAGGAGGTGATGACCTTTTGAGACGGCGAGGTGGTTCGTCATAACTCATACCAAATGACACAAAAATCGATCTATTTATCTCTCCAGAGACATTCTGTCTTCGAGGGCTATAAAGGCCAAGCCAGCCATATCTTGATGTATAATGGATTCAGATCAATAACAATTCCTCCCCACACATTGTGGACACCCTTTTATGTTTCCAAATATATCTCTCTAAAATGGTAAATGCTGCATCTATACAGCACCTTTATCAAAGGTGGTTTTCATGGTGCATTACATTCACCTACACATTCATCATACCCTGATGGTAGCGGAGGGCTGACTTACTGAGACAGGGTGTATCCAGTGGGTGTTTTTGACCGTTCAAAAAAGCAGGAAGTGACGTCACCTCTGAGCCATAAAACTCCAGCTGACACAAGGTCGGGTTTGGACAGGGTCACAACATGTAGTCCAGGAAGAATAAGTGAGCTGCCGTCCTGGAGCTCATGGTCACTTTGAAACACTTGAATATCGGTATTAACACTGAAGGAAGTTGGAACGTTAGGAAGAGTTTCCAAACAGAGCGTATTCAGGAACAACTCGGGAACAAACAAACCTTTAACACTCCGGTGTCCGGTGACACATTCAAACATTCAAACTCCGTCAATGAGCTCAAGGGTTGTTGTTGTAGTTGCACACGTGTGTCTCAACAATGAAACCACCACCACCATAATAAAGAGTTCCTCCACAATGGACACAATTATTAGCCCTTCCGGAACCTCAGTTTACTGTAAAGGGGAAACCCAATAAGTTCAGGGCAGAACATGGTTGGCAGGGTTCACGTGGTTAACTCTGACCCACATTCTCAGCTGCAACGGGCCTCATAACGACCACACTCTGACACACTCTTACATCCTACTCTCATGTAAGCATCACTGTGCACACAGCTAAGGTATATATTTATTATTTAACATTTTAGTGCCCTTTGTGGTTAGAGCGCCCGCCCTGAGAGTGCGAGGTCGGGGGTTCAATCCCCGGATAGTGCGTCATATGAGGCCTATAAAAATGCTATACTCAACGCCTGCCTGCATGGCACTCAGCATCATAGGGTTGCATCGGGGGGACGTCCCAGAAGTTATGCATCAATTTGCCTCGCGCTATACGTAAACAGCGAGATAGGATCCTGACATATGGGCCCCGATGGCTCAGAATCGGGATCCTATAGTAAGTAAGTCTGTATGTAAGTTCACTATACAGTACTTCCTGTGCCACAGTCACCCTCAAAGTGTAGTGTAGACAGTTTACAGGGCGTTGTCGGAGGTGGGCTTATGTACCTCCTTTCAGGACATTATGTGAATAATGATGCATAGTCAGGGCCAAGTTTATCATTGAGACACTCATTAAGCACCCTGACACAACATTTCTTAGGCGATAACTATATGTAGTCCCTTCCTCACATTTTAGACATTGATTTAATTATCAATATATTTTGTCCCACCTGACCTAATCACTCCCATGTGAAGTAAGGGGTGCTCTTATCATCATATCATTGACATACAACATATTCTGGCCAATAACAAATTGCATCTTCACTTTTTCGCTTTCACTTATCTTCCACATATAGGGAGACCTTTATCAAACATAGATTTGGTAATTCCAACCTCAACAACCTCAATCCGTTTTTTACAGATTATTATCACTGTTAAAAATGAATCGTACTTTCACCCCTAATCTATTACATGATGTACTAGATATTGTATGATGTCTGAAGAGACAGACTTGACTCCCCACAAAGCAAGAAAACACAATTAAGTTCAGGTTATCAGTGAGAGTTTGTACTTGAGAAACCCAAGACAAACAGCCAGGCAAATAAATCGTAATGAGTCTGAGGGTCAAACGATCCGATAAGGGGCTGGCAGGTAACCCAAAAGAAGAAACGGGTAATCCATCCGCGAGGGGGGAAACAATCCGATACGGAGCAGCAAATGTACAGTATACACCAAGGTCAGGTAGGTTAGGCAGGGTCCAAACAGGCAGGCCAGGAACACCAGAAACAGTATGAGGTTGGAGAACTTGAGTAAAAGTGTAAGTTATTGGCCTACACTTTTACTCAAGTTCTCCAACCTCATACTGTTTCTGCCATGCAAGTCTCTTTAGCCGATTGGTAATGTACGCGGCTTGTGGATACGACAAGGTCACTAGTGCGCCTCCCGAGCCGAGGCTACCCATCGGTGGCAGTGGTGTGTGACGGTCTGGTGGCACAGACTAGCCCCGCTGAGCGTTGGTCCCAGGCTTACTCATATGTATATTACTCTTGATTCCAAGTAATACATGTATTATTACTTTTAAGGAGTAATAAGTAACATATTACTCTCCTATACGTAATAATGCCCAACACTGCTACTGGCTGGCACGAGTGGATGCGTTCACAGGTCCATGGGGACAAGCGCAGGAGTCGTGTGCGGGTCGACCTGTAACCCGCGGGTCCCGCAGGTTGCCCGCGGGCTGGGTTGGGTCGAGTCAAGAAATGTTCACTTTATTTGCGGGCTGGGATGCGGCAGGTCAAATATTGTATAATGGGAGTTTTCCAGATAATTGTTTTTAACACAAGTCGTCGGAGATCATTTGCACGGCCTACCAGATTGTTGTATGTCAGTAATGTAGGAGTAGCGCGGCTGTACAATCACTCATCATAATCAGGGACTTACACAGACAGATGAAAGGGGCTTCAGCCCCTGCCCTTTTACTAAACAAATGCACTGCATGTCGTTACACCACTCCATCTCTAGCTAAAGGGTGCTGGGCTGCAGCCCCAAATATAGTGAATCTACAAGCTCTCAGTGCGCGTCAGCGCGACACACGGAGAGCGAATCAGATTATTATAACATGCAGGACCCATGGGTCATGAAAAACCCTGACCCACTTATCACTAGAGCGCAGGCTATATCGGTGGTTGTGTTACTACATGCCTAATGGATGTTTAGTTGATTGGCAACATACATGGCATACGGGACACAAGGCCACAGGTTCGCCTACTGAGGCAAAGCTAAAAAGTATCAAAGCATTTAACAAAACACTAGACTCATGACTACACGGTAAGATTAGAATCACTGTTGATAAACCAGTGGCTCAGGAGGAGTGGACACCCCATGTCCACAACCTTCTTTGACCCACAGTAACCCAATTTTCATACGCACGCTTCATGTAGGTTAACTGCAGATGATATTTTGTGGTATATTTTTTATATTGGCTGATCAAGTAAATGATACTGGTGCTTTACAAATCTGAATGAATTTACAAATCCGTAATCATAAATACATCTGACTGACACAACACTTCCGGCTTAAGTTGTGACCAGGCTTTTCTCTTTACAGTTGAGTAAGGTTTCCTAGGACTGAACCTATGCCAACAGTGCCAGTCAGTCATAGGCTGTTGCAATACGTGTGTGTTTGCGTTTGAATGCACATGTGCGTGTTTTTGTGTGTCTCAGTATACCAATGCTGGGCTGGGGTATCAGTGCTCGCAGTAGACGTTTCTAGAGACAGTGTGGTGCATGGCGAGCTAGCGAGCTAGGGGACCCAGCTGGGTAGTTTATAAACTATGGATGAGGAGAGAGCCACGGAGAGAAGTAGTAGAAGGGATTGGTCGAGGATGAAGAGGGTCAACTTGGGCAGTAGGGCAACAAGGGCTGCAGGTGAGACGAGGGCTTTAAACATGGATGAGGAGGAGACAGGATATAGCTAGCGCCACTACTACCTTGGAGGGTGATCTCACTGTATGCCGTTGGTTATACCAGCATGTACATGACACCGTGCGCCCCTGCATACCGCTCATGAGTCCTGTTTCGCAGACTTATTTACCTTGGATCTTGGAGAAAGCTTTTTTTATGCCATTAAATGTGATATGTCAATCATATAGTAATAATATTGTTTTTGTATATTTTTGACAGGCTTAACAAAGAGTTTTTACAGAAGAGTTTTTACAACGTGGGTTTGATGGTTCCCTTAGTGTCTTGCCCAAGAGCACATCAGCATTCTGAATACAGCAGATCTACAAGCATACAAGGTTATCATCCTGTGACACATTCTTAGCTTGTCGATCAACATCCAAGGCCTGGCAAAAACGCTGACAAAATCAACTGTAGATTTGGTTGATTATATTTAGACAGAACTAAATGGAAATGTATTCAAAAGGCCTATTCAAATTCCACAAAGTGAACACTGATTGTAAGTAACGTTATCCCACTGTGCAGATGTGACTTGGCATTAAATGAAAGGCAATCTGGAAGGCCATAGGCTTTTCAAAGCGATACTATGAGAAGCTGAGCACGGCTAAAGGGACTTAACAGGATTAGTGGAGCGTATTGAGTTATACGATGTCTGGTCTAGAGCTCTGCTGAGATCATCGGTAAGCATGGCCTCTGATATTTAAGTCCTCACACTATGTGTAGGCTGCTGTGTGTTGAGCTTCCAGAAATGTAATTCAAAAAAGCACATCTGTCCGATAGTTTATATTCCATCCTAATTGGCTCACATTAGCTTCCAAAGACCGCAGGATTGCCCCAGGTTGAACACAAAGCCTCAGACAATTAACGCAGCGTTCAATTTCCCTTCTCTGATGGGGACCCAGAGTCAGTCTATAACAGAAAAAGTGTGACGATCGCAGGGGGGCCTTATGTAAACATTTATTGTTTTGATTCAGCTGAGCGTGGTGTACAAATGTCTGAGGTAATAGTTCAGGCTTTAGCTTCGAGAGTTTGTTTGCTCGCATTTGGCCTTGCAAGCTACCTTACTTGTCTTTGTGACGAGATTCACAATGTCAGCGCAGATTGTATTCTTTGACTTTTTTGAACCAAAAATGGGGGGAAGAATACTTCTCTGGTACTGTTCAGGAGGGCGGGTCAAATGTGGAGGCGGGCCGTGTCCAGCCCGCAGGCCGTAGTTTGGGGAAAAACAAAACAGATACAGCAAAGATAATGTCTCGTTGTGTCTTAGAATGGACGTGCACCAGTCAAAAACATACTTCTGGTACGACCCTAACACACAAACATTGCTCTATGACATCACCTTGCCTTCCTTGACTTCTATGACTTCATCTTATAAACTCAATGTTCTGGGACAATCAAAAATGTTTGAGAAGAAAAACATTTTATTATTCTTACTAATTATTTGAACTGTCCAAAATATCGTGTTTGTTGACATGACTTGTCACGACCCGAGTTAGCTATGTCTGCTATGTAATTGTCTTTATAGAAATACTTTTTCTATGAGGAAAATGAACAGAGAATTCTCTTCCGGAAACAGGTGTTCTGGCCTATAATGGATGTGTTGCTAATGGAGGGAGCACATGGTGAGGTGGCTGGGTCGTTTCCAGTGGATTGAAATGATCCATCCATTCGTCCACCCTATCCAAAAAAAAAAAAAAAAAAATAACAATAAAATCATCCAGGCCTAAACAGCTTTGTCCCTTAATCCAAGTGTCTCTTTCTGGCGATTTTGTGTGTATGTGTGCGTGTGTGTGTGTGTGTGTGTGTGTGTGTGTGTGTGTGTGTGTGCGCGCGCGCACATGCGCGCGCAACACTGTCACGCAAATCTGGGGTTTTAGTCACAATTCAGCCAATGATGGGGTTACAGTCACACGCAGAGCTAAAACTATGATGAAACATGTGAGAGGGCATAAATCCTAGATGCCAAGGAGAAATGGCTTCGGTGATCAAACAGCTCAACTACAGTACAAGCGCTATTTGTAGGGCAAAACTGGTACATTTCGTACCTTTATCTGAGTTGCTTTACATTAGTTCATTACACTCACATTTGTACATTTGTACTCATAGATGTACAGCCTCACAATTTGTCACTGTGAGCTTATAGATCAGCTGTTATGCATGTGCCACTTGTTTCTCTGGCAAAATTTGCAACCCAGCAAGAGGAACTGCTGCACACACAAACACAATGCGCTATGGGCTGCAATCAAGGCGTGAATAGGTTCTTTAAAATCCCTTTGTGAAATAATATAGCTGTTTATGGGCAAATTAACTTTACTTTTAACTATCAATGTCCAAGGTCCTATGAGACTCCTTCAGTCTTTAAAGTCAGGATTTAAAATGTCTTGACAGTCGCAGTCCTTAATTGCATCATGGAAGTTAAACGTTCTGTTAAAATACTGCGGTCAGAGGGCACTACGCTACACTAGCTGTTGACATTTGTCTTTGGAGCCTGCGTTAGTGTGTGCGTGTGTGTGTTGGTGTGTGCGGGCGTGTGTGTGTGTGTGTGTGTGTGTGTGTGTGTGTGTGTGTGTGTGTGTGTGTGTGTGTGTGTGTGTGTGTGTGCACGCACGCGCCTCACCACAGGGTTGGCGCTGCCTGCAGCGGAAGATCCCTGTCAAGTGCTTAAAGATGCATGAGGCGCTCTCCATCATTAACGAGATGCTTTGATGGAAAGTTCCACCGAGGCAGTGAGAGATATGTGGAAGAAAAGACACACAGACAGTCAGACAGTCAGATGGAGAAAACAAAGCGCGCCGTGCAGTTTGCAGAGTTTTGTGTGACAATTAAAGGGGAACTCCACCCATTTTCAACATTTTAATATGTCATTAATATGTCATTAATTTACCTTACAGGGCAAAAACCTCCAACCGCGTGGCAATGTGTCGCATCCTGTGTGTGTTGCTGCGCGGCAGTGCCCGCATAGAGTTGCCACACCATGCTGCGCCACGCCTAGTGTGTACCCCTTGTGAAGGAGGTGGCAAGAGGGTGGACTTTACACTATATAATAGGCTCAATATGGCAGTTTGTCACATGCAGTAGATCCTGTCATCTTTTGCAGCCAGATGGAATTTCCAGGGGTTTATTAGGCCTGTAGTAGATAATAAAAAAAAAACTAAAATAATTTAAAACAAATATGTATTTCGAATGCTCCCCCGCCCTCATGTCAAAAACAATTAAAATCCCTAAAACTAAAGAAAGCAACAAAGGGAAAAAAACAATTAACAGAAATACATTGTGCATATTACCTGGAAAGGAAAGGACAAATGTCAACAAAAATAGAGGGAATGTAAACATAAACAGTGGTTGTACGAAGCCAGAGGGAAGTGTCATTCTGCAAGGAGGAAACATTAGCTCAATAACAACAGTGGCTGAGGGAAAACAGCCACCTTAAAGGTAAAGCATCCTTATTTTATATCCATATATTTATCAAATAGGCTAAGTGTTACCTACTACACCTTTAAGTACAGTACTTCAGTACATGCAGTCTCCGTTACCTTACCTGTTGCGTACACAGATGCGCGTGCGTGTGTCTGTGCACCGTGCATGCACGCATTTTGTATCGTATTTGTGTGTGTCACTGACTGCACTGTGTTTGTGCATGTATTGATGCGCTGCCTGGGATGTTAGCATGTTAGTTATTCACGCACTCACATGAATCTTCATCTATAATTCACCGTGTTTGGTAACGGATCCTTAGGCCTAATTAATACTCCATTGCATGACGGCGCTGCCGGGCAGCAGATTCTCAAAGACACACACCGGCTCTATGCAGACGACAACTAAGGCTTGGTTTGTCGTAACAGGAAAGGCCCATGGTTATCACCTTTAAAATCTCTGGCGCTTGGGTTGCCGTCTCCGCGGCAGAGTCTCTGGGGGGGGCGGAATAGACCGACGTGCATCTGGTTTTGTCCAACAGTGTCTATATAGCAGGGGTGGATTTTCAACAGGACGTGCCAGCCATGTGTCCGGTGGGCCGACCCTCCGGTGGGCCGGTCTGGGCCCAAGGGTCAAAGGTATTACAGGCCAACTTTAGTGTGTGCATAATGTGTTTTGTTTTGGAAACAGATTTGAATCTCCTCCACCTCTACTCCACTCTATGAGGTTGTTTGGACAAAATGATTTGTTGACAACAATAAAGTCCTGGTCAAAACAAGTGACTGTCTGCAGGGAAACAGCTGCAGCATCAAAGTAGAAGCAACGCAGTGGTGGAAAAAGGCAAAGATTATATACCGGTAGGCCTATATATTTCGATTTCTGGCTAAAAAGTTCATTTGTGTTGTGGTGGTGTCAATTAAGGGCTTGTGTTTCAAGTATGTATACTGTATATGGGCCTCGACGGAAAAGTCAGGAGAGTATCAGCACATCGGTTGTGCTGGGTCAGTCTGGGCCAAATTCCACAAAATGTCTGAGCCAAAGTTTGTGTCTCAGTCCGGCCCTGGTGGTCCTTGTTTGGAATTTATCAGTGTCACTTTGGTTTATTCACCTCACCTTGGTTCTTTCTTTTTCGGCCTACAGCTCACAACTTCTCTAAAGATAGATGATAAGATAGATAAAAATAGATGAAAGATAGATGAGAGTTGTGATGCATTGTGAGCTTGCAGATCACCTATTCTTGGTGAATGTTTTCCACAGTGCTACAGGATTAAACAGCAAGTATAAACGTTATTATTATCTGTAGTTCTTTTATCAATCCAATCAATCCTATAATGGAAACAAATATTCTCTCCAGCTCTCCATAAAATTAGTCGACATATATTTCTGGTCATGTAGTCGACGACATTGGACAAGATCACAATATCCACAAACACTAAATTGTACTGTATGGGGTCAAATGCAGAAGCATTTAGGGCAAGGCATAGACTATGCATCACAAAAGAAAGAAAATCTGCACACCATTTGATGCTCCCGAATGTGGATTTATTAGTACATAAGGTGACGTTTCGGGCCGCAGCCCTTCCTCAGACCTTTACTAAAGGTCTGAGGAAGGGCTGCGGCCCGAAACGTCACCTTATGTACTAATAAATCCACATTCGGGAGCATCAAATGGTGTGCAGATTTTCTTTCTTTTGTTTAGCCGTATCTTTAATCTAGCACCCTACCCAGTTTTTTTTTTTTTTTTTTTTGGATGTGCGTGTTCCTTATTACCTTTCATAGACTATGCATCAACCTATAGCTGTGTGTGTGTGTGTGTGTGTGTGTGTGTGTGTGTGTGTGTGTGTGTGTGTGTGTGTGTGTGTGTGTGTGTGTGTGTGTGTGTGTGCGTGCGTGTGCGTGCGTGCGTGCGTGCGTGCGTGCGTGCGTGCGTGCGTGCGTGCGTGCGTGCGTGCGTGCGTGCGTGCGTGCGTGCGTGCGTGCGTGCGTGCGTGCGTGCGTGTGTGCGTGCGTGAGTGAGAGAGAGAGAGAAAAGGGCAGAGTGGGATAAAGTGATCTCTTTTGTCTCTACAGCAGGCCTATGTGGGTGACAGTTTAGTGTCAACTCAACATACCTTTCCCTGTTGCTCCTTTGGCAGCTCTATTTTCACTTTCACTTGTTCCTTATATTTCATACACGACCCCCAGTCTCCACGTCTCATCTTCCTGTTAAAAGCCTGAAGTTGCATGCTAGTGTCACATGACTAAAAGAGCCAATCCGTAGTTTGTTTTCCAGACAGACTGTCGAGCAAGAAATGATTAATTTATGAAGACAAAATAGTGTTGCTTTTGACAGCAATTGTCAACAAGTATGTATTTAGTTTTAGTCATAGTCTCTCTGTCTAGTCATTTTAAATTGTTTTACTAGTCTATACATACAGTAAATAGGCCTACCATAAGATTTTAAATTAGTCGGCTGAATCTAGTTTATTTTGAGTTTATTTTGTCAACTAAAATGTATTTCGCCAGGCCTCGATGGCATCTACGCAATGGCAGATTTCACACAAGGTTGCATGCTGAAAATCACAAAAAAAAAAGAATTGTCTTTGCTCTACTGGATCACTACAAGTCCCTTTTAGTCAACCTTTTATTTGTGGACAAAATTGTCCATACATGTATTCATTCATGTTTTAGTCATCATGGCTATTTCTATTTAGTCTCCATCAGTGGAAACAAGGGTAGTCGACAACGGAACTGCCATAACTCTGAGGTCCTGTTGGTCCGAGCATGCGCTGCTCCCGGGCCTGCGGCTATGTTTAGGATCAGGGTTAGAGATAGCCAGTAATCAGTAATTTAAGAACAAGGGAAGAACCTTCGGACTTTAATGACACGGCACCGTCGACAAACCATTGCACAACACTCTTCTTTGATTGACTCCCTTTTCAATTGTTATTAATTAGCTTTAATGTGGGGTGTTCAGGTGTGTATGGAGAAGACAGATGGGTATCAGGTGCAGATCTCCTCCATTAGCGGCCAGAATGACCACGCAGATCCATGTCAACCGGCCAGAGCGGGTAATCCTGTTGTCTGGAAGCGTTCCATGTGGTGATCTCTCCATGGGCAATGCCTTGGCCTTGCTCGACCTACTAGCCACTACATCAACGGTGCTTACGTGCATGCAAGCACTTGGACCAAGTATAGTCACCACAACTAGTAGAATTTGAGAATTTGAGGGGCGATTCCACTGGTCCCAACAGAGATGTGTAGGATCACGGTTAGGGTTTGAATTTGACATTTAGAAGTCATGGTTTATCAGTTGGATATGGTGTTAATTGTGGTTTACAGTTACCTTGCATGCCAGTTCATGCAGGGAAAACATGTTTTGGTTTCACGCTTATATGGATAAAATGGTTAAATCTATTAAAATGGCAAATGGCAGTTGCTGTTTTCACAAGTATAACAATCCTGTGTCATTGTGTGTGTTTCTGTGTGCGCTCGTGTGCGTGTGGTCTGCTCTAGCATTACAGTGAAAGCAGACACATGCTACTGATAGTAATGAATGATGGATTGTTATGCAACGTAGCGATCAAGGGATTTTCCTAACATTAGGTAGGGGAACACGAGTGATTGGTTGGTCACTGTTCTGATACTGCATGGGGATTTTCCTCTCATTAGGGGAACACCCATGATGGTGCATGCATGGGTGACAGAGCTCATTGACTACTAGTTCCAGCGGTGGAAAAAGCATACTCATGTGTAAATGCATCAATAACGTATTGCAATGTATTGTAGAACTACTCAGTTACAAGTCTGCTATTCCATTGAGTCCAACCAATCAAAATGTACTTAAAGTAAAGTTTTCAAATATTTAAGCATCTTTTTAAAACCCTCAAGGAGTCAATGACCACTGGTTGAAAACCACTCAACTAGGATATAACATCACCAACACAAGTTAAGACACAAGTAAGCTAAATTGTAACTTACTGTGCAATCAATGGAGACGTTTATAAGAGAAATACTTCACTCTTATATTATGTCACAGTCTTGTACCTTCGCCTTTTCTTGTGTTTCTTGTGATTCTTTTTTCAAAGCCTATACAGTATAATTGCTAATGCTGTATAAACACTGATTAATGCAGGATTTTTATCTGAATGACTTGGAGTAAATTAATATAAAGTGGACTAGTTGGAAACTGCCTGTCAAAGTGCACGGTCATCATTCAGCTCTGAATTCCCTGCATGAATCCTTCTTCTAAAGCGAGGATTTTGCCGAAAAAATGCTATGTTCCATCAATAAACACACCCTGGGAATCCTTGAATTCATGCAGATTTCAGGCAACCCACTGGGGTTGTTTAAGTCTCGACCTATGTCCCAGTAGCTTCCCTCGATCAGTCCCATTAGGGAAAGACCAAGGTCCTACAATCTGTTGGAAGTACTCCAGAACTACTCTGCCAGGCTGGGACGTACTGTAGCTTCTGTGGCATGGAAGGACTATAGGCTCTATGGGTCAATTACACATGGGGTGTGTAATTGATAGAAAATAACTCATTTGTTGTGTGAAGTACATCATCTGGTCTCACTCCACATAGAAACACACAAGCAAACAAACAAAATATTGTTGATGATCAGAGAAAAAGAGGTGGACGATATAATATGCAGAATGTATTGTACAGAACAGCACTGCCTGGTGTACAGTACACACACTACACTGGTATCACAAGTACAGCTTATATTGTTGCTATAATCATGTGATGAATGTGTATTGTCGCTGTCAGACAGAAACATTTTATTTATTTTTTGTAAATTACGACAATGCAACATGAGTTTGTAGGTGTGCCATTATCTGGTTTTTACATTTATTTTTATTCTTTAAAAAAATCTTCTTATTTTTATCGTATTATCTTATTTTCAGAATCACTGATTTCCTTTGATACTACTGTCACTATATAAAGTAATAGTAATGCCAGCCAACACATGGAGGTTGGCAGAACGTTCAATGAAACACCCCAGACTCTTCTCCCTCGTGGCTCTCAAACTAACTAGAATGAACTTTACATTGCAATCATACTGTAACTACAGATTTACTCCCAAAGTCCCAATCTTCCGCCATAGTCTGCAACCTCTCCTCTTCAGACTCCATACCACTTTTGATAGCCTCAGCAACCTTAAAGGCTAAATGTATATGTACTTTAGATTAGCATTGTATGTAAGGAATAGCACTGTAGTGTATACTCAAACTTTCACAGTCCAGATATTCTGTTAGACAGATGTTAGGCTTGATTATGATTACTACCATATGTTCTTGCTCACTGCAAATCCCTCTGGATTAAAAAAAAGTTAGAAAATTCAAAATAAACACCATCAACGTGATTAACGGCACCACATACAGTAATCTATAGCCTGATTGCCCATGTTGCTTGATTACAAAGTAATTATGGTAGAATTTTACAGACATTTGTGCAGTGACATCACTGTGGAAACAGCTATTTTTACTACTGTTGTGACACTATAAAAAGTCAGTTTATGCCTGACAGCAACAATATTGTCCATCGCTTTTCAAATCAATTCTGTTTGAATCAACATATCACCAAAACAACATTCATAGCATGTCCTGATTTATCTCATGATGTGGAAATAAGATTGCATTAAAAACATATTGAAGTACGGAATCATTAGTATACCTTATTCACAGTAGATCTCATAACATGTTGGCCTGTAATAATAAGCCTACAGTATATGCTTATGTAATTCCCTTTTCTAGAGTTAATCTTCAACTGTCTTTGGTTTCCATCCCCATTTGTACAATGTCACTCAGGATAAGTTATATCCTGACACATTTGAATGTGAGTACGCTCAACAGGACAAAGACCACTGTAAAATACAATCCATAGTCCCAATCAAGTAGAAATGATAGTTTAAAAATATAGATATATTGAAGATATACTGAACATATGTACTGTCATTAACATATGTACTGTTGTTGATCATACTGTAATTGGATAATATATGGCAAAATATTCCAGTTACATAAATTAAGGCACTCTGGAGTGCAATTAAGATTTTCTAGATATGCTACTTATCAAGAATAAATAACCATAACAGAAAATATGTGATACTTTAAAATGAAACAAATCCAACAGATCTAATTATGTAGTTATCAGGTAGTAATCCTTTCACCCGAGACAAAGACCATTCAAAAACACTTTGCTGAAATATAAGATTGATGAGTTCCGTTGTACAAACTAGTTCTACTGTATTCTTAACTCAATATGTTCCACCGTAGACTTCATACACACATACCAAATGCAGGCTCTGTGTTCTGTCTGTGTTTGATGGCTGCCTCAATGCTTTTCCAATGGGATTCACATTTGAACAAACATTATGTTTGGCTAGATATGCAAATGTTCAAACTAGAGATCAGCAGATTTTTTTTTCTTTTTTTTTTGTTACCTGCAATTACCTGTATTGTAGTGTGATAAACAACTTAACCTCAGCTTATTGATTAAAACAAAAACCTAAAATGACTTTTGTAGTGATAAGCAGTTATAATTCAATAAATCTGAATGTTATGGTGAATCTGTCAAAGAGTTTAATTAATCCATTTTATCTATCCACACAACCACCAACAATCCGCTGCAGGGAAGCAGGCTTACAACCTGTTGCTGTGTCGTGTTGTGAGCTGTTAGAGCGTGACGTATCCATCACTCATTCCCATGCAGTCCTGCCGACTCTGATGCCAAACTTCTCATTCTCATTTGCCTGTTGTTAGCCTAGCAGCTGGCTTCTGGGTCCTACTTCTATACTATTTTTTATTTTTATTCATTTGTTTCTGTTTTAAAAGCTATAATAAGCCTATAGATACATGCCATTAATTTATTTCCAGCATTATTTCACCCACGGCTTATCCAACATTAATTCATTTTATATTCCATTGACCCTCACCAACCCTAAACTGCGCTTTATCCACGGGTAAAAAAAAGCTATGTTCAAACCATGTGACTCCCACTGGAAAAGCATTGAGGTGGCCATACTCAGAGAGAACACAGAACATGTATTTGATACGTGTGTATGAGACTTCGAAGTACAGTAACGTCAAGTCTGCATAAAATGTTGCTCCCAGCTTGAAGATAGTTGTCTGTATATACACTATATACTTACAGTTGTGTTTGACCTCAATATTAGCCACAAACGAGGTAAGTGTGTTCCGGCCTGTATGTCTTTAAAAAACAAAAACAAGACATTATGTATGACCTGCACATCATTAATCCAGTGTGTCTTATGCTATTCGATAAAGAACAGTTTTGTTTCCTCTAGTTAAAGCCAAGTAATCCTTGTCATTTAAAATGTTTTGTCGTCCTCAATAATCGCTTTTGTGTTAAAGTGCTGTACTGCTTGCGGGTGAGAGGCGTCCTTTCTCTCACAACAACCTGCAACCTTATTTCTGCCAGGTGCCATTGGCCTTGTTGATGGATATCTCACTCCCTCCCTGCGATGGCCGCTTCTGCGCCGCCTCCAGGTCGGTCTTCATGGCCGACTCCACAGCCTCCACGATCGGCGGTGGCTTGTCCTCCTGCTCCGTTTCGCGGTGGTAGAAGTAGTTGAAGTTCGAGACGATGACGGGCACGGGGAGCGCGATTGTCAGCACGCCGGCAATGGCGCACAGCGTGCCCACCATCTTGCCTCCCATGGTGACGGGGCACATGTCCCCATAGCCCACCGTGGTCATGGTGACCACAGCCCACCAGAAGCCGTCAGGAATGCTGACGAACTGTGTGGTGGGCTCGTCCACCTCGGCGAAGTAGATGGCGCTGGAGAAGAGGATGACGCCGATGAAGAGGAAGAAGATGAGCAGGCCCAGCTCGCGCATGCTGGCCTTCAGCGTCTGCCCCAGGATCTGGAGGCCCTTGGAGTGGCGCGACAGCTTGAAGATGCGGAACACGCGCACCAAGCGGATGATGCGCAGGATGGCCAGCGACATGTTCTGGCTGGAGTTCTCCTCCGGCGTGGACACCAGCTCTGTGATAACCGTCACGAAGTAGGGGATAATGGAAACGATGTCGATGATGTTCATGAGGTTGTGGAAGAACTCCCGCTTGCTGGGGCAGCAGCAGAAGCGCACCACCAGCTCGAAGGAGAACCACACGATGCAGGCTGTCTCCAGGATAAAGAAGGGGTCCGTGAAGGGCGTGGGCTTGCGGGTCCGCGAGGGCCCGCGGCCCACCGACGCGTTGTAGGGCTTGACCGCATCGCCAGGGTAGTACGTCTCCCACTCCTCACGGAACTCCGGCAGTGTCTCCATGCAGAAGATGAAGATGGAGATGACGATGACGAACACGGACACGAGGGCCACGCCACGGGCTGCGTTGGAGCTCTCCGGGTACTCAAACAGCAGCCAGAACTGCCGGTAGACCTCGTTGGTGGGCAGGGGGATGTCAGCATCGGGGATGAAGCCCTCGTCCTCGCGAAACTCCCCCATGGCCTCCGCGCCCAGCTCGTAGAACACAATCTCGTCGGAGAACACGTCAATGGGGACGTTGGCCGGACGCCTGATCTTGCCACCCGACTGGTAGTAGTACAGGATGCCGTCGAAGCTGGGCCGGTTCCGGTCGAAGAAGTACTCGTTTCTCATGGGGTCGAAGTAGACCATCCTCTTCCGGGCGTCTCCGAGCAGCGTCTCAGGGAACATCTCTAGCGTCTTGAGCTGTGTCTCAAAGCGCAGGCCAGCAATGTTGATGATTACCTGGCAATTCAAATTTGCAAAAAAATGCAAAATTACAGTTGGGACAGACATTGTAATTGCAGCTTTGCCCTCTATGCTCTTTGTGTCTGCTATACCTGACAAACTACTGTATGTCAAAACGTTAGTGACTCCCATAGCCACAATGCAAGAGTAAACGAGAACAGAAATCTGGTACTGCCACATATAAGCGTGGAATGCCCCAACTCCCTCCCTCAACAAGCGCCAATCCAATGGGCCTAAAAACCCAACTTTCAGCATGCCAAAGGGAGAGGAAATGATTACCCCCACCTCCTTATGACACCATCTTTGTTGCTCTATCATGTCATGCTTATCAACTGATTACCACAGAACCTTAAATGTGAATTCCAGGCTAGAAGGCTTTCTTACCTTTATTTGCAAATTATTTTTTTTCCAAAAAAGGTCCAGTTTTTATTTTCTGAAAAAAAATCCTTATGTCAAAGTGTGACTGTCAAAACAATTACAGAGAGATAATACATAGCGAAATATTGCATTTTGAAGCGATGGGAATGCTAAATCTCCGGTAATGGAATCTATAATGGAAACCAGGGACCTTTGTCAGTGATCCCATTTGTTGTGTGTCTGACTCTACCCTCAACTGGTTTCATTTGTGTCTGACTGTACCCTGCACAGATTACGTTCATGTCTGACTCTACCCTGTTCTGATTTAATTTATGTCTGACTCTACCCTGTACTGATTTCATTTGTCTGACTCTACCCTGTACTGATTACATTTATGTCTGACTGTACTCTGTAATCCAACCTTCTGGTCACCGTCGTCCAGCCCCCGCTTGTCCACAAACAGGTCCTCACAGCACTCCTTGGCCAGCCGGTTGTAGATGGCCTCACTTTCCTTGGTGCCCTCGCTGCTCAGCAGCAGCTTCCAGTTGGTGATGATGCTCTCACAGCTGTTGCGCCCACGCCGGCACGGCGGCGCCGACGCCTTCAGCGCGCTGGGCACCTCCGTGGGCACGGCCAGGGTGTGCACCACGGAGGGCGAGGCAGCGGCGTGCTGCGGTGTCGACACCGACTCCCACGTGCAGGAGGGCACAGGGGAGTTGGACGACGGGAACGCGTGGGACGACTGCGGCACCTGGAGGTGGTGGCGGTGGTTGTTGTTGTTGGCGGGGTGGTGGTGGTGACGGTATTGCTCTGGCGGCATCTCCAGCGAGAGTGCAGTGGTCTCGGTGACGTGGCGGCTGTCCACCTCGTCCTCCGGGCTCTCGTCCAGGCTCTCAAAGTCAACGAGGGCCACTTCCATGGCGCTGCTTTAGAGACGGCCAGAGCTTATAGGGCCCCTGGGGCCCCGCGGCTGCACCACAGACACACACGTGGGACAGGTAATGATATCGACGCTGGGTTTGGCAGATGACAGCGGGACGAAAACCAACAGCCCCCCCACTGTTCACGCCTTTTTGTTGTCCTGCTGTAAAGTGGGAGACAGCGAGAGACAGAGAGAGAGAGAGAGAGAGAGAAAAAAGGTTAGCCTGTTTTATGTCAATGGCTAAGGAATAGGACTGTGCCAATTCTCATCAGGTGACTGGGGAGCACGTCATCTGAGTTCTGATGTCCTGTATCATGACCTCTTTGTTGAATGCTAGTCTCTTTGGAAACCGACAGTGGATGAACGGGCGCCAGAGCTTATAGGGCCCCCGGGGTCCCTCCGCTGCACGGAACACCACAGACGCACACACGGAACAGGGTATGATGATAATCGAGGCTGGGTTTGGCAGATGACAGCGGGACGAAAACCAACAGCCCCCCCCCACTGTTCACGCCTTTTTGTTGTCCTGCTGTAAAGTGGGAGACAGCGAGAGACAGAGAGAGAGAGAGAGTGAGAGAGAGAGAGAGAGAGAGAGAGAGAAAGAAAGTTAGCCTGTGTCCTGTCAATGGTTAAGAATTGGCACAGTCCTATTAACTGTGCCAATTGTCATCAGGTGACTCGGGAGCACGTCATCTGAGTTCTGATGTCCTGTATCATGACCTCTTTGTTGATGCCAGTGTCTTTGGTAACCGACAGTGTATAAACGGGGGCCAGGTGAGAGCGGAAGGGGGGAAGGGAAGACAGGATGGAGGAAACACAAACTCAGGAGGGTTAGAATATTTAAGAAAAAGTGAAGTGAGGGATGGAGTAGTAAAACGTCCAAGTAAATGTACTTTGTTAGCTTGGGTTGCCAGATTCATTAGTTTGGCATCCAGTCCAGTTGTAATGTTAACCCTTGGTCGTTGTTCTTATACTTCTATTGGTTGTTAGTGTTTTCTTTCTTGACCACAACATGACAGGATGGATGGATCCTTGTTTACAGGCTATGCTATACTTCAGATTATTATTTTGTTAATAACTGCTTAGAATGATGCCATAGGTTATTGCTTTACCTGGCTGTGATCCTAAGACACTCCACTGTGTCTCTGCATTCTGTGATCCTATAGTTTACTGAGACACTAAACTGTCTCTCTACATGCTATGTGATCCTATAGTTTACTGAGACACTAAACTGTCCCTCTGCATTCTATATGTCCCTATAGTTTGCTGAGATGCTACGCTGTCTCGCTGTGTTCTACGTGAAACTAGTTTACTGAGACACTTAAACTCTCTCTGCATTCTATGTGGGACTGTAGTTACTATACTTTATGCAGGCATGCAGTGCAATACAATACAAGAGGCCGCTTGTTTCCATTGAGTCCTTATGTAACATGTACTCAATTCATCAAGAGTTATTATGCCATTCAAGAATAGACTGTATGTGCACAATTTGACACGCGCACGCGCACACACACACACACACACACACACACACACACACACACACACACACACACACACACACACACACACACACACACACACACACACACACACCTCGATGGAAAGAGAAACAGAAGTGCACACACTCAATTATTCTATTGACCCCAATACGTGGCAGTGTAGGAGGTTGGTGCAGGGTAACTGGGGCTCTGCATACATTAGTGCATAATTAACGCATCCATCGCAGCCGCAGCGCAGCCACAGCACAGAGAGAGGTCTCTGTCTGTGGTCTAGATGCATGGCAGTCTGCTTCCATCTCAACCACTTGATTTCCTTAACCCATTCAATCATCTGATGGGTACATACTGTACATGCAGTAAATGCACACATACACACAGTTCGGACATTCCTTGGTAGTCTTGTTAGTCTGATGGGTGCATACTCTACATACAACACACGCACATGCCACACACACACACACACACACACACACACACACACACACACACACACACACACACACACACACACACACACACACACACACACACACACACACACACACACACACACACACACACACACACACAGTTTGTACATCCCTTGTTAGTCTTAATCAGCACATCGAATAGTAGCCAAATGAAAACTGATCTGAGGTGTGTGTGTGTGTGTGTGTGTGTGTGTGTGTGTGTGTGTGTGTGTGTGTGTGTGTGTGTGTGTGTGTGTGTGTGTGTGTGTGTGTGTGAGAGAGAGAGGGAGAGAGAGAGAGATAAATGGCACATTTATCTAGAACCTTATCCAAAGTGCTTTACATAGATTGTGAATTACATTCACACACGCACGCACGCACACACGCGCGCACGTGCACACACACACACACACACACACACACACACACACACACACACACACACACACACACACAGCAGAGGAGACTGATGGATGGTGGTAAAAGGACTGTAAAACCTCGATAGCTCGACATTATGTGAAGAACAAATTTAGGACCACTGACTGACTAATCAGCCAGAAAACAGGTAAAAGTACTCCAAAATGTACTATAGTTTTAAAAGCATTTAGAACAGTTTTAGATTATCCTTATGTGATTCACCTGGACAGAACGGGATGACAGATATAACAAAAACAATGTAAGTTTATACTGAACTGGTTCAGAGCTCACAATGACCTAGGCTACTTTCTCCTGAAGAACAGATATCAACATGGCGCCAGAGAACTCAAACAATGATCGCACAGTAGTAATGATAACCAGTTTACAATCACAAACAGCGAGGACATTCCAAAAACAAATAAGGTCAGGATGAACTTTATGTGATGAACAGATGCATTGACACGATGGCACGTTTCTCAAAGTAGCAGATCTACAAGGTGCTAGTGCGACCCAGTTACAATTCCGTCATATACTGTATGTGACATTGTTTGCAATAAAGAATAACAGGAAATTATCAAAGCTATCAGAGTCCATGCAAGGCACCAAATGCATATCGAGAGAAATTAAGGGTTCAGACTCTGGGGAAGCCTGGGATCAAACTGTGAACCTCAGGGTTTTCCCATTCGGGCACTCTAACCCTGGGCCACTGTCGGCGTGCATGTGTGTGTGTGTGTGTGTGTGTGTGTGTGTGTGTGTGTGTGTGTGTGTGTGTGTGTGTGTGTGTGTGTGTGTGTGTGTGTGTGTGTGTGTGTGTGTGTGTGTGTGTGTGTGTGTGTGTGTGTGTGGCGGGCTAATGCCTGCAGATGTTTAATTAAAGACTGCAGGCAGTGACGCCTCACTGTGCCGAGAGCAATGCTAATGATGACAGAGACACAAACAGAGAGAGAGAGAGAAATTGAGAGGGGGATGCTATCAAGTGTGTGTTTGTGTGTGTGCTTGATTGCACATACTGTAGTAAGTGTAAAGAAAAATCATAAATTAACCAATTGATGGGTCAGATGGGTCAGATAGTTTTGCTATAGTTTTGCTTGTGTTTGTCTTTGTTTATCGTTTATGTACAATAGTATTACTACGATCTACTCTCAATGTTGTGAGCGCCTCTATACCTCTACTGTCTTGAAAGGGCTTGATTCAGTACTTGGATATTTGACATTCATTTTATCTGACATGCCCCATATACACTACATTATACATTTTATTTCATTATGTTTACTGTTCTCATTTTTCCTCAAAAATTATACAAACAAATGGTTGAAGTTACAATGGGTTTGTTTGGAAGGGAGGTGCCTGATAAAATGTATATCAAATATCTAAATACTGAATTAATCATCTTAAACACTCACAGAAGCTCACAAAAGCCAGACGTTAAAATGACCCCTGGCTTGCTTGAAAGTGCAAAAGTGGCTGTGTATTGCCTCAAAATGAACCATTTAAATAGTGCTATGATTTATGATTTACTGAAAGTCTTTTGTTTTTATCCCCAATCATTCACGGCACCGATCCGGCAATGTGGATTTGGACCCAGTAAAGGTCTGTTTTAGTCAACTCTGACAAGCCTCTGGGTCAAATGGAGACAGGAAGGCTGTGATCATAGGGTGGAAGAGAAGGAGAGGAAAATGAGAGCTTGTCAGTTTGATCAGTGCGTGGGTGGATGAAATGAAGACCGGGTGACATCGTGAAGAGAACACTGTCTTTTACACTCGCAATTATGGCTCGACAGAGGTCTCTAGAAAGAAAACGGCAAGATGAAATATCAACTGAAAACACGAAAGACATCAGAATCGATTTGTGACCGAGGCAGGTGGCACGTCGGATGGTAAACGAGTCCCGACTGATCGTAGCGGTCGCGACTGATGGTTTTACGATCGATTGGCTGATGGACCATCAGTCCAGACCAATAGCCTATTGGTGGGGCTCTTCTTCACCGCTCGATACCAAACCTAACCCTAACATTTAGCTCTAATCATAACCTCAAAACAATGCCTAAACCTAATCTTAACCCCCAACTGCTATCAGTTGGGGGTTAAGGTTAGGTTTAGGCAATACCTGCTGCGACGGCTAGGATACCTACCACACCGCTACCTAGACACCAGGCATGCACAACACAACGTTTTCAATCTCTGCTCATTTCCTTCACTGCTAGGTGAAGTGAGAACTTGATGGCACAGAGGTGAAATTCATTGGAAACATAAATAAGCTGTCTGGCTCGTGTTTGTGTTTTCACAAATATTATGTCAACTGCAATATGCATTTTAGCCAATAAAAATGCCATCAATCAATCAATCCATAAAACTCGGAGGTTGTAAATATGTACCGGATACATTAAATACAATACTTTAGATTGAGATAAAACTCAATGTTACTGTATAATTGGTGGAAACTTGACTTTTAAGTCAAAATGGCTGCGGAAAATGGCATAAACTTTCATGAAATGAGAGGATTAGTGAATAATCTAATGGACAAATGTTAATTTGTCCTTCTTCAGAGACAGTATTATTTTGTTCCCGATCCCAAGAGACTTTACTCTATCCTCCCCATGTCTCTCCTTGTTTCCTGTCTACCTTACTGCAATCCATCCATAAAGGCAAAAAAGCCCCCAAAACATTGCCAAAATCAGCTTGCAGCTTGTTCCCCATGTTTTTTGGAGAGCAGTAACAAGAATACAGGCAGGAACGCTTTCCAAGGGTAATCCAATAATTCCAAAATGTACTGCACTGTTCCAAACATTGGATCCTTTGATTCCTCTTATATAGTCTTGATGAAGCGCTGAGGTCACAGAGAGCAATAATAACTTCCTCTTTCACCAGGCTCTAATCCGAAACATAAAGCCTAATGTAATAAAGCTAATTGAGCTGATGGTGCCCTACATCGAATCAATTAAGTTAATCTTTAACATGCCAGATAGAATACACTATAATTATATACGTGTGTGATATCCAAATCTATAATATATTGGCATAAATATTGCACAC
Source organism: Benthosema pterotum (assembly GCA_039105355.1). Lineage (NCBI taxonomy): Eukaryota > Metazoa > Chordata > Actinopteri > Myctophiformes > Myctophidae > Benthosema > Benthosema pterotum. The sequence continues at coordinate 13,066,465 of CM076968.1, read as the reverse complement.
ACAATTATTACATGCACTTCAGACACATACAGTATATTGTTTTTTTGCAATGCAGTGTTATTTTGCGATTATGAATCAATTGCCGATAACACAATAGCAAGAACATTTCGGCCATTTCAAAATAGTTCATCTACAAGCTCTACATAACTTTTGGACTTTTACTCAAGTACATTTAGGGCGAGCCCTAACCCATAAACCATTCACTCACACATTCACACTCCCAAGGCCGGAGGAAGCCATGCAAGGCGCCAAAATCAGAAGTAAATAAGGGTTCAGACTCTTGCCCAAGGACACTTCGACACTATATCCTCCGGGGGAGCCCGGAATGTGTCCCCTCTGCCGCCACTGCCACCCACTGGTTGTTCTATATGGCAGTTATACTGTAGATACGTTTACTTCTTTAAAAATTAAAGTAATACATTAGGTGGAAGACGAAGCCTTTACATGTGACGTGCTCCTGTGTCAGTACCAAGAAATTAGCATAGCAGCCGACAAAATATATCTGTGTTCAATAGGCCATTATACACAATCAACAAGGATTTTAACATGGTGAAACACAACTTGATGATATCATCATGTTGTGTTTCACCATGTTTTAGCTCTTTTTCTGAGAGCATACAAATGTTGAAAATTGTACAACTATGAGGTATTTGTACTTTACTTGAGTATTTTCCACATTACAAATAGTACTATTACTTCTACTCCGCTACATCTCAGAGGCAAACATATTGTACTTTTATCTGTGATTCTAAATTTATACATTTAAAAATGTGTGAACAGGACTTTCTGTATAATGAATTTGGTACATTTTGATGCTACCAGGCATAAAATTCCACTGGATCTCTAATCTTTTAGTCCCTCCATAACATTTTAGTCTATATTTTTGATTTGTTGACAAAATTGTTGGTACATTTAGTCATAGTTTTAGCCATCATAGCTATATTTTTATTTACTTCATCAGCTAAAAATGTCATTCGACAAACATTTTTGTCAGCAAAATCAACACACATCACTCTGTGATCTGACACACACACACACACACACACACACACACACACACACACACACACACACACACACACACACACACACACGTCCAGACACAACACCGCCTTACCTTGCTTCTAGTCGGAACACACCATGAGAGAATCCGAGGCATTTGTCTATGGAGAGAGATCGGTGAATGTATCGCATACGTCTCCCACAGTAGTCGTTTGCTGTATGTGTGTGTGTGTGTGTGTGTGTGTGTGTGTATGTGTGTGTGTGTGTGTGTGTGTGTGTGTGTGTGTGTGTGTGTGTTCCTATCCTCAGTATCCTGCCACCTCCTCATCGGGGATCAGAATGGCTAATCTATCACAGACTACACTGGGGGTAACCCAATCTACACAGAAACCAGAGCTGTGGCAAAGGCCATGCGAACACGCACGGAGGCAGACATACGCACGCACACACACACACACACACACACACACACACACACACACACACACACACACACACACACACACACACACACACACACACACACGCACACACACACTACCTTGAGAAAATGGATACTGTGTACATACAAAAAAACAACTGATTTTTACGCACAGCTGTTTTGTGTAAGCGATTTCAGGCTAAACACAAACTCTATATTCTCTATTTTGTTTCTCTCTCTCAATTGGTCAGACAGTCTGTCTCTCTCTGGGTATAATGTATCACTGTAGGTAATCAATGTACAGTTTGTATTAAGCATTTTGGGTCTGGCCTAGGTTTTCTGAAAAACTCCTATTTCTATTATTTCTACTGCCATGTGTTGTACTTGCTTATTCTGTTTTTCTGGATCAGTTTAAAGATATAAATGCCTAGATTGTAAATAGAATCCTCTCACAAACTACATCCGATCCTTTTGGAACTCTGACACACAGGCTCATTTTCTGCCTTGAAAAGCAACATTTTACTTCACTGTCTGGCCAACAGCTACACATGCGGCCGTTCATTCCATAATAGGCCATCAATCACCCGGCGATCTGATAGTTTACGGTGTGCTTAAGGCCTCCTAGGACGGATCGGTGAGCTTTACAGCTTTAGATTTCTCCACGCTTGACTCACTTACACCGCCACATGCACGTGCACACACACACACACACACACATACACACACACACACACACACACACACACACACACACACACACACACACACACACACACACACACACACACACACACACACACACACAGGCCCAGGCCCCCCTCTACCATATCTGCCTTACACAATATCTCTAAATATTAATGTTTTACAACTCCGTTGAAGAGTTGGATACAAAAGGAGAGAGACAGGAGAGACATCTTATACACATGCACCCATTCTGCCCTTCATTGTTCAAGCAGGTCTCTCTCAATGCGGTGCTTGTCGGCATCGTCATCATCATCAGTGAATGCTGCCCTGATCTCTGTCTAAAAACTTTCTCAACTGTAAAAGCTTCTCCTAAACTGTGCTTAAACTGTCCTACAACTTCACACCCGTGTCGATGCATTCATTATTCAGGCGTGCGAGTGAGTCCTCTCTGGCTAAATGCTCAGAACGGCTCCAACGTCGACGGCCTGTCGACCATCATTCATATTGTATTATTTGAACGATGAATTGAACATAGGGATGCATAACATATTAAATTGCATTTTTGTTTGTCTTTTATGCTTGTTACACAAAGGCAGATATGACAAAAAACAATGATATTCCATACAAGCCGAATGATTCATATCCTTGATAGTTTTAAATGTCAGATGACCAATATATAACAAAAACTAAATTAATTCAAAAGGCTATTGACTAAAGCTAAACCAAAATTTGCATTCAAAACCAACACAATTCTCGCTACACAAGCAGAGGAAGGGAAATAATGCTATTGTATAATGCTCCTTGATAACAAGTTTAACAACCATAACAATCATTTGAATAAAACGTTGTCGTCACCTTCTCTGAAGTACAAACGGTGTTGACATTTCTGACAGCCTCTACCATATCTCCCTGTCCTCACCCTGTAAAAACAGAAAAGCATCGCAGGCATTTTGGAGGGCCGTTCCGGTTCATGTTGATGAAAGGTTGCCTAATTCAGGAGTGGCCAACTTTGAAGAGGGAGTGGGCCACTCGTATTTCAGTCCAGAGAGCCACATTGCGAATTTCATTCCTAACATAAAGTTGATATACAAGCTCAGAGCTTGGCCTAATTTTGCTATATTTGAATTGAAATATTGAAAAGTAACTGTGTTTATAATTTCAAATGCATCTGAGAAGTAACTCTTTTATAATTTCAAATGCATCGTTAAAGGTAAGTGATTTGAAATTCATCATGTAGTACCAGCCTGGTGCACTAGGGGCGCCCAAGAGTAACTACACTATGTGAACCTGCTGCTCGATCCTGATTGGAGGAGAATTCACCCTCCACCTGGGGAACTTTTATTAGCTCCTCTGCTAACGTGGGGGAGGGGGAAACTCCATATATGGTCTGCACACCTTTTAATAGAGCATTTTAACAGATTTTTTTTGGGTGATATCTGCCAAAAGTGAAATCACTTCCCCTACCTTTAATTAGTTATTACAAGTTATAATGTTAATTTCATAGGAACATCCTGGGGTGGAAAGTAAGTGCTTCTATACTTCTCAAGAGGCATGTATTGTACTTTTGCTACAGTTATTTGATGACATTATAGTTTATTTGTAGATAAAAAGATTATTATTATTACTTGAGTGAACAGAGCAGGCGCAAGTAAGTGATCAGTGTGCGGTGGTGTGCGGTGGTGTGCGGTGCGTGGTGGTCGTGGACGTAATTGGGACCTCAATTAAGCGGAGCAGGCACAAGTTAAGCCGTAGGTGCCCAGTGGTGCTGTAGTGCATGGCTGGCGGTCGGCGTCCCTCAGGGCACTTCAATTGGCCTGTTTGGGTGATAATTGGGACCTCAATTATGTCATCACCATGCAGAGGAGCTGCAAGGAGCACAAGGAGAAATGGAGATTGAAAAGGAGAGGAGGGAGGCGTAGGAGACTATGACATAATGGTGATTGGGAATAATAGGAAATCTTTTATTTGCTTTATATATATTTTTATCCCCAGGATTTTGCAACCCATTTTTATCACCCAGGATCAATTCCTAATCTGATCCTGAGCTCTACACAGACTGGGCTCATGCTTCCTTAAATGCATGAGGAGTCGCTCCACCTTCTTTTCACCTGACAGGGGGGAGTTTCCCTGGTTGGACGTAGAGCGTGGAAGGAACACATTGTTCCAACCAGTTCCAGTCCCCTCCATCAGGTGCCCCTGCTGGCCAGGGGGAGGTAGTTTAGAGCCCATGACCTTCTAGCTGTAAGGCGACAGCACTAACCATTGTGGCACCGTGGCCCCATAATAGGAAATATTATGCAGAGACTTTACCATGAAATGTCTGAAATTTGAGCGATCACGTAATGATGAAGTAACTATGAAACCTTAATAATTCATATTATTAAGAAAAGTACAAGTACAGTATGCATTCTGCCGAGTGCTGATCTAGTTTTTCCTGCAGCCGTTGCAAATCGTTCAAAGCATCGGCAGGATCCAACCTGCGGCTACTGGTACTACTCCAAGTAAAAACATTTGAGTCTATTTTCCTACTAGTGGGCATCAGTTAACGTCATCAAAATCTATTGCTGGCTAAATGGGCCCCTGACAGATCCTCTAGCAGGGACGGTATTCTCTCACACGGCCGTAAATGCTTTGAGGGGTGAGGGCCGGTAGGGAAGCTTCTTTATGAGGTGATTTTTATGATGTATCCGACCCTCTCATGAGTGTAAATGCATGGCATGCAAGCATGCTGGAGGATGGAGACTGAAATGGCTGCGAGTTGTTACAGGACAAGTGAAATGACTGCATTCATCACAATGATGGGTACTGTACGGCAATGTAAAATGAAGGTGAATATAAAGTAGTGTTTCATTATGGGTGACGAGTAAATATCTCCCCCTTTGTTTTGTTTTTTTCCTATATTGAAAAATATAAAAAAAAACAGATAAAAAAAAGATTAAAATAATGTCATAATTTACAAAAGTCTTAGCTGCATTTAGCTCCTTTATCCAAGGTGCTTTACACATCTATGGCAGCAGACACCAGCACATCGGAATTTTGCCCAAGGACACTATGACATGTAAACAGCTGGGATTTGAACCGCCGCCCATCGACCCACAGATCACTGGACGACCTCTGCCTCTGCCTCCCCCGTGAACCACAGTCCACCCATTTCCACTGGTTTTAATCTGAAACATTATACTAACTGCAGGCAAGCTTTTACGAGGGGCCTTCATGCAGGCAGAGAGCTGCGATTACAGCCATGGTCACTAAACACTTTAGTCAGACTGAATTACCAGCAGAGTAGCAGCCAAGTGGTCATTCAGTCAATAAGCCTCTAAATCTAAACTGTCTCAAATGGAAACGGAAACATTGAATGAGAGGAGAAAGCGATTAATGCTAACAACAAAGGATTCAATTAGGGTTTTTTTTTTAATGAACAGACAAATGTACTGTAGGCCAGCTTAGTCATTATTCTACCAATGAATAGGGTGTTTTATATTGTACGAAATTATTCAATTACAGTGTTTTTGTGCAATGGCATGACACAAGAATAGCACAACTACGGCAGATCAACTTTTTATCCATGTGTCAGTAATTGTATATGTTACTGTGTCCGCTACACTCCCTTTGCAATCCTGGGGATCTAGATCAAATTAAATTCAAGGTCAAAATTGAAAAAGAAAGAAAAAAATCACACTTGTGTGAAGTGAGCAGCGCTCTCATCATACATCATCGTCATTTGTCAACCTATATCATCGTGCTGCTCACGGGTCAATCAATTATGTGCTCACTGCTCATACAGACAGAGGGACACACACACACAAAGCTGCCTATAGGAGCGGCTAGCACTGCTCAGACAAAAGTGAACGTCATGATTCAGTTTGTACAGCAGCGTGCATGTAGCAGTTGTGTTGAAGTGTTAATGGAACACTGGTGACAATGTGCCCTCCAGCCTTGGTGGCAGAGCACACAGCATACGACAGCTGGAGAATAGAAGTGCTAAATGTGGCCTGCATGGGGCCTCATCTGGCCCCCCAAGAGACAGGACCAGCACTATTTTTTGACTCACTATTAATACATGGGGGATCACGACAACCAGGAGACACCTTTGATTTGATTTGAGAACACACACTCGTGCACGTTGCATGCGCATGCACATATGCATAGTACACAAAGTCACCAGATTATGCTGATCACCATGTATCGTTATGGGCATAGAAAGATTGAATCTCCATCATTCAACATTTCATGGTAAAAAACAAAATGAAATACTGTCATGGGTTCCTCAAAGTAGGGTCCGGAGATCTATAGGGGTACTTGAGGGAGTTCCAGGGCCTAAATTAGACATAGTTAGGACCCTTATGGGGTCCTTAACTCAGAGAGCGTACAAATGGAACAACATTAACCTGTTAGCGTCCGTAGACTAATGCCATGAAATTGATGTTTCACAATGACTGCTAGATTCCTCACTTTATTATGTTTTCAATTAGGGGCTAATAAATGTCGATTTGGGAGTCCTTGACATGAAAAGGTTTGGGAACCACTGCATTGAGGGACCCAAAAACATCTGTCTACGGTCTGAAAACACGTATTCTTGACCCAGTGTTTGGAGACGGGTAGGAAAGCGCACACTGGACAATACAGACATGGCTGATCTGAAAATATGCCATCTCACACTGGACAGACATCAAGCTGTAGCACACTAACCGCATGCTAACCTTGCACGTTTATACATGAACAGATGTTTGGAAGCAGATCATTCCACTCCTCTCATAGATGACCAGCTATAAGTCCGGCCCATCACAAGACCCCCGACGACCTGTACGTGTGTGGGCATGTGCATGTGTGTGTGTGTGTGTGCGTGTCCATGTGTTACATAAATACCTCCTAATCTCCTTCCAAAAGTACTGCTGAATGATGCCATAAGCCTGCTGAACCTTTCGTAAACATCGACACCTTCCTGTATGCTTTGATGAATGCATTGTTATAGATAGACAGTACAGGCTGCGGAGTAGCCCTAACTGCTCCCTGCATGTGCTGTTTTAGTACACACACACACACGCACGCACGCACGCACGCACGCACGCACGCACGCACGCACGCACGCACGCACGCACGCACGCACGCACGCACGCACACACACACACACACACACACACACACCCCCCCCCCCCCACACACACACACACACACACACACAGAGCCAAAAGGATTATGAAGAACAACAACAACAATCGCCAGCAACGGACTGTTTGTGACAATGCGGAATGGCAAGCTTCTGAGGTGACTCAAAGCCGGGGGGCTATGGAATGAATACCATGCCGAAAGTAATTCGTACTGTAATTGTGAATCCGTAACTGTAATTGTGCTCCGTGTCTCTGCAAAATAAATCCAGTATTAATCAGTATCTGTAATTGTTTTCTGTATATCTGCAAAATAATCTGTGTCAAATTTTGCATGTGTAGAAAACAATTTGTAAGTTTGTATTTGCTGTTTGTATCACTGCAAAATTTCACAGGTGTAGAAAACAATTTTGCAGTGGTGAGGTTTGTATTTTTTGTATTTGCAGCTTCAATCACTGCAAAATCATTTTGTACCTCTGCAAAATAAATATTGTGTTCTGCAACTCTTGTGTTTTGCAACATTGTAAAAGTATTCGGTCTGCGCAACAACGACTGCGGCGACATCTGCTGTTCAAGTACAACACCACACATCTACAGTTTGAAAAAACACAAGTCAAAATTTTACAGATTTTGGCAGTGTCTTCACTTCACCGCGAAGAGCCAATCAGCAGTTGGCTTACTCAGCAGTGCAATATGAGATCCCATTGTTGGGAAGTACAGAGGTCTAATGGCGGCTGTTCTATAGCCCAGCACAGCTTTAGTGATCTTAAACCCCTTTATTTTAGATTGTTTTGTGTAATAGTAATGCATAAACATTGCAGAGACTTTAGACGTTTCTGTACAATGGTTTAAAACTGCACAAGGGTATGCTTAAAGTATCTTATTTAAACAGGGACAAACTCGGACTGCAGTTTCTGCCCCTCAATGTCGCCCCTCCACCCTCTGACAGCTATGTGATTGCTGTGCTAGCACACAGCATTAGCATAACTATAGCAGTTCTGACAACAGCTATGTGATTGCTGTGCTAGCACAGCATTAGCATAACCAGCAGTTCTGACAACAAAAGAAGAACATTTGAGGAAAACTCCACTATTTATATACTATCGTTTTGACAGATACCATTAGTCTGTTGGCTTGTGTATAATCTAAATATCAGATAAATGTGCATTAGCAACGATATGTTTATAATCAGTGTTATTTTAGCAATTCTAAGCTAACACACATATAAGACTTCCGGTGGTGGTCGCTTCAAAATAAGACTACTCTTTATTGTTTTGAAAAACGTTCCATTTGCACACTTAAACGAGCATTCATTAAACAACGCACCATCATATTTACAAATAGGCCTACTGTGTACAAATGCATGTATAAATAACAAAAACGTTATAAATACATCAGTAACATAAAATGATATCTCCATGGATACATCATACAATTCACTGGTAGACAGCTCGGGTTGCCATGTAGTGCCATGTAGTTGAGGGAACAACAAGCAAACTGGTCTATTCAAACGACTGTTACAGCTATAGTAATGATTCATAAACGGTTTCATTTTCAAGGCCTCGCATTCCACATCCCCCATCCCTTGGGTTTAATGACAATTCTGGCTCTGGGACCAAAGGTGTAGCGTCATTATGGCTGCGCGGGCCATGGCCCAGAATTAATTTGCTGGCCCAGGCTGAGGTGCTTGGACCAAGCCAAGAATTCAGGGGGAATGGGTAGACTAGTGGGGTATTCGGGAAACTATACATTACAATGACATCAGGAAGGACATTTCCAAGGTGTTAGACTGCTTGACACCTCGCCCTTCATTAATTCAGCCTTTATTATGAAATGGGTCAAATCCTGTTTTGGTCCTGTAGATTGGAGGTGTCAAGGGTGGTCTCCAAAACAACAGAAAGTGCTAATGTAATGGCCCATCACTATTTCCACTAAAATCTGTTTTACTTGCCTGGAGAGGCTGGAGGATAAAAGGTTGCTCCAAAACAACAGAACTCACTTTATAGTAATTCTATACTTGGATTGTGTCATTTATTCACGTTTTATTCACATTTCTCTTAATTGTACTACTAATATTATTTAGATTACATTGCCTCTTATCCTTACTGTAACTCAGAGTTACACTTACACATCCATATCGGGTCCATTTGGAGGGGGGTCCCTGACCCCCCTCCAAATGGACATAAGAAATAAGAGTAGCCTTCATAGTATTGAAAGAAGATCCATTTGCATTACAGCGTTTAAATACACCTATTATATTTCAGTGTAAAATACTTAGATAAAAACGTTATCAAGAACATAAAATGATCTAAATTGATAAATAATAGACTACTATTCAGTAGGCTTGTTGAGCTTTTTAGCCCCATTGTAAATCAGAGCTACACATCCATGAGGGCCCATTTGGCTCCCAACTATTCATTTAGAAATGGAAACTCCCCCAGTCACCCCTGGGGGGTCCCCTGGACCGAGGATATTTGAAAATAGCTTATCTGCAAGTGTTGGTTGCTTACATGAATAGGCCTATCCCTGTCTAAAGCAGTGATTGATCCTGATACAGGGACCCCCTCCCCTCCCCCCAGGGTCCTTAGGGGTAGGGCACACCCAGCAGAATGTGTATGGATGTGTAACTCTAAGTTACAATAGAGATAAAAGGCAAAGTGCACTAAATAAGCATTGATTTTATAATATAAAGTGGGCGTCCCAGAGCCAGAATTGTCATTAAACCCAATGGGGGATGGGAGTCCTTGAAAATGAAACCGTTTACGAATTACGAATTACTATAGCCAGGGGTGTAGTGGAGGGGGGGCGCAGAGGGAACTGCGTCCCCCGGGCCCACTTCTCTAAAATATTTTTGGGGCAAAAGGGAAAAAAATCATTAGCATTGTGAAATACATCTTAATGACATCATCAAGATGTGTTTCACCATGTTAATGAGTTTCCTTTTTTCTGAGAGTGCACATTTGTGCACTCTCAGAAAAAATTGTAAAATGGGTGGAATTTTCCTTTAAGAGGCGTCCCCCCACTTCTTAAAGTACCACTACAACACTGACTATAGCTGCAACAGTCATTTGAATAGACCAGTTTGCTTGTTGTTCTCTCAACTACATGGCACTACATGGCAACCGAGCCGTCTCCCAGTGAATGTATCCATGGAGATATCATTTTTATGTTACTGATGTATTTATAACATTTTTGTTATTTATACATACATACATTTGTACACAGTATGTGTAAACATGATGGGTGCGTTGTTTAATGAATGCTGAATGTTCGTTTAAGTGTGCAAATGGATCGCTTTTCAATACTATAAAGGGTAGTCTTATTTTGAAGTGATCAGCACCGGAAGTCTTATATTTGTTAGCTTTAATAGAATTGCTAAAATAACACTGGTTATAAATATATTGTCGCTAATGCACGTTTATCTGATATTTAGATTATACACAAGCCAACAGACTAATGGTATCTGTCAAAACGATAGTATATAAATAGTGGAGTTTTCCTCAAATGTTCTTCTTTTGTTGTCAGAACTGCTGGTTATGCTAATGCTGTGCTAGCACAGCAATCACATAGCTGTTGTCAGAACTGCTATAGTTATGCTAATGCTGTGTGCTAGCACAGCAATCACATAGCTGTCAGAGGGTGGAGGGGCGACATTGAGGGGCAGAAACTGCAGTCCGAGTTTGTCCCTGTTTAAATAAGATACTTTAAGCATACCCTCGTGCAGTTTTAAACCATTGTACAGAAACGTCTAAAGTCTCTGCAATGTTTATGCATTACTATTACACAAAATGATCTAAAATAAAGGGATTTAAGATCACTAAAGCTGTGCTGGGCTATAGAACAGCCGCCATTAGACCTCTGTACTTCCCAACAATGGGATCTCATATTGCACTGCTGAGTAAGACAACTGCTGATTGGCTCTCCGCGGTGAAGTGAAGACACTGCCAAAATCTGTAAAATTTTGACTTGTGTTTTTCAAACTGTAGATGTGTGGTGTTGTACTTGAACAGCAGATGTCGCCGCAGTCGTTGTTGCACAGACCGAATACTTTTACAATGTTGCAAAACACAAGAGTTGCAGAACACAATATTTATTTTGCAGAGGTACAAAACGATTTTGCAGTGATTGAAAGCTGCAAATACAAAAAATACAAACCTCACCACTGCAAAATTGTTTTCTACACCTGTGAAATTTTGCAGTGATACAAACAGCAAATACAAACTTACAAATTGTTTTCTACACATGCAAAATTTGACACGGATTATTTTGCAGATATACAGAAAACAATTACAGAGACACGGAGCACAATTACAGTTACGGATTCACAATTACAGTACGAATTACTTTCGGCATGGTATTCATTCCAAAGGGGGCCAAAGCCAAAGCGAACGGCATTCAATCATTCTGTACAGTATTGTAGATCATAGCGACCTCGGGGCCAGGTGAGGTTCTGGCTGCCCACATGGAATTGAGGGCATATGGGGGACGGCCTGAAAGGCCCTCATGGGCTGTGGAGTGTCCACTGTGACATGTTGGGAGAATTCCTAAGGGTCAGAGGTCAGTTACCTTCCTAACCATCCGGCGACGGCGTCTCAGGGGCTCACGTTTGCCTGTTCGAACCCAGGCTCCCTGAAAGTTAGTGTCAAAGTGTCCTTGATCAAGATACTGAAACCCTAATTGTTCCTGATGTGCTGATTTGGTGCCTTGCATGGAGGGTGCCTTGCATGGTTTCCACCGATATGTGAATGTGTGTGTGAATAAAAATGCACTATGGTGGGTAGTCATTCTGATCTAGACTGTCAAGCGCCTTAGAATGAAGGCACATATAAATGCACCATTTACCACCTGCCCATTCACAGTGATTCCAGGGTATCCCCCTGCACATGGTGTAATATTCCAGCGGCAACAAAGAGAACAAAGCAACAACACCACGCCACCAAGTAAAACTCAGAGGAGGGCCCTGTCAAGCGTGAGAAAATGACACCAGAGTAGGTCATATTATTCTTGGAAGACTCCACCTGTCAAGTCCACCATTATATGTATGCGATACCAGAGGTGTGAACATTAATATGTTAAAAGGATCCCTGATATAAAACAAATCATGGAACACAGTGAATCTGTCAGGGAACCAGGCTAGAGCCCTGGGGCTGGCGGAGAACATCATGGCTTCTCATGAGTGTGCCATGCATGGATCAGCCGTAATCACATCATACTGTATGCTGTTAAACTGCCAGACAAAGTAAGCTGGTCAAATTGACCATCAGACTAAAAACCTTAATATGAGTGCTTAAAATACACGCAATACAAATATGTAAATGGGATATGGATGAGGCACATACTGTATGTGTTTGCCTGGTCTTTCCCAAATGGACTGATCAAGGGTAGCTACTGGGACGTAAGCCGAGACTTGATAAACCCTGCCTGGGGATATGATTTTCGCCGGACCCGAAACACCTAGCTAGGATACATCATAGGTGTATCCATGTGATGTCTTTTTACTAGTTATGCACTAGTTGCGTCACTTTATCATAAAGTGACGAATCCCTGAATCTACAAGTGTTTGTGCTTGTGTTTCACTTGTCTATTTCACTGGAGTACAGTATTCGCATGTAAAAGTGCAAATAGCATAGAATTGCTGTATACTTAGGGGTGCACGAATAGAAAATTATGACCAATATCTGGTCTCCGATTATTGCAGGGTCATATCTGCCAATTTCAATATTATACAGAGGACCACGATGCTGGTCAAAACCGAATAAAAAAATCAATATTATTTCTAATACTGATATGGCATTTTTTATGGCCGATAGGGCTGATTCCCTTTATACTACCAATTATATTGTGCATCCGCATTAATGATGGGGATGCACAATTAGAGCAATCCGTTACTCAATTAGAGAAATCGTTTACTCAATTGGAGTAATCATTCACTCAATTAGAGTAATCATTTACTCAATTAGAGTAATTGTTTACTCAAGTACTTTTTACAACAAGTCTCGCAAGCAGAGTAATACAAGGCGAACGTGCGCATGCATGCACACACAGACTCACACACCAATTATTGTGTGGGATGACATAAATGGGAGGGCTTCCGTGAACCTGTCAGCCTTTATTCAGTTCTGATGTAACGCATCACCCCCCCCCCCCCCTCCCTCTCTCCCTCTCTCCCTCTCCCTCTCTCTCTCTCTCTCCCTCTCTCCCTCTCTCCCTCTCTCTCTCTCTCTCTCTCTCTCTCTCTCTCTCTCAGTCCTGTGAGTCATCAGTAATGATGATGATACATTTATGTCTAATGACCGGGCCACTCTGTTCTGAACATCACAGTACACAAAGAGGCAGACCGAAAGAGCTATCACTGCTGCTGCTACACGTGTGTGTGTGTGTGTGTGTGTGTGTGTGTGTGTGTGTGTGTGTGTGTGTGTGTGTGTGTGTGTGTGTGTGTGTGTGTGTGCGTGTGTGTGTGTGTGTGTGTGTGTGTGTGTGTGTGTGTGTGTGTGTGTGTGTGTGTGTGTGTGTGTGCGTACACACACCACCACAATTGGAAATGGGTTTTGCAAATAGCCAGCCATGTCCCTATCTGACCTAGCCTGGATTCTTACCAGAATAGACTATACAAGTGAATCAGTTATGGGTTACAAGCTCGTGGACACGTCGACATGGCTGAGAGCTAGAATCGTACAATCGCTATAAGTCTGAGGCCCTTTGGTTAGAGCTGGTTTAGTTCTAGATTCCTGGACCAAAACAACCATTTCATTTTCAGTCAAAACACTATGAACTGGTTCTATATTAAATGGGGTATATTAATCAGCAATCTGGACGGACAGCTATGAACCTGGGGCTTGGGTCCATGATGTCGTAGCTCTGATGCAAGCATGTCGCCTATTTGGACTTTTGAGTTAAAAATGGCATCCCCAGACACTGCTTTTGGTTTTACTGAGGTTAATTAGAGTTAGGTTTAGGAATATGTTTAATGAGGTCAGGCTTAGGGTTAACGTTGGGTTTAAACATAGTTTTAGGTTTAGGTTCCTGGTTTGAGGACTTCATTGTTTTGGATCATACAACTGTATGTACGTACGGTATATAAGTACAAGCCAACGAATATTTGCATTTGCGGCACAGTCTCAGTAATGGTGTTGTAATACAAATCTGAAAGGTATTTAAATGTAATATTTAGGTTTTTCCTTTTGCCTAATTTGGTTACCCTTGTGGTGGAGTATTAGTATATGGCTAGGTTTAGCCTTAGGTATAGTTTTGCAGGAGTTAATGTTAATCCAGAGTGATTTACATTTACATTAACCCATTTAGGCCTGACCTAAGGTTTTTGAAAAACGTGAAATATTTATATTTCAGCATCAAATAAAGTTAATTATGGAATACTGTACATACTGTACAGAATCCAAATATGGATTCCCGGCCTGGTAAGCATGGAATACAAACATGGTACATTATATCCAAGTTAATGTGGATTATACATAAGCTCAGGACATAACAATATAACAACTAAGCTACAGGAACAGCCTGTTTTAGGCATAGCTGTCAATCACAGCGACGCCACACGGGCCCTAGATCACAGAGGCTTCTGGGAAAATGAGTCCCATTAAAGTGAATGGGGTGTCTACAGCACTAGTTTGGCGATGGTCCAAAGGTAAAGCAAACAAATTTCCGGGAGTGAAAGACATTAAATAGTGCTATAAAAGCAGTTAAAGTGTTAATATGAGTCCATTTGGTTCAACGTATGCAGTACACTCCCAGAGGATAGGGAATGAAACACTGGAAATTTTACTGTGTACAAACAAAGGTTTCAGCTGTCCTCGTACATGTGCTCTCTCTAGAATAACATTTTCTCCTCATGTTTAGATATATTTCAATCGTGGCACCCCCCTCTCCCCTCCCCCGTACGGTGCAGGATTATGGCCATCTCATTTACATAAAAAAAGATCACATTATTTTTTAGAGTCCTTTTTTGTGCCACTTCCAGGAGAGGGGGGAAAAAGGCCATCTGCTCAAATGGGCTGACCGGACCGTGTCATTACATCTCACTAATCATGGGTTATGCAGAAGCACGCGTGCATGCACAAACGCACACACAGCAGGAAAGAAACACCCTCGCCATGATGAGTGGGTGTGTCTCTGCACATCCGCACATCTGGACAAATGAACTCACAAAGTGCAATCCCAAATAGATGCTATACCGCTCCGGCGGAGAGACCCAGACACAATCACTACACAACAGCAACCACTAGTACAGTACATACATGTCGATCCGAGAAACCAGCATGTTAAATACGACAGTCTGTGTATGAAATATGAAGGCAAAAATACATCTCAACTGTTCTACTCTAATGGCAAGCACACTCATGTTAAATATACTAAACATGCTGTCTTTAGGTGGAGAATTGCCAGTTTTATGGACAACAAGTTTTTTTTTCTTTAAAGAGGAATTTCACCCATTTTCAACATTTTACTGTCATTAATATACCTTAGAGATGTAGTGTGGACATAATGAAAAAGTCCTCCACATTCTGTGTTTTCTAGAAATGGAGGTCTGAAAAAACATTAACATGGTGAAACACAACTTGATATCATCAAGCTGTGTTTCACTGCTGTGTTTGTTTGTTTTTTTTCTCCTTTCTTTCTTTCTTTTAGGACATTTTTTTTTCTGTGTGTGTGCAAATGGAACCAAATGGACCTGCTAGGGTCCATTTAGTTCCCATTTGTGCATGGAAACAGCATGAATAATACATGAAATCACATAGAGGACAGCTTTAACAGTCAAGAACCGCCCTATAGCAACTCCCATTGACAAATTAAACTGATTGCGCATGCTGTCATCGTAGCCTATAATTCAAACCCATACTGTATTGTATGTGCTGAAACTTTGCTTGCGCCCAGAATGTGAAACAGGGCCGCTGGGGCCAGGGACATGTCACTGATATCAGCCACTAATAGGTCCACTGGGAGAGTTGGACATGGGTCAGAAAGCCGCTTGTATTTTGTTAAATAGATAAGTGGTCACAGCCTGAAGCCATGGGATGCATGGGAGCAGGTGGGAGGTCTGCGTGTTTGACCTGATGAAATGGCGTGTGTGAGAGTGTGGGGGGGGGTGTGTGGGTGTGTGTGTGTGTGTGTGTGTGTGTGTGTGTGTGTGTGTGTGTGTGTGTGTGTTCTTTAGACTATGACAGTGCCAGCAATTAGGCTTATAGTCTATATTTTATATTTCAATGTCGAGTCAAATTCCTGGTTTCTGTGCGAAATGTTATGCATTGTCAAGACTGCCTCTGAAATACTAAAGCAACAGGCTGAAAAGGACACAAACAACATCACAAAATATCCTCCGTAACTAAAGCCTAATGACAGTGGTGTAAAACTACTTTGAGAAGCAATTCGGCATAAGAAGACATTTACATAATTGTTTCTTATAAAGAGCAATAACTAATAGCTTTAAAAAACTGCCAATTGCTAATGTGGTACTGACAATATTTGGGTTACAAAATCAGCTTGGCAACAAGGCACACACAGAACAAGGGACAAGACAACATTCACAATAATGGTCATTGTTTCTATTGTATCAAACCAATGTTTATTTATGTAGTTTTAGTCATAGTCTACTTTTAGTCATATATTCGTCACCTGATTTGTTTTGCTTTTAGCCTAGTTTTAGTTGTAGTAAATAATATCAGTTGACTTGTTTTGGCAGTTTGTTTTGGCCTTGATGGCGTTGCAATGCCTGCTTCTACACTTGGTCATGGGCTGAAAAAAACAGATCTACAAACTCACAATGCATCACAGCCATATATAATGTTCAGAGCAACCTAACATAAAATTACTTATCTTTTAGTTCTATTGGATCCCTTCTCCACTAGTTGCCCCCAAACATTTTAGTTTAGTCTTTATTTGCTGACAGATTTCTTTATATATTTATCATAGCTTATTTTAGCCTTTAATTAGTTTGTCAGTGAAAAAAAGTAGTCAAACATTTCTGGTCATGTAGTCGACGACATTAACAATTAACACTGGACAAGATCACAATATCCACAAACACACCGGTGTATAATTTTCCATGGCATCAAACAAGCAGACCTACCTCTGTACCTTGCAGGAGTCTAACTCGACACGTCAGAACTTCCTCACATGGTTCAGGGAAGTTTTCCCATATTCTGGGCGATGACGACAACGCCGGTGCATTCTGCCTGGCTGGTGGAGCGAATGCTGCCACGTTGCACTGCTGGAGGAAGCTGCTGGCTGTCAGTGTCACATACCCACCCTCCGGCATCAACCCGTCCACAGAAGGCACAGCCGCGGATCATGGAGGGCAAGGTATACCCCTGCCAATCAGTCATCAGGGCACAGATGTGAGGCTGCTGCTGCTGACAGGACAACAACAACAACAACAACATTATTACGTTTTTTAGGTTGGCATGTTTCCCCGCGGCGGCATTGGAAAATTGAAAACACATGAAAGTCTGGCCGCTTGTTGCTGTCCTTCAAAGCTGTGTCGCTTTTACCACCACGTGGGGAGGGAGTGGGCGAGAGAGAGAGAAACAGACAGACAGACAGAGAGACAGAGAGAGAAAGAGAGAGAGAGAGAGAGCGATAGAGAGAGAGATTAAGTGGGATGTTTCGTGACCTCCACGGGGGGCCCTTAAGCCTTTACTGGCTGCGTCACTCACCTCTTCCAGCCTCTGTCTCTCTGCCACTGCAGAAAGAAAGAATGAATGAATGAATGTCTTTATTGAAGACTCAAGGTCCAATGAAAGACCCAATTATAAACATACATTATATACAGTATATATATCTTACTGTATATAGGCCTACTGTATATACAATATAATAAAAACAGTCTTTTTCAGCCACATCCCCTAAGGCTAAAGGAGTATATCTACTAGTGCCGGCCCTGATCTACAGAAGTTACTTAACTATTATTCACAGACCCATCCAAGCGATGAAGAAATGCATCAATCTATATGCATTCTGTTCTGAAGAATAGGCTGAAGAGTACTGACTCAAACATTTTACTTTACTTTATTTATTTACTGAGAGCAGAGGCAGTCATTATTATAAGATACTCTTATACGGTACCTGGAGTAATAGATGCTTGTCAAAACACATTTTTGCCAGCACATTTTTATAAAGAAATAAAATTAATATTACCCACATTTTTTTCTGTTTATCATTTGGCCCCTTGGGGAAAAAATATAAAATATGTCCACCACTACTCTAAATAGAGTGATGTTAATTGCTTCTGATCACATAGTGAACTCACATGTGAGGGTGTTTGCCTGTGCATACATGACACTGTCTGTTGATATCATCATCTGTCTTCTGTTCCGCAATAAAATGTTGAGGTCATAGCATGAATGCAGTGACAATAAATGTTCCTCTCCACTAACGCCATTCTTTTCATATAAATATTCTGGACATTTTGGCATATTCTTTCTTGTGCCGCTTTGCCGCGCTAGTCTGTCTTCTGGTTCTATTCATCCAAAACCCATAGATTTTCTTTTCCCATAGAGATTTCCAAAAATATGTATATGAATAGTTTTAAGCCTCGAATCCAACCATCCAGGATCCTGCATGGTTAATCATCCAGGACCATAAAACAGATGAATCCATCCAATCTAAATAAGTCTCCCTACTCCTAGGGCCATCTGTATGGCACAATCTGCTCAATGGGGGTATCTATTCTCTTCCATATCCATACCTTACAGCTAAATGGAAATGTGTCATTTTTACGACAGGCTATGTTTCAAATGTAAATGGGGAAATAACTCAGCAAGGTCGAAAGCAGTCTTGGTCTGTATGGTATCTACATACAGAACATAGAGACAAAATTAGCATCAATATTTTTCACCCAAACATTTAGCTGAATGAACTTTCATGAAACAAAACACTTTAACAAAAGCTGGGGCTTCAGGATCCTGGTGAATCATGACCATAGGATAAAGGTATTCATTAAAAAATGAATTGTGCATTTTGTGTGAGTGTATCACTCAAAATCCCCACTAATTATTCACCAGTTCACCTAACCATAAATCCAGAACCACCAGAGCCTTTTGTGGTGGTTCTGGACAACCATCTATAAATGCATCCAACAGTACATTCCCTGTGGTGGTATGGAACATGTGTCACATTTGAAGTCGGTGGGGCAAACAGTCCTTTAGTAATATGTCAGACATACGCCGCACGTGCACTCACACACAAGCATTCATTGTAAGATTTCTGTCTCTGTGTAATCTATTGACTGTGTAAGTCTCAGACAGTCTTGATCCTGTCATTGACCCAGTTATCGCCATCACTGTACAATATACAGTAGGATGAGGAATGTTGGGATTATTCCATGAGCATAAATAACAAACAATGTTTGTTATTTATGCTCATGGAATAATATGGCATTTTTGGGGCGACTCCTTATATTATAAGGAGTCGCCCCAAAAATGCCATATAGGTTCTTCCTTGAGAGGTTCTTCTTTGAGCTCCTATAAAGAATATAGTTTGTAGAAAAAAGAAAGGAATCAATTTTTACCAAGGGGCTCTTTGGTACAACTGGGTGACCATCACAAAACTGATTATTAAAAAAAAGACAAGACCATGTCACTGCGCAACATGTAGGTGCATTTTTTACCTTTCCCAATGCATTAGCCACAAGGTAAAAGAATATAGCTAAAATTACAGTATGGTGAAAAATGCTTGTCAACTACCTTGGTAGTGACCTTGTAAGTTCCATTGACAGTCCAACAGGTCCAACATACCTCGATGTTTCTTGAGGTATGTCATGGATGTATTATAAGCTGTTTCATGTGACATGTAATGTAGCATTGAGTGTATTTTATTTCTACTTCTTGGCCAGTTCCCACCTGTAAAAGAGACTGTGTTTTTGCTGATTAAATAAAGGTTAAATAAATACAACAATGTATAAAGTCCAGCAGAAGAATGAAAATTACTAAACTAAGTCGAAATGTAAAGCACTTGACCTCACTACTCTCAGCATGTGGCCATTTCAATCCATAAACTACTGGGGGGTTGATGGACCCAGCTTGGATCGCTGCTGGATATCATCAGTTAATTTAAGCCAGGGATCAAAAATGTTAATTGTTTCTCAACAACAGCCCACATGGATTAACAACAGTAATCTCCATGCACTCTCACTATTTTGGCAGACAATCCCTGATAAAGCCATCCATAAACTCTTGAACTTTCAAAAGTATGTTTTTTTTAAGCCATTGATCCGGGGACCACCATTGGTCATTGAGAGGGTTCCAGGTGGTCTCTAGTTAAATAGTGGAAGGTTTTTAATCAAATTACCAGTAGACCCATATACTGTAGATCTTTACCTCTATAGTGTAAATTGAAACCAAATACATTTGCCTGTTATATCTAGAAAATTGTGGTATAGTTTTGGGTCTGAGAGACTAAATGTCATCAAATAGTGGTCTGTAAATAAAAAGCAATATAAATAATAGGCTTTGGTATCAAAATTGTTGAAAACCACTGTTTTAAACTATAGAGAGATAGAAAATGGTACAATACTACATACTGTAATAAATTGGCTATACGTGGGCACCCCATTGATACTAGTGCAATTCCTGGGAGTCCACTGAAATGGTATGACCACACATATTGGCACATATAGGCTACCTGACAGATGAGCAGGATCAGAGAGGATGGACAGTGGGAATAGGAGTCCCCCTACAGGCCCTAGCAAGCATTACAGCCAGTCTGTCTGACACAGACTTGCTTTGTGCTTTAGGACAGAGCACAATGTCCCAGAGACTGACCCCAGACCGGGAGAATAGGCTGCCCACTTGCACTCATAGGCTACTCAGGATAGTGCAGAGACCGGCACATGTGTGTTTCACACCAGAATGATTGCTATACTGTTGTCTGTTATAATGCTTCCACAATAACTTGGCCCTATAGTAGCCATGGTTCACATGATGCTCGACTCGTAATTATTGGTCACGTGTCATGGCAGTCATGCTTCAGGACTAACTTTTGGCCCATGTACCATTCTGTTACCAGTTGACTCTACTACAAACGTAAAGATAGCAGACATAACTTAAAGGCAACAACTTCAAGGAGCCGTAGAAACCCAATTCAAACCAAGGGCTTATGAAACGCGTGGGTTTTGTGGCTATAACAACCGTGGAGTGTAAAACTGTAAAAGTATAGATGTTGGAGTGAACTTACTGTACCATGCTTGCTGAGTGCCTTGTGTTCACTTTGCAGCTGTGCTGAGGTCGGAGGGGCACCATGACTCATTCGGCATCAGGTGAAAAGTGAATTACTGACTTGTAATTCTATTCTGATAGTGATGTTTGTTAAATGTTCTTTTAATTGTTTGGAGAACATTAAAACATTTTTTTCTTTCTTTCATTTTTTATATAAAAGACCACAAGATGTTCACAAGTGTGAAAGTTGTTTATTAACAGAAACAATAAATAATAATAACAATAATAATAATAATAGCTTTTTATCATAAACTATTAGTAATGGTTGCTATTTCAACCATGGGGACAACCAGTGGTCTGGGTTCCAGGTGGTCCCAGCTAAAATGAGCAACCAACTAGACCCAAATGGAGCATGTAGAATTAAAGTAAAATTACTCGTGAAAGAGTTAAATTATTGTTAAACATCTACGTTACTTAATTTACATGATGTCTACACCACTAGAGACTGTACAAGAATTGTTATTTTGATCAATGTTCAGTCTATGGTACCAACATCGAATACAGCATGGATTTGTGGACAAGAAACAACAAATAAACCAAAAAATCTGTTTAGGGTCTCGGAAGCTAAATCTAATTAAATTGGTATTCCGGCTTTGGCTCAAAGGTCAAATGGATATGACAAACGTTGACAACCACTCATTTAGATTGGAACGTGAGTTCAAAAGGCTATATTCATTAGTAATCCTGCACATGCTGCCAGACAGCCTAGTGCTAGACTAGATAGCAGCAGTTATAGGATTCACAGTAGGCCTAGCTTCGGAAACCCACACGTTTTATCTCCAGTAACTATAGTCAACTTGCCAGAATGTAAATGCAGACATGTCGAGTACACCAAGGTTTTATGTTAGAAATGTTGAGTAGGGGTCCCCAGCAGTTAGAAACTGCCGGATGCTAACTTGCATATGATAAGCAATTTTCATAATTGTCATTTATACCATGAACAAACTATCAAAGGCAAAAAAGCCAAAATGTCATCATGCTTTCTATAGAATGTGACCTGTCTAACTAGGGTTTTTTCGTAATTTTGAATCCATTCCAAGCATTAGTTTTGCACCAAAAAAACACTCCTTGTGCTTGAGCCAAAAACAGCTATAGCTTTGTCAGAAAATTGTGATAAGGTCAGCACATTTGGGCAGGAAGCCATGTCCGTTTTTAGGACATGGCTACCATTAGTTTTCCAAAAACTAATGGTAGTTAAAATAGATTCAGCATCATGAAACCCCCCTATTATAACATGTCACGTCACATGCTACATAAAGCAAGACAACATGCTTTGCTTTTTGGGTTGTAAATGGTATGGTCATATATTATTATGGTAGTTAGCACGCAACAGTTTCTGCATACTGCAGGGACCCATACTCAACATTTCTAGCATGAAACCTTGCTGGACTCAACTGGACTCACAGTGGGGCTCTATGAGTCTGGTCTCTGGCAAGTAGACTAGAGCCTGACCTTCATGCAGCCTCCATCAATGCTGCTGCATCCACTCACTTTACTCACACTGACACTGACTCTGTTACAGTAAGTCAGGCCTGGACTGGCCACTTGACGTACCAGACATATGTCCAGTGATGTCCACCAATGAACGGACCACGCAATCCACACAAGCCACAGTCAGGCCCGATTTTTTGACCCGAGTCCAACCCTGCTCCATTTTGCCTTTGGTCTTTTCACTCAGAGCTGATGCTGCTGTTAGCACTTCCCTGTAGTCCACTCCTCACATTAAATAATATGAAATCTAGGCCACGGGGAAGATGTGTGACACTACAAAGAGAATGGAGATGCTAATATAGACCACAGAGAAGTGGGAGACATTCACAGCCACATTCACCGCCTTAATGCGTAACCACTTGAAACATACATAGCTTGTACTAGATAGAGTATGTCTAAATGTACTGGAGTAGAAAAACTACAACGTAGTTTTTCCGAGTACGTTGTACAAGTCTACAACATACTTTTACCACTATACAATAGGTGTTCCATTTCTTTACAAATATAATATGTATCATATGTATCACTGTGTAAGTGAGGACTACGCAAGAAGGTACGAGAACTTATTTTCACTGAGGTCCTCTGTCTATGGCAGAGGAGAATGGAAAATCTAAAAAAAATGATTACAGTTTTCTCCACATTATTTGAATATCCTATGCAAAATTAGTAGGGATGCAGCGATATGCAAATTGGCCGATACCAATACCGATGTTTAAAATAACAATTTAAGTGATAGCCGATATTGATACCGATATATGATTATTTTGTTTTTGTTGTTTTTATTTTTATTGTGCCAGGGAAAATATAGATCTTCAATGCACAAAATTAAAAAAATCTATGCTTATATCAACAAAAATAAACATTGGCTATTGCCATTGGTAAATGTCGGTTTTATTTTTACCGTTATTGACTGACAACGGCAAATATCGGCCAAATCAATATTTGGACCGATACTTCGGTTCAAATAAACTAAAAAATACATTTGCATAGGTCTCTTCATCTGAAATCTATACTCCATTGTTGAGATGGTGTTACTCACCAAAACGAAAAAAAAAAAAAAAAAAAAAAAAAAGAAAAGACAGAAAGAAAGAAAAAAAGATGTAGTGCATAAAATATATTATGTAAAAGGCCTGAAAATGAGATTTCCATCTATCTTGCCGTGAGCCAGGAGCCGGTGTTACAGCTGTGCTACGGCTCTCAATCCTCCTCTTCCTGATTGGTGCTAATTATTGATGAGAGGGGAAGCAGCTGGATGATTAAAGGGTCTGGAACCAGACCAGTGCGTCCCACCCTGGGGACAGAGGCCCAGAGTCACCCTGTCTTCTTCACATGCACAGTAACATTCAGGTTTTTATTAATAGGCTTAACAAGTGCTTTATTGCCTTTAATCTGTTGCACTACTGTGAGTTGTTGTTTTATTGTCTGTTTTATTTATTATTGTTTATTGTTGTTAATGTAATGCCTCTGGATGAGAGGGAAATAATGATATATCAACATGCCTTCTGTGGGTGTATATACTGTATATATATATATATATATATATATATATATATATATATATATATATATATATATATATATATATATATATATATATATATATATATATATATATATATATATATATATATATATATATATATACACACACACAGTATACTGTTTATACTGTATATGGAGGTTTGGAGGTGAGGCGGAGTTATCAGTAGATTCAAGTCTGTTGACAAACATAGGGCCTCATGCGCCAACCGTTCTTAAGATGTTCTTAAGAGGAAATTTGTTCTTAGGCACATTTAAGAAGTTTTTAAGAACATTTTGGGATGCCTCAATATTTTCTTAGCTGTGATTTGTTCGTAGGTAAGAACAAAATCTACGCACACTGAGGAGGACTCTTAGGGTGCCTTTTTTGTTCTTAAATGCAATCTGAAAAGAAAAGGGAAAACAGCGCCCTCTACAAAATGTGTAAAGTCTGGTGTGGGTACCTCAAGGGGTCCATGAGGACATTCCAGCCGGTCCACAGCAAACATTTTACCATTGTTCTAATCCCATTTTATAGCTCAAAATAGCTCATCTACAAGCTCACAGCACATTCCATTACTCTTGTAGATCGGATATTTGATAAATCTTCAAAACAAAACATATTTTGATCCCCACTATGCCCCCCCACCATGCCCACCTCATACCCCCCCACCATACCCACCTCATAACCCCCCCACTATACCCACCTCATAACCCCCCCACCATACCCACCTCATAACCCCCCCACTATACCCACCTCATAACCCCCCCACCATACCCACCTCATAACCCCCCCACCATGCCCCCCCATAACCCCCCTACCATACCCACCTCATACCCCCCCACCATACCCACCTCATAACCCCCCCCACCATACCCACCTCATACCCCCCCACCATACCCACCTCATAACCCCCCCACCATACCCACCTCATAACCCCCCCCACCATACCCACCTCATAACCCCCCCACTATACCCACCTCATAACCCCCCCACCATACCCACCTCATAACCCCCCCCACCATGCCCCCCCATAACCCCCCTACCATACCCACCTCATACCCCCCCACCATACCCACCTCATACCCCCCCACCATACCCACCTCATAACCCCCCCACCATACCCACCTCATAACCCCCCCACCATACCCACCTCATAACCCCCCCCACCATGCCCCCCCATAACCCCCCTACCATACTCACCTCATAACCCCCCCACCATGCCCCCCATAACCCCCCTACCATACGCACCTCATAACCCCCCACCATGCACCCATAACCCCCCTTCCAACCCACCTCACAACCCCCCACCATACCTACCTCATAACCCCCCCGCCATGCCCCCCCATAACCCCACCCAACCAAACCCACCTCATAACCCCCCCCCCACCGTACACTCCACCGTCCCTTATCCCCATACACCCCCACCCACTAGCAATTGTAACTTCATAGCCACCCTCCAGTTCTAAAATTTTATATTCACTATTATCCACTACTTCTGTAAATAACATGGGTATTGTGCTAATTTCAGCCATTTCAATTCATAGTCAGATAACTTGACTATACTATAAATACAAAAAATATATTCATTTTTAGTATTTATGAAATATATTCAGTGGTACTTGTGAAGTACCACCACAACACACCGTAATACTGTAGATCATACTTGATTTTTAAGTTTAGAATCTGGTGTTCCACCATATTTATACACTATAATTTAGTTTAGGTATTCTTGACTTCTTTCAGTCAAGTTTATTTCTCTGTGTGAGGTCCTGTGAGTTCTGAGTGCTGCAATCACACACAGGTGTGACTGCCATGGAGTCATGCAAAACCACACCCACCTGAGTAAAGCACAGGAAGGAGAGCGAATTCCCAATGCCTTATATGGGAATCGGTGGGCGGTTCCCTATGGTAATTAGGATGCAAATTAGGAAAGGTGGGGCGTCTACCTATGATAATTTGAAGGAACTGGCACACCCCTTCAACTTACAAGGATTTGGATTCATCATCATAAGAACACATTTTGCGAACAAAATGCCTACTTAAGAACGCTTCATGAATCTGACTGAACTTCTCTTAGAAATTCTCTTAGGAAGAAATCTAAGAGGAAAATGTAAGAACTTATTGGCGCATGAGGCCCATAGAGTTTGCCCACTAAAGTTGACTAAAGTTACTTATATTACCTACCTATGTTACTTATATTAAGGTACCTCTGATAGACACCTCAATCAAATGTGCACTTGCAGTTTGGGCAAATCCAAAGCAAACTCCACATGCCCCAGACTTTTATTTACCTGCCATAGTGTCAACATCTTATCCTTGTGCAGGATCAGTGGTTACGGATGATTCTAATTCCTTTTCCAATAGCAATGCAGGTTTGGGACATCCCAAGATCTAATATCATCAGTTAGGGACCTCACGGGTCGATGACATTTTACCACTCTTCTAATCCCATGTTATACTTTGAAAATAGCTCATCTACAAGGTCACAGCACATTCCATTACTTTTGTACTTTTGTAGAACACTTCATGAATCGGACTGAACTTCTCTTAGAAATTCTCTTAGGAAGAAATCTAAGAGGAAAATGTAAGAACTTATTGGCGCATGAGGCCCATTGTGCGGGGATGGCGGCCGCTGGGAGGGCGAACTGCAGACACAAGATGGATTAGCTGATAGTAAATGGACACACTGATCAGTGAGACAAGAGGGGAAAAAACACCTTGAGACCATCATGATGTCCTCTCATGAAACGCACTCCATCATTTCACAAAGAGATATGAAGAGCAAAAAGAGCTGGTTACACAGTAACAAAAAAGAATCATCTGCGTTAATGTGATTCAGAGATGTCATTTTTGATAGAACAATGAAGCTATTGATCATGTGAAGACAAGGCGAACCAGGGTGAGAGGAAGAGAAAGTCAAACGAGGTACATCATAAAAAAAAAAAAACATCATTATCAGTGGTGAGAAAAGTACTTTTACTCAAGTACTGTAGGGATGTGCAGAGAATGTTAGAGATGAAGGGACTGAAAATTCCCAAAAAGGGAACTTTTGTCCTGGAGTTTTGAAAATTTCAGATGCTGCAACACGTTCGCTTGCAGATCAGCTATTTCCGGGGCTACGCCATTGATTCTTGTGCTCAAGTGCCGCATTCTCCTGAATGCTTGGCATTCACGTTTCTTTAAATGCTGCAGTCACATGAAAAATGCCTTGTGAATGTGTTGTACTTTCCTGTGTTCTTTCACTTTTTTGGAGTATTTAGAACTTAAAACTAGGGATGTCCCAATCCACTTTTTTCCATTCACAATTTCTGTGTTAGCCGATACCAAATTCCCATACCAGAAAATAATATATATAATATTACAAAATATAAAAAAATATGTTAAATGCTTACCGATATGAACTGATATGACAAGAAAAGAGCAGATCTTTTTCTGAAACTGATACAGTATTGGGACATCCCTACTTAAAACTGACCCCATACTCCATTTCGAAAAGAACACTGTTGCACAGTGTGTTGAATGCAGCTGTTTTCAAATACATTACCAAAAATGTTGCTGTCAAATTCAACACTTTCTTCAACATTCGAGTTACTGCTACTTTTGCTCGAGTAACAAATCACTCATTAACGGCAGGAAAATGAACACACTGCGCTCTGACATGGTGAACGGCAGCGAGAGACAGAGATAAAGAACCAAGGAGACAAAGAGGAAGACAAATGGAGACATGGAAAATGATTTTTTGCCAGTTTATGAAATATTGATGCAGGGGAGATATTTTAAGCCCCCCCCCCCCCCCCCCCCCATATCCTGAGCAATGGGGGTGGAGGTGTGTGTGGGGGGGCTTATCATTCCATTTTTGAGAGAATATCTTTATATTCCCACATGCATGCCCCCCCCCCACACACACATTCTTACCATACATTTGTAAGATTAAGTGAGGGAAATAACGCACAAACGCACACAGGCGCGTGCACACACACACACACACACACACACACACATGCACACCGTGATGGATCTCTATACCCTCAAGGCACTCAAGTGACGATCGCTCACACACATACAAAAGAGTCCTTTCAAGTTCACAGATAATCATTCAGCTTGATTACTGTTAACATGTATAAGCTATTAATAATTCAGCTGGATCAATGGGGAATCCTTCAACCGGTCCTTCTGTGACATAGCGACCTAATAATATAAGGGGAAGGGCTACTGACCGTGAGCAGGGACTGGGAAGGGCAATGCTTTTGCCTATACTATACTGTTTCATATTCAGACAGTCCAGATAGCTTGTCCAAATTAGGTTGAAATTGCTTCAAATCTGTTGCAAGTCTTGCATCATATGCAGGAGGGGTGTATATAGTACTTCAGTACATCAAGCTGCCTCACACTACGGAAATGTTGCATTGCTTTCTTGTAAAAATAATCGGGCATTGGCCATGTAGAGAATATCACTGCATAGACATAGGCATACCCCCCCCAACTCAGGCAGATGACATAATGAGACTTATTAGTCTTATAATAATACAATAATTCAATTTCTATAGTCAAATATTGCAAGAATAAAGTGTAAATACCACACAATCTCAAGGAACATTTAGACTTGTCTCATGGCAGATGGCACACCTGTAGGAGTCAGAGTCACTTCAGCTCACCTGCTCACTGATCCGCCGAAGCATATGAAGCATAGAAACAAACATGGCAGGACCTTCAGGCAGAACATTCTTAATGAGTCTTAATCTATTTACCACAGCTTTTCCCTGCATGTGTGCGCCCCGGATGTGTGTGAGCATTGTCCATGCATGTGCATGTTTGTGTGTTAGGTTTGTGCTGTCAAAGAGATCATCCCCATGCCAACATAGACACAAAATCATTGATTCAATTCCAACGTAATCACATTCTGCATCATGGCATTCACCAGGCGACCCTAGTGATGGGTGTGCAGGCCATTTACTGATAAGCCATATGGTACCATTTATTATTTCACTCTTAATGCTGCATCATATGCAGTGGTATACAACTAACAATGATAAGCAGACTGGCTGACTGACTGGAAGGCCAAATGTCACTTCCCACAGCGTCTGGAGGCTGATGTTTCCCAGGGAACAGAGACCCCTGCTGTCTGGAACATGTCACTGTCAGCTGAGAGTAACAGGGCTGTGATGTTGCCGCCATAGGAGATATAACAGGCAATTCTTCATAACAATTGTGTAGAACTCTTGCAAATTGATTAATGTAGATGTTCGACAATAGTTCAACTCTCGAGAGCATTCTATGAAAGCATTTTTATGCAACCTCAAGAGTTAAAGATCGACAAGGGTCCATTTCCATTTGGTTACTTCCTCTCTCCGTCATTTAGCCCCATGCGGGGACCACCGGGAGCTCCCTCAAGGACCACTGGTTGAGAACCACTGTTTTTAATCTAATTTGTATATAAAGGCAAATATAAAACACACGTTCCACTCTCTGGCTGCCAGACAGTGAAGGTATACAGTAAATTATGGGGACATACCGCTATAGCCACAGTCTCTATAGTGTATGTAGGCCAAAGCCATAAATCAATACAGTTCATTATACACATGGACAGGCAGGGTTCCCTGGTGGCATTCCTCATTGCTTAGCCTATATACTGTATCTCCCAGAGGTGCAGAAAGTAACTAAGTAAGTTTACTGTACTCTACTGGACTACTCCCCTACATCAGATATAGTTTCAGATATTGTATGTAAGTCTACACTCCACAACAATCATTGGACAGCTTGTGAATGCTATAGTGATATATATAGGTAATAGATGTAGAGGAGTAGAAGTAGTACAAAATAGAAGTGTTTAAAATGACTTAAAGTTAATTAGTCCCACCTGGTAACAGGTTATGATTTGAATTTCTTGTTGCTTTGTCTCCATGTCTTTAGTTTTATATATTTTATATTAACATATTTTATTGCTACTTTTGCATGACACAAAAATAGCATAGATAAGCTCAAACTTGTTTCAAGCTTGTTGATAAATAAATCGATTCACTCAAATATTGCATTGCATTTTTAATGCCAGTGCAACCAAAATGCGCCCGGATCACTTTTAAGTAC
The DNA here is from genome assembly GCA_039105355.1 of Benthosema pterotum. Lineage (NCBI taxonomy): Eukaryota > Metazoa > Chordata > Actinopteri > Myctophiformes > Myctophidae > Benthosema > Benthosema pterotum. The sequence continues at coordinate 13,035,931 of CM076968.1, read as the reverse complement.
CGATTCTATTTATTATATGTGAGGAACAGGAAAATTATATATTAAAAATCTTTCTTATATTGACTATATAACAAAAGTGTACTACAGGCACGCGTGCACTGCACACACACGCAGGGGAAGCCCATATTGCTCCTAGCTGCATACTCCCATAAAGAATGCTCCCTACAGCTGACAGGCTATTAACCTAGCGGTGTATATATTAGCCAATAAATCAGCCCACATACTGTGGCGATGAAACAAATATGTTAAGAGTTGCTCTACAGCCTAGTATTCTCCTCAGGGCATTATATAGCTCACACATAGTAGCTAATTTCCTTACCTAAAACTAAGATGATGAAATAGGTTGGTCGTACCTTTTTTCATTGACGATAAATAAATAAAAACAACCTATGATGACTAAAACTAAGACTAATTATTATTTAAAATGTTGACTAAAATGTTATAGGGAGGGATTAGTGGAGAGGAGATCCAGGAGTGCTGCACTCGGGTTTTTCACTCTGAAAATAGGAGCTCCACAAGTACAACCGATTGTAGTAGTAATAAAATCTGCCTTTAGGACACCATCGAGGCCGGCCAAAATATTTTATCATCAAAAACAACTGTAGATTTTAGTCGACTACAAATTACTAGTCTAAAGTGTCTTTGGGCAAGAGGGTTAGGGTCAATTGTATTCCGAAATTAAATAGAGGTTATGATGAAGACACTGAACGACAAAATTGCTCCCAATGTGCTTGTTGATACCTTGCATGGTTTCTGCCATAATCAGTGTATTCATGTGTGTGAGAATGTAAAGCACCATGTAACAGGATAAAGGTGCTACCTACTGTAAATGCACTATTTACCATTTTATGTTGTGGTAAAATACCCCAGAACATCTCTCTTGTTTTTAACTAACCACTAACTAGATCAGCACTCAGTAGAGTGCAAACTTGTGCATTGTGTATAAGTAGGCCATGCCCATGGCCTAGTCTTGCGTGAGCAGAGCAAGCTAATATTCATGACATTAGCTATAAAAGTCGATTACTTACATCACCATTATGTCATCACCTAAACCAGCCAATCGGAATACCCCAAGGGACCGCCGACCACCAAACACTGTGCACTGATTGCCTAACTTGCGCCCACTCCGCTCACGCAAGTTACGAGGTGGTCACCTTATCACCTAAAAAGGAAATATGAATAGGTCTTTATAGTTGACTGAATCTACAGTTAATTTTGATGAACAAAAAATATATATATTTTGCCTTGATGGCATCGAAATGCCTAATTCTACACAGTCTTTTCTTCCATTCTAATCTGAAGGAGAGTTCAGCTAAAGCTCCCTCTTTCCTTTTTTCCTCCTTAAATTAAATAAAAAAAGCAGTGGCCTGATAATCAAATGTCAATTAGTGATCAATACCCATCAGCTGTCTCAAGGAGAAGTCTGTCTGGGCCACTGAGCCTTCCACTCCCTCCTCCCCACTGGGTCAAATATATGGAAGGCGGAAGCCCAGTAGTCAGAGCACATTATACAGCTGCTAATGTCTGAGGGGAATCCGATCATCCCAACATGCATTTAGTGTGGTGCTTTAAAGCCCGCAGAAGTGGAGAAATCAACACCGCAGAGCACTGTTGTGTGAGCTTGGCTAAATTTCCCGCTATAAGACATTATGTGTAATGGCGGGAAAAAGTACTCACATTTTATTTTTACTTAAAGATGGAGTGCCGTGAGTTTATGGGGTGACAGTACTTCATTAAAGACCTTGGTCTGGTTGTAATGTGCAATGATGTCTTCCCTTTGTATTTAGGGTTTCTTCCTGGAGGTTGAAACCTTGACAGTCAAACCAATGAAAAAATAAACTGTCTGTGATATAGTGACATCTCCTCCCCCTTTATCATACAACTAAAGCTGTGGGTCAAGGCTTCAGTTCAGGTGGATCTCCACCCATCACAACCCACCAGGCAAACCAGGCATACTTAATGAACTGGTGGGGGTGTAACACGAAAACATTTTTTCTAATGTAACGGAGTAATCACAGAGTAGAAGTAAAAACATTGGATATTGGATTATACTCAAGTACAAATACCTCAACATTGGAGTCAGGGCTTAAAGAAAAAAAAATCTCAAGACTGAAAATTATGTTTTGCAAATCTGCACTGATCTCATTAAATGACACCTATGAAATCCTCAGTAATGAAATCAGCCCCCAGGACTGAGAACTTTAAGCCCTGTGTAGTATATGGCAAGTAAATGTGTGTACTTTTTCCACTACTAGTCAAACACCAGTATAGTGAATGTTGCGTCTCTCCGTCTTGTAAACACAGAGAGGCTCTCTGTACTTTCTCTACTCTTCAGGGCCGTGCAGAGAACACTGAGGGGGCAGGTACTCGAAGATTACAAAAGGGCACATCTGTGGGTGTATGGGGAAGAATTTGCGGGTTTGAGTGTCTTGCTCAAGAACACTTTGATGGTAACTCTGGGGGAGCCCAGTTCGAACTTGCAAATTTGCGGTTACTGTCCAGCCACTTACTGAACCACTGCCGCACTAGTAAAGCAAGCAGTATATTCTCATTGTCATGTAAAAATAAAAAAGGGCAACGCGTGTTTGGCGAGAATAGGCCACTTTGAGGCAAAAGGGCAGGTGCCCTTGCCCCAAAAGCCTCCTCCCCACTCTGCGCGAGCCTGTACCTCTCATATCCGTGGACCATTTTTAAACCTGCCCCTCCCCTTTGCTGTGTATATAAATAAAGCACTTTGCTCCACGAGTAAACTGCATTGAAAGCATATGATTCACTTAAGAGAACACAACGGTATCCTGGAAGAGAGAGAGAGAGAGAGAAACAGGCTGATGCTCTCTCCTCCCGATCAGACATGCTGTAGTGTGTTTAGTGTTCTTGACTAATGGTAGCGGTGGTCAGGAAAACTAGACCTACTCAGAAGTAAAAGTATCCATATACTGCAGTGTAGAAGTAATTATGGAATTCAAAGTTTACTTGAGTATAAGTGCATTGTGAGCTTGTATGTACAGTAAATACTAAGCTAAAGTGGATCATGTATATTAGGTAATGATAATCAAAGTCTACAAAGTAACAAGTAACTAAACTTTTGAAAGAAAAGTAGAAGTACAATATTCTATAGCCAGTCTGTTTTTACACACAGGCACTGGTTTACGAGGACATCCCAGACAGTATTTTCTTTCAAAAATCAATATTCCTTAATATAGCAAGATAAATACAAAGATGGGACTGCATGCATCGGAAACTGAAAATGCATTATTGAAGCTCAGTTTCCTATTCTATGATCCTCACCAAGCACTGCTGTCATAGTAAAAATGAGTCAGTAAATCAATTGAGTTGAGAAAATAAAATAATTAGTTGCATTCATTTCTTACCATGTGGTGTGCGATATAACAGAGGGCCAGTTCTAATAGAGTTTGATATACGTACGTACATGATCTACAAAATCTACAAGCCTGCAACTCTTGACTATTTCAGGAGATACATAATGGCTTGTATGTTGAGAATTAAGGGTCGTATATTTGTCAGCACTAAACGCCTTGTGCCTAAACTTTTTTTTACTATTTTGAAAAATATTTTTGAAGCTCACAGCAAGCTGAGGTAGATCAGCTAGTTGAACAAGTTGTGAGCTTGTAGATATTCAAGCTTACAACATATATTTGGCTATTCAAAACTGATTTTCAAAATAGTAAACAAAAAAAGGTTTAGGCATAAGGGAGTGACAAAAACAGGGGCATAAGGGTGCGTTGGAAGGGAAAGTTCCACGGTAACCCAGGTTCTCTGGGTGGAGAGACTGGCTCTCCACATAAGAGCCGCTCCCATACATATTGAATTAGATGTAGTCGAGAGCCAGTCTCGAACATGGAACGGAAGGTTACATGGTAACCCAGGTTCTCTGAAAGGAGAGACTGGCTCTCCCCTACATATTATTCAATATGTATGGGAGTGTCTCTTACGTGGTAGAGCCAGTCTTGAACATGGTAAAAGGCTGTGCATTCGAAAATACAATATCACTGTCCTGTAATGTCCCGTCGAGTGTGATTTTTGTGTTCTGTGTGGACCTCAGCTGTTGCTAAGCACCAGCTAATATGGATCCAAAACTCTGTAAACTCTATAAACACAAGGTTATCCTGGAGGGATTTGGGGATAACAGTATACAAAGAGGCATACAACAAGTCACTTGTGGTTATCATAATGACATTAGTATTGTTATCATCATCATTATCATCATTATCAACACCATCATTATGTTTGTAATGGTTATAATCATTTTTTGGAAGGATGAATGTACTGTATGTGTTGTATGATGTCCACAGCTCCATTCTCACTTTAGATCAAGTCCTTTGTTTCTATAAAGTGCATGACAAAGCATTCAGTTCCAGAGTTCCTCTGTGTGTGCAATTGAGAGTTTGCTTCTTGATTTGCTGTTGCTGTTACATCTGTAAAAAAGACAGTGGCTCTGTACAGATAATCTGATAGGGCAGCAGTGGTTTTCAAAGACAGCAGTGGTTTTCATATCGTGTGCACTTAAATGCACACCAATGGCCCACTCGAAATCTCAAGGCATATATAGCCATGGGCAGTGAAAGCTCACATCACAAAGCCACACATTGTGAGCTTATAGATCTATTAAAAAAATAATATAAAATGTGCAGAGGATTTTAAATTGACAAAAAATTAAATAAAAAATAAAGTAAAAACTAAAGACTTTTTGAGGGGTCAAAAACTGGCATGCCAAGCTCAAAGTGGTTAAAATAAGTATGTCTTCTAGGTAAAAACCTAGAGGTAAAAACAGCAGGAAAAACAAAAAAAATAGCAGCAGAGAAAGAAAGAAAGAAAGAAAGAAAGAAAGAAAGAAAGAAAGAAAGAAAGAAAGAAAGAAAGAAAGAAAGAAAGAAAGAAAGAAAGAAAGAAAGAAAGAAAGAAAGAAAGAAAGAAAAAGAAATAAATAAATGGTATAATGCTAAATGGTATTTTTGGTCCTAATGGATAAAATATCAAAGATCAAAACTTGTTGTTTTGTATTTTATTGCAAAAAAATATTGTGGTTGCCACAAACATTCCAAGGCCTACCTTGAGAACTTTTGTCTCAAGGGTCATATGGACGTGACTCGTCACACTGTTTGAGAACCACTGGCCTATACCGACAACAACACATTGAAGTGAAGGAATACATGTATCCTGACAGTCAGTAAGCAAAACCATAACAGAACGTTATAATCAAAACCAAAATGAAACAGCTTAGTTGTACCATACAGTATCTGCAAAGACAACATATACAGGCAGAGTTCTCAAGAAATGTTATGTTCCTTTGGAAATTGATGTGTGTATGCATATTGATTACAATAGTTCCTTGTATTACGTACAAAACGGATATATCACAGAAGGTTCTCTCCTATACACAGGAAACGTTACATGGCTGAAGCTGATTCTTGTTTTGTTTTCCTTTTAAGCTGAATCTTTAGGCCTTTTTGACACTTTAGACTCAGCATCTTACTGTAACACTTGTGCCTGACCACTTCTGTGTGTCATACAGCTGGCAATGCATTCCCAATAGGACTGTCATGGTTTGAAGAGACAAACACATTGCCAGTCAACTCGCAAGGATGTTCACTGTGTTTCTTCTACCCCTCCCCCATGACACAAGTTTGTGTCTTCAAAAAACACGTGACTCCCATTGGAAATGCTTTTTCCCTTTGCGACACAAACCAAGGTTGTTCAGACACAAGTGTAAGATGCATGAGTCTAAAGTGTGAATGAGGCTATAAGCATTTTAAGACATCATAGAGCAGCTGTACAAAACATGGTAGCACATACATCGTATACATGGCTATGTGTCCATCCACCCCCACCCGCTCCCCTCCCCAGCTAGAGTCCATTCATTCACTGTAATGTGACGTTGTTCATGGCATACAATGCTGCTACCCGTGTTGCGTGTGTGTACGGTTTACAATAAACTCCCTGACAAGAGAGAAAAGCACCTCTGCTGTAACCGCATGACATCATCCAGTGCTAATCACATACGTCCAGTTACGCCAAAGTCTACTGGACATGTGTGAGTGCGTGGGCCATGTGGTCCATACCCGTGGTTCTGTGTGCATATTCCTTTGTGTAGGAAGAAATATGCAAAGCGAGCCAGACGACTTAAAAACGTTAAGATAGGACTGAAAATAGACCTAAACGGGACTATGAGGGATAATCGCACATGAAAGAAATGAAAGACAAAGAAAAAAATAAATAAAATAAAAGAGGCGGTAGGAACTATATATAGAGGAAATCTATCTACAAAAGTAAATGTATGTAAATATACCGGAGGAGAAAAGGGAACAAGCCAAATACGGTATACAGACAAAGAGGAACGGAGACATCGTAGGACGTGGTTCCGTCAGATCATGAATTATTTATGAAGGAGTGATATTTTAAGCTCCCTGTATCCTGTTTGTGAGCAATGACTGAATGGGGTACGTGGTGAGTGTGTGTGTGTGTAGGCCTACGTGTACGTACACGACACGCGTGTGTGCTTGTAAGCTTCCAGCGTGTCCATTTTTGTAAATGTGAAGTACATCACAGAGCTTTTTTTTTTTCAGATGTTCAGGACAACAACACAGACTAATAATGTGCTTGCTTGGTAATCTATTGGTGAAAAAAAGGCCATTACAGGAAAAGAGGTTCTGGTCTCTACTTAGAAAGCAGGATGGCACACACGATGATGAAATGAGAAAAGGTCCGAGGTGGTTGTTTTTATATCTAATGATTTCATTCATGATCCACACAAACTAGCAAGAACAAAGTACAGTAAACTGAACTTGGAAAGCAAGGTGCGAGTCGTATTAGCGTATCTCTGCGATTGATTCTAAACGATCTCTGACTTGCTGGATGTGGTGTCATCGTGCAAGCGAACAGCACGTCGAATCAGGGCATGCCTTAACAAGACGTTATTTACTCCCTGAAACAATTTGGGTTGTTTAGATAATAACCACCAGCTCGGCTTATGTCACCTGCAGCAGACAACTCTGTCATGTCACACGCACATACGCACATGCATGCCTGGGAAAGAATGGACAAACAAAGCACCACAGGGCTGTGTCCAACCAGGAGGAAAAGGATCCAAACTGCTGGCAAGCGGTTATTAAGAGATACTGTACATCCGCCGCCTGCGGTCATCTAAAAGTTCTCTCTCTTTCCCTCGCACACACATGCTCGCCCATGCACACCCCACTACAGACCTCAAGAGAGGGGTGTGTGTGTGTGGGTGCACTCAGACAGCCTTTGGAGTATCATTACACACTTGACTGAGCAAAAAGCCTTGACTGACCAACTGTTAAGAGTCCCTCTCCAACCACAGGACAGGCGGGATGGATGGATGGATGGATGGATGGATGGATGGATGGATGGAGGATGGATGGATGACAGTGGATAGATCTGTTGTGGTGCTTCCAGTGCAACTGCTGTGTGAGGCACTAGGGGGCTACATACAATTAAAGTCCAAAATGTCACTGTTGTTTTGTTTCCCCGAAAACAAATCAGAAGCCTTGGCAGTACTTCAACCTTCATAAGCCACGCCCACTTGTGGAGACAGGCACCTTGCCAGGCGGAGGTGTGAAGCTGAATTTGAATTTGAACTTCAACATAAAACGGAGTTTGGTACTAGGTCAGGTGAGCCCAGTGTCTGCTGATGCCACTGCTTCCTGGACCATATGTCTCAGTAAAATAAAAAATAAAAACACTATCCACAAGGATGTGCAGTACACTATTGTGGGAATTGTAGAGCTATTACACACATGAAGGAGTCAGGACTATTATACACATTAAGACTCCCAGAAAAGTGTTCTCCTAAATGTCATTAACCTATATTTTTGGTTTTTGCAAAAAGTGTGACATGTCCCTTTAACACTATACAGTAAGTTATGAACCATACCGCTCAGGACATTGGACTGGGACAGGTCTGTTTTCTGTCTCCTCAGAGAGTCAAACGTAAACACCGAGAAGCAGCTATTTAAGTGTTCAAGTTTTTATGCACCACATTATGCAAAGCGACAGAATGTTGTACCGTGCCGGAGACACGGGTTCCCCTTTGGGGACAATAGGGTTGGAGCTTGGACCTCTGATATCCGGAACAAAACATCCCAGAACTGTGATGCATTGCAAACTTCTGTGGATTGGATAATATTGGCATAATATGGCAAAGTATAATTGGGGCACATTACAACAAGAAAAGACAAAATACTCTTTTTTTGTCAACCCCCCTCTCTCATGACACACTACATGGCCTTTGAATACCAGTCTTTTTTTAAGAAAGGACTTCGTAACAATAGTTTTAAGAGAAACCTTAATAGAATGTGTTCCATATACAGTGTCATACCGCAGCCATGGAAACAATAGACATGTGTATTTCATATATTGCACATATTGTACTGTAAGTGACATATCTCACAATGAAAAATAGAGATATACCATTCCAGGACTTTTCTGTAGATTAGCTTTTTAAGTATAATTCGTACCATAGGCATGCTAGTGAATACTTCAATACTTCATGCAGCACTATAGCATAAAATAGCATCTATTTTGATTCATTTTTTTAAGTTAGCATAGCTACACATCTTGTCCAGAATTACAGCATAGACATAAACAAAAGGACCAAAAGAATGATTCTTCAAAATATATGGGTACAAAATAAGTACAGTATGCACTAAATAGCAAAATGAGTCTGTTTAACAGTCAAACATAATCCAAGTGGCAGTAAATAAGTCTTTGGTGAACTGATAAGTAAGCATTTTCTTTTGATGTTCGACAGTATTGCTAATAGTAAGTTTGTGGGTGTCAAGCAAGCGTTGGCAGTATAGCCGAGCTAGAAGTATTGACCTTTTTTGTCAATTAACAAAAATGAATTAATTTCCGAGGCCTTTCATTTTCAGGCTGTCACATAAAGCGATGTCACCTGATATAACCCGCTATAATATGTTAAGCCTGTGAAGTTCCGCTCATTTCTGCAAATGGAATCGGCAAAGAGGTCTGCGTTAATTGCCAGTTAATACTGCAATCGATGGACTCTACATCAGACAAATTAGCTAACAGCCTTTTGAAAACAAAGCTACTGTATCAACAAGATGGACAAAAACTAACTTCGTCCCGTTGTGCTACCTGTCATGCCTTCAGCTTGACTGAGAGAGATGCAACACGTCAGTCTTATCACAACAAACATGGAATGGTGTGAAGTAAGAGGGGAAAAGACAGTGATTTGCTGGGCAGTGGTAGAGAACTGATCCGTATTCTGGATAGACTGGACAAGGGGCTATTATAGAGACACTTGAGGGAATACTTTAGCCGCCGGACATATGAAAGCCCCCCCACATTAGCCTATTTAACAATAAGCTTCAAAGCTACAAAAGTCAGAGAAACACAGTTATACGACCATTACGGAAGGAGTTACAGTAGAAAACAGATGAAATGTGGACATTCGCCTCCACTGCTTGGGAATGGTGTGTTTAAGCCGTTTTTTGACTTAAAACGGACTTGAGCACAAGAAAGGCAGAGACTTGGCTATAGTAGTGAGTGCATACATCCTTCACTCAAACTTCACCGAAGAAAAATGGCAGGGGGGAGGGAAAAAAGGACAAGATGTGCTGCCGGCCGAGAACTGGGAACTGGGATTTACAGCAGAGTCATCTAAGCCGTCATTTTGGCCTGGGGAGAGGCCAACTGGCATTGGCTTGTCCAGCAGGTCGACATCATCCACCCCCCCGGCAAAGGAGGGTGCTGCGGAGGTGATGCTAACGCACACACACACACACAAACACGCACGCACGCGCACCCCCCCCACACACACACACACACACACACACACACATTTGTTGAATGCACTTTTACTCTGACAGAGACAGCAGCGGACAAGCATATGGCCATAAAGGGCAAAACTCCCCTTGCGTCCTTCTTATGACTTTCCTCCTGACAGCCAGGGCATGACTGCAAACTCCGTAGTGTGCCTGCCGCTCCGTTTTCGCCCAGTCAGCTTCTTGGCAGTTGGGAGCTGATTCAGCCGTTCCACGGATGTCGATAAAATAATTATAGCCGTGTGTGGGTGTGTGTGTGTTTCATCAATATTATTAGTGAACGTGAACTTAAAACTGGATGTAAAATGTTCTTACTTGCGTGAAACGGCAGTTTTGAGCATAAAGTTAGTTAGCATTGATTGGTGGTCCCTATATGTTGTTAATATGTGTTATTATTACTGGTTATGCTACTATTTTGGCTATTGTACGACTACAGAACAGTCACACAAGACTTGACTCCATGCAGACACGGAAAATGACCCCTAATAAAGTGGGGCGGCAGTTAACCCTTCGACCGGCCTATCGATCCCACCAATCTCGCAATCCTCAACGCCACCGATCAGCCTTACTAATCTGGCTCTGGATTCCCATACCGGGGGGGCACTAATGTCCAGTATAGCAGAAGGAACACCCCCCCTTTCCTCCCTGCACTCCTATTTAGTACAGTCCGATCTGCAGCATCTCGTCTGCAGATGACCATTACTGCTCAGGGTTATACGTCTGTGCGCATCTTTGTGATGTTAACATAGTTGGTGTTGGTCAGTGTACAGTTGCCAGTTTTCATGCGCTCCGGGGTTCGCTCCCCGCCGCCCGCGCCGCCGCTGCGGTTCGCCGTGTCTTGTATCTCCACGTAGTCGGACTTGCTAAGTGTGGAGCCGCTGCCGCTGCTACCCCGGCCGCTCTTCTTCAGGTCGTCGGCCGATTCGGCCTTGGCGACGCTGGGAATGTTCAGGTACTGCGCCTGCTCCTCGCCCTCCGTCTCGCGGTGGTAGAAGTAGTTGAAGTTGGACACAATGACGGGCACGGGCAGCGCGATGGTCAGCACGCCGGCGATGGCGCACAGCGAGCCCACGATCTTGCCACCGATGGTGGTGGGCACCATGTCTCCGTAGCCCACCGTGGTCATGGTGACCACGGCCCACCAGAAGGCCTCGGGGATGCTGCTGAACTGCGAGTCGCTCTCGTCGGCCTCGGCAAAGTAGACGGCGCTGGAGAAGAGGATGACGCCGATGAAGAGGAAGAAGATGAGCAGGCCCAGTTCGCGCATGCTGGCCTTCAGCGTCTGCCCCAGGATCTGAAGGCCCTTGGAGTGGCGCGACAGCTTGAAGATGCGGAACACGCGCACCAGGCGGATGACACGCAGGATGGCCAGTGACATGGCCTGCTGGCCTGCCTGCCCGTCCTCCGGCCGCTCCGCCAGCTCCGTCCCGAGCGTGATGAAGTAGGGGATGATGGCCACAATGTCGATGATGTTCATGATGTTGCCGAAGAAGCCGGCCTTGCTGGGGCAGGCGAAGAAGCGCACCAGGAACTCAAAGGAGAACCAGATGATGCAGAGCGTCTCCAGGATGAAGAACGGGTCGGTGAAGTAGGTGGAGGAGTAGCTGGTCGTCGTGTAGTTGCCGACCGTGTACACCTTGCTCACAACGTCGTCCTCGTCGTTCCGGAACACGGGCAGCGTCTCCAGGCAGAAGCTTACGATGGAGATGAGAATGACCATGACGGAGATGATGGCGATGATGCGTGCAGGGCCTGAGCTCTCCGGGTACTCGAAGAGGAGCCACACCTGCCGCTGGAACTCGTTCTCCGGCAGCGGGCGCTCCTCCTCCTTGATGAAGCCCTCGTCCTCCCGGAAGATCTCGATGGCCTCCTCGCCCAGCTCGTAGAAGCGGATCTCCTCGGAGAAGATGTCCAGGGTCACGTTGACCGGCCGGCGCAGCCGCCCTCCAGACTGGTAGTAGTAGAGGATGGCGTCGAAGCTCGGTCGGTTCCGGTCAAAGAAATACTCGTTCCGGAGAGGGTCGAAGTAGCGCATCCTCTTCTTGGGGTCCCCTAGCAGGGTCTCAGGAAACTGGGAGAGGGTCTTGAGCTGTGTCTCGAAGCGCAGGCCGGAGATGTTGATGACCACACGCTCGCAGCACTCGTGGTCTGCTTCCGGGTCGTACAGGTCACAGTGGCCCGGGTGCGCTGCCGCCTCGTCCACGGGGTCGCCCGCGGCGACCGTCATGGTGTAGGGCGATGGAACCTGCAGCTTTTCAGGCGGGGGTGGGTGCCAACCCAGATAAGGCCTTTGCGCAGTCACTGACGGCCGTACGGCCTGCCTCCGGTGGTGAGCTATAAACAAAAGGAACAGAGAGCAGTGATGTTAGTGCTTACCTCTGTATTTTAATAAAAACGAGGTGCTAAGGGTTGTTTCTGATCGTTATGAATCTGGCATGTTCGTGCGGGCGTGCACTCCTCATGTGTGCGTGCTTGCTGTTTCCCCGGTGTTTGGTTATATCAAGTAATGGTTGAACATAACAAACTTTGCAAATAACTTTAGTAACCTATTCAACGTGTTGGAGAGAAGCGTAACAAGTAATTCCTTCCTTGGTGCTGTGTTGGCTGGTCTAATGCCCTGTGCACTGCCAGAGGGAGGGGCAGGGTGGTGGGAGCAAGGAGAACAGATCTTCAAGCTAAGGATGCATCAAGCCTCAACACGTTGTTAGCTTGTATATCTGCTCTTTTTAGTGAACAACAACAAATTAAGGTGTAGAACTGCAACTCATGCGCACTTTCCAATGTCTTTATCACAACAGAATGGTCAAATTCTCTACTCGCACCGGTGCTACTAAATGAATTTTACAACCCCCACTGTGAACTTTTTAGTCGCAAATGCGAGCCCCTAGTCACACTGTCGAGCCCTGCATTTAACCACATATCATCGCTGATAGCCTTTCTGCTCTTTCTCTCACCCCTACATCAAGCTCACCCCTTTTTGCAAAAAACTCACCAGCGAGGCGCTGTGAGTTTGTAGCTCTGCCATAGGGCTAAATGTCCCCTCGGAATATTGATGCTAAAGTTCATGTGGTTAATGAAAAGAAAATTCCTAACCCACACAGATTTGCCGACCTTCCTGTAGTAACGCAGAACAGGCTGGAAACAAACCTGCCTTAAAGTTTTTACTGTACATTTAAGGCAGGTTTGTTGCCAGGTCTGCTGATTATAAGAGACATGTTGGGCCTTTTTTTTCTTCTGTAAAGTTGCTTGTAAATATTCAAAGTAGTTTTGAAGGTTGCTAGTGGGACTTGTTTTAAAGTGTAGTTGTTTATTTGGGCTTGCTTCTAAAAATATTGTGATGTACAGTACTGTGATGAACAGTATAGGTGTGAATGTGCTCATGCGTTCATGGCTCTGGGTTCTGTATTTCTCTCTCAAAATCCTTCAACAGTGATATTGGGCACATTATCAGGATTGATTTTCAGAGCCCAATGAATTCAGATTTCTCCTGACATGTCATTCAATACCCCTTATTGTCAACTGGCTACGCCAGGCCAGGATAATTTAATTGAGAGTTGTCACTTTCGCTGAAAACCGATTGAATTATTGGACTCCACAGAAAACTGTGGCCACATGTGGGTGTCTGTGGGTTATTTAATGCAGGGACCCTTAAGCTGAGCCTGTAGATCTGCTACTGTTGAGTTACTTTTACGTTTTATTACGTACTGTATGTCCAAATTTCCACCTGACAGCAATGTTATAACCTGCGTCATACTTTGAACTCTATCAATCTCTATAGTGCTTTTAAATGTGTTCATCAGAACTGTAATGGCCTCTACTGATATTATGAGTTAACATATTGAATAAATCTCAAATTCCATTCTGTCAAGGCTGTTCAATCACTGATACAATAAACAAACATGTAAACAGCAACATTTTTTGAAACAAAGAATTGAAACAAAGTAGCACTAGCAAATAGAATCTATACTACAAGTGAAACACTTCTCATATCATGTACCGGTATGTATTGCTTATTATCCTTGAATGATATGCAGTTAGTTGGTTATTAATAGCAAAAGGTCATATTAATATAAATGTTTTTTTTATTATGTGGAGTGCCCAAGAACAGAACGCGAATACCCAAGCATCACTACTTTTGCTTCATAAATAGATCTACAAAGCTCCCACCACACGGCAACACATTGCAAACTTGTAGATCGACTATGTTGTATTTTCCAGCTACAGTAAGATACTTAGTGTAGAGAGGGCATGGTGTGCAGTCAGCCTATTACTGAGAGCCCTGGGGCATCCCATGCAGTCAACTAAAGTATACAGTTTAAGTGGTTAATGATTAATATTGTCAATTAAAGTAAATTGGCCTGTTAAAAGTTATCAATAAAGCAATCACGAGGAAACATCAGATATTGAAAGTGGGCAGAGAGCATAGTGGTCGACAATAATAACACTGAGGGATTGGAGAGTGTTGTTGGGGTTGGGAGGGAGAACCATTTGAGAGCTTCGGCTCCATTGCGTCTGTGTGTATTAGGTTATGAGTTCTCCCTTCACGTGACCACATGGCTGGATCAATAGGCTTCCCAGTAATACTATATCAGTACTCATAGGGTGCAATTACAACCAACAAATCTGATTAAATGGTGAGTGCCTCATATAGTCTATGAGATGGATTTTCTTGTCTCCATAACTATAAAATTCCTGTGCCCCCAGCCCCATTACAGCACAGCATACTACCTACTAGTCTACTTACTAATACAACACATTATTAGCTGGGGAATGATCCTGGAACTGCTTGGATTAGATGTCGCCACATTGCACCCTGGTAAAACAGGTGTAAGCCAAGGACAGCTGCAAATATGCATTATTAATGAGCTCTGGATGAAATATTAACATGCGGACAAATTGGCTTGAGAGTGCACTGCTGTTATTGTGATTTAATGGCTGAAAAGTGGTCTGGCACGTCCCTAACAAAAACAATACATCCTCCTACACTACAGGATAGGACTACAATCCAAATACAAACAAACTTACAGGATACAGCCCAACTTCTTGCATGCTTAAAAACCTACAGGGGAGGCCCACTTTTGACTGACATATCATAAGAATCAACGTTTATGTTTGAGCACCCTACCCTAGGACCCGCCATGGGAGGTTAGTGTTAGGGTGGGGGTTATGGTTAGGCCATCGGTATGATGCTTAGGTTTAGGAGTGTCGGACGAGTGATATGTCAGCCAAAACGCACGCAACCAACCTTACAGGATACAACCCAACTTCAAAGCGTGTTACTACCACACCTACGGGATAGATGCTGCGGGTGACGTAACAGTCCGTCCGTCCACACGGACGGACGGACTGTTACGTCACCCGCAGCATGGTAGGGTGACGTGGACGGACAGGGGGCGAAACATAGTCACCACCTTATGGTGGAGACAATTAGCACTGATGATGTTTGTGATCCTTTAGACTGCACTTAACATGACAGCAGGTCTAGGTGGTTTGGTTAGTTACTAGGTGGGTGGGGTGGTTAGTAACCCAGCTGGCAGTTAGTTACTAACAAAGGATCTGTGACTTACTAGTAAGTAGCCTCGCTGGGCCATGATGTCATGAGGCCCGGCAGAGCCTTTGATGCCCATAGGTCAGGTGCCTATCTCCTGTTTTTGTAGCGTGGGCAGCTTGATGCACAAGCACACGCCCTACCCCCAATCCAACCCTTGATCCTGAGTGCCAAGCAGGGAAGTATTGAGTATGACTTGAATTGAACCCCGACCTCCCAGTCTAAGGGTGGACACTCTAACCACAAGCCCACTGAGCTGGTGACTTATTAGGCTGATGCTTTATTGCCCAAGATGTGTACTAACCCAGAGGCTATGTTGTTGAGTGAATCTGTGAACTATAACCAAAACAACCAACCTGCTCACACAGGGATCCCACTGACTGGAGTCCTGGTATGGTCCTCTAGTGTCACAGGCATTTAGCTTCAGTTGTCCAGCAGTAGATCAGCTTCCTCCTCCTCCTCCTCCAACGTCCAGGGATTAGAGGCAGCTTCTCCTCCTGGCAATCCTCAATGTATCATCAAGGCAGGCGGCACCAGGCTCCGGCTGCAAGCAGTCCCATGCATCACAGGGAAAGGAATATATATATACAGTATACTGTATGGGAATAAGAGAGGTGAGGATGCAGCCGATGAAGCCTCCCACCCAGGCTCCCACTCGCTGCGACCTTGTGGGGTGGGGTACGGGGTGGGGAAGCTGGCAGAGGAGGGGGGAGACCCTGCTGTGGGGTGGGGGGAATAATAGGCTGTACTTGTTATGATTTGTATCATAGCAATCTTACAAATGCATGGGGCCAAAAATGCTTGATCAGCGAAGCGCGGCACCCCACCCCCCCACCCCCAGGCCAGCCCTCATTCTGACACCGCCTACATTAAACAGAACAGTCGGTCAAGATAGTCCCCTAGCAGCTCCTCTTCTCCTCTGATAAGAAGAAGGAGAAGAAGGGGCTTCTGGGGGAGACATCGCTACCAAGCGGAATGTTTATTTCACTAGGAGCACCCCCATGCTACCGCAGTCATTCTCAGCTAGGGGAAGTCAAAGATCACCTGTTTGAGCCCCCAATAATTGTTGTCAAGGGGGGACTCCACCCATTTTCAACAAAAAAAAAATCCTGTTGAAAAAAGGGGATCTGAAAACAAAAACCATTAACATGGTGAAACTCAACTTGATGACATCATCATCATGTAATTCACCATGTTAATGTTTTTTTTTTCCCTCCCCAGAACCTTGTTTCTGGGAAATACAGAAAAAGGAGACTTTTTTGTTTTTAAATGTCCACACAACATCTCTAATATTTATTAATAAATAATAACATAGTAAAAAAAAAAAAAAAAAAAAAAACTGTCTGGAATTCCCATTTAATGCAAGGGCGTGAACGATATATCATCCTTTAATTAAATGAGTAGAGTGTTTGCTGGTAGTTTAAAGCGCAGCAGCAGAGTGAGACAACAGTGCCTGGTGTTGTTTGGAGCGGCAGGTGCGCATATATAGGCTACAGACATTAAACAAAAAGAAAAAAGAAGCGTCAAAAACAATAACGGATTGCATGCACTAGCATTTGTTGCCGTGGCCTATAATGATCACTATACAGTAAAATCAATTGCATATTATAAAAAGGGCATGCACCAGACCATGCAGAGAAATTCACCCTGTTGTTGATGATGTTGACAGACAGACGCACGTAGGGGTATAGAGAGGAGAGGAGGGGTCGATCCAATCAATTTGTCTCCTCCTCACCCCCTCCAAAAAATGGCTTTTTAAAAAAAAAATGAGCAAGACCCGGGGAAGTCCTACTCCTCTCCTCCTCCCTTCCCTTCCACCGACCGTTGGAATAACGGTTGTCTCAGCTCATCACGACCACCTGTTTGTTCCTGCGTGCCGCCGCAGCAGCAGCCGCCGCCGGCTCCTCTCTCCATGTTGTTGTCTCTCATAATAATAACACCAATGATGCACTGTAGTAGTAGTGTGCTGCGGCTTCGAGTTCGGGTTGCTGCTTGACGGACAGGCTGCAGTTGGACATATCGCAGCAGCGCATACAAAGAGCCCTCTATATCTCTCCTATAGCTCTGTGCCGTCAGTGCGCGCCTCGGTCGCTTCGAGGCGAGCAGCCTCCTCCGATCGTGGTGGTGGTGGTGGTGCGCTCGTACAGCTGCTGCTCTGTTCTTCCGCCACTCCTTCCTATTCTATCTACTGGTATATGGTTGGAGCCTTCGGGGATCGTTAAAGGGAACGCAGCTCCCCGTGCCCGCTGCGCTGCCATACACTGTACCACCAGGCACCTACAAGGCGCACACTGGGAAGGAGAATCTGGGCTTGGTTTTGCACTGTGTTATCTATAGCAGGCTGGCGAGTGGCTGGCATGCATGAGCTTGTCCAAGAGGACATATCGATCGATGATGATGGAAGAAAGTATTCACTCGAGTCGCAATGTGTGTTTCACTTTATACGTGAAAGTATCAAGTAGCAATGTAGAAATGATCTGTTCCATAATTCCAGCAGGAGACCTATACCTATTACCTAGTAAGAACAAAAGTACGAGTAGACAATTGGAAGTTTTGGCAATATAACTAGTGTGATCGATAGTGATAGATAGACATTGAACACGTGATTTTTTTTCCTGAAATTTGCTAAATACAATACACACAAGTAGCCTAAACTATTATACTAATTATCTCATACCTTTGCAAAATAAAGTCAATCGATACAATAAGATAATTGTATTGTTTACATAACGATAAATTTATTATTACATTATGAAATACAATATACAATTATGCAATTGTTATACATTTTTTTTTATAAAATCAATATTTCATTATCATATTGTTGCACCCCTAATAACTAAAGTAGGCTGCCAAACTAAAGGGAATGCAAAACTAAGGTATAGGCTATACTAAATAATTATAGTAATGTTAAATGTATTTTATGGTCATCCTTCACCAGTGTCCTAGATGGAATGCTTCTAGCCATTGATTGATTGATTGATTGATTGATTGATTGATTGATTGATTGATTGATTGATTGATTGATTGATTGATTGATTTTGGAAATCTATGGGGGAAAAAATATGGGAATGCCAGACGTGAAAGGAAACTGAGACATGGACCGAAGTGACCCTGGACACAGTGGTGGCGGCATTGGCTCAGGGGTAGAGTGGCCGCAAGGTTCCCAGTTCGATCCCGAACTCCCCCGAGTTAGCGTTGAGTTGTCCTTGAGCAAGATGCAGAAGTTCTGAGTTCTGCCTGGCTTTGTCTGTGTGTGTGTGTGTGTGTGTGTGTGTGTGTGTGTGTGTGTGTGTGTGTGTGTGTGTGTGTGTGTGTGTGTGTGTGTGTGTGTGTGTGTGTGTGTGTGTGTGTGTGTGTGAATGTACACAAGCAGGACATCCCGATTCAGCAGCCTCCAACAGTGGAGCAGATGGCATGCTATAGACCTGCGCAGTGATGTCACCGCCCCTGTTCCAGAAATGGATTCCCCATTAATTTTTCTCATAGACTTTTCGAAAATAATTTATATAAAGACGATTACGCCGCGGACAAAGCCAACTCGAGTCGTGACGAATCATGATGAAACACACAAACCTTTGGGACAGTCAAATCATTTCTAAGATGAAAAACGAAACAAAAAGTCTTGTATCATGCCGTTTTGTACCTCTTCCCAATTACGATATTGTGTTTGCTGTCATGATTTGTCACGACCCGAGTTGGCTTTGGCTGCGGCGCAATCGTGTTTTTATTAACCATTTTCGAAAAGTCTAGGAGGAAAATGAATGAGGAATCCACTAGTGGAACAGGGCTGGTGACGTCACTGCGCAGGTCTATAGAAACTCCCGCCCAAGTGTCAAGGTTGATGCCTGATGCAAGCATGACGTAACTACAACCTACCTATTTTAAGTGCCAAGCGTAGATACCGGTAGATGCCTTTGACCTCTTGAGTTTGCAGTTGATCAAACTAACATTGTGAATCAAAGATTTCATAATTAACCAAATACACAATGGATCTATTTGCCATGCACCTACTATTTTGTCTATCTGTCTGTCCATTAATCTGCCTGAACCATTTCTACTTCATCCTGGGGTTTGGATCTGCACATGCCAGACGGTAAACAGCATTGTGACAAAAGCCTCAGTGATGTCCACTCGCACACCCTCCTGTATAGCCGGTCTCACTAAGGGGGGGCTGTATGTGTTGTCGCTCTGTGTGCATGAGTGTGTCTGTGTGTGTGCGCCCGTACGTGCATGTGCGTGTGCCCGTGTGTAACAAGACAGCAGTGAGCATTATGGCGATGGAGTGCAGGACAGTTGTCTGTACTAGTGGCTAACTCACAGACAACAAATCACGTCATGTGTGTGTGAGAGTGCCTGTCTTGTGCATTATGCATGAGTTAAACACCACCAAGTGGCCTGACAGGTCAAGCTGCATCCTGGGCTTTAACCACAAACATGCACGCACATACACACACACACACATGCGTGCGCGCGCACACAGCGCTGTCCGAAGCTCATTCCCTGTATGTATTGTCCCCTGTTCATGAACTGATGTTCATCAAGGTGAAAGGGAAAACGAAATACCCAAGAACTGGATATTTTATCACATCATACAAGGATTCCTATCAACCAATCACAGGGCCATGCCCTGCCTCATTCAGAGAGTGGCTGACGATACTGTACTCCTGTGATGGGTAGAAGACAGGGCATTGGTTTATAATCGAACACCCTCAATGTCATTGATAGCCATACCTGCATGACTAACTACCTCTACAAATTGAGTGACCCAGACAGAGCTACAGAGCCACATTGTTTCCATCTCATCCTGTCATCTCAGCCTCCTCTTCTCTCACAAAAACTGATTCCACTCTCTTCCATTCTCCATTCTGTTTTTCACTAAATCCATAATAAATCTCCTCTTGAGTCTTCTTCCCCTCGGCCTCCTGCCTGGCAGTTTCAAACCATGCATCCTTTACCTTGGTCTGGCCTCCAAAATATCCAACGTGCTGCCCTCTGATGTACCCGCTCCCGATCCTATCCATCCTTCATATACTTTCAGAAAGAAACTCAACATTATAGTCTCTGCTACCTACCTCCAGCTCTGCTTATGCTGTCTCTTCCTCAGAACAAGTTGAGCTGTACCGTACTGTGCTGTATGTACATTCCCTGGGTGGGAGTTGTCAGCACATCAAAGCAAAAAAAAAAATGGTTTGAAACAGTGTTGCAAATCATCACAGTAAAATCACACACACTAGATCAATCTATAGGGCACAAGAAGTCTATTTATCCCTTTATTGCTTGCCTTGTTATGGCTTTTATGGCTTATAGCTCTTTGAATTGCCTTTCTGTATGAAATAAGGCGCTATATAGACAAATAAACTCGCCTTGCCTCACAGAATCCTTTCATCATTACTTGGCATCCCATGGCTATTAGAAGCCTGACACTGGTTTTGTGTATGCATGGATGTGTGAGTTTGTGCACGCGTGTTGCTGTGTGTCTCTGTACTATGCTTATTGGGTGTATTTTTGAGTCTGTGTGTATTACAGTGTTGTTTTTGTTTTTTGATATTTAGTCGAAGAATAGCCTAGCAAAAATACATGTGTGTTTTCAAAAGACTAAGACAGAGTAAAGGCAATAACTTTTTCACTTGTTCAGACTTCAGACTAATATAAGACTAAAAGACTAACATAGTTGAAGATACTGTATACACAGTATATCTGGTGTATTATTCATGGGAAATATACAGTACTACTTTTTGGTTGTAATAATCGAAGCAGACACTCGTGACTGTGAGTCTGCGAGTTAACGGTACAGACAGCTGTCTTGACCATAAGACACACACGTGCACACTGTACACACGTAAATACACATGCACCTGTTGTGTTGTATTTGAGTGTGAGCAGTGATCTTGCGGTCAATCTTCAGCCTCTCTGTGTCCTCTATCTATCCTCCTGTCACTGCCTGGAGGCTGAGAGTGGAACAGACACCCAGATTATGTCTCTGTTCAGAGACAGGGGGAGGGAGAGAGAGATGAGAAATGGACTGCATGGGGCCTGGGGGGGGAGTCAGAATGAGACTCCTCAATGCTCCAGAGACCCGGAACACATTTCGATCATGTCACAGTCAGTGTCAGAGACTGCTGCGCTGATGGCATGCAGGGCAGGCTGGCAGTATGCCCTGATAACCTGAAGGTGGACCTGTCCCAGCACCCTGAAGGCCTGATATAGTACAAGAAATATATGGGAAATACACTCAAACTAACTTCAGAAGAAACAAACTGATTTTTTTGTCTTGAATATATTTAGAATAACAGTGGAAAAAGTTGCCTGGAATTGTCTGAAGGTTTGAAAATGTCCTCACAGTAAGGCAAATGGCTTAGGGGTAGAGTCACTGGTTGCCAGTTTGAACCCAGGCTCCCCCAGAGTTAATGTCGATGTGTCCCTGAGCAAGACAGTTAACCCCTAATTGCTCATGATGTGCAGGTTGTGCCTTGCATGGTTTCCTTCACCATAAGTGTGTGAAATGGTGACTGTGATGCACAATCTATATGTAAAGTGCCCTATAAATGCTATATAAGTGCTATATAAATGCACCATTTACCATTTTGGTGACAAATGTGAGGAGGTCAGAACATTTTGCCAAGTCGATATGGTGAGATTTCACCAAAGGAAGTTTTGTTGTGCAACAATGATGCTTGGAATCTATTCGGAATCACAAAATCACCCTGGTTTGATATGTCATTTACTATACTGAAAGCATAATGAAATCTAGAAAATATTTGTCTTACATGAAATGTCAATGGTGGACCTACTGTAAAGGGCAATTGCAAACCTTTCCCCTCAGATCATCCCTGTCCTTGTCTGTTATTTAGGAAACATTTAAGAAACAAAATCAGCTGTGTTTGTTTCTTTTGCAATTAGTTTGAGATCAAATTGCATCATACATTACTGGACTAATAGTGTGGCAGTGGATGAAGAAATGACTTAAAACAGTGGATCCTAATTACAAATGCTGGGCGAAGACCCATTTATCAGACATGGAAGGGCACATTTTCATGGGTCCCTACATTTTGTTTTAAATGAATATTATTAAAGTGTGAATGACATGCAGCTAATCTAAAAAGATTCCCCAAAAAGCGAAATACCGTAACAATGAAATCAGAATTAACTCAGAAGCCTTAACCTCAGTAAAACTGTTCCTAAACACCCAACCTTAACCTCAGCGAAAGCTGCATGCCTATATGGCAGGTTGATGCCATGTTAGTGGAATCCATAATTTAGCCTCATTGACAGTGGATGAATGCTAATTAGGCGTTGGCTCGTTAATATATGGAGTGCTGTTGAGAGCTCACCGTGACTGAGAATGTCTCCTACTGTAAGTGATCCCAGTGATTCATAGTGATTCATCTTCCACCAGCATGACCATGCGCGTGATAATTATATCCATAACCCAGTTTAACTACACTGGTGAGAAAGACCTTTCTGTAGCCTCATGTAGCATCTTTTATTTAAACTGCTCTCTTACAGGCGGCGTTGCATCAAACAGCTGGGAAGATTTTCATCAATGAATGGAAGAAGCGCTCACAAGTATTCTTGTTTAGTTGTCTAGTAGTTTATGTTTAGAATTTACAATTTTAGGCATTCACCAGCAGTGTGCGGAGAGAGGGTGTAGCACAGAGAAAATATGGAAAAAGGAAAGGATTGCTAATGTAAAGCCTACTTTATTCATATAACTTAACAGTGGGTGTTGATGCAAAAGGTGTCAATGCAAGTACCGTACCTGTATGTCATAGTCCACATTTTTAAAATCCACATGTTATCTACCTGAACTATTAAGCCATGGTGGATTCAACTTCTATAAACGTGATCTGGATTCTCTCTCACCCCGCTTTGGCCTCAGAAGAATTCACACCATTGATTTCAGGATTCGGGTCAGTTGACCAGACCAAAGCTCTGGATGCTGCTGGTGTTGCATGCACTATGCAGTAACGGTTACACCTCAACAAGCTCATGAAGGCGCGTTGTGAGCTTGTAGATCTGCAATGTAATGAGTGTGACTGACGGGAGTATAGAAAATGAGGCTTTGTCGCACTGGGTCATGTGCCACGTGGTTTTTCAGTGTTGCATGCCTGGAGCATTTCCTGTTTATCTTCTGAACCAGCCCTTCCCACCCTGGGGAGGGCCGGCCCCAAAGATCACAGGAGTGTGTGTGTGTGTGTGTGTGTGTGTGTGTGTGTGTGTGTGTGTGTGTGTGTGTGTGTGCGTGTGTGTGCGTGTGTGCGTGCGTGCGTGTGTGTGTGTGTGTGTGTGTGTTGTAGTTTCTACCATAGAGCACCAAAGTCTGACGTCATTACCATGTCATGTTTTTGTCTCTCTCATTCTCATTCCCAGTAGACGAGTTTAATGTGCTGTCATAAGAACTGTGTTCCAAAAATAAACAAGTTGATGCTCATACGGAGCATCAACTGACAGCAAGAACACACTAACTGTACCGTCGCCAAATTAGTCACATATTCGCCTGACAACGATACAGAGCCAATAGTTCCAGGATAGTTTGTTTATTTTGGGGGAAACCATTCTCAGTGAAGAAATGAATTCCGTTACCGGCAGGGGATGAACGAGTGACATCAAGGCTTCAGTACTCTACATACTGTACATATAGTGCTTATTTATAAGTGTGGGAAAACGTATGTGTGTCTGCGTGGTGTGTGGAGACTCGGCATTAAAGGAGTCTGCCCTTCAGTGGTTGGTTTTGATTTGGGAAAAAAACAACATACAGTATGCACAGCATGCTCTATACAGTACAGGGAAACATGAAACAGGCCAACGGCATGTGCTCCAATGCCCGCCCCGCTCGATCTTGATTGGAGTAAGCCCTCCTCTTTCCTGATTGGATGAAGGCTTTATCTCCCAAAGCACCAAAATGAAATGTTTTTTACTCACTGGGGACAGGGAGGAGCTTATAGGAAGGATTATCACAAGAAAAGAAAACAAATAAGTGATGTTTGAATTAAGTCAAATCACGGACTATACCTTTAAGAAGAGGGATCCAGCAGCGAGGGAAAAATCAGTAGGAAACTTTTTTTTTTCTTTCTCTGAGCCGTCAATTTCCATTCGCACTGCCCGCCCCCGAGCGCAATATTTCGTTTGAAATTCATGGCTATAGCCTGGCTGGCATGCATGACGCTCAGCGTTCAAGCTGAGCTATGTGGCTGAACCACGATCAGCATATTTATGACACTGTTGTGTGCATCAGTTTAATTGTGTGTGAGTCAGCAGAACAGCATGCGTCTGTCCACCAGCCCTGTGCTACTGTATCATACAGCAAAGGCCATAGACAGGACACAGGGGGGATGAGACTTAGAGAGAAGACTCACACACACACGTACACACTGCATGTGTGTACGCATCGGAAAGGCCTCTTGTCAAGGTATCTTTTTTGTATTCTTGGGCTGTCACATACTGTACAATGTGTTTTCCATCTTGGAAAGGTCTCTTTTTTTGTATTGTGCAGCTGTCACATGCTGTAGAATGTTGTCCACAGTCACGACACAGATTGGGTCTACTGATTTCTAGTCTTCCCTCAAGAGTTTTTTTAATACCACATTATGGTCATGATAATAAAAAATAAATGTTAAAGGGGGAGCTTTAATGTAAATTTCTCTCAGGAACAGCTCATCATTATCAGCTCGGCCGGATAATGATGTCATCAATGCAACTTACTTTGTATAATTACTTTGTATAATTCCTCCTCTACTTCTCCAGATACTCCAGATTTGCAATTCCACTTTGATTACAATGTCACTGTAATTGTAATTTTATCTACCATAAGTGTTATGACCCAGATATAAAATAGTGTGCATATCAGCGCCTCCACCACCTGAGGACATTGTGGTACTGCAGCTAAACTGCTCTCAAAGTCCAGAAAGAAATGACACGGCTGCTTATATCAGTGGTCAAACCATTACAAATAAGCTTGAGGGACATATACAATATAATGTTAAGTATTAAAATCACTTTTTATATAATGTACTGGTATGTTATTTGCACTGGGACAACACTGGGAATGTCATATGAGAGAGAAAGAAACACAGAGTACAGTATATGGCAGCAGAATCAGGAGTGATGGAGTGAAGTTTTCTCCTGGTCGACCTTGATCTGCTTGTGCTGCAGCAAGTGGTGATCACTCATCGCGTGTCGGGGGCGGCTGTGGCTCGGGAGAGCAGGTTGTTCAATGATCCATATAGCATTGGTGGTTCAAATCCCGGCTCCCCCTGTCTACACATTGGGCAAGACATTAAACCCCACACAGTCCCAGTGTGCTGGCTGACGCCTTGCATGGTTTCCGCTACAATGGGTGAATGTAATGCATCTAAAGTGCTTCAGCTCCACGACTTAGACTTATTGTATGATTGGATATACAGTAAGTATTATAAGATCTTGTTCACAAGTCTGTGCTGTATTGACATACGACCAGAAGAGATAAGAGTTGCCAAAGTTAGCAAACGAAATAACAATGATTCTACATTCTCTGTGGACATCTGAAGTAATTCAGATTATTAGTAATAATTTAATGAGTGAAAACGTACAGTATTCATACACTCAAGAGTTAAAGCTAATGGTCCATTTGGTGACAAACTCTCCTTGATTTGGTTGGAGACCAGGGAACCCCCACAGGGACCGCTGGAAAATATTGTACATTTTATATTTTACTCCTCTCTCTCTCTCTCTCTCTCTCTCTCTCTCTCTCTCTCTCATCCAATGGGATTCATCATTAATCGTCATTATTACTATTTAGAGAGTGACCTTGTGAGTGCTAGCTGTGTCTTCGTGCAGAGAGAGAGAGACAGAGAAAGAGCATGCAGGATGGTGTCAGGCGGCCTGCAAGATGTGTGTCCTCACCTTTCAAGTTAGAGCACGTCGCCATCGATTCTGGATGAGGTTTCACTTTCTATTATTCTCCCAGACTTGGAAAAACGTGGAAAAATCGATGCCCTTTCACCACTCTGGAGACTTGGCAGGAAACGGTTGCCAAGACAAATCGATATATTAATGATGTCAACACTGGCAGGCGCGTACGCACTCACACACATACGTGCGCACGCAGGCAGGCGCACTCACGCACACTTATTGTACATCACATATGACGCACACACTCGTAAAGTTAATGAAAAGTACACTCTATTAAATTAAACATGGCGTGCACGCTTTCAATCATTCTTCATAACGGCACAGTGCTATGCGTTATGTATACAGTGCATGACACACTGAGGAAATGTGATGAGGAAGTCCTGCAGCCGGTTGCCATAAACTGTGCCCATAACCCAGTGTACATTTACTCGGTTCACTCACATCCCGATACGATATCGATACATACATTGGCACCCTTGGCAATTCTTGGTGATTCTTAAATACATTGCAATTTGACTTGATATTCCGATCTGTTTTTCTCCAAGTTACTTTTGCTTATATTATTCTGTATTATCATATTATTAGTACATTTTAAAACAATATTAAACGATATAGATTAGGAAAAGTTCAATGTAGCCAGATAACGGCAGTAAGTCTTTCTGACACGAACAGACGGACACATTAATGCATATATAATTAGGTCTATAAAAGAACTTGGCGATTGGATAGTGATATTGTGGAATTCAAAATTGTGATATATCGGGGTTTTTTGCCCACCCGTGTTTCCCATTATTGTGTAGCCTACATTACGTTGCCTGTTTCCACACAGCAAGTGTGACGGGTTTTTATCCCAATACACAAAGGTATGCATATGCATAAAGTGAATGGTAAATCAAGTGTCAAATCGAGTGGAAAAGTGACTTAAAGTGAGTTTAATGTTGTTTAACGTTGTTTAATGCAATCAGATTGGACATATCTGTTATGAATATGGGCTGGCATTTTTGCCACTCAGTCGACGTTCCTGTATAACTCCTGGGTGTGATGATGATGATGTCACATGCATACCCTCTATTTAAAACGTCCTATCGGTCAAGTGGCAACATAACACTGATGGGACGGACAGGCGAGAAGGAGAGAAAGGCCACAGGCTAGGTCTGCTGCACGCTGACAAGTGACGAGTCATCCAGCAGAGTGCTGCTTAAACCCTCACCCTCCTTCACACACCATCTGTCCATCTGCTTCTCGGGACGCAAAATATCAGGACCGACCGACAAGAAATTTAGGCAACCATGTTCACAGCAAGGCCCCTAGAGTGGCAGCGCTGAGCCCTTACCGGTCTGAGCTGGGAGTACTGGCGTAACCTGTGCATTTATGACAAGGAAACCCTGTGCAACTGGGGTTTAGCATTGAGCAACAAATATCGGTGCCGATATCGAAACAATGTCGAAGTGGACCGTTCTTCCAGGTGCTACAAAACATCACTGAGCAACTTTGAAATTTGAAATTAAAGGAGCATTCAGTTCAAATTAAAGGAGCATTTGGGTGATTTGAGAAAGATTTGAGAAAGATGTGCACAGGCTTCTGCCCACTGTAGAGCTTATTCTACTAAACCCCTAATACCAAACCTCTTATCCCTTTTTTACTATTTTGAAAAACCCTTTGGAATAGTTCACCATGCCAATCTATTGACACATTGTGAACTTTTGTTTTTTTTAATAGTTTAAAAAGGCAAAGAAGTTAAGGGATACGGGGTTTAGCAGTGACGGAAATCTATGTGTTTCTACACCACACGTTGCACCATCTCGATACTCTGTCCCCTTCACGTTGCTCTAGACCAGGTGAGGGCAATTATTTTAAGTATGTGTTGTTATTATGCAATGACAAAGTGCGGTTGTTTCCAAAATCTCCAAACAATAATGGTAAACCGGTTAATGGCAGAAAACTCGCATGTGCACAGTTGAAGGTATTGCATTGTGTGTTGTATTTTCTAATTTCCAAGTACCCTTTCACAGGCCGCTCAGAGACGGCCAAAGGGTTGCATTTGGCCCCCGGGCCGCATAATGCCCAGGTCTGCTCTAGACGCATACTCCTCACATCACAGCAACCCCTAATTCGAGATATACAGTATATACACACTACGCACGGCCACATGTTATTATGCAGCTGAGCCATGGAGAAAGTAGTTCTTTTTGGGGGTCAGCTTGGCACTTTTTGGCACATTTTGTTGCCCCCTGTTACTTCGCATTGCGCATATACGTAGCGACAGCACTGCAGTGAAAACACTGAATATAGAGCTCTAATAGCAGGTGGCAGGGCAGTCCGCCCTCTATTCTTTTATAACTCTGTGGTTCACACCTGACTCAAAGTGATACAGTGTGCCAAGAACACTGGGCAGCTTAGGAATCCCCCTGAAGGGTTGATGTCAAAGTGCCCTTGAGCAATACTCCTAATTATTCCCCATGTGCAGGTTGGTGCCTTGCATGGTTTGCTTCTGCCATGGGTGTGTGAATGGAATGCACATTATCAAGTGCTTTGGCTAAAGCCTCTACTGTACATTACTGCACCATTTTAGCATTTATCTGGAAATGAAAAAAGGCATTTAATAGGCATGTTTTCACAAAGAAGTTAAGAACCATGACACTCAATCTATAGTGATGGTAGTGATGTGTCTCATATGGGTCTTTTGATTTCATTTTACACTCTATTAGATAAAGATCTAATGGGTCTTAAGGGTTAATTTTGGGGGAAAAAAAAACTCGGCGACCACTGACTGGTGGTCCCCAGATTGCAGATCTATAGGGAACTGTCAGTACATGAGAGCTAATTGAATTATGGGCATGTGTGAGACTGCAAGTGGCTGTTGTTGTGTAGAGGCTCCATATGCATGATGTGTCAATGTGCGTGCATGCCGTGCGTGCACGTGCTTGAGTAATTCCCACCTTGGCTGATTTGTGAGTGTGGGGGGTGGAGAGGGAGGGGAGAAGGAAAACAGCAGCCTGATCGGCCAATCGGCATCCGGAAAGAATCCAATCTGTTTGGGAGCGCCGCGGCAACACCATCGGCGCCCTTAGCAACGCAGCAATCCACGTCCAACCAATAGCGTCGCTCTGCCTGTGAGCACATGGATGGGTGAAAAACATCTATGGAGGTGGTAGGAGATGTTTCAGGCTCAGCACCACAATGAATTCACTCAGTTGAAATAATGTATGATCTGGAGGCAAGTTGGCACAGTTGTAGTGCTGCCGCCTCACAGCTAGAACATCCTGGGTTTGATTCCCGCTAGGCTGTGGGTGCTGGCGGCGTGTCTGCTCCTCCGCGTCATCAGTGCCCATACATACCCGAGGCGAGGTTGGTGTGTGGAGTTTACATGTTCTCCTCGTGTCCTCTTTGGTAGGTACCTCACAAAAACATGCAGTAATCCGCGTCTCTACACTGCCTCCATTTGGCCAGCAGGGGTGTCTGATGGAGAGGAAAGGAATTGATGCAAAGGAATCTACCTGCGGTAGAGCCCTGAATCACATTATCTAATTGACACAGGGTGAAAAAATGGGTTGCAAAAAAACTAAATAATATAAAACCTAAACTGAGGGGACATAATTTGCAGCTGGGAATGTAGTCGTCTTCGGGTCCTCCCCTGACACCCATGTGGTATGGTGGTGTTTCTGTTGTGTCTCATTGGATTTACCTTACTTTAGGCCTATAGCCCAGCTTTGGCCATCTAGGCCAGACATCCCGGTCATGGGCCAGTTTCTCAGCTGTCCCCATTAATGGGCCAGATCTCTTCTTCACATCCAAAACATGGGGACACACCGTGCACCCTACTTTGTGAACCACTGCAGCGGAGCACGAAAAAAACAGGAAACAATTAAGAAAGAACAATGTGGTCAGTCATGAATTTGAAATGTGTTTCTGTGTTTCACCATGCAGACGCTTTGCTCCACTCTGAAAGGATGCCTTCTGTGTCTGCTGCTGATTAGATCATGATGTGTTGTTGCCGGAGCAGTCATGAGTCACTTACTGACATTTCTCTCGCTCACTGTCGTCCCTGCAATCCTCTGCACGCTATGTAATGAGGGTTCAAACACAGCCTTGTTTATCCCCTCTTTTCACGCTGTGAAACAAAGTAGCAGCATTATAGGGTACAGCTCGCTGGGGCCTCCGCTGTGTGACGGGTCACTCAGAAAAACGCGTTGCACAACGTGGTGGGGCCCACAAACGATGTCGTGTGACTTGCTGTGTGGAGATCACAGTGCTCATTTAACATCCAAACAAAGTTGCAGTGCTATGGGGGCACATGTTCAGAACTTCTAGGGTATCCGCTATGCGGCATGAAGGTCACTCACAAAAAGACGTCACACAACGTGGGCCCACAAACGATGGCGTGTGTCTTGCTGTGTTAGAGATCACAGTGCTCTTTGAAACGACCACTTCCATTTGACTGCATGTCCATTAAACCATGTGAAACCGAACACAGTAGCGTCCTTTATTCTTGTGTGTCTATGCCATAATGGGGTGAAAATCTGGTGAAAATAAGAGGGAAGTAATTAGGGGCCCCTTAGACCTCCGGGGGACCCCTTTGAGAATCAATAAAGTAGCCTGATCCGGGTTGAAGTGGTTCATATTCAAAGAGGTTTTAACTACCCTAGAGCAGTAACCCATTAAAACAGATAAAGTATCTGTGAAATTTTAGGTTTTAGTCCATGCATAAATAGTACGTAGATCTACAAGCCTGTACATGATGTACATCTACAGAAAATCTATGAAAGTGTGAGAACGGGCTTTAGAGCCCTCAGAAGCAGACGGGGTTAAAACCCCGGACACTCGGACTTGATAAATGTTGTAAATTATCCCTTGAAGTAGATGTGGAAAGAGAGGTCATGGCGCTGCCTTGGTTATTTGATAGGGCCCTCATTAAAGCCAACCTTTTAAAATGTGCTCAATCATTCACTGCGTGAAGTGTTTTACAGAGAGAGATAATGGCTGTATGCTTTTTTGCACTCAAGAGGTTCCTGTCATGAAATCTTCCTCGGAACAGTTTTGGTTTCTGTTTTATGGCCTCTGGCTTGCATTATCCATGTTCAGTTTAGAGCGGTGTAAGTAGCCTACATTTATAAGTAGCCTACATTTATAAGTACCATACATGACTGGAGCATTTCCAGTTTGAGTACAGCTTGAGAAAGAGAAAGTCGTAAGGAATACAACTGTTGGAACTTGGAACAACAGATCTTTAGGAGGTTGGAGGAACACAATTTGACCCTGCCCTTCACGCCATTCTACCCAATCACTCAGAATCCTCTATGCCAGGGATGTAAAACTCAAATACACAGCGAGCCAAAATAGAAAAAAAAAATGGTACAAGTCAAGGTCCAGAGCCGCCAGACTGTAGTTTCAGCACACCGCGCACTGGTTTACGAGGACACACTATAACGAAACACAAAACAAACACTGAAGCCAAATTCCAGTAGTCGCAGTCTCAGCTACTCGCTATAACTCACACTGGAGCATGGAGGTGTTACGATGAAATTGGTGACCTGCTGAAATCGGGTAGAAAATCATATTAATGTCCTATTACTATTTGTTGCAGGTAGTCTATGAGCAGAGTTCAACCTAACATTATAGGCCATATAATTAAAGATTAAAGTGATCTATTGATTGAAGATTGGTGTGTGTGTGTGTGTGTGTGTGTGTGTGTGTGTGTGTGTGTGTGTGTGTGTGTGTGTGTGTGTGTGTGTGTGTGCGTGTGCGTGTGTGTGTGTGAAATTACTGTATGTTTTGATTAAAAGACTTACACTGAAAGGACAGAAGTTCTCTCTATTGACACTTGTAGGAGGTAAACGCGCCATCGTTAAAACACGCCATCGTTAAGGCAGAATGCACACACACGCACGCACACACACACACACACACACACACACACACACACACACACACACACACACACACACACACACACACACACACACACACACACACACACACACACACACAGTTAAAACACTGAGACAAGAGGTTTTTGTCCTTTTTGTTATCCTCTTTGGAGCATGGACTCAGTACAAGGCACCTGCAGCAGCTAGGCTGGCTCCGTTGCTACGGTAACCCTCTCATCCTGCCCCTCCCTCCCTCCCTCCCCTGTTGCCATAGAGACTAGTGCCTTCTGGAGCGTGTGGTTGCTGGATGCTGCCGGTTTGATGCTTTGATCATATCACTGATGATAGTCTAATAGTTTCACTATACCGGAACGACGACCCAGAGAGAGAGAGAGAGAGAGAGAGAGAGAGAGAGAGAGAGCATGCTCCGACAAAAAGGGAGTGGTTTTCAACGTTTGTTCATGTCAAGCACCCTCAAATGAACATGCATATGGCATGAGTGAACTACAACATTAAACTTTGCATCAATTGTACCTTGTGGAAGATTCCTACTCTGCCCAAACAGAGGCGATTTCTTCCTCTTTTTTTCTAAGACTAAATACATCGACAATTCCATCAACCAGTGAAAACTAAGACTTATTTGTTTGTCACAAAGAACACTCGATCTGGTCGAGTTTCTGCAAGACCGTAAGGGCCGGGAGGCTTGCTATGCTGTTCTGTGCTTATAAAACACACACATACACACGTGCAGCGTTAAACTCTGTTAGAATGATAATATTTATACTTCTCTTGTGGGTTGACAGTAAAGTTGTGCCAGGTGACACACGCACGCACGCATGCAGGCACACGCACGCAGGCACGCACACACACACACACACACACACACACACACACACACACACACACACACACACACACACACACACACACACACAGACATGCTTGCTTGTAATGTCACATATTTTACGCTATTGCCTGCAAATGTTACCGGATTTCGCATCTTTGGTAAATCCATAAGGGTGCATGCGACCAAGTATAGCTCACGCACTGTGTCATGACAGCTTTGGTGACAGTCGATGAAAACAAGGACATGTTTTCATCGACCTATAATAAACTGTAGATTTTGTAAACTAGCAAATGGATAAGTCAGGCCCCATACGCAGTTCCCTTGATATCTAAATAAAAAAACCCACGCCTGATAATGTGTTTATATGGGTCATGTTTTAAGACAGCACTGGAGCAATAACACATGACAAAACACTGCCGTACACATTCTTCCCGTCACCTGATGTGCATGTACTAAAAGGTATTCATCCCACGTGTGTGTGTGTGTGTGTGTGTGTGTGTGTGTGTGTGTGTGTGTGTGTGTGTGTGTGTGTGTGTGTGTGTGTGTGTGTGTGTGTGTGTGTGTGTGTGTGTGTGTGTGTGTGTGTGTGTGTATGTGCGTGCGTGCGTGCGTGTGTGTGTGCGTGTGTGTA
The DNA here is from genome assembly GCA_039105355.1 of Benthosema pterotum. Classification (NCBI taxonomy): domain Eukaryota; kingdom Metazoa; phylum Chordata; class Actinopteri; order Myctophiformes; family Myctophidae; genus Benthosema; species Benthosema pterotum. Next base: position 13,002,318 of record CM076968.1, on the reverse strand, counting down.
TACTTTTTAAGTGTTGGTCAGGGGAATAGCAGCAAACAGCATGTGTGTGTGTGTGTGTGTGCGTGTGTGTGTGTGTGTGTCACACATTAGCTACAGAGAGAACACACTGAAGAAACAAAAGGCATATGGCTGACAATCCTTGATTTGTATTACAATTGGACAGATAATCCAATCTAACGATTGCAGTCCCAGTCATATTTGTCCTAATCTATAACATCAGGTCAGTTGTGATAATATTGAATAAATAGTACCATATTTCCTCAAAAAGCCATGAGGACAAATCAAAGAAACCCTCACAACATTTCTCGACATTTGATGCATTTAAACAGCGTTTCTTTCTTCCTGGAAGCGTTTCCCTTTTTTCACCAGAATGTTGTCCCAAAAGACATATGGAGCATGTTCCTTAATGTCCGGTAATGTCCACGTACTGTCCGAGTGATATCCTGCAGGTCCTGTCCGTCTGTGACCGCTCCAATAGTGACTGCTGAGTAACAGTTCAAAAACAGTCATAAAAATCTGTGTGGAAATAAAATGAATTTTGAAATACAATTATGGCTCTTGTTTTCACCTACAATCCAAGTTTCGGTTGTTTCTGTTTGTTTCTTTTCATCTGAGTTTGTAGGGGTCCTTAGGGGTCCTTGTGGTGACATTATTTGTTCAATGATTGTTGAACAAATAGCGGACAATGAGCGGACAATAACATTACCAGAAATACACAAAAAGCTTGCCCTGAATGTCCATAACAAGTTTGTAACTCTAGTGTTCAAATGAAACCAAATAGTATGTTCCATAATAGCACATTCTGTATGGTCCCGTTTTGGGTCCGTTTGTAATCTCTCAGGTCCCTTTTCCACCAAAATAAGTACAACTGGTTTCGCTTCAGATTCTTGAAAATGTGGTGCTTTCGCTGAACCGGCAGCCATATTTTTTGTTTGTTTGTTTTTGTTTTTCAGTCCTGAATTCGGAACCATTTCATTTTCAGAGGAAAGACAACAACTACTGTAGTTCAACTCAACCCAGGTGGAAACAGGGCCTCAGAGGTAATAAGTGTTTGCAAATCAAACATTTGAGAACTACTATAGTTGGACTCTTAGTAGATGGTATGCACTGCACATGCATATCCTGTAGTGAATGGCAAATCCAGTGGCAAAGTTAATTTAATGTTGTTTAACATTGTTTCATGTTAAAGATGTAATTATGATGATGATGTCATGCACATATACCCTCTATAGTGGTATGGACCCTATTCACACAGCGGCCATCTTTCCCTGTAAGTTAATGGCGTGGTGCTAACAAGGTGCAACCTCCCATTATCCAGTTTCATCCAAAACAGAAAACTCTTATCTGATTGTATTACACATCAAACTCACCTACATTGCAGCTGAAACAAAAGCTTGAATATTATTCTTTCTAGTTTTTTGTTTCATAAAAAACACTGCAGACATGTCATGAGCTACTCTCTGTCCTTGCAGGTGATAATTATGATTGATTATTTATTACTACCTGTTTTGAATTTTCACATAATGCAGGAGGACATTGCTTCGCTGAAAACAAGTGTTCCCATGAGTGCTTACCCTGATGGCAAGATGGCCGGCGTCTGAATATGGTCAACAGTGTGATCACTATGGACCACTAAATCAGTGGCATACATAGTCTTGAAATCTGCAAGACTTGACATTCAGCAATTGGGTCTCATGAGCAAAATAAGAAAGTTTATAATGCAGTGGAAAAAGTAAATGACGAAAATTAAAAGCAAATTAAAAGAAGTGCAAGTCTTTATCCACGGACACATTTTGTCCGTGTGTGCGCACAGACACGCTGATGACCCGTGGGGTTTCCTATGAAGAGGTGAGGAGCTGCTAGAATGTCCCTCACCAAGAGACAGAGCGCCCCCTAGAGGGCTGGAGGGTATGGTGGCAGACACATTGTGGTGATACTGTAGGCAGGTGCTTCTGGGCAGGGGTCTACGCAGGGGATGCGAGGCAGGGTGCTTCCTGGCAGGCGGTGCTAGTCAGCTGATGATATGTAGATCAGTGGTTCTCAACCTTTTTGGGTTCTGACCCCAACCCCCCTCAAAAAACAATGTAATATTTAGCATTATTTCAAACACCCACCCTGACAAGCACTTGTTATCAGTTACATAACTTGCAGTTTGGAGAATTCTTAAAGGTATTATAGGCAACTTTTAGGGGGGAGGGGGGGGAGACGGCATTTGAGCCAACCGCAGCGTAACAGTCTCCAGCAGTTTCATAATGAGCCAATAGAGTGGAGGTGAGGTGGAGTTAGATATTCAAATTTGTTGCCTATAATACCTTTAAGCCGCTATGCCAGTGGTTTTCAACCTTTTTGATACAGAGCCCACTATTTATTCAGAATTTGAGCCATGGACCACCATTTGATGTTGAGTGTAGTCCCTAACCAGAAACTAAGGATTTTCAAGTTTGTTTCCACAATTTAGGAGAGAGTAATTCAGATATTTAAGTATAATTTACAGTAACTCTTGAGAGCGTAAAATGAAACCGAATGGACCTGTAAGGGTCCATTTGGTTTCATTTTACGCTCTCAAGAGTTACACATCTATAGGGGTCCATTTGGTTACCAACTGTCTATCATTTAGCTGGGGACCACCTGGAATCCTCTCAGGGACCAGGGACCAGTGGTCCCTAGACCACCGGTTGAAAACCTCTGCTCTATAGGTATATTCATTTTGACAGACAATTTGCCCGTGTTTGACCTTTTTTTATTTAGTATTATTATTCTTAGTAATAGCATCTTAAAAGTCCTTCATTGTCACCGGGTCTTCTGTTTACCCCTCCAAAAAGAAAAAGGACCTCCGTTGAGGTCACGACCCAGAGGTTGAGAATCACTAAGGAGGAGTCATCCAGGCTCAGCCGTCTCAGCTGTGATCTGTCTGGCCCCTAGAGGAATGTCACAGTCATTGCAGATTAATATGTGATCTAGGCCTAGCCAAGCATCAGTAATGATGATGAGTAGAAATATAATGGCAGCTGCTCTACTTATTCAAAGAAGAAATAATAGACTCTTTAGTCTACCGGACATCTCGCCCCATTTCCAACCCGCCGCAGTGAAACGTCTAGAGATACAATTGAATTATTAGCAATGTATTATCTATTATATGAAAAAGATAATCAGTGTCAAATTCAGATGTGTTATAGTTCATGACAAACTGCTGCAAATTATTTTGAGCAATTAACTGGTATTGTAATTAAGTGATAAAAAGGTGAGTAATGATTTGTGCATTCAGAACAACGTTATCTTGTTAAGGAATTAAATGTAATATTTGACATATTTACTCTCTCGACATAGCATTCCTACTCCATCTAGTATAAACTCTTAACAACTATACTCTGGATAACTAAATTTAATGCAATTAAAATAGATGTTTAGGTGTTTGCGGCGAGTTGGATTCGCGGTGAGATGACCGCACCCCCTACTAGTCTACAGTAAAGCCTACCTACAGTATATGTTCAGGTCAGCCTGCTGTTGTAGTTGTTGGCGGCTTCAGGAGGCTTAACCATCAAAGAGTGTTGTGTACCTGATAGAGAGAGAGATAGAGAGAGAGAGAGGGGAGTGGGGTTAGATGGCAGTTTTGTCACCCAGTATAATGATTTTAGTACACTCCCCTCTGTCTTATTATCATTCATGCATATACAAAACACTGTCAGACTGTCCACTTAGTGGAGACAGATAGGAGGAGAGCTGAGAGGAGAGGAGGATGTTTTATGCTTTTCTCGTCTGTCATTCCAATCGTGCAACAAAGCCCTTGAACAATAATGATGTTATTGATCAAAACGTTAGTTTTGCGGTCTGCTCCCTGTCAGGTAGTTGATCAAAGACACTACTTGGCAGGTGCGTTAACAAGACAGAGACATAGAGACATAGAGACAGAGAGAGAGAGAGAGAGAGAGAGAGAGAGAGAGAGAGAGAGAGAGAGAGAGAGAGAGAGAGAGAGAGAGAGAGAGAGACAGACAGATTTTCAACTGGTTTTGTTGTATTGTAATTACACATTTGCTTTGGCAATGTGAACGTTTGTTTTGAATTGAATTGAATTGAATTGAATTGAATTGAATTGAATTGAATTGAATTGAATTGAATTGAATTGAATTGAATTGAATTGAATTGAATTGAATTGAATTGAATTGAATTGAATTGAATTGAATTGAAAAACAGGTTAAAAAATATTGACTACAGATTAAATGTTAATTATACAAAAATAGTACATTATACAAGCTCACAGCATGTTGCAAGGTTGTTGACAGTGGATCATGTTGAAAGTAGAACTCTGTATTTTGCGGTTGCCATGGTGGCATCATAATGCCAGAATTTACATAGCTTGTAGATTCTATAAGCTATGTAAAATCTGACATTATGATCAACTGGTCGATCGCAAGGGCACCGGTGTTGTAGATCTAGCATTTCTCCTGGATCTAAACTATAGGCCCTCAATGATATTTTTCTGTTGGCGAAATTATCAAACATTTTTCATCATAGTTTTAGTCAAGCATCTCAAATTCCTGGCAACATCCTTTCCATGAAGTTCATAAGGTCAGAGGTCAAGGTGAGGTCAGAATCAATGGAAACAATTAATCAATGAAGCGAGTGTTCTCTACCATTCCCCTCCCAAGTATGGCATTTGTTAGCAATCCAGCTAATGAGAATTATCCCTCGTATTGAAAGGTGCATGTGTGCACACACTGACATAGGCCTACTAGCTGGTACTAGTCCAGGGCTTACAGCAAGTCTCTCACTGACGTCTTGTCATTAGCCCATCCACAGATTTCCAGTGACTTTCCTACTGTCGTGCATAGTTGTTTTGAATAGCGAAAATAAATAAAAAGACATAACTACTCAGCAAAACAAAGCCTTCTAGACCTTGGCAAAGGTCTACTGTCAAAGCGATTAAGGGTCTCTCTCGGGGTCGCCAGCTTCTCTCTAAAATCCAATTGTCTTGAAATAAAATGCATCCAAGTGGGTACAGGCATGACACAGAAATCCCATAGTAGAAGTGTCCTTTACATTACTTTACTAAAATGTCACAAAGTGCATTTTAGAGAGAAGCGGGGTAGCTGAGAAGCTGGGTAGACCTATCTATCATGAAACTATGCATACTGCTATAATTATACTATGTAGTGCTACAGTATGTCTTCATAAAATGCTATCTAACTTACATACGTTGAGTCTTTGAATACACTTGTAAGGTGTCAGGGGGATTGTTATGGGCTAAGATGTGATGGGTTTTCAGACTATGGTGGAGATTGGGAGCAAATCTGCAGTTTTTTTTCCCCCTTTCATTTTTTATCCCACAGTTTAGAGCCCAGGGTTACTGCGTGTTTTTTGTGGGGGTATCTCGGGTATGGACACTGATGACATAGAGAAGTCATCAGTGCCCATACCCGATCTGCCGTTCTGATTTGAAATGAGAAGTGCATTTTATCATTTTGGAACCAAATGGGAGAATAGTGTTATGATTTGACCTACCAGTACAACTTATAACATTGTAGAGCTTTGACTGTACTCTGTTGCTGTTTCTCTCTAGTATCCAGGTATCCAATCAGTCAATAAAGACGTGTCAGCACTGGAGGGACATATTTCAGCCAGATGTTTTAAATTGCATTTCGATTGACTGCGATTGCCTTCAAAGTTTTAGTAGTTCAGGTGCAGAGAGCCCAGATGACAGATCAATACGTCTCTCCCCCCTTTTTGTTTTTCCCTGCGTTACAGTTAAACTAACTGCCACCAGCAAAGACAGACACTGCTGTAAATTCCGACTCAAATCCCCAGGGATAGCCCTGGAGCAGGAAAAACAACATCCCTGCAAATAACAAGGAAACACTGACTGCAGGCTGTGGATCTTACACAACGTTGTACTAATGTGGTTATTGTGTTTTGCTGACGATGGTGTGCCTTTCTATTATGGGGTGGGCGTGGTTGGAAATAATTTAAGAACTGAGTCAATATGCCAATAGACCAAAGTCTGACATCAATATCGTAGAGCTAGAGGGTGCTCCACTGGTTCATAATATACTGCATATATGAAAGAACTGTGTTTGAAAAAGTAACAAATCATTCCCAACCGTATGATGAATCAACTGGCTGAGAGAATACGCACTTTTTACTGGTGATGAAATAGTTAAATCTTTGCTAACAGATTTTATGAAATACTGTATGGCTGACTGACTGCCGTAAATGTGTGTTTATTATTGGATCACAGTTCTAGAATAATAGAGCTATGGTCTAGAAATGTCTATGAAAGTTTTTTTAGGAGTCTAAGCTTACTCGTTGATTAGCTGCACAACTAAATATAGACTAGACATTTAAACAACCGCTAATCAAAGTTTAATCTAAGATTAGTCCTCTAAAATACTTTCGTTTTCAACCCATCCTTAGGCAGTCTATGTATTAGCCGCATATTAGAACCAGGGGATGAACGAGTGACAGCAGGACTTCTGCATAGCACTGAATGTACTGCATGTGATTAATATTGCATCAAATAAGAACTAAGAACTGTTGAGCCTAAAATGAGGTTTTCATTTTACTTGTCTTTGACCATTATTACACCTCTGCATAGCTTAAGGGTATATAGACAAGACAACTTTAGTGTGTACAAAATCTGTGCTTGTAAACAGATTTGAATCTAACTCCACTTCACCAATTGGCTCATTATGAAACTGCCCCCCCCCCCCCCGCACACACACACTAGCACCGCCTTGTCATGAGCATGACGAAAAGGAGGGAATGTGGAGTTGTGGACAACAACAAAAGTACTGGACTGTCTGCAGGGTAAAGCAAGTGTCTGTCTGCAGGGAAACAGCTGCAGCGTCAAAGTAGAAGCGACGTAGAAGGAGAAAAAGCAAAAAATATATATACATATAGCTACAGTATATATACACCGTTTATTTAAATTTTTGGCTAAAAGGTTGCCTATGATATCTTTAATTTACAATTCTACAGAATTCAAATGTGCCTGGTCTCTTTCCTAATGGTACCAAAATCAATAATCGCAGACAAAATCTTGTACAACGAGAATATTCGTAGTTTTGGATCTGACGCTAAATCTCATCAAATAATGGTCTGTAGCCTCAAATACTGGGCCTTGATATACTGTAAAAAAGGTTTCAAAACCACTATCATAGACAAATGACTTCCATGACCTGGGGGAGAGTGAAGCAGTAACGTCCGGTCTTTGGTACTCTGTAGTTAAATTATCTGTTAAGTGCTCTTACTTATCAGCTTCCATTGTCAATGTGAGCAAACAAAGAAAAGAACATTTGTTTTGTTTCGTTCTCCCCGGCCTAGTATTCAATTTGACTCGTTCTATAGTGCCAAATGATTGCTTTCTCTGTAAGAACCGCTGTAAGTAGCTTATGTAACTGTCACACTGCGCCCAACACTTACACCTGATTTGCACCTACTTTCACGGGTTCTGTGTCTCGCACCGATAAAAGGAGACGGGCTCACAATGTCCTGATGCGACGTGTGAGCACAAGTACTCACATGGGAGTTACTTCATTCAAAGTGTAAGAAATACTAGTACTCTTACGTAAAGTCTGGAATGACTTGAGTAGATGTAATCATTATGCACAATGTCTATTACACACTTTTTTCTAATGTATATTGGAAAATAACAGATCTACAAGCTGACAATGTGTCTTGTGAGCTTGTTGATCTGCTATTTTCAAATGGCTGAAGTGTTTTTGGCTAGGGACCCCCGTAAATGCCTCGGCCATATCTCGGAACCCTGTCGAGACATGTCCGCCACAATAGCCTAAATAATGGAAACAATATAGACTAAAATCAGATAATCAAAAGTTCATGCATGGACTACTGTAGGCGTGCTATATAAACTCTCAATTTCCATTTTCAGCCATTCAGTTGCGTCTTTTTAATCATCTGGGGACCCCCCAAAAGTAATTTCGCGACCCCCTCGAGGGATCGTGAACCATGGGTTGAAAATCCCTGCTATATAGGGCTGAAGTGGTTAGTGTATGTTTTGTAATTATAATGAATAAAACACTATGGAGTAAGTAACATATAGGGCCTGTTATGCTGTGAATTATATAGTGTACATTAAATAGTACATTTATTTAAAAAAAAAATGTTTGTTTTTTCACTAAACGATCAGGATTTAGAAGAATCTTTTCCCAGCATCTTCCAGTCCAGCCACCTGTTCTGGCAGTAGCACAAAGACACCACCGGAGGGCAGCACTGACACAGACATTAGTAGCACAACAAAGTCAACTGAAGGTGAGAGGCAAGTAGAACAGAGCAGGAGCATCATCACCTGATGATACATGCACACACGCGCGCACACACACGCGTGCGCGCACACACGCACAGCCACTAGTTTTGATTTTAACAGCAAAGTTAGATTTAGCTTTAGTCATAGTCTTTTGATCGACTAAACATCACATGAACATGATTTTAGTCAAGTAAATCTACAATGTTGATTCAGGTGACTAAAATGCATTTTGGAAAGGTGGTGATGGTGTTGAAATGCCTGATTTATATTTGTGAGGTGGTTGACCGTGGCCTAGATAGAGCAGGTTGATCAATGATAGAGAGAGGTCAGCAGTTTCAATCGGTTTCCTCCTGTCTACATGTC
>CM076968.1:12831195-12991195 GCA_039105355.1 Benthosema pterotum | reverse complement strand
TGTTTGTGTTTTGTGTGAGTGTGTGTGTGTGTGTGTGTGTGTGTGTGTGTGTGTGTGTGTGTGTGTGTGTGTGTGTGTGTGTGTGTGAGTGTGTGTGTGTGTGTGTGTGTGTGTGTGTGTGTGTGTGTGTGTGTGTGTGTGTGTGTGTGTGTGTGTGTGTGTGTGTGTGTGTGTGTGTGGGCTGTCAAGTTACTCACGGCACCACGGCATTGTTATTGTTATGATCGGGTGGCAGTTTCTTGGTACAACAGACAGACAGACTGCTTTGGGGATGGGGAGGTGGTGGTGGGATGGAGGGGGGGACTGGAATCTTCTTGGTTTCGGGTTGTATATATCTATCACAGCCAGTTCCAAAGCCATCTGGAAGGTTACTGTGGAAACAGGGATGCCATGGCAACCACCAGTGACAGGGGTTATACGGAGGAGAGAGAGAAAAAAAGGGGGTGGGGGGGTGGGACCGGGGCCCTGCCTCATGCCTACCGTCGTCGTCATGGAGACTGAATCACAGCGGGCCGATATTTGAGGCATCCCGGTAGAGAAGCGCGCGCACGGCTCCATCCTTTTTTTGTTGTTGTTGTTTTCTTGTTTCGATCGCCGCGTGCACGCACGTGGCGCGTGTGGAAAAAAAATATGAGAGGGTAGCAGCCAGACTGTTTCTCCTCCTCCTCCTCCACATCTCACGTGTTTTTTTTTTTGTACCGATGATAAAACTGTCCCTTTTGTGTTGTGTCACGGCGCCTATTGCGCCGTAAATACTAGGCTAGTGCAATGGGGTTGGGATTGGTTATGGGGTTGGTTATTTCTTTAAACGCGGTTATAGTAGTAGCATTGACTAGACTTTTAACTCACAACAAAGGCAAAGCACAGGACGATCAAATTGAAATATATATCTATATATATTTATATATATACTGGTATATGTTGAACAGTCGTGTTTTATCTTTTTTCTTTCTGCTTTTGTTTTTTTTTTAGTTTTTTTTTACAGATGTCACGTGTTTTAAACACAGAGATTGAAATGGATCTGAATATTATACGTGTTATTATAGGGCTATGTTATGTTATGACGGACGAACCCACGGTGCGTAACGCATGATACACAATACTATATGCCTCGAATCGTACTACAGTAGGGGCATGATGAAGTCACCGTTCACAGTTTAAAAGCATGTGCGTGTCTGTGTGTGTGTGCCTGTTTGTTGTGAGAAAATAATGCCTATTGCACGGCGGACATCAGGTCGATTCCCTCGCAATAGCGGGAAACGAAAAGAAAAATCGCCCCCAGACAGACTTAGGGGACCAGAGAGCAATGAATGATACGCCTAAAAAACTTCAGGAGCGGAGCGCTCAATATCTCTCTCTCTCTCCCTGACTCTTTCTTCTGACTCTCTCACTCTCTCTGACTCTCTCCCTCTGTCCAACTGCAAATGGAAGCATACAAGACAGGCTCTGCTATAACTGAATTATGAATTCTGATCGTTAAAATGATAACTTCTGATTCCTAGCGAGAATGGAACACGGCGACAAGGCAGCAGTAGCAGCAGCGCACGGTGTCTGAACAGACAGGGGGTAAGGGATAAGGGCGGTAATAGCTCTATCTCTATCGCTCTTCTCGTCTACGGTTTTGCGTCGAAACGCGGCGAGATGAGAGCGTTGGCGCATATATAACGGAACCGCTGTCTGTGTCTGTGCGTTTATATCCTACTATGATAAATCACACTCATATTCACTCCTGTCTTGTGTTATTCGGGGCGCGAGAGGCCCGCAACTGTCCTCCTGTACATACACACCACACAGGCGGGCACGCCCCTACACGTCGGTGAAGATCTTTTTGTTGACGTTCACGCAGTTCTGCTGCGAGTTGTGCAGGACCTGCGTGATGGCGGGGGTCGTCACGGTCGTGGTGGTGGCGAGGAAGTTGGGCTGCGTCTGCTGCTGCAGCTGCTGCTGCAGCAGCGTCGTCGTCGTCTGTGGCGGCTTGAAGCCCTGCTCCTCGATCACCATGTACTCGCTCTTGCTGAGCGGCGAGCTCGAGCGCGACGTCTTGCCCTCATCGCCGTCCCCGCCGCCCGCGTCCTCGCCACCGGCCCCGCCGGCCTGCAGCGGCTGCAGGCTGCCCACATGCAGGTACTGTGCCTGCTCCTCGCCCTCCGTCTCGCGGTGGTAGAAGTAGTTGAAGTTGGACACGATGACGGGCACGGGCAGTGCGATGGTCAGCACGCCGGCGATGGCGCACAGCGAGCCCACGATCTTGCCACCGATGGTCACCGGGTGCATGTCACCGTAGCCCACTGTGGTCATGGTGACGACGGCCCACCAGAAGGCGTCGGGGATGCTGGTGAAGCCGCTGTCTGGGTCGTCAGCCTCGGCGAAGTAGACGGCGCTGGAGAAGAGGATGACGCCGATGAAGAGGAAGAAGATGAGCAGGCCCAGCTCGCGCATGCTGGCCTTCAGTGTCTGCCCCAGGATCTGGAGGCCCTTGGAGTGGCGCGACAGTTTGAAGATGCGGAACACACGCACCAGGCGGATGACACGCAGGATGGCCAGCGACATGGCCTGCTGGCCGTTGCCCTGGCGCTCGGCCAGCTCCGTGCCCAGCGTGATGAAGTAGGGGATGATGGCCACAATGTCGATGACGTTCATGATGTTCTTGGAGAACACGGCCTTGCTGGGGCAGGCGAAGAAGCGCACCAGCAGCTCAAAGCTGAACCAGATGATGCAGAGCGTCTCCACGACGAAGAAGGGGTCCGAGAAGGGGCTGCCCTGAATGGGCAACGTGCCGTTGAGCCCCGCCGACGAAGCCAGCAGGAGCACGGTCGTAGCCGCCGGGTCCTTCATCTCGTCACGGAACTCGGGCAGCGTCTCCAGGCAGAAGATGACAATGGAGATGAGGATGACCAGCACGGACACGATGGCTATGCCCCGCGCCGGACCCGAGCTCTCCGGGTACTCGAAGAGCAGCCACACCTGCAGTGGTGACGACAGCACAGATATTTTTACTTGAGTGAAAGTATATCAATAGTGCAACTGTTGATATACATATATGAATGAATCGACCATTGTAAAGCGCTTTGAGCACTTGGAAAAGCGCTATAAAATGCAATCCATTATAGAAGTATTCTGTGCAGGATTCAAGGTGTAATTGAATATAAGAGCTGACATCAAGTAAAACTAATTGTTATATGTGGGAAATGGTCAGAAAATGACAATCTTTTTAAAATAACAAATGCACAACAAGCTCTGGATGTGTTGCAGTCTATATGCTATTTTCAAACGGTTAAAATGCATAGGTTGTAAACAAAATGTGGGGCTGAAGATGTTTATGTTTTGAAATAACTAATAATTCAAACTTACAAAGTAATTCATTAGGCCTACTGTAGTAACTACGGTCTTAAAGTAAATGTACAATATATTTGGGTCCGAGATGTAGTGGAGTAAGTGAAGGTATTGGACGTTGTCCTTGGAAATGGAAGTGCTCCAGTAAAGTAAAAGTCACTCTTGCGCTTACGCACGCACGGAATCACACACACACGCACACACACACACACACACACACACACACACACACACACACACACACACGCACACACGCACGGACGCACGCGCGCACACACACACGCGCGCGCGCGCACACACACTCACACACACACACACACACACACACACACACACACACACACACACACACACACACACACACACACACACACACACCTGTCTCTGGAACTCGTTGTCGGGCAGCGGTCTCTCCTCCTCCTTGATGAAGCCCTCGTCATCTCGGAACTTCTCCATGGCCTCCTCGCCCAGCTCGTAGAAGCGGATCTCCTCGGAGAAGATGTCGATGGGCACGTTGACGGGTCTCCGGATGCGCCCGCCGGACTGGTAGTAGTACAGGATGGCGTCGAAGCTCGGCCGGTTGCGGTCGAAGAAGTACTCGTTCCGGAGCGGGTCGAAGTAGCGCATCCTCTTCTTGGGGTCGCCCAGCAGCGTCTCCGGGAACTGGGCGAGCGTCTTGAGCTGCGTCTCGAAGCGCAGGCCGGAGATGTTGATGACCACGCGCTCGCAGCACTCGTGGTCCGCGGGCTCGTAGCGGTGGTCCACGGAGTGCCGGTGACCCGGCAGAGCCGCCGACTCCTCCAGCATGTTGCTGCTGTCGCAGCCGCTCGCGTGCACCACCGTCATGACGGCGTCGTCGTCGTCGCAGTCGCAACAGCTGCCACCACGGTCCAACAACTCCTCGGTGTAGTCGGGGGTGTAGCCGGGGTTCACCAGGGTGTCTCCGGCCACGGCTGCCCGGGTCTTGGTCACGCTCGGCGGGGGGGATTGCAGGAGGCAGCGGTGGTCGTCCATGAGGCGCGGGGAGCCACTTAGACGCGCGGCATGAGGGGCAGCCAGGCAGCCTGCATGCGTGCAGCCGACCGCGCCCCCAGCTCCTCTCCTCCTGCTCTCCTCCGCCGCCGCCGCGGTGGTGCGCCCCGCCGCCGGTCAACCACAACCGTCCCCCGCCATGATCTCCACGCCGATCACAACCCTCTCTCTGTCTCTCTCTTTGTCTCTCGGTCTCTTTCCTCCTCACTACTACACTACACTTCCAACCAGGCTACAGTTGGTTGGTGTTCCCGCCCACGGATCTTGGAGCTGACTTTATAAACTAGCTCTCCAAACCCGCCCACGTACGGTACGGTGCGCTGCGTGCGCTGGGTACCTCTCTCTCTGCCTCTCTCTCTCTCTCGCTCTCTCTCTGGGTGCTCCAGCCAATCCAAGGCTAGAGCGCACGGACCAAAACACAGTGAGCAACAGACGGGCGTCATTCAACACCGTGCGGTACTATTTGGGCGTGCCCTGCCCCCTCAGTCTCTCTCTCTCTCTCTCTCTCTCTCTCTCTCTCTCTCTCTCTCTCTCTCTCTCTCTCTCTCTCTCTCTCTCTCTCTCTCTCTCTCTCTCTCTCTCTCTCTCTCTCTCTCTCTCTCTCTTCTCTTCTCTTCTCTTCTCTTCTCTTCACGCACTGGCTGCGCGCACGCAGACGCGTAGGTGAACAAAGACAGAGTCTTCTACATTGTCTCTAGCCGAATAGCGGCTAAATCCCAAGGTCATAGCGCCAACTGATAGACTATAATAAACTAAAAGCATAATAATTGTTGACCCACCTTAGGGCCACTGGCCCATGCATTCGACTCCCAGCGTGGTGAAAGAACATAAGATTTCGGAGAGACAGTGATGTGGTCTGGTGGTGTCACTTGGATAATTGATTGATGATGTCACCTCTCTGAAATCAAAACCCTAATTGATATCGGGCTAGCCATGGCTTGATGCTTGACCTGATTAATTATGACAGTCATGTTTTATAGGCTAATGCTGGGCGAGGTATGGATAGAGAGAGAGAGAGAGAGAGAGAGAGAGAGAGAGAGAGAGAGAGAGAGAGAGAGAGAGAGAGAGAGAGAGAGAGAGAGAGAGAGAGAGAGAGAGTTCAGGCACTGTGGCACGACTTGTATACTCTCACGGATTATACCAAAGATGTGCTAAAACATTAAAACATTGGCTTTGCGAACGTTGTGTTGAATACTGAATAATGTTCACCTCAAATATACCTGGCCTCACGTGTATTGTCCTGTGGGCAGAGAATGTAGGATGCTGTCCTTGGTGCTGAAATTACTGTATATCTATCAGTCTTCTACTAATTAAACTTGGCTGAAAGTCGAGTTCGTGGAAGCCTCCTGTTTGTGCAAATGCAACAAAATAGATGATGTAGGACAGCAATACATGGCAATTTGAGGAACTCTTATTTAATGGCCTATTTCATCATTATCAATATCAATTAATATACTAATAATAGTGTGCATGGGATTCTTCTATATCATGCTAAACGTGGGTGAAATTCCAACCACTGATGCAGGCAGAGAAACAAACTGTCACTGAGTATCATGAAGGTATACTGAAAGACCCACCCACCTCCCTCAGACATCAACAACTCTTGGAGGTTCTATGACTTCATGCCATTATATGAAAGCAGGGGTTGGTGAAAGAAATGTCATTTTGCTCATCAGAGAAAACTGCTCAACCTCCTAGCCCATGCATTTAAGCACTGTTCAGTAGGCCTATAGATACTGTATATGTAGGCAATTGTGCAGATTGTCACATGCCTACTGTATAATGCCTATAACTTTTTTTTTTATTGTTTTTACATTTTTTCCATTATTTATTTGGCATTTGAACCACAGACAACCAATCACAGATTTAGCTTCCCAGACCCCAAATTTTGAATATTGTAGAATAATTGTTATCTTGATCAAAGTTTGCCAAAGTTTGTTCTCCTATGGTATCATATCTACAACATGGAATTGTGGATAGAATCTTTTCCAGCAATAACAACATATTGTCTAAATCTAAATCTTACCAAATGGAGCTTGGTGGCTCAAATGTCATGTTTCAGGGCTAATGTACAGCTAGTGCATGAGGTATGGAGAGATGGCTGTGTGTGTGTGCATGTGTGTGCGCACGAGAGAGACCTTTGGAGCAAGCAGAGCCTAGTGCAATGTGCATAATCAATGCAATGCATAAACACACACATACACCACACCACATCACACACACACACACACACACACACACACACACACACACACACACACACA
Source organism: Benthosema pterotum (assembly GCA_039105355.1). Taxonomy (NCBI): domain Eukaryota; kingdom Metazoa; phylum Chordata; class Actinopteri; order Myctophiformes; family Myctophidae; genus Benthosema; species Benthosema pterotum. The sequence goes on along the minus strand of CM076968.1, from coordinate 12,984,566 downwards.
CACACATAGAGGGACGAGAGGATTCATTACGCCTTTGTCACTTAGTAACAAAACTGTGGTTTTTTGCATTGTGGCCGAAGGACACATTTTCTAGACCAGCTTTTGTCCGTGCTTCTGTTGGTGCCCTCAAAGGTCGACTAATCATTGCTCACGGCCATGCAGTGTTGTGCACGGACGTGCTACAGAGACATTCGCTGTAGTTAATAGAGTGGGTTGCTGATGAACAGTGACCTGAATGAAGCCATTTGAAAGCCTGAAAGAATTAACGACACCCAGAGACTGGGTGTCGGAAGTTTGACGATCGCAAACCATCCAAGAGACCAATGGCATGCATGGTTTGCAAGCGTCAAACTTCCTGGAATGTATTGTGCATGTCTGTTTCCTCCCATGAACCAATGTGGACTCCCCCATAGGTGTCTTGGCGTCCTGTCCTTAATATTTTGCTCAGAACTTGCCCTGCTCAGCTCAGCTCCACTGCCCAAACAGAGCAGAGGCAGCCATGGCTGAAGTAGAGTGTGGAAGTGCTGTGGGGAAGGGAGGGGTGTTTGTCAAGCTAAATGATCGATACCTGTTTAATATACAATAAAGCGATGTAAATCAGAGGGATGTTAGTCTATCAAAGAACATCTATTGTTGGTGATTTATATGGTATGTATTTGAGTCTAGTGAGCTTGTAGATCAGCTGCTTTCAGTTAATTGGGAACCCTCTCAGTAGTGGGATCCGGCCTATATAAGGGAGAATGCTGTGTGGGCTTCTGAGATATTTCCAGCAGCCTAGCTGTGCACACCATGGGCTCGATTTTGGTTACATTAGCCCTTATACGCAATTAACGCACTTAGCATTGGAGAAGAGGCGTTCCCACACTAAAGTTGGTAATTTCGTTACCAGGCTATCTCCCTTAAACACCTAGCTCCTATACCCGTTACATTATGCATATGTGTGGTTTGGGCGTTTTTAGCTTTCATCCAATCCGTGTTGGTCTTGCCATTCCCTTTAATTCATCCCATATCTATTTCCCTTATCCCTACTGCTATGCCTACTCCGAAGCCCGCAGCCTGGCTGCGGCTTAGGACAGACACATGCATGAGTGGCCTATTCTCAAACATTATTGCTCTTATTTTCAAACAATTATAGCTCGGTCAATTCTCAATCAGTTCTTACCATTCAACATGTTATGTTGGAAAAACATGTTCCATGTTTTTTGCTGTATGTGGCGTGCATTTATCCCAAGTCTTTTTGATCATTCATTTCTCGGTCAATTCTGGACCATTTTTTACATTTCAAAATGCAGCGTGACAGGAAAACATCACTCTCTCAGATGCTGTATAGAATATGTGGGTAGGTCTTTTGTACAAAGCGTATTTAATTACATTATATACTGTGCATTACCTAAACACAAGGAAGTGACTGACAGCAGGCAATCTACAGCTGTTTACAGGACAATCCATAAATAAGGAGATGAATTGAACTGGCGCCTTTCCACGTGGAGTCGTGGACATCTCCAAGGTGCACAGATGCACGCACCATGCGCATGTGGCTCTGCCTTCTCATATGGGTTAGTGGGTGCTTTGAAATGGCGTTATCTAGTTCCCAAATCTATTTTACAAAATTAGCAACTTAAGGGACTGCGCGACAAACACGCGAGCCCCCATGTGTATGAGTTACTAGGGCCCAGATCATGGGCATAGTCTAGTGCATTTTTGTTATTTTTTCCATTTGTCCTCAGTTTGCCTTAAGTTTTCCTCAGTCATTTCTTTTGTCTTTTCGCCAGTATTATTTTCGATGCCTTTTCGGTTCATTGTTTGTACATGCACGAGTATTATTTGGGCCGAGCCTTCCTGTTACCCTGCTGAACATTGTGAAATGAGCCTGTTAAAGCTGCTCTGTCACATGTAGTTTCTTTCTAGTCTTCCACTTGAGGTCACGTGATCATTCTCTAATCGGCGGCTGTCCGTGTTTCAGTTAAAACAGCCTGCACATCTTCAGAAACACCGGAGCACAGGAACCACTGTTGTCTTTGCCGCAGCAGTGCTGATAAAGGCACACGGACAAAAGGATGAATACAATTTCCATTACATGTACAACACGACGTGCACCTCTTTATCTCACACTCCACAATATGACTCATTGTTTCAGTGCTCACTTTATCTTAGCTTTTCCCTCTCTCTGTATGTCATTCTATTAGTATAAGTAATTATTTTAGTTTAGGACGTGACAATGTTTTGGGGGGCCGAGGGCAGACGGGTGGGAGGAGGAGGCTCTACTAAAATAGCTTTTTGCAGCTCATCATAAATTAATCACATTGTGAATGTGAATTAATTAATGCGAGCTGAACTTTCATTTATTTGAGTTAGCTACTTGTGAAGTGCCGACTTGCACAACAACGCCCCCACTGCCCCCAGCACTGTACAACAAAATGCAACATCAACGTTATCTGCACAACAAAGAAATGCCCAGGTGAAGCGAAGTAAGAGAGAGGGGAAAAAACACAATCAGTGAATCTCAGATAGTCTGTTAGAGTAGATTTACATGAGCTTTTGATTATAAACTAGTCATGTTTTTGTCTCATTCAGAAGACATCAAGGGAGTGTATTATTTGTTTAGCTTGTGTTGTGTGTATAGAAATAACCCCTTGGCTTTGCTGCACACCACTCTTGTTTACAAATGATCCTGCATAATATAGCATGCATTCTTTAATGTGGGGGGATGTGGCGCTCTGATTGGTTCAGAAAGATCTTCCGTTTGAGGCTGCATGAAACTTCAAAATAAAAATGCCCAAATTAACCATATCACTGCACCTTTAATAATGTCCACAATAGTCAGTTTGTCATTGCGGGGACACTTGATGCCGAACATACAGTATGTTTCTTGTATCGTACAACACCACGTTGTGATAAAATGTGTGACTTTTAATATTGATAGCTAGAGTGGTCAGGCCACACTATTTCTTGACTCTTGCGTTTCTTTGGAATTATTTCCACACATTCACCTCGTTTGGCCTCGTTTAGTGGAGCACAGGTGAAACCCTAACCCACTTTATCCCAACACTTTATCCCTAACTGCCTATTTTCAGCGAATTTTCCCCTCAGAATAGGAATGCTGGTGGTGGTTAAACGGCAAGCATAAAAGTTATTTTCAGTCCGTCCTCATGGAAACAAACACTCTCTCCATGTCGTCCTTGTGTATCTTTGGGGGAGGAACATTTACATATTTACGTACCGTTAGTATGACAAAAGCCAAAAGGTGCTATAGTATATATAGTATAATATCATTCAAGCGTGCCGGATGAAAAAAAAATTACATATACAGAGGTGACCTGAGCCTATAAATGTTTGAGAAGCACTGACTGCTCTGAACGCTCTAAGTCAAATCAACAAGTAAACAGAGCAGCGGAAGGGAGGAGAGAAGGGCATGCATAATGCTGAGGGATGGCTTGTGTTGCGCTGCTGTAGCCGACATCTGCTTCCTCTAAATGGGATTAGAGGAACACTGGACGGCCCATCAAGATAGGAGACGCACGTGTCTGGCAAACGGCAGATCTGTCAGACACGCACACACGCACACGTGCGCGCGCACAGACGCAAACAGATGCCCAAGATGTTTTTGCTTGTGATACAGATCCAACATTGAAAACGCTTTTGTGCGCACCTCCGTGTGTGTCTGTGTGTGTATGCGTGTGTGTGTGTGTGTGTGTGTGTGTGTGTGTGTGTGTGTGTGTGTGTGTGTGAGTGTGTGTGTGTGTGTGTGAGAGTGAGTGCACTGTGATGCCAGAACTCTTCCCAGGTGGTGAATACCATCCAGTGTCATGTGCTACATAGTCCAAGAGCATTGGCTCAAAATGTAGTCAAACCCGGAACAAATTAGTAACAAGCTGAAAATTTCAGGATATGTTCAAAATACCTTTAGGAATGACATACTAAAAGTCCCCGTGAATCCCCCTTGTGCTCTCTGAGATATTCAAGATGGCGTCCAACTTGCCTATTAGATATAATGGCCCTAATCGGGGGTGAAAAAAGCAAAATTTTAAACTGAGAGATATTTCTACGAAAATTCACAGGTTGATCAATTGTATAAATACAAGCATTTTTTGTATTGGAACTTTCCATGAAATCCAATATGGCTGCCCAATATGTCGACCGCAATATTAGTGTATTGGCTATTAGATATAATGGGGGGTGAATAGGGCAAAAATTTAAATTGAGAGATATTTCTACAACACTTCACAGGTTGATCAATTATATGAATACAAACATTTTTTGTATTGCAACTTTCTATGAAATCCAATATGTCCGCCCAATATGGCATTCTTAATATTAGCACTAACACTAATACAGGTACACTAATATTCTGGTCGCCATATTGGACGGCCATATTGGATTTCATGGAAAGTTCCAATACAAAAAATGTTTGTATTTATATACTTGATCAACCTGTGAATTTTTGTAGAAATATCTCTCAGTTTAATTTTTTGCCCTATTCACCCCCCATTATATCTAATAGCCAATACACTAATATTGTGGTCGCCATATTGGGCAGCCATATTGGATTTCATGGAAAGTTCCAATACAAAAAATGCTTGTATTTATATAATTGATCAACCTGTGAATTTTCGTAGAAATATCTCTCAGTTTAAAATTTTGCTTTTTTCACCCCCGATTAGGGCCATTATATCTAATAGGCAAGTTGGATGCCATCTTGAATATCTCAGAGAGCACAAGGAGGATTCATGGGGACTTTTAGTATGTCATTCCTAAAGGTATTCTGAACATATCCTGAAATTTTCAGCTTGTTACTAATTTGTTCCGGGTGTGACCCTATTACTACTGGACTAACAGTCGTGTGGACAAGACGGATCTGTCCGATATTTCATTATTGGCTTAGTTTGCAGGATTTGCCTGTTTTGAATCTAATCTAACCAGGAACGCACAGGCAATTTATTTGAAATCTTTAAAACACTTTCCTTCTACGTGAATTGTAACCACATCCTTTTCACATTAGCCTGTTACAGCACCACCAACAGGTGGATTTTTGCAAAACACTTTTATTGAAAAGAAAAATGCCTCAAATCATCCAATTACAATCACAGGCATATGCGGAAATTACACCCTTTTCACACTGGCTTATAGCACCACCATGAGGCCACAACCTGATCTTTTGGAGACCTGTGCCCAGAAGGGCACATTTTCTAGCTGCTCCTGATGTGCAGGTCGGTGTGGCATCGCCTAGCTGTGGGGCTTGGGGTGGCAGTGGCTCAGGGGTAGAGTCACTGGTTGCGGTTGCCGGTTCGATCCCGGGCTCCCGCAGAGTTGGTGTCGAAGTGTCCTTGAGCAAGATATTGAACCCCTAATTGCTCCTGATGTGCTAGTAGGTACCTTGCATGGTTTCCAATTCCATCAGTGTATGAATGAGTGTGAATGGGTGAATGTGATGCACAAGCCATGTAAAGCACCTTGGATAAAGGCGCTATATAAATGCACCATTTGCCATTTAGCTGTGCTCTGAAAACACTGTAGCAAGGAGAGCCTGCGGACCAGCTATTTTCAGAGTGCCATGCCAACCAAAACACAATGCGTGCGTTTGGAAATTGGGTTTCTTGGAATTTATTAATATCTCACTTATAATTACGTTGTCACAGTCATAGCTGTCATAACATAGTTGCTAATATCGTATCAGTGTCATGGTATAGTGTCATGGTTTTTATAGTTATAGTTTAGTCATTGTTATAGTTGTATAGCTGTAGTATGTATATGTCATAGTTCTGTTTATTTTTTTTTTTTTTTAAATACCTGTCAGTTTATTTATACAATTTAGGTTATTATAGTTCAGCACCTTCACTTTATAATTAGGATAGCACTAATTCCTTCATCTGTTGCATACTGTTACTTGCTGTTCTACTGACTGTCCTATTGTCTATTGTCTTGTGGCACCGTGGAACAGTGGGAAACGTTATTTCATCCCTGTATATCGTCGTCTTGACATACACTGGTGTGACAAATAAAAGAAACCTTGAACTTTGAACCCTTGAATAGCGCACTGAGCTCGGGTGCACACTCATACCTAAAGTTTTAGTCTATTTTTAAGTTAGGTGTTAGGGTTACTAATTTCGGAACAATGAGCCTTCGGACTAGTGTCACGGCACCCATTTGTCATCATATAGTCGACGGAATGAACACATGCTATGAGAGCAGCTATAGCATGTGTTAGCGTTAGCGCTCAGAGTGGAGCCATGCAGCAGGTCCTCCTATTGAGGCCACTTTGAGGCTGCCCTGTATTAAAAAGGGCCCGTCGATCCGCATGGGAGACAGCTCAGGGACAGCCACGGGGCCTTTTAATGTGGTTTCCACTCCTTCCACTAAATATAGGACCACCCCCCCACCGCCCGCCAACCCAACTCCCTTATTAACCTAAGAAATTAGGCTACCTTGCACATCGCACTTGAAGCATGCCTTCAATGCGGAATGCGGGGCCCGTCATGGCTGAGCGGCGCTGCATGAGAAGAACTTGCATTCTGCTTCGCGAGCTGGTTACCAAAGCATCTTTACAAAATGTTGGATACTTCAATCTGAATGTACTTTTTTACATTTTGAATACCGGACGAAGAAATTGGTACTTTTAGCCTCTGTGCCCAGGCTTTGATTTTCATCGGCACAAAACTTTTATGCCCGGGGAATGCAATTGGCCACCCTGGTCAAGAAGTGGGTCAACCTTTCTGGGGTGGGGATTGCTCCAAATGATGTGACATAGCTCTGAAATTGGGGGGGAAAGGAGGGGTGCGGGACTGACGGACATGCAGATTGGTAAGATCCAATCAGGGCACACAGAAATCTCAGGAGTGATCTGCAATGTCAGTCTCAGGAGTGTACAGCAATGTCAGTGACGAAATGTCATCACAACACGTGTTTTTCAACAAGACTGTCCTAATGTATAGTCTACGGTGAGCGACAACGTGCCGTACAGCGGCAAGGGGCGTCCACCCCTCCTATATTCACCCTAGGGCTGGGACGATTATGGGTTCCTCACGATACGATTCAATTGATTCTCATACTGGGGTTTTTATTTGCATAATTTGTTTGTTTTTTGGGAATGAAGCAGCTATAGAAGTCGTTTAACATTTTAGTTCTGCAACCCATTTTTCCTCCCGGAATTCTGCCAGTTATGTTTTTCCTCACAGATTTTTATCGATATTTGGCAAAGGCATATCAATTATTTAACGCGGGAGAGAGTATATATACTGGGATATCGATATATCAGCACACCCCTAATTCACTCACACGCTACCAAGATTACCCAGTGTTATTTTGCATGAAGAAGTTCACAATCATGCTGCCTTGCCCCACTCTGTGTTAGCAAAAGGAAGCTTGACGGTCAAGATGTCAGTTACTTCTGTGGGGAGGGGTGTCAGGGGTGAGTCAGTGACGTCAGGACTTCTTTGCTACAAGCAGTTGCTCCTTGCGCTCCTGCCCCTCTAGACCAGAAAGCAGGCTGGCTAGCCCAGGCCAAGCTCACAAATCACTCACCCACAGAGCCATGACACAAGGCTCAGGGGGGGGCGACTCGTCACTCACAAGTCCAAAATCAGAGTACCACAGTTCCACCACCGGAGGCCACAAACAGTGCTTGTTCTGGGGCAGGGGGGCAGGAGGGGGAGGAGGAGCAGCAGTAATAGTAGTCATTTTGACGGGAAACACAGCACAGCTCAGCTGTCTGAGGTCATGGACATCTGGTTACACTTGGGATGGCTCGCTTGGATCTTCTCCTGCACAGGAATGTATCGGCAAAGTCCTGGAAGTTGATTGAGAGTACCCTTTTAGAACTGACTGGCTTTGTTCTCACAAAACATGTAGAAAAAATGAAAATGAAGAATGTCCAGGCGATGGTTAAAGTTGAACTCAAAAGGGTTTATTGTAACTGTTGAAAACAAAATAAAAATACTTTTCCTGAAGAAAACTGTAACTTAGATATAGGAGGTATAGCAGAACAAAAACCAGACGTAAAAAGCTGTGAACCTCCAATCAACTACACCTGGCCAACTGATGGCCAGGTACTTATTTCCTCTTTCCTCTCCCTGCAGAGGGTGTGTTGGTCTGCAGAGGGTGACAAAGGGACATGTTAGTCATTGCACATATAAATAATGTCAATGAGATGGCCCATTATAATTCGGCTCCTACACACCGGCCCCAATTGTATGGTGTGTATAACTAAATACAATTAAGAAACAAAAATGAATGGAGCCGTACAGTTATGTTTAACACATTCTTCACTTGTGTGTCGAAAAATAAAAATGACTTAACTCAAAAATGTCTACTGGGGACTGGGGTCGTCTTCAAGCAGCAGACATACTTTGGTGATGGGTCGTTCTAAAATACTGGTCTGAGTCTTGATTTTCACAGAACGAACAAGACCTTTGGCATCTGGCATGGTCTCCATCACTCTTCCCAGCATCCATGACCCTCGGGGTGCCGTCGAGTCGACAATCATGACAACATCACCCGTCTGAATGTTTTTCTTCTTGCTGGTCCATTTTTGTCGCTCCTGCAACAATGGCAAGTATTCCTGCGTCCATCTCTTCCAAAACAAGTCAGCCATGTACTGAGCTTGCCTCCACCGGCGCCTGAGGTATGTGTCAGACCTTTGAAAGACCCCAGGTGGTAGGATGGGTTTAGATCTCAAGGTCAGGATGTGGCTGGGTGTCAGTGCCTCCAGATCATGTGGGTCAGATGATGTGGTGGTGATGGGCCGACTGTTGAGGATCGCTTCCACCTCACACAGGATGGTAATCAGGCCTTCATCATCGAGCATTTGCTGGTGTAAAACTGATAGCAGTACTTTCCTCACCATTCTGATAAGCCTTTCCCACACTCCACCGTGGTGTGATGCTGATGGGGGTTGAAAGTCCACTTGATGCCATCTTTCAATAAAGAATTCCTCAGTTGGTCCTGGTTTAGATTCATTAGGGCTTCAGACAGTTCTTTCTTTGCACCGACCAGATTAGTGCCATTGTCTGAGCGGATGTGAGATATTTGACCTCTCCGGCATATAAATCTCCGAATAGCATTCACGCAAGAGTCTGTGTCCAAAGAGTATGCCATCTCCAAATGCACCGCCCTACTGGTCATACAAGTAAAGATGACTCCATATCGCTTGACAAGGCTTCGTGCTCTCTTTACTTGAATTGGTCCAAAGTAATCCATGCCAACATTTGTAAAGGGTGGTAGGTCAGGAATTAGTCGTTCTTGGGGGAGGTCTGCCATTTTTTGAATCTTGGTCCTGCCTGCTACACGTCTGCACACAGTGCACTTGGTAACCATCTTCCTGGCTGCTGAGTTTGCATTTGGGATCCAGTACTTCTTACGGAGCTCAGAAAGCATGTGATTTCTCCCACTGTGGCCTGTGCGCTCATGTATGTGACGTAGTATCAGGGTAGATATTGGGTGGTCTTTGTGTACAATGATGGGATGTTTTACCTGTTCAGGCATGGCTGCACGGTTGAGTCGCCCACCGACTCTTATTAATCCATTGTCCAATACTGGATCCAACTTAAATATGCAGCTCCCTTTTTGCACACAGGATGGTGCCGTTTTCAACTTTGCCAATTCTTCAGGGAAGGTTTGACTCTGGGTATGTCCAATGATGATTTTTTCAGCCTCTTCAAGGTCATCTACAGTGATGTTCTGTCCACGTATGGTGTGGATGAGTGGTTGCATTTTTGAAGCTTTATTTTTGCTTTGGGAACGTGTAGTTACACCAGTTTCTTTGAGTTCCATTTCCTTTCTTTTTCTTGCAAGTTCTCTCAGAACATCCTTAAATTTCAAATACCATGCCACTGCCTTCTTTAGTCTCAGCCAATCTGAGAAGTGGGACAGCAGCTGGTCTGTTGGGCTTTCTTTGTTTAGAACATTGGTTGTATATGAAGCAACCTCTTTTCTTTTGACCTCTTGGTCATCCACGGGGTTAAATTGTAGGTCAACATATTCAGCTGGCCACTCGTTTTCAGAATTCATTAGAAATGCTGGACCTTGTATCCACTGCTTGCATTCAATAAATTTCTTGGCACTTAGTCCTCTGGATGCATAGTCTGCTGGGTTGGATTTTGTGCTTACAAACCTCCATTGTGACACTTTAGTGTTTGCCCGGATTACAGCTATGCGATTGGCTACAAAGGTGTGAAATCGTGTTTGTTCATTGGAGATGTATTTCAGCACCGTCTGACTGTCCGTCCAAAAGACGGAATCCTCAAGTTCTAGTTGCAGTTCTGATCTTAACATTTTGTCCACTTTTACAGACAGCACTGCGGCTGTGAGCTCCATCCTGGGTACTGTGATCTGCTTCAAGGGGGCCACTCTTCCTTTTCCCATCATAAATGAAACAGACACTTCTCCTTTGCTGTTTTTCATCCGCAGGTAGCTCGCAGTGCCATATCCATCTTCACTGGAGTCTGAAAAGTGATGTAACTGGAAGCTTGTTGGTTCTCCAAAGTCTTTTGGTTTGATGCAGCGTGGCACACTGAAATCAGTCAGGTTTGTCAGACTAGATGTCCAGTCAGTCCATTTTTTAGATGTTGCTTGTAGAATATTTTCGTCCCATCCATATTTCTGTTTGCACAGTTCCTGGAGCATATTTTTCGCAGGAAGGGTTAGTGGGATTAAAAATCCAAGTGGATCATAAATTGAACTTACTACAGAGAGCATCCCTCTTCGAGTGAGTGGTTTTTCTTTCAGTGTGATTTTGAACACAAACGTGTCATTTTCCACATTCCACTGTAGTCCTAATGCCCTTTCCATGGGCAGTTCTTCTTTATTCAAATCCAATGTTTTAACTTCTTTGGCTCTGTCTTCCTCAGGTATAGCAGAGAGCACAGTGCGGCTGTTGCTCACCCACTTTGTGAGATGAAATCCTCCCTGATGACAGGCACTTGTCAGGTTATTAACCAGTTGTACAGCTTCTTGTTCTGAGGCAATTGACTGTAAGCAGTCATCTACGTAAAAATGATTATTAATGGTGTTTATTATTTCTGGGTGGAAACGAGCCTTGTTGTCCTCGGCTGTTCTTTTCAAAGCAAAGCTTGAGCAGCTGGGTGATGAAGTAGCTCCGAATAGGTGGACGAGCATGCGATGTTCGACTGGGTTTTTACTAACATCACCATTTGGCCACCACAGAAATCTTAGAAAATCAACATCTTTTGCAGAGACTCTCACTTGATGGAACATGGAGCGAATATCTGCCATAATAGCCACTGGCTCTTTTCTAAATTTCAGAAGTACTCCGATTAGGCTGTTTGTCAAATCAGGGCCTTGTAGGAGCTCAGAGTTGAGTGATTTTCCCTGGTAGGATGCACTGCAGTCAAATACAACTCTTAAAGTTTTCTTTTTGGGGTGATATACACCGTGATGTGGGATGTACCAAATTCTCCCATCGGTCTTCTCGAGCTGCTCTGATGGTACCACTTCAGCATAGCCCTTCTCAATTATATCAGCCACAAAGTTGGTGTATTCTTCTTTGAACTTTTCATTCTTTTCAAATTTCCTTTTCAGCCCTATGAGGCGCTGTTCTGCCACTGTACGATTATTTGGCATGGTAAGATCATTTTTCTTGAATGGCAAATCCAGGTAATAGTGTCCATCTTTATGTTTTACACTGTCATTTGCACATTTCATAAATTTCCTGTCTTCCACAGACATTTCAGGTTTCTCCTCGGATGCATTTTCACTGAAATCCTGATTATATTGGCTGATCAAGAGTTGCTCTATTTTGTCAATGGAAATTCTATTGCATTGGACAGTTGAATGGTGGGCTGTGGCTGTGCCATCATCATATCCGAGCGGTCCATTGACAATCCACCCCAAATTTGTTCTCACGGCAAACGGTCCATCTCCTTTGCTGTTAATTACCTCCAAGGGTTCCATGACTTTTGGGGCGTCTGTTCCAATTAGCAACTCCACTTCAGCATCAATGACAGGGATGTGTACTTTATTCAGATATGGCCATTTTGCAAGATCTTCTTTTCTAATTATGTTTTCTTTAGTCACAGGCATTTCTTTCTGTATGTATATGCCTGGGAGAGGACAAAAGTCATTGGTGTTCAATGCAGCCACTTCCAAGCCTGAAACAAGGTGAGTTTCAATAACCTTTTTCTGGCCCATAGTTCTCAACAAGATGTTAGTTTTTCTTCCTTGCAGGTTGAGTTTGGCCATTAGGTCCACTGTACAAAAAGATGCCGTGCTGCCCGGGTCTAGGAATGCATAAGTATGTACTGTTTTGTTTCCTTTTATGGCCTTTATTTGAACTGGCACTATTGCAAGCTTGCAGTTCTCCTCACCGGCCCCAGTAAGACCACCGGTCAACACGGATGTGATGGTTTTGTCTTTAGTGTTTTCCTTAATTTCAGCTGGATCTTTACCATTCTTGTTTCCCGAGTATATGTGTAGCATTTTGGGGTGCCTTAAACCACACACACTGCAATTCAGTCTTCGTTTACATGTTGCACTGATGTGTCCTTTACACAAACAGCCAAAACATATTCCATTTTCTTTTAGAAAGGTGATTTTTTCGATATGGGTTCTTTTTTCTAATTCTGGGCACAATTCTAGAGCATGCTCTCCGTCACAAAACAAACATCTTTTTACAGTATACTGACTGTCTTTTTCTTTATGGCCCTTTTCTTTTGCAGGTGTCACAGTGGTGGCGAAGATATTTCCTTTTGCTTTGGGAAATGGTTGTGACTTAAACCTTTTTGTGTCCTTATTCGCTGGAGGGTCTTTGATGTCGCCAAAAATGGGGTCAGTCATAATTCTAACCTGTTTTTCAAGAAAATGTACAAGGTCCTTGAAGCTCGCTCTCCTGGTGTGGTTCTCTTGAAAATCGCATGCCACAGTTCTCCACTTTTCTCTCAAACGGTAAGGCAGTTTTTTGACAATGGTCAATAAATTAGAGGGCATATTGAGCTCATTCATGTAATCGACATCCTCCATGGCATTAGAGCATCCTCGTAAGAACAGAGTGTATGCTTGTAGAGATTTTGTATCATCTGCTTTTATTGCCGGCCATGAAAGAGCCTTCTCCATGTAGGCTGTAGCGATTTTGTGCTCATTACCAAAATGTTCTTTCAGTAGTGCTTTAGCCTTTCTGTACCCTGTATCTGGCATCATATGAAGACAACTCCTCACCAGTTCCCTTGGTTGTCCTTGGGTGTACTGTTCAAGATAATAGAGACAGTCTGTGGGATTTGGGTTTTTGGTTTCAATGTTGTGTTCAAAGGATTTTATAAAGGTGTGGTATTGAAGTGGATCGCCATCAAAGATGTGGATTTCCTTCTTGGGCATTGATGATAGACATTGTTGTTGGATAAGTAGGGCTGTGATTTCATTTTGTTTCTCCATTACAGAATAGATGTTGTTGCCATGTTCAACTGGACCTCTGGTGCCCATCTGACTTACCACGGGTGCTGTAGTGCCAGGCCGGACAGCCGTCTCCCCTGCTCTACCTGTGTCAGTGTCCACTGATGCCCCAGCATTTCTCTCTCTTATTGTGTTTGCTGTCAGTGAATGGGTCTGAACAACAGCACCACCTATGGGTGTTACATTTGGAGCTGGTGCCTCTTGCCTGGCTGGTGCCTCCTGCCTGGCAACTCTGGGTTCAGAGGGTTGTGAAACCTGTCCTTGTGTGTGTTGGGGATGTGATGTGGAAACAGCTGCCTGCTGTCCCTTTTCAAAGTATGACAACATTCCATCTGTCACGTTAGATGTAATAGAAATTTGAGATCTCCTTGACCCCAGAATTTTCATTCTTGCAACATTAGCAGCCAAGTTCGCTTCCAGCTCAAGCTGTTCCTTTTTCCTTCTTAGCTCTTCATTTTGTCTTCTTAGCTGTTCCATTTGCACCTCTAGAGCATGCCTGTCTTGGATCATTTTTTGTTGAACAATGAGAGCAGCCGTTTCTGCTTCAGCCTTCAAACGTGCCGATGCCGTACTTGACACTTTAGAACTTTTTGTTTTCTTACTCACATTAGACACACTGTCACCAGGTTGTATTGTTTCTTGCAGATCGATTGTTTCAGATGTTGCCATTGTTACCTGTTGTGACCGATCATGGTGTGTTCGAACATTAGAAGGTGGCATTTTGTTGTGCTGACCACCAGACATTTCCACCTCCTGCTCAGCAGGGATTTCTATATGCTGTACATGTGCAGGGTTCATTTCAACCTCCTGTATATCAGGCTCTATTTCAACCTCCTGTCTAGCAAGCTCTATATGTTCATGTATAATGTCCACCTCGGGTGAACTCAAGGATTCAGTAGCTTGCACAGTGATTGACTTTGCAGAAACATCCACAGTAGGCCTAGTCATTTCATGTGTTGTCATTTCAGTCATTGACATTCCCAGTTTATCAAACCACAGTTTCACATCCTCCATGAAATCAGTATGATGTTTTGTTACACGTAAAAACCACATTTTCTGATTCTCAAGTTCCTCCTGTGGAATTAAATGGATTAGTGAATCATGCGCTGCCTTTGCATTTTCATATGCTTTCATCAGTTGCCCCATTGTGCTTTGCACATCCTTTGCGTTTGCATCGTTTTTCATTAGATCCTTTGCCTCTCTTGTGAGCTCCTTCATTTGTTTCACATGTGAGTTGCGGTCCTTTTGGTCCTTTTCTATTTTATTGGCCAGTGCCTTGGCTGTAAGCTTGACTGGCCTCCGTATGTCCTCTTCCTCCGTTTGATCCTCCTGATCCTTTTTGTCAGTTTCAGTACGTGTGACGTTTGTGTCACTCATTTTTTATATTTCCATAGGTTCAATTCACAGCAAGAATATACAGCAGGGGTGCACACAACTACTGGCCAAACAATAGTCCCCAATGGACTAGCAGTCTCTCCTCTTTCCAACTGTGTTCAAATTCCAATTTCCAAATACACAGAATGGATGGGCCTGCACAAATAGTGTATTTCTCACCAGTAGTGGCTGTGATGTGCTGCTGCTTGTTCAAACATTTTCACTGCTGTGATCCAATTCTCCAAACGTAGTCACACTCTCCTTGTGACCTTTGTTTTCAATCCAGAATCGAGGACAATACATCCAAAAATCAAGGAATCCATGTTATCCATTTAGTTTTGTACTCCAAAAAAGGCAGCTTTTTACCATTGTATGGGTCCTGGAAGTTGATTGAGAGTACCCTTTTAGAACTGACTGGCTTTGTTCTCACAAAACATGTAGAAAAAATGAAAATGAGGAATGTCCAGGCGATGGTTAAAGTTGAACTCAAAAGGGTTTATTGTAACTGTTGAAAACAAAATAAAAATACTTTTCCTGAAGAAAACTGTAACTTAGATATAGGAGGTATAGCAGGAACAAAAACCAGACGTAAAAAGCTGTGAACCTCCAATCAACTACACCTGGCCAACTGATGGCCAGGTACTTATTTCCTCTTTCCTCTCCCTGCAGAGGGTGTGTTGGTCTGCAGAGGGTGACAAAGGGACATGTTAGTCATTGCACATATAAATAATGTCAATGAGATGGCCCATTATAATTCGGCTCCTTCTCCTGCACAGGAACGTTTCGGCAAAGCCCTGCGTTTATGCAGGCTTCCTGTCTCAAACAGATAACCGTGAGTATGCCAGAAGGGGGGAAAACGTGGAACATATTGGTGTCTATTTCCTGCAGTAATGGGAAGCGAGACGTATAGGGGTTACATCCAGGTCCCTAAACATTGTTGGCAGCTCAATCTTGTGGTCTGTTTTGTTCTAAAATGTAACAAAATAAACAGGAGATTGGAAAAATGTCAAGTCACATTTATATTACATTTCATACAACAGGTAAAGATAATGACAGGAAAACAAAGCAAGCAATAGCACAAAACTAATATACCGGTATAATACAATGAATTAAAAGATGACAGGTTAAGTATTTGAACATGCACGGCACATTATTGTCAGTCAAATCTGCCCTTCCATGTGTTGTACATTTAGTTAATTTGACTTGCAAGTGAGAGACTTTTGTAACAATGCATGTGCTAAACTGCTCTGGTCCAATCACAACAACAACAACAGGGGATAGACAGACCTCTCCATTAATTGTCTTATATGACACTGTTTTAAAATATTCCAAGCAGCACATATTTTTCCCGTGCATATGGCAGGCCTTGTTGTCAGATTTGAAATAGTTCTTGAAGGTCTGGTTCCAAAAAAATAACCAGTATTTAATGCTAATGTCCATGATATTTAGTTTGGAATGAATAGCCCCGCTGGAAATTGGGAGAAGGTGGGCCTTATAGTGATCATATATAGGCCTACCTTCTTTTTTCTTTATTATTATAATTTCTTTTTTTACATTTTCTGCAGGGGAAACCAAAACCAAATTAGGATATTGCAGTATAAAAAAGATAACATACAAAAGATAGCGTGAATATGAATTGCTCACAGTATAGACTGACTTTCGGGGGCGGCACATCTGGAGATTCTGCATGGATACATGTGCGGACAGTTCACTCTAATTAGCGTATCTTCATTGTGTGAATAACGCTGTCCATCAGATTTATAATGAGGTATAGTGGCCAGATACACACACACACACACACACACACACACACACACACACACACACACACACACACACACACACACACACACACACACACACACACACAAGGTCCCCTATAGATTTGTATGCATCTGGTGCCGGACAGCCCATGGCCGCAGGCATTACCATTTTGGGACTGTCCATCCATATGTTCATCCGTTCGTCCTTCCATCTGTCCGTCCAGCCGACAGGCGTTGCAGCATAATGGCCAATCTGTGGAATTTGTTGAGAGGAGTTCCACAACAGTTTACCGCAGGCAGGGGTCCACTCTCATATTTAAGATGAACTGATTAGAACTAGCTTGTCAAAGGTCAAAGATTATAAGGTCATTGGGTGTGACCTCAAAAACAACTTTCTCAAAAGTAGTACAGCATCGTTATGATTACAAACTCACAATACGATTTGCAGTTGATTTATTTCCAAAAAAAAGTGGTCCAGTTGTTATTCCTCCGCTACCCCACTATAAGCTTAATTCAGGCAGCTAAACCAAAAGCGAAAGTGAAAACAGAGTGTCAACACAATATTGACATGGTGGAGAGACAATAAAAATGCATTGAAGTGATGCAGGTGAACAGGTGAATTTGACCAACATCCCATAGCCCCATTTGAAGCTTATGGTGGGGTAGGGGAAACAGGCAATAAGGGTTTTTCCCTTCATTAAATAACAACTGGACGACTTTTTTTTTTGGAAATAAAACAAATGCAAATAAACCTTCTGGAGTGGAAATCTCTTTAAGCATTTAGCAGATGCTCTTAATTCAGACCAAGAACAACACTGAATACATAGAAATAGTCATCAAGGATCCTTCTAACAGTAGAATAGCTGTACCATGAAACAATGAAACGTATAGTACGTACGTGTTATGTCTACATCTATGAATATAAGTCGGTAAAGTTGCCAAGATTAGGGCTAAGGTGGAATCTGAGGAGGTGTGTTTTCAGACTACGGCGGAAGATTGGGACTGCAGTTCTGATCGGAATGGGAAGTTCATTCCATTGTTTTGGAGCCAAAAGGGAAAAGAGCCAACATGTGGCTGTGTGTGTGTGTGTGTGTGTGTGTGTGCGTGTGTGTGTGTGTGTGTGTGTGTGTGTGTGTGTGTGTGTGTGTGTGTGTGTGTGTGTGTGTGTGTGTGTGCGTCTGCGTGCGTGCGGCGTGAATGCGTGAGCCCCCTCTGTGACGTCACGTGGCAGCCAAGTCTTACAAACCTTTTACGGAACAATTTATTCCGCACAGACTGTCAGGCCAAGCCTGCAAAGGTGGGTGTCAATCTGAATCTCATGTTGAGGACGGTACAGTTCTTCTGTCCTCACATTCCCTGGGAGAAATGTTGAAGGAATGACGGGTGAAGGTCAAACAGAGAGAGAGAGGGTGCATTCTCGCCTCGTTCATGGCGCCTCCCACGGCCCAGAAATAATTTCCCCATTCATTTTCCTCATAGACTTTTCAAAAAAGATTTAAAAAAGAAAAAGAATCTGTGAAAAAAATAACTATTTATCTTTCAAATATTTATCAAAATAGGTGATCTACAAGCCCTCAATGCTTGTAGATCCTCCAGCTATACTCTATGGCTCTGGTTACAGGGAGACACACAGCTATACGTCTCGGTAAATCCGTGCTCTACCCATTTCTTTCAATGAGAAAATGCTCAGTGGGTTGAGTCAGTGTGCACATGAGTTAATTGAGTTAAAAATTTTAATCAGATTAATCAACAAAATTAATTTAATCCCATTAATTAACTATTTTCAACAGCCTTAATATGAAGACAATCGGACAAAGACAATTCGGGTGGTGACAAATCGTGACAACAAACATGTTTTTGAACCAATCAATTATTAGGACGGCAGGATACAACAATTTTTGTTTCGTTTTTCTTCTTACAAATTATTTGATGGGCCCAAAACATTGTGTTTGTTGTCATGATTTGTTACGACCTCGTTACAAGTTGTCTTTGTCCGCGATGCAATCGTCTTTACATGAATCGTTTTGTGACAGTCTATGAGGAAAATGAATGGGGAATTCACTTCTGGGCTGCGGGACCGTGCAGCTCTATGGAGAGGGGGTTCTTTGTTATTCACAAAATCTGTACTTTGGGAATAGGGTGCCTTGGGAATAGGGTGCATTGTAAAGGTTAGGCTCAGGCATGGTGTTAGGTTCGGGCATAGGTTTTACTGAGGCAAAGTTTAGGGTTAGGTTTAATTGCAACCGATGAAAAACGGTTGCCACAGTTTCCCAAACAGTCCCAACAGACGGTTTGCAATCTTTTGAGACAGTTTGGGGAAAAAGCTGACCATTTGTAAAACAGTCGCCAGAGGGTACCGACCGTTTTTTTTCCAACGTTATGCATCGGTCACGACTCGCGACCTAGGTCGAGGTTGCAAAATGATCTTGCTGTCTCTCATGGAAACGGCCTATGGCTGAGGCCATTGTTATTGCTGTAGCCAATCACCCCGCTTTATCTGCAGTCATGTCATGATGACATGACTCTCTCTCTCTCTCTCTCTCTTGCTTCTCTAATTGTCCCTAATTGTCTTCCTCCAAAACAACTCATTACATCCGCGGTTAACCAATTAACATGTTTTTCAATTTTCTTCTGAAAATGGAAATGATGGCATGCCTAAATTCAGGAGGCCATGCGGGGGTAACAGCAGCCAATCTGTGCAGTTAATCAAATCCAGATGATTTTTTTTTTACAAGCTCGATCTTCATGCGTCTCAGCGTCTCAGCCATTAACACCACACACACACACACCAAGCCCACACATAATAACTGTATTGTACACCGACATTACTCATCGATGTTCGCAAATGGAAGGCCTATTATTGTGGCCAGTGGCCCCTGCACCTGCGATTCTGATTTATCCTTGCACTCCCATTATCATAAGTGTAGATATTATGATAGCCGAGGTGCAGCTGCACACGACAGGACAAGGGCACGGCCGCACGGGCGGGAGCGGGCGAGAGGACACGAGAGGGGAGAGAGGGGGAAGAACGGGAGACAGATGGAGAGAGAGAGAGAGAGAGAGAGAGAGAGAGAGAGAGAGAGAGAGAGAGAGAGAGAGAGAGAGAGACAGAGATAGGGAAAGAGAGCGAGACAAAAGGCAGACAGAAAATAGAGAGAGAGAGAATAGAAGTGAATAGAATGAAGCATCATGAAAAGCGCTAAGTAACCCAGCAACGGAGCTGTGAATGGAGGGGAAAAGGAGCGAGAGAGAGAGAGAAGTGAGGCCGTTTATTGTGTGAACATGACAAGGATGTGTTATGCCAATAACGGGGAGGCCGAGATCCAGTAGCGACCAACGACTAGTTGTTTACTATTTGCGAACAAGTTGCAACCTATCGTCTAGTTGTGACTAGTTGCTAGTTGCAACCTGGTTGCAACTAGTTATTTACTAGTAAAGACCATAAGAAACTAATCATCAGGTCGCAACTAGTTTATTTACTAGTCCCGAGACTCCCGACCATAAGAAACTAGTCGGCAGGTTGGAACTAGTCCCGAGTCCTGACCATAAGAAAGTAGTCGTCAGGTTGCAACGAGTTAATTTATCACGTTGTGACCTTGCTCACATCGTGGCCATAAGCTCCTGGTCACAACCAAAATCTAGTCACGACTAGTAAAAACCTGGTCACGACTAGTAAAAACCTGGTCACGTCTAGTAAGAAACGAGCCATGACCAGGTTTTCTTTAGCTTTAGGGATTTTAGCTGGTTTTGACAGGAGATGGGGACATTCGAACATAGTAATAAATATGTATTTGTTTAACAAAGCTACCTACTACAGTACTAATAAACCCCAGGAAATTACATCTGTCTGCAAAAGATCACAGGATCTACTGAATGTGAAGGATGTGGCACACCGCACTGCAAGTTGCAACCTACCATCTGGTTGTAACTAGTTGTTTACAACCAGATGGTAGGTTGCAAACAAGTTGCAACCTGCCTTCTGGTCGTGGCTAGTTGCTAGTCGCAACCTGGATGCAACCAGGTATCACCTAGTTACTTATTAGTCCTGACTATAAGAAACTAATCGTCAGGTTGCAACTAGTTACTTATTAGTCGTGACCATAAGCTCCTAGTCGCGGAGTTTAAAGTGAATATTTGTTTTAATTATTTACTACAGTTGTAATAAACCCCAGGAAATTACATCTGTCTGCAAATGATCACAGGATCTACTGAATGTGAAGGAGGCGACACACCACACTGTAGGTTCAATATGGCAGTTTGTCGCATTCAGTAGATCCTGTAATGGTTTGAGACCAGAATGTAATTTCCTAGGGTTTATTAGGAAGGTAGTAGATAATGAAAACAGAAATCGGTTTAAAATTTTGTAAACAAATATGTAGGGTATTTAGGAACATGTTCAAATAACCCCGCCCCCTGTCGAAAAACAACTAAAATAACTAAAAGAAAAGATGGCAGCAAATTAAAACAAACTAACTCTCATCATTTAATTTCTCTATAACAAAATAAAACATGACACTAGGTTGAAAGAAAGAAAAAAAAGAAAACAAAGTTGTCCTGAATAAAATGTTCTTATTTTGACTCTCTGGGGTTTCTCCAGAATGATTCAGGACACTGATTTACTATGACACTATGTATGGTACATTAGGGAGTCCAGTGCAATTGTGGTTCACAAACTTTATTTTTATTTTTCAAGGACTCCCACAACTTTGAGAGTGTACAGCTAGAACCGAATGGAGCCGAAAGGGTTCCATTTGGTTTAATTTGTTCACTCTCAGCTAATGGTCCACTTGGACCACCTTCAAGGAAGCCCGAATGTCCCTCGACCCACTTTGCAGACCACAGCAACAGTGCTATTTTGGGCTATAGTTCTGTAATATTTGCATATCCGTTTCTGAGCTTAAATTTTGACAAAAAAAAGTTCACCACGCCCGACCGTGGTTCCACCTCCCGTTAGTTGGACAATGGATTAGGACCGGTGTATTGAAAAATACCCTTTTCACACTTTCACACTTTAGAACACATCTGTGGTCATTTTATGGCCATACCTGACAATGCATGCCCAAACAATATGATTGATGATGAGTCAATCATCTCATCAATCAAAGCCAACAGAAATTAAGTTGACTTGTTTTTTTTTTTTATCCCATTTCTGAATCGTCCTCCACAAACAGCTTGATTACAGTCAGAAATACTCTGGGTTTAATCCCATTCTGGCATCCAGACAGTGTATTACTAGGTTTAAACTAGTCCATGTGTTGCGTGCAATATAGTTCAGTGTAGAGCCGTCTCTTTTTTTGCCATCCCATCGCTTGAAGGGATGCATGGTCTGATTAGTTCACCCTCTGTGCCAGATAATCAGGTGGGATCCATGAAAAAAACAGTTTCTGGTTCATTTCACCTTTCAGGTTGGTGAACATGTACTCCCGTGCTTGTCTGAGCGATTTCAAGGGAAAGGGATTTGATTCATAACCAAAAAACAAACCAGACGTTGTTACTACATGTAACAACGTCATGTGAATATTGGGCTAGCCTGTTTGTTAGCCAAACAAACAAAACCAACGAGTGATACTAGCATGTAAACAAGAGCAGAAAAAGCATGTCGGATGCTTTATATTTTTTCCTTTAAAGAAACAACTTGATTTAATGGCCAGATTAACACACGTCACGTTTCACCGCAGTGGGGGGCGCCATGTTTTTTTTGTTTTACGCTGTTGAGTGATGGGGCTGCTGGCCAATCAGCTGTGTTCGTTTGTTAGACCAACCCCCAACTCCGACTCTCATTGGATAATACATTTTGGTGCCAAAATAAATTAGATTGTCAATACAACACCAGACCAAAAGACGCAGTGCACTTAGAGAGTAGGCTGCATCTATGGGTTTGGAGCTACCAGGCTATCTCCTCGCCTCCACCACCACCCGCTGACAAGACAGCTGCTTTTCAGGGATGACATTTCACCCAGTAAAATGCTGTGGACACTACACAGTGCGACTGGAGTGTCACAAATGTGGAGATGTATAGTACATGGCCATGGTAGGCGGTTGCGTACTATGCATAATGGATACGCTAGTCCATCTCTCTCTCCCCTGGGCTTCACTGGAACATGTCAACTGGAGCAGGCAGAGATGGAGAAGAGTCATGGGGAGAGAGTGTGACAGAGAGACAGAGTGAGTGAGTTTCTTTGTATAGCTTATGGATATCTTTAAAGGGGTCCACCATGAATTTGACATTTTTCAAGATTTTTAAGTGTGTTTAGCTTCCCCGGTGTATTTGTACACACCCCAAAAGTTTTTTTTAACAGTTTTTAACAGAACTTCAGGGAGAAATCTGTGATTTTCCAAATGAGCATTTGGAGCGACACCCACCCGGAAAGGTTGACTCCCACTTCTAGGCCTCCGTGGCTAACAAATTAGTCCGGGATTTATGTTTTCGCGTAACATGGACGAAAATGAAAGCCTGGGTGTTGAGGCTAGACACACACACACACACACACACACACACACACACACACACACACACACACACACACACACACACACACACACACACACACACACACACACACACACACACACACACACACACACATATATTGGATCAAACATTCCAAATATGGAAATATGGATGCATGCCCAAATACTCACACACACACACACAGTGTGTGACGCACAGACATTTAGTAATCTCACTCACTGTGTTCACTCACTGTGTCCTGAGGGACTTGGTTCCACTTAACCATATGGTGTTTTAGTGGTTTTACACTAGGGGTTGTATGTGGAGTTTGCATGTGTGAAGGTGGAAAAAATTCCATAGACAAAATAGGCAAAACGGCACCCTTTTCACCTTTGAATATGAAAACTGTGCCAGTCACCAATCAAAGAGAGAGAGAGAGAGAGAGAGAGAGAGAGTGCATTTTTAGAGCTTGTTGCGTTCAAGAGAGAAAGACATTAAATTGCAGGGCCCTATAACGATGCCGATTGAGGAGCCATATAAACAACAATCCTCTCTGGCGCTCTGGAGGCCATGCGGGACTTTGATGAATAATAAAGCCTGATGGTGTAATTATCTATTAATCAGAGTGTTAGTCTGTGTATTTCTGCCCTACTTACAAACCAACATCCTTCTCTCAGACGCAGGAAGTATAGCAACAACATAGCGGCAGGAAACGACCGCAACAACGCACACTGTGTGAGTTATAGTGGGTTCACGCCGATCCATTAAACATCAAGCAGAAAACCCTTCACCCCCCGCGCCCCCCAGAGAGCTGGCAGTGTGATGTGTGCCGCTCAGGGGCGGATGTAACATGTCCCGTTTGGGGGGGCAAGAGAACATGTTGGAGGGGCAAGAGAAAATGGTATGGTATGAAGCCGCACCCATACCATTTTCGGTTACAGGACTTTATTAGTACAGTAAAGCATCAATAATAACATCAGTTGTTGTTAAAGTTGCAACAGACACGCAGCATGCATAAAGCTAAAGGTCTGACTCAGAGAGTTTTCTGTTTTCAATGATGAAATGCTGTTGGTTTAGTGGTGCCAAAATTGTAGTCAGTAGCAGCAGTAGTGTTTCAAATCATTTTAAATATAAGCACTTTAATTTGAAATGTCTTGGGTTGTTTTGCATGGCATCGTCTTTGGGGAGGCAGACTAGGTATTTATATATCCCCCCCATGCCCATGCCTAGATCCGCCCCTGGTGCCGCTCCTGTGCTCCACTCCAACCTCTGTGAATCCGTTCCGATCAATGTACAAAGCACTGCAGAGTCTATTCTAGGCCTTAAAGGTGTATTCAGTCATTTCACTTCGATATTCAAATGTCACCTTTTCCCCTAGCCTGTCTCCAGTCCTTTAAAATAAAAAATAATACCTTATTCAAGGACTGTTGCCCCTCCCTTCGGTGATGTTGGTAGTTGAAAATCCAACTACAGCAGCTGATTGGCCGTCAGCCCTTTCACTCAACAATGTCTGCTCCTCCGATGCTTCTTTAAAGAAGCGTCAGGTTTTATAAACATCATCATCCGACATATTTTACTGCTTTTGTTCACATGTTAGTAACACTCATCGGCTGTGTTTGTTTGGTTAGCAACCAGGCTAGCACATCAGCCACATTAATGCCAAATGCTTTCCCAATATTCTTATGGGTTGGTATGAATCAATCATCACGAAGACTGCCGCTCATCCCAGAAACGGGTGTGGTGGAGAGGGACTTCAGTCTGAAGTAAAACAAAGTGAATCGAAATGACAATTCAGACTAAGATCAAGCTAATCCTCCCCCTATTTTTGGATAATCCTCGTTACAATAGAGTATGCTGACCATATAACGTGGGGCCAAAAAACCCTAGTTTCAGTTTCGGTGGCATCATCATTATCATTTTTCGACTGCGGACAAGATCATGACATGGATTCCCCAATGTCACGCCAGTCCTTCATTGACATCCACAGTTCCTGCTTTGACAGACAGACATACAGATAGACCTTTATGGATTCACCTGGGGAAATTCAGCACAGCTACTGCAATGCTGCACTACTACAATAGTCAAGTAAAAAGAAAATTGAAATATATTACAAAGAGCCAACAGGTAGTAATACACAGGAATCAGAATAAAGTAGCCATACCAGTCCAGCACCAAAGGACATTTAGGAATAACAGTACTAGGCTGTGCTCTTGCTTGGCTCTTTGCACCTGAGTCAGTTCAGGATCTCCGTTTTGTGTGAGCTATTTCCAGGTATTCATAAGAAGATAAAAGAGGAAGACAGGAAGTATACTACATGTACGCACATCCCAAAACCCAAAGTTGGCCATGCAGGTGTTTAGGTGCAGGTCATAGCGAATGAAACAAAAGAAAAGCTCTCACAGTGAAGGGCATTTGGTTGTCAAAGTGAAGTCCAGTGGGGGTTGGAGGCGGGTCCAGGGGGCTAAGAGAGTTAACACTTTCCCTCCATTGCCGAGTTACACAAGTTAAATCAGGGGTGCCCACACTTTTTTGACTTGAGAGCTACTTTCAAAATGAGCGGCTCAACAAGATCTACACATCAAAAATGGGATTATTCCATTACTAAAAATCCATTTCAAGCCCCCCCTAGAAAGTTTGAGGCGCTTTGAAATGGTGAAATGGTGTTACTTACTGTTATAGTGTTTAAGAATAATGTGCTTATAATGAAAAATAGAGGGAGAGAATTGGAAGGTTTTCTTGTACTGTATATGCTACTACTGAGGTTTGAAAACAGTATTTGGGCCCGGACCCGTTAAGGGTCCATTTGGTTTCGTTTTAACGCTCTCCAGAGTTACAGATCTATGGGGACTGTCACGGGATCTACCTGCACAATCTGTGTGATCTACTGGTAGATCACGATCTACCTTTTGGGCACCCCTGAGTTAAATGATTGTACAGTTTCCCTTCCAATAAAAAAAATCCCCCAATTTTCGCTTTCATTGTTTAATCCATGTCATACGGGCAATCTGTCCTCCTGCTGGCGTGCAAGGACTTCTGGGAAAATTAGTTTAGTGCAAGTGAACAATGGATTTCAGTGCAGGGTTCCAGCGACCTTTAGTGTCTGTTGTTCTTCCACATCACAATGGATTATTTTTTTGGTTCAACAACAAATGATCATGACTATCATTTGCAGTAAATAATACTGCTAATCTGGGTAGATATAAGATTTTAAGTGTGAAAATGTCATAATAATTTTAAACCACTATATCCATTATGTTCTGATGTTAACAATATCTACTAATAATGATTGTGTCCTGCTATTTTCTATGTGAAACATTAACATTCATGCAGTCAAATCCATTTCTGAGACTGATTATTTGTACTTTAATAAAATACCTTGAGTCATATTATTTTAAATGTGAGGGATTGGAAGCGTATAGTCCAGATGGTTGTGTGATTAGAACATGCAGACATAGAGCTGCGGCTGTGTGTGTGTCCTCAGCAACCTCTTATTTTGTTTTTAGTCAACTAATACAGTTGCTCTCAAACTTTCTGAGGTTGTATGACCTCCCCAGTATGGTTGTTCCGTCCTGATGACTACAAATCAGTGACTAGGCCTCCAACAATATGATGTTAAAACTCCATTCCCGACCAGATCAGAAACCTGAAAATGGTAGTGATCCCAGGCTAGTTCAGAGAGTAGTTTGTCTGTGTGTGCACCATGCAGTAGGGTGACCAGATGTCCTTCTTTGCTTGGGACAGTCCCTCATTTCCAAGATCCCCACACACATTGAGACTCTTGACAGTGGCAGTGTTCAAATGACCTAATATGTGTCTTTCTGACTGTTGTCTCTTTTTCCTGCTATAGAGTCTTAATTTTACTCTTACTACTGTTATATTTATTCAAAATAGTTGATCAATTTTTGCCATATTTGAATTGAAATCGTGAAGTCTTTTTTTGAATATGACATCCAGATGTTGATAATTTGCCCTGTTTTGTCCAGTAACTTTTCTCATTCACTTGTCCCAGAAATGCAGTACTTCTGTCCTTCAAATGAACAGCTTGGTTCTGGTGACCCTACCATGCAATTCGTCCCTTGAGGGCGTTTCAGGGGCTCTCTGCAGCTAATTGGTTGATATTAGGAACCAAAGGCATCTTTACAGGTCTATAAGAGAGTTATAGGTGCATTTTACAGCATCTTCCAGGGAAGCCAAGTAACAGAGCCCATAACAGAGGTGCTGGGGTGGCAGTGGGAGCAAACAACATCACATAACAACAACCAGGATCCATATGCAGAAGGAAGGCAGGAAAATGTATGCACTATAAGCATGTCTAGGTGAGCTTAAACCCCCTGCCTAATTGGTCAGCTGACTGCCACACACAGACTACACCCACATACTGGCAGCATGTTAACCCCTAGAATACATTTACTGTATGTCCCTTGAGCATAGCACGAACACGCTCGATTATTTCTGACTGAACTAACTCTAGCAAGCTACGTATTATTTATACATGCGTTTTGGGTTCCCTATGGGGTATATGGCTTATAGTTCTCAAACCTGAGGTTTGGGGGGGTCCCTGGGGGGGTCCCTATCCTTTTAGAACCTTTAGGACCTCTTGGAATTGTTAAAGAACATAAAAGAGACCCCAACAAATAGAAATATCTGCTCCATAAGCTCCAAGCTGGGCATGAAAACTCCTACAGTATAGCAATTAGCCCTTGACTAAGTCCCTCCCCAATCTGTCACGTTAGCAGAGGAAAGCTTGACCTGCATAGCAACAGTTGCTGAGCTATCTGGATTGGCATTTGGACAGTGACTAGTTACCCAAAGGGTAGGGTTTAGAGAGGGGCTCATTGCGAGTCAGGGTTGGGTGATTCCCCAGTTCAAATAATATATCTATTTATTTATTTTGTTGGCTTTTCTGCTTTTATTGATAGCAAAGTGAGGAAAGAGAGAGAAAGAGAGAGAGAAGAGGAGAAACATGCAGCAAAAGTTGGCATGCATGAACACTCAGGCCAAAGCTCAGACGGATCTAGAGGTGGTCAGAGCCCACCCAAACGTGCATCCTGCCCACCCAATGAAAGGTAATATCACTGGTTTTCAACCAGTGGTCTAGGGACCACCAGTGGTCCTTCAGAGAGTTCCAGGTGGCCCCCAGCTAACTGGTGGAAAGTTGGTTAACCAGATGTAAGTCTTTGAGAGCGTAAAAATGAAACCAAATGAACCCTTGCGGGTCCATTTGGTTTCATTTTTACGCTCTCAAAGAGTTAAAATATCATCATCTGAATTAGGCCAAGTCTACACAACTAGAGAATGTAGAAGATTAATGGTCATTTTGATCTGTATGTTTGACTGTTTTTTTCCCCCAAATCCAGCCTGGTATTGTGGACAAATGCAAAAGAAATCTTTAGTTCTGCTCTGTGTGGCTAAAATGTCGAATAAATAGTGGGCCCTGGTGTCAAACGGTTGGAAACCACTGCTTCAAAACCCTGCCATTCTTCCAGCCGCCCCTAGTAGGGCTGTCTAAATCCGGCACTGGGCCAAAGCCTATATGTGTGTCGTGTGCCTGCATGGACCACTTGTCCAGCAGACGGCCCAGTTTCAAATAATTGATTATTCTGGGGGGTGGGTCGGCGTGCTGGCCTGGAAAAGGTTGAGAACCTAGAAATGAAACAAGTTTGACAACCCCTGTTTATACAGCGCCGGACACGCAGACACACTGTTTATCCCTGCATGCACACAGAATGCAGCAGACACGCTGCAGGAACATTGCGAGGTATTGTCCGTCTGGCAGCCGTTCAAATGACAAACGCAATGTGTAGTTGTAGAGGTGTCCCTGACTGAAGGCCAGGGGGAATTCCCTCTTTTGGAAGAATTCCCTCTTTTGAGGTAGATGTTTTGTTTTTTTGTTTTTAGTCTCCAGTGCCTGGGCTGGACGGGGACGAGGCCAGGTGACTCTATAGGGCAGTCACCAGGTTTTTTCCCAGCGTGAGATTAGAGGTGAAATGTAGGTCTGCAAATATAAAATATTTCTGTAGTGATTATTTATACCTTAAAGGGGAAATCCAGAGCAGATGGACTGGACCCTAATGGGTCGATTTGGTTCCATTTGTACGCTTCCAGAAAAATCTTGAAAATGTGTGGAATCCTCGTTTAACAGTGCCTTTATAAGGCACTTGGATAAAGGCTATATGGACCAGGCATTTACCTTTACACAAATGAGCGGAAAACAGGCATCTACGGCTATCCTCGCACCACACATTTTCAGTGCTTTGAAGGAAAATGGCTTCAAGAGCATTCAAGAACTCAAGTTTTTCCACCAAATCAAGTATTACTTGAATTAAAATCATTCAAATTTCTTTATTAGTTGTATTCCTTTATCCCAGTAGAAGCCCAACATGGCCAGAGCAGTAATTGTTTCTGTCTTTTATACACAGGCTGTTTTGTAGTCCAATGCCTCATTCTATAATTGTTAAAAAAAATGTTAAAAGAATAACATTAATTGTACAGTATATCAAATGTTTTGAAAGGAAACAGCTGATGTAGCTGATTCCGGCATGAAGAGCTATGGGAATAAATGGCTTGCGGTCGCTGCTGGAAACTGCACGTGTGTGTGTGTGTGTGTGTGTGTGTGTGTGTGTGTGTGTGTGCGCGCGCGTGCGCGTGCGTGTGTGTGTGTGTGTGCGTGCGTGCGTGCCATACACATTATACACCATGTTGGCAGGTCCATCCATACCTTGTCAAATGGTGCTGTCAAGGTGGCTGCGACTTCACACAGAGCCAATCCATCATTAACCATCTCTCTCTCTCTCTCTCTTTCATACACACACACATACATACATACATACACACACACCCCACACACACACACACACACACACACACACACACACACACACACACACACACACACACACACACACACACACACACACACACATTGAAGCTAGCAGATTCTCAGTAGCCTCTCTCTGGCCCTGTGCACACACCGCTCTCTCAGGCCGTCCGTCTTTGGAAAGTGGGTCAGCCTGTCTTTGCCAACAGCAACTCTTAGAACATTCTCTTTCACTTTGTCTCTGCTCTCTCTCTCTCTCTCTCTCTCTCTCTCTCTCTCTCTCTCTCTCTCTCTCTCTCTCTCTCTCTCTCTCTCTCTATCTCTATCTCTCTCTCTCCTTCTATTCCTCCCGAGGCTACACTTAACCTCTAATCCCATCGCAAACTCTCGTCTCAGACCCATTCTATACTGCTTATATACATCATTTTTCCAAGGTATGGAGAGTTTTATCTTTGAGTGATGCTATAGGCTCTACAGGCTTTTGTGTCTGCATGAGTGTGCGTGTGCGTACGTGTATGACCCCCCACGGCTTCACGTGGCAGCCCAAAGACTTATGGACACTTCACTAGGGGACGGCCGTGGCTCAGGGGCAGCCAGGGAGTGTCTGGAAGAGTGGACACCGGATGGGAACCGTGGATGTGAGGTTTCCGACTTAGATCACAGGCTCCCCCAGAGTTAGTGTCAAAGTGCCCTTAAGCAAGACTCCTAATTGCTCCCAGTGGGCATGTTGGTTTCCACAATCGCCCCCCAGGCCCCGATGTAACATTTCCCAATTGGGGGGGCGAAAATTTCTTTACATGACTTATATTAGCTAAGTAAGCATAATAACATCAGTTGTTGTTGAAGTTGCAACAGGCATGCAGCATGCATAAAGCTAACCGTCTGAGAGTTTTCTGTTTTGAATGATGAAATTCTGTTAGTGGTGTCACAACTGCAGGTAGTTAGTAGCAGTATTGTTTCAAATCATGTTATTTAAAAGCAGTAATTTGAAATATTTTTGAAATTTGGGTTGTTCTGCATGACATCATGTTTGTTGGGGCAGTCAGGGCATTTAGGGGGGCATTGCCCTTCCATGCCCGTGCCTACAGTAGATCTGGCCCTGATCCACCCCCACCCCCCCAACCCTAGTCTCTGAAGAGTGTCTTGCACTTCACACCACGGACCGCTGCACACAATGTTCCTTGTGCCCCTCACGAGTGGATGTCACGCTTCACGCCCTGCCGATGATGCCAGATTGTAGCGATGCACGGGATTGAACCCGGACCTCCCACCCGACGACAGACCAACATACAACCAGCCCTGCCAATTGAGCACGACGGGTGCCAATGTGGGTGTTTGTGTGTGAATGCGATTGATATATGAAGCGATGTGGATAGAGGTGCAGTGATAAGGATGCATCCTGCGTCCACATACGCAACTTATGTTCAGAGTCTAATGTCTCTGAAGTGGGACTCATCAAATGTCCATGGACTCATCTAAAAGACCCACCCTGCATCCCAGGACTCATTAGATTGAAAACTTATTTACATCACTGGAATTGTTATGAATGCAACATTTACTACGCAGTAGTGGGTGCCACAGTACACTGTGACGTAATGGTAGCCAATAGGGACCTTCAAACTTGGAAGACACTCGAGAACTCATACACGATCATAACAACTTTGCTTTTATCAAATATCTGACATCAGCCCTCAATAATGGCTGTTTCACACAAAAAACGAATTGGTAAAAATTAAAACTGAATACTTAGGTCAATTATGTTAGGTTACCTCGCTCGGTTGTTTTCTTATAACCCAACCATTGGTGGGTTAGTCCAACCATTTGTTGGGTTATAGGGGTTTTATTTTGACCAAATTCATAGGTTGTATTGTTCAGTTAACTTTGTTAACCGGTTATTTTCCTGAGGGTATAACCGATTGTTGGGTCAAATAA
Source organism: Benthosema pterotum (assembly GCA_039105355.1). NCBI lineage: Eukaryota > Metazoa > Chordata > Actinopteri > Myctophiformes > Myctophidae > Benthosema > Benthosema pterotum. The sequence continues at coordinate 12,952,834 of CM076968.1, read as the reverse complement.
GTCTCACCCCCAACACTTCCTATTTCAAACTTTTGAAATTCAACACCACACTATGTACCAGTTACTCATTTGTGTTCAGTTTAAATTTCAATGTTTTCTACTGCTGCAGAACTGAATCAAGACAAGCTGTTGTGCATTCCTGCAAGGTAGTTGTTTTGTATGGCATTACTCTTTTACAGTATTAATGTTGTCTAAACTTTGTATCCGGGTAGCTCAGTTGGTAGAGCTCTCGCCTTTGGACCACAAGATCATGAGATCGATTCCGGTCACCACCAACTCAGTGTATGAGTAGCACAGCTTGGGTGTGGCAACTTGTGCGGGAAGTACTGGGAGCTCTGGTGTGAGGCTCCACCTCAGCAATCCATCCTATCCAAATAGCACAATGTAACGGGATAGACTCCTGTGTGTTACTGGCTGATACCGACAACAAGCCAATCCCAACCTACTATGCATGCATGAAATAGGTAAACTGAAGACTATTGTAAAATCAACTGGTACTTGGCTTATTTTGACCCTCCAGAATAGGTTATTAATGTAACCTAATACATTCGGTCAAATATAATAACACGCATTATGCGGTCAAATTGACAAAAGACCCAGTTGTTGTTTGGTTGAAGTTAGGTTGTTTTTTATCATTCTTTTTTTCTGTGTGTTTGTACTCATACTGCATGTGTCTGTGTGTGTGCATGCGGTATGAATGTGTGCGTAGGCTACATGGTTGGTTCTTCTGCACATTAATTGGCCTCACACAGGTATGTGTGAAGTATAATCAATGCAGTAATCATTATTCCCTTTGAGTACAAGGTCATTGCAAAGAGCCTGCGGACTCAGCAGTGTTTTTATGACCGTTTCCATCACATTAGCATAATAAATACTACACGACACACACGTGGAGACTCCCCGGGGGGCCAGGCCCATGTTGGAATACTGCACTTCCATGTGGTCATCAATATGTCCGAACACAGATAGATGTGCTTGTGGGATATTCTGCCCGTAATATTCAAGATTTACCATTTCTCACACCATTATTTTGTATGTGTTCCTCTATTGATCATAAGACCCAATTACTGAATGTCAGTACACAGTATAACTGAGTTCCAGTTGTCGGAAAATAGATAAATGTGTGCACACCTATGCACGTGTGTGTGCATGTGTGCATGTGTGCGTGTGTGTGTGTGTGTGTGTGTGTGTGTGTGTGTGTGTGTGTGTGTGTGTGTGTGTGTGTGTGTGTGTGTGTGCGTGTGTGCGTGTGTGTGTGTGTGTGTGTGTGTGTGTGTGTGTGTTGAGGGGGGTCTAATTGTAGGTGTAAATTGTTGTTTTGTGTCTTCCATCAGTATAACATCCCTGCTGCCAATTATAATGCACACGTGTGTGTGTGTGTGTGTGTGTGTGTGTGTGTGTGTGTGTGTGTGTGTGTGTGTGTGTGTGTGTGTGTGTGTGCGTGTGTGCGTGCATGCGCGCGTGGTCGTGCACATGTGTTTTCTCCCTAATACCATGAGTCTCTGCAAATACCAGCCTTTCTCCTGGGCTTCTCTCTCGTGCACGCACGGTACACACGGAAACACACACATACATGGCCGCATGCAGGCACACACACACACACACACACACACACACACACACACACACACACACACACACACACACACACACACACACACACACACAGTCTGTCACTTGTAGCCTATACATTCATCAGGCTCAGTCTGTTTCCATCTCTCCTCGCTGTGCCATCACTACCCCCCCACTCAACACACACACACACACACACACACACACACACACACACACACACACACACACACACACACACACACACACACACACACACACACACACACACACACACACACACACACACACACATCCCTCCCTCGCTCTCAAGGGTTTTGCTGTGATTAATTATTCATCTTCGGCATTTAGAAATCTTTGCTCTTGTGGACGTGGGTGTGTACACAGCACACGCACCCACACGCACACACAAACGCACGCACACACCTCCCTTCCCACGTATGTATGGCCAGCGGCTTTGCGCCCAGTTCTCACCACTTTTCACTTGCATTAACCCAATAACACCTGTGTCCGATTCTACAATGTCCTCTGACAGTTTTTTTTTAAACATGTTGCTGAAATAGGATCAGGGTATCCCACCTTTGCAGTTACCGCCCACCCCCTGCACCAACTGTATCTCTCTGATCCTCCATCAAGCCACCGATCTGTCAATGGTTGTCAAATATTTTCATGACAAGGACCCCCGAAAGGACGTGTATGTTTCATTAACTTCTGGTCACGACGAAGCTTTGGCATGCTGTTAACAATGCGCTGTCATCATGAAACATTCAAATCTTTAGCTCACCAATAGACTGTGACTCTACACAAATCCACACGCACACATTAAAGGGAACATTAAAGGGAAATTTCCAGAACAGCAACAACAATATGGAGCCATACCAGAACAACACTCATTAGACCCCAATTCAGAAAAATCATCATCATGATGGGCAACTCCACAGGTTTTGGGGGGGAACGACACTTGAAAATTCCGTGGTGCCCGTTCCTGTTACCCTTGAGCCCCTGCCCTTTTATACCCGTCTACCGTCTCTGTAGACCACAAATACAGCATTTAATACAGTGAAAGAAAATGCAAATGTCACCCTTTTCCTTGCCATTACCCGACGCCGGCACCATTCAGGAGAAACCGAACCAAACCCTCTTGAACTTAAACGCAGCATTTTACTGTGAAATGATCTGTCCTCTGTGGAGAAACCCATGTCGTACACTGCATCTCCCGCAGCTAAAGAGTGTGCATAGGTCACTGGTAAATTGCTGACCCACACAGTGGGCCATGTGAGCGACCACGTGTTGCGCGAGCTTGTAGATTGCGTATATTTTGGGGGGCAGTTTTAGGTCATTTCAGCCCCCTCGCATCTCGGACGTCCTCCCTCCTCTCTTCCAATGTTGCTCTTTGGCTTCTCCCTCCTTGTCTTTCATTGGGTACATCGCGTACGTCCATCTGATGGTGTGCCAGTTAATTAGATGAAGGAAGCTTTCCGTTCTCATTGAGAGAGCGAGGCTGACGACTCTGAAGAAACTGCATGGCTAACCCAATTTCTCAACAAGTCCCAATGCGGGGGGAAGACCGATTCTGTGATTGCTGATCCATCTATGCAGGCTGTAGTTGAGTGTATAACCCAAGTGTACATTCACTCGAGCGCTGTGTGTTCAAGTACACATTTTAGGTGTTTGTATTTTCAGCGGCAGTGGAGTGTTTCCATATGGGTTCTTTCCCGTCCACTGTATCGCAGAGGCAAATGTTGTACATTTCACTTGACTACAATTGTATGAAAACTCTACTTACACGATGCAACTGGTCGGGACTCCGTCACGATCAGTTTTTATAGTCAAAACCACGTTTACGAACATGTTTTAGCTTAGGGTCTGCCCTTGATCAAAATAAATGGTCTTGACTATAAGCAACTTGCAACATGATTAACATACATATACATACATACATACATTTTGGTTGCAAATGCCCTATACACGACAGATAGATAATACCGGTTGTAGTTGTATTTGTGTATCTGTGTGTGTCTGTGTGTATGTCTGTGTGTGTGTGTGTGTGTGTGTGTGTGTGTGTGTGTGTGTGTGTGTGTGTGTGTGTGTGTGTGTGTGTGTGTGTGTGTGTGTGTGTGTGTGTGTGTGTGTGTGACAAAGCACTTCTCATGTCGCCTGCCAACACAACGCACAAGAAGCACTCGGCCTCACGGACGAAACACTTGACGGGAATCGAGGAGTTCCTGGCACTAATACACTTCTGGTAGACTAGAGAAAAAACGTCACCAAGAGCTATAATTACCTGAACGAGTCCAGCCAGCCCAGCCAGCCAGTGGACCATTTTAGTGCAAGTTATGTACAAAGTCATTACATCTGTGCTACTCACTCACCTCCGGTTGTTCCTGAAGCCTGTGTCCTGTGTCCTGGGAACCCTGAGCTATTTCTATGCAGAGAAGAGGAAGTGTGTGTGCGTCTGGTGTGTGTGTGTGTGTGGGGGGGGGGGGGGTGGCGAAGGTATAGGGTACCTTCGCTGTCTTCTCTCACAGATGAGGGCAAGGCAAAGGGCTAATAACTGTGGGACTCCGGAGGTCCTCGGCAAACTGAAGGAATCAGAGCAAACAGAATGACCTCACACAAAGGCATGGCTTGCACGTATGTGCACGCACGGATGCGTGCACACATGCCTGCATGACCTTACATGCACACACACACATACATGCACGCACACCAACACACTCACGTGTTCACATCACGCACACACTCCGCTGCCACCACCACGCATGCATGACCGGCACCGACGGAATGACTTTGGCAGAGTTAAGATTATATTGTAGCTATTGTGGGTCCTCTGTCTCCATTTAAGCACTATCTTCAACTTGTCCCTCGCTCAGACTCTCCTCTCCTCCCCTCTCTCCCTCTCTCTCTATCTTCCATTTTCTCTGCACACCACACGGCCACCATATTGCCTTCTTCCCACCATATCTCTCTCTAGCGCCGGGTAGGCCCCCCTGACTTGTTGTTATCACTGCCATATCGCTGTATGACCTCATTTGCATAATCTCGTGGAGGTGGAAGACACACACACACACACACACTCACACACACGGTCCCCAACAGGTTTGAAAGAGGAGTTTCCACTGCCATACAGTGCTGTGTAACTCTATCACAGATTGTGTGCTCAGTGGTACATCAGAGCCGGCTGTGACACAAGGTTCCTGCTTAGCGCTTTGGACCGTGTTTTGTCGAACTGCAGACTCCTTTGTTTGTTCTTCTTTGGCACTTTTTTATTTGCACAACGCTGTAACGTATTAAGAAAAACGATATGCAAGGAATCCGCAATGGAAAGAGAAGCAAGCGATAGGCAATCTGTTCTCAAACCCGTGGTCTGGTGGGTATGTTCCCTCAGTCCCTGCGTGTCACACACACACACAGCAGCTCCCACTGCGGTTCAGAGCGGGTTATCACTGTACACGTTTCTTGCCTTTTTCTCCACATTAAGTCCAAAAAGTGAATCATCTACGATGCAAACTCAGTTAATGCTTACTCCCCCAGATGTTATTTTTACTTTTTCAGGTAGCCAATGCCAGCGAATTTCATGCAAAAGTCATGTTTTTATTTTTCGGTCTATGTTTCCGGTCAGACATTTTAGATGGGTGCACAGAATGTGGTTTCCGGTATGTCTCTTATTCTGGTCCCTCAGCTGGCAAGAGGAAGCTAGCGCTGCTCACGGCCGTTAGCATCAGGATCGTACCAAACAAAAGCGCTATTAATCAAACACAGTCCATGTAAATGTCCCTGAAATTAGCCAGAAGCTCATTTTCATTAGCGTAATCTGGCACCCCATCCCCTTCCGGCTCTGGGAACAATTTTGTTGAATAGCCCTGTCCTATGGGCTGTGGGTGCAGCCTGGCTTAGTGGCTTATGGGCAAATGGTATTTTGCTACGTCTTGTTATAGTCATCATCATTTTGTAGTAGTCAGGCAGGTCAATCTGAACTTTTCTTTTCCCTCAAACCGATTTTTCTCAATTTCTTTCTATTCGGGAAAGGAAGTTCCAGATGATGTTTCCTGCCCGATGACTACAAAACAATGACTACAACATGATATATATAGTGATATCATCGGCATCAGACAGATCACACAGCAATTTTGTAACACAGACCAGGCTTATACTCCGAATTAGGATGGTGGCACCTGTCAGTGGGGAGTGTCACTGATGATTATGTTTTATAAAGCTTTCATTGAGTCTGTCATCACCTTTTCTGTCATTTGCTGGTATGGTAACATTGGTGTTAGACAGGTAAATGCCCTAAACGGAGTCGTTAAGGTGGGTAGTAAAATTGTGGGGGCTACATTCAGAGGTTTGAGTCATATAATATGACGACCAGGTGCTTAAAAAGCAGCCTCCATTAGAACGGATAGCTCCCACCCCCTATGTCAGGAATATGAAATTCTGCCATCTGGCCAATGGCTAAAGATTCCTGTCACCAAAACCATCAGGTTTTCTCCTTCATACCTACCTCCATTAGAGCCATCAATAAGGGAAACAAGAGGAGGTAGACGCTAGGCTGTTAGTCTCAGGGATGGGTGATGATGTATAGGTTGTTAGAGTAGTCACTTGGCACACTTTAGCTCTATAGTTGCACTTTATACACAGTATTTATATTTGTATCTGTTTTTGTGCTACTAGGGGGGTCTGTTGTTGTCATGTTTTGTAATGTTTTTTAGAGCTTTATTATGTGCTGCAAAACAAAGTGCCCAACTTGGGACATATTAATAAACTTGAACTTGAACTTGGGCAGCAGGAGTCTAGGAGGCCCTACATCCTCCTCCTGGTGGGGGCTCCTCACTGCGTGGCAGATGAGTCAGTGCAGGATATGACAGCAGCAACAGCACTGGCATAGGCAAAACAAATAAAAAGAAGTGTCTGCTCTAAATAAATACAAAACAACATGGGATCTATACCCAAAAGTGGCTATTATGTAGCAGTTTGTAAACCGCTGCCTGTCTAGTGATAGCAGCCTGTGTTGATTTCCCATTTTGTTCACCACTGTCCATTTAAGCCTGGTGTCTATTTATGTCTCCCCTGTGTTTTTCCGCTCCCTGCCCGCTCGTAGAACATTTTATTACCCGTCTTCTGTTTTGGCTCCTTAGCCTATATATGAGTATTGATCTCACTGCTCAGTGTTAATATTCCTGTGGTGCTTTATATAGTTTATAGTGCACCCGCGTTCCGTCTGCCGTGTCTGAGTGTATCGACCTTCATGTCTGTCCTCGGACTTTTGATTTTGGGCCTTGATTTGGATTGCATTTTACCTTTCCTTCAGTAGTTTTCAAACGCTTGGCCGTGATCATAATTTGCATCCTCGCTTTTGTGTTCAGTGTCTGGGTTACACAAAACTGCATCCATTTGTTGTCAGTGGCATTCAATGTTTGTGTATAGACCTGCGCAGTGACGTCACCAGCCCTGTTCCACTAGTGGATTCCTCATTCATTTTCCACATAGACTTTTTGAAAAAGGTTAATAAAAACACGATTCCGCCGTGGCCAAAGCCAACTCGGGTCGTGACAAATCATGACAACAAACACAATATCGTCATATAATATATAATTAGGAAGAAGTAGAAAACGGCATGATACAAGACTTTTTGTTTCGTTTTTCATCTTAGAAATGATTTGATTGTCCCAAAAGTTTCTGTGTGTCATCATGATTCGTCACGACTCGAGTTGGCTTTGTCCGCGGCGTAATCGTCTTTATATAAATTATTTTCGAAAAGTCTATGAGAAAAATGAATGGGGAATTCATTTCTGGAACAGGGGCGGTGACGTCACTGCGCAGGTCTATAGGGCCTAGTAGCCAGGGCCTAGTGCCTCCCAACAGTCGCAACCGCTAGGCAAACGCTTGCGACTGATAGTAAAACGGTCAACAGTTTTCATCAGTCGCAACTAATTTGTGACCACTATAAACCGGTCGCGACCGTTTTATAGTGGTCACGACCAACGGTCTCTAATTTACTGCGTGCAGTGGAATAGTTCAACGTTTATTGACATATTGTGAACTTGTAGACTGACCATTTAAACTATTGAAAAATGTTCATTTTTAATAGTTTAAAAAGGCAAAGAAGTTAAGAACAAAAATAGAGCCCATTGTCTGATCATCTTACTATACAAGTGGTTAATCTCTGCATACAATGTATGTTTCTGCACGCATCATTCTGTCCTCCACCTATCTTGAGAACTGCAGGAACGACTTCAAGCGTGGGAGGGGTCCAGTTTTGTAATAGTAACTGTGCTAACAGGTCAGGTATGCCCCTTTTTAAATGCGCTCTGAGGAATGCCGAGCCCAAAACGCATCAAACATCCTCAATAAATAAGAATGTTTATCTGGGCCAGTCTTGCATCCTATGTTTTGGAGAGCATGCACTACCTCCACTTCGGTGGCATTTTGAAGCTAGTTATATTCATACATGAGCACCCACTGCCTAAAATAAATCTAGAGGAAAGGCACCTTTTAGTTTAGCACAGGACGAATTTTGGGTTAAGAATTTCTTGCTGGGAATTAGGGCACATCAATTCCCCCCACTGCAGCTTTGTTGATTGCTGTCGAAAGGCATATGTAATGATTTACTCATAGTAATCACAATACAAAAACAAGTTCACAGATTCACAGATTTCATTAGAAAATTATTTGTGTACTGTACTGTAGTGTTTTCTTATAAGTTTATTGTATACCCTTTTCAATATACTGGTGGAAGAAAATGCCAGAGAACTTCTCTTCCTATTTCTCTTCCGATCCTATTTTCCTCCTCCCTTTTTTTTACCATTCATCACGATTCAAATTGCATCTCAACTGCCATTTAAATTGCCTCCACTTGTGTTGATCATGAACGAGGGCCAGTTGCCACCTGAGGTTGTGTGGGAGTGCCAGCTTCTCCAGGCTGTACTGAATAACTGCTAGCTTGTCTTCAAACTGGGACTTAAATCTAAGATGTACATGTCCCATCACCCACTAAGCAACAGTACTTAGTATATCGAACATGGTCCTTTCTCTTCTTTGGCCTTTCCCTCTGGTCATATTCTGGTGGCTGGCCCAGAATATCACCACAATTTCAACCAACATACAGTTTGCCCACTAAGACGGACATCCAGGAACAGATGATTCAGAGAGATTCCGATTGAGGCCACATTAACTTCCTATCATCACGTCAGATCTGGCCCAGTAATAAGCTTTATTATTTCAACTGGTGTCTTGGAAATGACGTAAAGGTCATCCCCATCACAGGCTGTGCTCTGGCCTAGTCCTGAACATCACCAGAGTCACTTGGGGTTATAGGTTATATTTCTCATTTCACTGTCAATGGCAACTATTGAGACATGTTGGGGGGGGGGGATCTGTATTCAGCTACAGTAGTGCACCTCGAAAAGTGCAAAATAGCAGTTTTCATTTTCCCCATTTCTTTATAGGTGCACAACAACAAGGACCCATGCAGAGTTCAAAGGGGAAAACAGGGTGAAGTGGGGTCACACAGTGAAAGAATCGAAGGCAACAGACTGTATGAAGAGAGGGAGACAGAGAGACAGAGAGAGAGGGGTTGGGGTGGGGATGGGAGGGTTCATTCTATTAATCCACTGGTCGGCCTCTGGCCTGTAATGGACTTCACCATGGCAACAAAGCCCGATGGAGGGACCTTAATAATGTAGCAGACAAGAGAATAAAAGTGCCAATCAAAGAGCCTTGCAGTCCCTGCTGTGGCTGAGTGAATTATTCACCACAGGCACTGATTAGACAGACCACTGCTTCCCAAATGGTGGGCCGGCACCCCCCTTCCCCCCACTCGTGGATGGGTCATGGACCGATTTTCAGGGGCCAACTTGTGTCTTACAAGTAACGTGTTTGCAAGCACAGTATACAGTGAGTAGGCTGTAACATGGCATTGTTTCGACCCCTCATTGTTTCCTCCCCGAAATGATTAACCCTATCTCTAACCCCTCACCCTCAACATAACTTTTAGTATAACAGTGTAGACTTATTGGACTTTATACAAGGCGACAAACCGGCATGCTGATGGTGGATTTCCAGCGCATGTTCAGACTAATGCGGCTTCGCAGTACCCACTAAGGGCAGTCCCCTCTGTGACTAACTCATGTCTGTTACAGCCACTGTTCTACACCCTTTATGCCACCCTTTAGGCCAGCTATTTTGACTCAGGGACCACCATCATGACTATAACAGCAACCTGGCTACCACCACTATTGTGTTGGGTGGGTCCATCGATAGACCCACTGGGGTCAGACCTTGCTCAAACAATGATTGATCAAAATAACGATTATTTTACACCGTACATTGTGTAATTGCAATATTTTGTCTTTACGCAAACATTGAAGACCAAACAGTTAGGCTGGAAAGATGAGGACACAAGTTGTGATTGGCCAGAATGCGACGCTGTATGCAAATGATAAGCACGCCCCTCACGTCACGTAGGAGTAAGCATTGGTAAATGGTACAATATTGCAAATATTCAAGTATGAAAAATATGCAATGTTATGTCATGTTATCACATACGCCAAGTAGAACTGCACTCTGATGAGTGCACATTGCGCACGAGTAGTCCATGACCTTGTGCACGAGCAGAGTGAGCGAGCAGAAGGCATTACGTATCCTCAACACCTACAGGACTATAATAGGCTACCCATGACAATATGTATGAAGCTTATCTTAATTACTTCACCATTAAATCATCCCCTATAAACCTGGCAATCAACGTTTTAAAAAGTGTTCCACTGACCGACGACCGGTGACAAGCAGGAAAGTATTTGAAATGGAATTGAAATTCAAAAATGAAAGAAGCAGACAGACTTCTATTATGTGATATGATAGAACAGGATGGTAGAAGGTGGGTAAGGGAGGGAACAGGAGGACGGAGTGGGCAGTCGAGAAGGAGAGAGAGGAGAAGAGGTAGAGGTATTCATTAACAAGCGATTGCTGTGCAACGCACGCTTTGAGTGGAGAGAGCAGACTGTGTGCCGCGATGTCCAAACGCCTGTGTTAGTCCCAGACACAATAAACAACCAAACAGACCTGAGATAAGAGTGGAAGCGACGTCACGCTGCACTCAAATAAAGGCCAATGTTGTTGTCCCTCTATAAAGGTGTGTGATTGTCTATCACCAATGAACCCTAGCATCCCCCTATTCAGACTATTATGAATACCAAATGGGGCATAGGTTAGCGCCTATCCAAGATGCTTACACACACACACACACACACACACACACACACACACACACACACACACACACACACACACACACACACACACACACACACACACACACACACACACACACACACACACACACACACACACACACACACACACACACACACACACAGTGATGGCAGTGGAAACCATGCCCATCAACCACACCATCAGGAGCAATTTGGGGTTCAGTGTCTTGTTCAAGGACACTTTGACACTAACTTTGGGGCAGTCCAGGTTCGAATTCCTTTATCTTTATTGATAAGAAAAGATGTAAACATTGTCACACCATAATCAAAATGACAAAATGACAAAATGACAAAATCTGAAAACAATACAAAAGAAAATCACACCCATGTGAAGTGAGGGGCGCCCTTGTCATAACATGTTTGTGCTGGCAACGGGCTGATAATGTTTGTTTAAGGAACAAAAGAAATGATTGAGACATTTGTCGTGTAATCCGTTCAGGAATATAAAATAATACAAGGATTAGAAAACAACCTGTCATATGTCTTATTTTATATTCCTGAACCGGTTGTATCACAAAGGTCGCAATCATTCATAAATAATGTTTGCTTAAAAGCTGTCCAGAGGGCTCCCATACACTGCCATGTATTTTTCACTTGCCACATTTTGCCACTTGAGGTGTCATCAAAGATGGTATATGTATGAAGATGGGCCATGGCATGGGTGGTGACATGGACTACAAAGCCTACAAATGGTTTCTTAAGCAGTCATGATTTTCTCCTCTCAGAGCCTCCTATGTGTCGTCCGTCAAATTGCAGATGGACAGAGACTCTTCCAGTCTCTTCCAGTTGGCATCGGAAAGACTGATAACAAAGTAGATTTACTCCTGATTTGTCTCACAAATAGAAGTCATTTTAATATGAATATGTTGTAAATATTGTGTCTTGGCCTCTCTTGCCATATATCAGCCTCTTGGGTGTCATGGCCCAGCCCCGGCGTCTAGTCACGAAACTTCACATGTACTCAAATCGTCCTTGGACACATGCAGGGCACACACGCACACACAGCACCTGTGTGTAAAACAGCAGAACGCTGCCCCTGCAGGTCTCATGTGGAGCGGCAGCTGCTCCCACATGTACAGTAGGACATGTGTAGAGGACAGCTCAGGGCCAAAGCATCTTGAAAATGTCATTTTCAGGGCCGGTCAGACAGCACACATTCCTCTGTGGCAGTCCTACAGTTTATACTGTACATTCTCAGTCCCAAGCCCTATATGGGGGGGTCTGTCTGCAATAGCCCACCCACCCGGGGTTGTCGTGGACGCAGCCCCTCCCGGGCATGTCCCGGGCAGACACAGTCGCCTGCTGATCAGAAGGTCGTCAGTGTCTACGGCTGCCCCTGAGCAAGACACTTTTTATCCCCTAAAAAACCTCCACCCCGGTGCTATCTCTCTGTGGCTACGTGACCAACTGAGCAGCCGAACAATGTCAGTCATTCCTCATTACACACCCACAACCCCACAAGATGCGGCTGCAATGGGTGTGTCAGGGGCAGATCTCAGCATGGGCATGGGGGGGGGGGGGGGGTTGCAGACTGCCCGACCAAACACAGTGGCAGATGTAGATAGCAGCACTTCAGTGCTGATATCTAAAATGATTTGAAACACGACTACTGCTACTAACTAACTACAGCTGTGGCACCACTAAACCAACGGCATTTCATCATTCAAAACAGAAAACTCTCTGAGTCAGACCTTTGGCTTTATGCATGCTGCGTTTGAAAATGGTATGGGTGCGAAGAAGTCGCCCCCATACCATTTTCACCTGCCCCCCAATTGGGAAATGTTACATCCGCCCCTGGGGTGTGTGGGTACAAGACAGTAAGGGGGTGTCCTTAAATGGCTTTATCGTACTGTATGTACAGTGTAGGGCAGAATCAAGAACATGTACACAGTAACAGACAGACACGCAGGGGGGGGCAGAGACAGCTGTCTTTGTACGACCGTAATAGCAGCAGGGGAGTCGTCTGTGCCCCCCCCATGTGCAGCGAAGGCACGTTGGCGGTGTCGTCATGTTATTAAATGCCTCCACATTTAGGGTAGTATCCACGTTTTTTCCTCCCTCTCTCACAGGCACAAGGAAGGTAGGTCATACCCTTAATTTAATTTAAAAAAGCCACTTCTTCCAGGGCAGCGCGACAAGAGGGCCGACTGGAAAACACCCAGATACTAGCCTCGATGTGTGTGTTGGTGTGACAAGAGATGAGGCCGGGATCTGGCTTCATTTTCATTTAAATTCACCCCAAACCCCCACATTGAACGGATGTGTATTTTGACATGGTTATTAGTGTTTCTGCCATAGGCAACCAGACTATTGTTATTGTGCCACTTTATTATTCTTGTTTCTAGAGTAACCCGTTTTTCCACCTCCAGGAGAAAATACTCATGACAACATTTGTAATTACACCACCATTTCATCATTATTTAAATCGAAAAAGTGCCTAGATAACAAAAGTCTGGTTGCAAGTTGGTTGCCTCGTCCCCCTGCTATTAGCTAGCCAATAGGATTGCCACAGAGCAACCACACTTTCAATTTTTCCAAAATTGCATCGCTCTTGTTGTCTGCACCGTAAGGTGGTGACTATTTTTCGCCCTCTGTCCGCCCGTCCGTCCGTCCATGCATGCGGGTGACGTAACAGGGTAAGGTGGTGACTATGTTTCACCCCTTGTCCGTAAGTCCGTCCGTCCTTGCAACTGTTACGTCACCTGCAGGGTGAAACACATGTTTCTTGCAGTTGCCTGCAAGAAACATAGTCGCCACCTTGCGGTGGTGGCGACTATGTTTCTCATAGTGACTCACTGTTACGTCACCCTCACAGGGTGACATGACCCGAGCCGGTGGAACATCTTTATAGATGTTCTTTAGTTATGTGACCCACAATATTTAGGACTTATATTATGAAAGTAAGCATCAATAATAACACAAGTTGTTGTCGAAGTTGGAAGAAGCATTACATAAAGCTGTTTGACTCTTCTTCTTTTTTGAAATTTGATTTTTTTTTTTTTTTTTGCATGCTATCTCATGTTTGGCAGGGCATTCAGGGCATTTAGGGGGGCATTGCCCCCCACCATGCCCATTCCTTGATTGAGCCCTGCAAGAGATGCAGGTTGGAGATGGAGAGAGACAGAGAGATTATTATTTTAGCTACAATGTCATCGGGTGCAAAGAGATGAGAAGGATCACATGCTGTGTCGAAAAGTGCAAAAACAAAGGTACTTCTCTCCCCTGGACTTGAATCTATTTTATGTTATTCAGGAGCTTTAACAATTCATATTGGAACATCCCCTCTTCATTTTTTCATGAGATGACATCAGGCTGGTTGCAGTGCAACAACCAGTTGACCATACTTTTGCACGGTAGGTAGGATATAAAAGCTCACTGCTGATACCTGTGTTGTATGCACTCTAAAGTAAGTACATGTACTGTACTTGTGAACTGCATTACGCTAAGTACAATGTGTTGCAATGCGATGGAATGAGACACTGCACAATAAGTACTTTTACTTTAAAGGTAATATAGGCAACTTTTAGCCAAAAATCAAAATAGATATATAGCTATATTGTTTCGCATTTTCCCTCTCTACGTTGCTTCTACTTTTATGCTACAGCTGTTTCCCTGCAGACAGACACTTGGCTCGTCCTGCAGACGATTCAGAACTTTGTTGTTTTCAACAAATCATGAAAACAAAACATTCTGGCTCAGGGAACACGTGGCTAATGTGTGAGGGGGAGAGTGGTTGTGTGGGGTAACTCTACCTCCAGTGAGGTGGAGTTAGATTCTGTTTAAACAAATTTGTTTACAAACACAGTGTTTGTGAACAATAAAGCCTACAGTTGCCTACAGTATATTATTAGTATAGTCTGAAGAGTTAAATTATATTCATAAAGTAAATTATATTTATAAAGTATCTGAAGTACTTAATTTTAAAGAATCAGCACAATTCGAAAAATGTATAAGAAATGTAATTTTGACAAAAACTAGAAAATCCTTAGTTTTAGGTCTGAGAGACTAAAATGCACTGCTTATTCTGCTAAAATGCAGAATAAGCAGTGTGCCTTGCCTGAAAATGGTTGAAAACCCCCTGCTATAGATGATCTCATCTTCAACACCTGGGTAGACACGGAAGAATACATGGCTGAGATCCTTTCATTGTAATCACAATCAGGAGGAATTCCATGAGGCTTTCTTTCCTAAAGGAAGTACACACACACACGCACACGCGCGCGCGCGCGCGCACACACACACACACACACACACACACACACACACACACACACACACACACACACACACACACACACACACTACACACACCGTACCACTTCCTGCTCTTTCAATTAGGAATGCTGGCAACACTTCGTTTCCTGGCAAACTTTTTTCTTTTTTGTCATTAGGAGATAATTACTGAGTTAAATACGTTCAAGCCTCATATAAGAATAGACCTTTATATGATCACTTCATGCCAGCCGCATGCAGCAACGCAAGGCTGGGAAGAAGCAGCTAATTAGAAGCCTATGGCACAAAAGGAAACTCTCCACATAAACATCCACCACCAGTGTGTGTGTGTGTGTGTGTGTGTGTGTGTGTGTGTGTGTGTGTGGGAGCACACACACACACACACACACACACACACACACACACACACACACACACACACACACACACACACACACACACATGGACGCACACACAACAGGAGCTAGGATACACAAAATAATGTTTCCATTTAAAATGGTGTAGGATTTTACGGTGCAGTTTCCACTGGGATGAAGTTAAATAAGGCTCGGGAGAGAGTTCCCCTGAGTTTCTTCTTGAGTGTTTCCTACTAGTCCGGATGATGATGATGATGATGTGACCGAGAACGGCAACACCTCAGGAAGAAAACAATCTTCTCTGCAGGGACGGCGTGCAACATGTGCATGCTCCACTTTAAGGCATAGCAAACAACTCCCTTCACGGGGATTGAGGGTTGCATCATGACAAGGTGATAAGTGAATTATAATCAAGACATACTGTACTATATCATTATGCGTGTGTGACTTAAGCACATACTGTAATAAGCCTGTAATGCTTTGTCGTACGGCGAACAGCTTAAAGCCCATCTACAACAGTGGTTTTCAACTGGTGGTCCGGGGTCCACCAGTGGTCCTTGAGAGGGTTTCAGGTGGTACCCAGCAAAATGACTGAAACTAGGTGTAACTAATTGAGAGTGTAAAAATGACACTCTCAAGAGTTAAAATATTCATCATCTGGATTAGCCCAAGTCTACACAACTATATTTAGAAGATTAATGGTCATTTTGATCTGTAGATTTGCCCGTTTCCCAAATCTATGGACAAAAGCAAAATAAATCTTTAGTTTTAGGGTCTGTGGGGCTAAAATGTCCTCAAATGGTGGTTTGTGGCTCAAATGGTGAAAAAATAGTGGGCCCTGGTGTCAAAAAGGTTGAAAACCGCTGATCTACAATATCATACTGCCATCTTCACATCTTCAACAACACACATTTCGACCCACATTGCAATATTAGACATGTCGGTCCACCTAAGAACAGTGCTTTTGTTTACTGTGCGCCACACAAATGGAACAAACTTCAGGACTCTCTGATAGCTGTGTGATTGGTATATCCGTCGGGTGCTTCTTGAGGACGCTCTCCCTAATGAACTGCACCTGCTTCATGCAACAATGCGCTGTATTTATTTGCATCTGCGATGGTTGTCATGGTTCAACTGTTTGTTAGTGCTTTTCATTGTCATGTTAGACAGCTGTAATCAGGGCATCCTTGAAAAAAAGCGAGCTTGCACTCAACAGGCGTCCCTGATTGATAATAAGGAAAAAGAAAGAAAAGTATTAGCAAAAATGACATGCTTAAAGGAGCATTGAATGATTTGGAAAACGCGACACCCCCCCCTGCTAACACGATGTGCACATGCACACGCTCTACAGTGCAACAGGTCCCTCTCATCCTGATTGGTCGAAAGGCTTTTTCTCCCAAAGCCCAAACTGAAAGTATTTTTTTTACCCCAGAAGCTCACTGGAGACAGCTAGGGATGAACTCCTTACATGGTCACCACACTCATGGTATATCAAGTGAAATCACTTACTATACATTTTGAAGTAGAAAGGTAAAACACTAAAACAGGGACGCCACGTCTTACAGCAGCTAAAAGACTGATTAAGGCGTCCTAGTTGGCCTGCATGTCTGTGATGCAGTAAACCAGCCTACCTCTCTTCTTCCCTTTGACACACTTTATTGTTTTTTCCAGGCAGCAGCAGCAGCATGCAGGCCAGGGAGAACCCCCCTTTGATGGAACACTGCTTACTGCCGGATCAAACATCCTCTCTCTCTCCCTGCGTCTGGTGGTGAGCGTGTTTTTTCCAGATGTGCGTGCGTTACTGCGCGCGTGAGGAGGTAGCACGGCTTCGCTCAGGCTTTGTTGTTGATGTTTTTTTTTTTTTTTAAACCATGCTTACGTGGGGTGGAATAATGCCACAGGCAACCAGATGGAACCTCTCTGTGTGAGAAAGAGAGAAAGAGAGAGAGCCACCCTGTCAGGTTCATCCTCGTATAGAGCCCACCACCGCTTCGTTCATTCGCTCTGCCAGATTGACCGTAAAGCCAGCCAGCCAGCTTTCCAGCCAGCTTTCCTACAACCAGGCATCTTTCAGCAACAAAAAAAACCTCTAAATTGTTTGTGCATCCAAACAAATCACTTATGTATGAACTGGCTCAGCAGTGGCGTTTCTAAGCAATTTGGAGCCCTTAGGGGTCCATTTGGTAAGGGGGGGCTCCAGGGAAAATCTAGAGGCAAAAACGCCCCTGCGGCTCAGTAAACACACTGCCTCAGTATAACGCAGGGGTTTACTATTATATGTCCATTTGAAATCAAGGCAAGGAAACACAAGACGGGTCGAGACAAAACAAGGCAATTAAGGCGAGGGAAGGCGAAGCAAATTTTATCATCGGGGCAATTAAAACTAAATGTGCTTCACGCAAAGTGTTGAGCATTAAAACAGAGAGAGCAGTATGAGAAATCTACAGTTACAGAAAAAAGTAAAAAAAAAAAAAAAAAAAAAAAAAAAAAAAGGAGCATTCAGTGAATTGGGTGATTTGGAAATCCCTTCGGTAACACGACGTGCACTGTGCACATGCGCATGCACACACTCTACAGTGGGGGGAAGTGCGACAGGCCAACAGCACATACCAGTACACCAAGCCCCATCCCTACTCGATCCCTGATTGCAGGAAAGCGTCCTCTCATCCTAATTGGACGCCAAGGCCCAAAGCCCCAAACTGAAACTAGGGTTTATTGACCCCAGGGGCTCACTGGGGACAAGGAGGAACTCTTTATATGGTCACCACACTATAATAGAGAGGGAAAAAACAATCAATTGAATTAAGTGAAATGACTTACTATAAGTTTAAACTAAACAAGGCCAGGACTGTTCTATGCAAGACAAAAACATGTTTCCGTTTCTGATCCATTTACTATAGGCCTAAACATACAGTAGCCCTAATCATTTCGACCATTAAATAAGCCTTAAATGATGTCTTACATTACATCATGTAATATTGCATCATTTCTCATATCTCTTTTGACAGAGCCATGCATATGCACATTCACCCTAAATCTAATGTGTGCAGATACTTTTTTTTTTTCTCCATTGTTACAGGATCAGCAGTGGGACAGACGGCAGCCAAGGTTCTTACAACAATGTTATTTATTTCCCAAGCAACACATTGCTTGCCGTGTCTTAGCTGTTAGCTTGAGCTGTTAACTTTTGGGCCAAAAGTAAACCAGAAAACACAAGGCTCTATTATGCTAAGCGGTTTGAGACTGAAGTGAAGACTTGTCAGGACAGAGGCTCGTGGGGATGGCTGATTCAGGTCACACCCCTCTCTGAGCCCCGTGGTTGAGGCCAGGTTTGACTGCTTATAATCAGCCATCGCTCATCCTGCTCCTGCATCCATCTTTTTGCAAAAACTCAAGGGATACCTTGAGCCAAGTTCCAAAATAATCTGCTTATGCCTGGATGCACTGGCAACAACAAAACCAAATAAAACTATTGTGGAGTTGAGTTGCGTTGTTCGTTTCTTGCCACTTATTATTGTGTTTTTGTATGTCTGGAAGTGAAAAGGATTATAAGGAATAGGCTATATGAAAAGTCCAAGAACGAAGAATGCAGTGTTCATGTTGTGGGATGAGATAAAAAGTTGTGAAGGTAAGACAAGACAGGAGGAAAATCTATCTGGACAAGTCACAATACTGCTATGTGGCTTATTTCTACCACTATGTGTTCAGATACAGTATATATTAATGTGATGAGTGAGTTTAAACTGAATAACACACTGCCTGGATGCCAGAATGGGACCACGGATGTGGTCTAAAAGTGTGTAAAATGTATTTTTCAATTCAATGTCCCTCACTTAATGCGACCTGCACTGAGGTTAATATTGATATAGTCTTATATTATTGATTCAGCTGTTACAACTCCAAATGGGCTACTGGCAACCTGGGGGCCGCATAGCATATCCACAAGCTCAAACATATCAGATATATGCATGTGTCTGTGCGCTATATCCATTGTGGCTCTCTCTAGGGAGTGAAATATAGTGGCCCTCTCCATGTTCAAAGTTACCCTCCCCTGTCATTTCCAAAAATGAGTTATTATTTGAATATGCATGATCTCATGCAAAACACAACAGAATAATTTGATAATATTCCATATGCAGTTGAGTGAGTCACAGGTGAAGTGGTTTGCATTTGATTGCATTTTGACTTGAGCAAATGGTTGAAAATTAAATTGTTGGCAATTTATTAAAGCCATGAAAGTTATCCAACATTAACAAAATATAGGTTTGGTCTGGTAGCCAAAATCACATCAGCTAAGAAGATTAGCTTTCCATACGGAATATTCCCCAAAGATGACTTTCGGTGGGTATTTGGAAGCTTTATTCCTTTGGGGGAAATTTATTTTCAGCCTCATCCAGTTGATGGCCACTCAGATGGTTTCGATGGGTGCTCAGAGGGGAACAGTTGGCGCTGCAGTTAATTGTCGTGCAGATGGGTCAGTTTGATACATAGGGGCCGGGATAGCGACACATTCTCTACACAGTGAGCAGGGTTCCTTCAGCGGGTTGAGTAAAATGGTGATGTAGACATAGAGGCCACCGGAGTAATACCTGTGGGTGCAGCCTCCTGGTAGCTGAAACTGGTAGGGCCCCCTACGCATGCACATGTTATGCACGTGTTATTGCAGGCGCACAAAGAACATGCAATAATTTGTCCATTTTGGGGAATTTTGGTGCTGTTTTAGCTGTTTTATTATTCCTGGCTGCCTACCCCGCCCCAGAGTTACCGTCAGGCACTAAAACAAGTGCATTATTTTTTATTTGACCCATTTTTATTTAAGCAAATGGGTGAGAGAATCACCAGTGCTTGTGAAAACATTTAGTGTTTTTAGCTTTTTTTGTCGAGCACCTGTTGTACTGTATATGCATGCAGAAGAAAAACAAAGCAATGTGGTGCACTTCTTTTATTCCTCCAGAATCAAATCTATACCTCACACAGCCCAGGAAGCCCACCCACCATGTACAGCAGCCAATCTAATGCATTGGTGCTGCTGTACAAACAACTGCACTTTTAAATAAAACACCAAAAATATAAACAAATAGACATTGCTGGTGCCCAAAGTGCCCATGTGGTCCATCCGGCACTGGCTGTGACTGGCCAGTCAATGTGAATGACAGCCAAAATCTAGACTTAATCTTAACCTTAATGTCAGCAAAATTAAACGTGTTGGCTGGGGGGGGAGGTGTCCAAGAATGTAGAAGACCGCCAGAATCCGCTGAAGATCCCCTCCTCGTTATACACCCTATAGGCTACGGCTGCCGTGCACAACATTACAGACAAGCTGCATCCTAATTGGCTGAGGTCTGCACTCAGTTGTGCTTCCATAACTTGAGGGCATGCAGACTTCCATGAGACTTGCAGGGAATGATATTAAAGCTACAATCAGCGTTTTCACTTAATTCAAATATCACTTCTTTTTCCTTTTGTTGTGAAGTTGCATTTTATAATAACTATGCATTACTAACCATTGGCCAGTTTGGTTTCCCCCCAGAGCCTGTGCATGTGCACATCTTGTTCCTGCGTGGACCGTTTTTTTCCCCCCTCCCCTCCAAATCACCCAAATCACATATTACTCTTTAAGTAGGCTGTGGTGAAGATATTTTTCGTAGTCAAAAAGGTCCCCCAAGATTCTGTCAAGTCATGGGGTCAAGTCCTGAAGATGCACAGGGTGTGATATTGCGTGAGCATTGCATCACACAGCTTTCACACAGAATTACAAGGGAAAAGGATTCTGACTTATAGGAGCAGCGGCGCTCATGCTGGCAGGTCAAATGAAGAAAAAGTAATTTCCCCTCTGGGATCCCTGCAAATACCCTTCTTTTTACAGCATGGCGCCAATTGGGGCCTAGCCTAGGCGTCTACAGTACAACAGGGTTTGTCTGTCCATCTGTCTGTCTCTCGGTGTGCATCTGCGTCCCCATAAAAGTCCACCAATCACAGCTCCGCTCACGATGCTACAGTATAGTGCGAACCGCAAGGCCATTAAGAGCCAAACGGTGTTATCAACGTTGGCACACAAGGGAAAACCACATCATTATTAACGCATTGTAACGTTTAAAAAAGGCTTTTTGTGATTTATCTTATTTGTTTTAGGTTTTCTGACCTCAATTTGCTTGCAAAAAGCCTAAACTTTTCACATTCAATTGACTTTCTGTGGTCTGGGGGTTTTGTGGCTCAAACAAGTGCTCTGATTTTCCTACAGAATGTGCTGCCACATTCTCCAAATGCCATACAGGTATATGACAATGGTATTTGCCAGCAGATGTCACTGTTTCCAACTGTTTTGCCGCTCTTTTCATTGCAGCTCAAAACTCCTCCCAACCCCACAGAAAACTCCAGGCTATAGAAAATGAGTGTTCAAGCTTCAGATTTTATGCTTGTAATTTTGAGACCATGAAAACCTAAAACAAACTTCTATTATGAACATGCATATTGATGTAGTGGACCATTTTAGTGTGATTTCCAAAAAAATAATATGACTGATTTGCTTCTTCTTGTACACATCAATCCGTTCTCTCAACAAAAACAATTCTATAGTTTCATACAACGGTGAACAAAATACCACGTTGCTTGGCAAACAACTGCACAGAGCCTGCCCACTCCGAAAAATATAATGTATATATGGGTGGCATTTGCAGTTTTATGGGTATTCCATTCTACATTTGGCTGGAGTACCAAAATACATGATTGAGGTCAACTAAAGTCTCATTCAACTAAATTGGCTTTGTTAAAAAAAAAAAAAAGAAAAAAAAAACAGATACAGAAACAATTTAGCACCGTAGCCTAGAAACGTCAACCACATCAAGTGTGTGCGAGGCAATTACACAAAGGGGATTATAGGGAGAACCGAGAGAGAGAGAGACGGGGAGAGAGAGAGAGAGAGAGAGAGAGAGAGAGAGAGAGAGAGAGAGAGAGAGAGAGAGAGAGAGAGAGAGAGAGAGAGAGAGTGTAACAGAATTTGTCCCTGAGATGGAGGGAAATAAACATGTCCCTGCCTTGTTATTCACTCCCTCCAATCTCTCCCGTGCGATTCGTGACTAATACACCTACAATATTTCTCCCTATCTTTTATCGGCTTTATTTGGCTCCTTTCCATGCCAGAATTGGAAATGAAGCAGCAACAACAGATTTTAACAAGAATAAAATGCCATGCAATGTGTCGTGATGGTTGTTAAAACTATAAGCATATTGAGCATGAGCTCTCATGACTCTGCAGTAAAGTAAATAATCAACTGATAAATTATAAGCGGATTATAAATGCTTTAAGCAGAGTAGGTTTACAGTTATTTTGGTATTTTAGTTATTGAGCCTGCACGTAGAACGATCTGACCAGAAATTCTGTTTCACCAGAATGAAAACGGCAAGAAGGTCCTCATCACAAATCACAAATATGTGATTTCATTTAATTCTTTATTTATTTGTTTATTTATTTATTTATTTATTACACAAATCGGTCTAATCTGACCGGCGGCTGGGAATTGACTTTAGAATAACAACTTTTTTCTGGTTTTTGATGTTTGTTTCTAAACAAGTATTCAATTTTGCTTCGGTTTCCTAATTTTCTACCCCCCAAAAGAACTCAAGACCATGCTTCAATTTTCTACATTGTCCTCGGTATGTTGGTATAATCTGATCCACAGCAGTAATTGAATTTTAACACATTTTTTTCTGATATTTGATGTTCAATTTTGGTTCAGTTTCATACATCTCTAGCCAACAAAATAACTCAGCATAATGCTTCAGTTTTTGGACTCCATCCTTCCTAAAATCGCTAAAGAATGCAACAAATTAAAAGAAATTCACCCTCATCTTTTACTTTTTCTAATAACCTAAAGTATGATCCTTGGTTGAAAAATAAAAATAAATAAATAATAATAATAATGTTGTTAAGATGAATCCAGCAACTGAGAGTCCATGCTTCATCTCTCTCTCTCACCTACAGTATAAGGGGCTCTTGGCCTGGTCCTCAAAGACCTCTGCCTACTGTATCCAGTACATCACTCACTCCACATGTCCCAGACTTTTCTCCCTTTTGGCTCCCAAACTGTGGAATGAACTCCCATTTGCAATTACAACTGTAGCCTGTAGCACTTGCACTAGCTGGCATCGACCACCTTGCACAGGCTAAGACTAAAAATGTAATTCTGTAAAATGTAAAATGTTATAGACATGATTATGGATTTCTCTAGATATTCTACTGTTAGATTTATGTTAGGTCCATGCTATTTACATGAACCTATTTACATGCATTTTGATGCATTACATTTACATGCATTTTGATGCATTACCTGGTGTTGTTCTTGCATGCTTGTTGTAAATCACCCTGGAGACTAAAGTGTCTGCTTAATTCTTCGGCTGTCATTTTGAGAAGGGGGGTCCCAGCATATCTTGTGTTCATTATTGCTCTATTATTGTGTTGTTATGTTATTGTTTGCCATGGGAATGCGTTGAGGGGCCGCTTGTCTGTTTGCGATTGATTGCAAATAGGAGACATGCATTCCTAACGTCAGCACAGCAGCCGCTCCAGATTGAACGCATCACGGTTCATTACCTAGTACAAAGTTACTAGGCTAACAAATGGGCAACAAACATGACATGCGGCACATACTTACAGCATTTGTAACCCTGCATGACAAAATATAGCATCCATCTAAATATATCGGGACGTGCAGTGCAGACGCAGCCATGAATTATGATCATTTCATTATGTCCTGTGGAGCCACAGAGTCGAATTAGGATGAACAGAGATAATCAGGGAGGATTGAACACACAGTTCATTACCTACTACAAAGTTACTATGTTAACAAATAGGCAACAAACATGACATACAGTACATACTTATACTTAAGTATGTACTGTAATATTTATTAACGATTGTATACTTTTAGAATAATTAGTATAATTATAGAATAATGTAACCTAGCATGACATACAGTATAAATATATATATACTAAAGTGTAGTTGCAGCCAACAATTATGATTATTATGATTAATGTTCAGCCATGGAGTTGAATTAGGATGAACAGAGTTAATCAAACATGGTATGTGCAATGTAACCCATCACATTACTGTAATGTATAGGCTAACTACAGGGCACTAATGAAAACAACGCATACATTGCAGTACAGTAGCTACATGGACCTAGTAGGCCATGTAGCTACCGCACGTCTGTTTGACAGAGGCGGATCTGCATGGGCATGGGGGGGGATGCCCCCCTAAATGCCCAGACTGCCCCACCAAACACGATGGCTTCAAAACAGCTCAAGATATTTCAAATTAAAGTGCTTATATTTAAAATGATTTGAAATACTACTGCTACTAACTCACTACCATTGTGTCACCACTAAACCAACAGCATTTCATCATTGAAAACATAAAACTCTCTGAATCAGACCTTTAGCTTTATGCATGCTGCGTGTCTGTTGCAACTTCAACAACTGATGTTATTATTGATGCTTACTTGCATAATAAAAGTCCTGTACCCAAAAATGGTATGGGTGCTGATTCATCGCTTCGCGGCACAGGCGAGGAAGCCTCCCCTATGCCATTTTCTCCTGCCCCCCCAAGTGGGAAATGTTACATCCGCCCCTGCTGTTTGAACTGCCTTTCCAGAAGATAAATGCACCATTGTTAAAATAATCAAAATGTAGCCTGACCTGATTTGATCTCACCAACCAGAGAAGCCAGGCTTCTCCCCCCGCCCCATCCAGTGCTGTGCTACGTCACATCATTGGAGCGATACCCACCCCAAAAATTTCACTCCCACTTATATGCCACCGTGGCTAACGATTTAATCCAGGCTCTCCCTTTTCACGCAGTGCGAATGAAAATGAAAGCCTGGGTGTCAAGGCTAATCAAAATGCAAATGTGCCCTTTTCCATGCCGTAGGCCTACTCAAAGGTGGTATTCAGGAGAATTGCCCTTTTTTGAACACTTTTGAACACAGCATTTTGCAATAAAATGAATTGTCCTCACTGTAGAAAATCAGACCGCAGTCTGAAGTGAATTGGTGCAACAGTGACCCCTGTTAGTGCCCGCAATATGGGACATAGGCTACTGGTACATGGGGATGGACACTGCTTTTCTTTGGAGTGATGGAATGCCCCAAAAACTCCAAGATCTCCAAGCTCTCAACGCGCTGCGGACTTCTATCTCTGCATTTTTGCAGGGTTTTGTTTTTGCTAAATGTCCTTTTAGAGAATTTCAGGCCCTGCCTCTCTAACATTCCTTATACGTCCCTGCTAAGGAACATCTATAGTGCCGATGAAAAGGTTGTGAAAAGTTACTTCCTAATGGGTTCCACCATCAATGGGCTACTAATTAGCCTGTGTTCCTTTGGGCAAAGCAGAGTAAAGATGTTGCTACCATCATGTTGACGATCTCTAAGTCAATGCTACTGCGCTAAATAGAACAGAGCCTTAATTAGTACCATATGCAACAACAACACCTGTGAAGAATAGAGCAACATTACACAGTCAATACTAGGCTATATGGCCTACATGCCTGCCATGGAAAAGGTCTGTTCACCATGCATCGATCCGAAGGGTCTAGACATGTCACAGTGGGGTACATTATTAGAGCCTGATAATGAGAATACAGACCAAGCAGGAGTGTGTGTGTGTGTGTGTGTGTGTGTGTGTGTGTGTGTGTGTGTGTGTGTGTGTGTGTGTGTGTGTGTGTGTGTGTGTGTGTGTGTGTGTGCGCGCGCGCGCACGTGTGTGTATGTGTGTGTCTTCTTTCAACCTGCCCCCCTTCTTTCCATCTATCAACTAGTTTAAGCCTACAAATGATGGGGCATGCACAAAAAACAACAAAAAAGACCACTATGGTTAATCCTTGGTTTGCCTCCCCTTAATTCATTTGTCATAATCTGGAGCCAAGGCAGTAGGCCTACAAATCAAGTACAAAACTGATAACAGTTTAGAGAATTACAGACAGTACAATTCAAGTAGGGCCTACAACTACTGTAAATCTGAAAAACTGATTCGGCATACTAGTTAAGAATACATTGTTTGCAATAGTAATTTGTTCATTTCAAGACACGACATTCAAATACATACAAAATAACAACTTGAGTAAAGTCAGATGCAGCAAATCATGGAGGTAACATCATAGTGGAAGTAAAAAGAGAAAAGAGATTAGAGAAATGTACAAAGAGGAGAGGGGTGGTGGGGGGGGGGGGGATTATATATACATTTGTTGTTTTACAGAGGCCAGATTTTGAATTCCATGCGATAAGAGTACAAAACCACTATAATAAAGGGTACACTTTCTTAATAAGCGCACGTGCGGATTATGCGTTTTGTCCTATCAGAGAAAAGCCTGCTGCTTTGCGCAGGCATTTTCGAACGACGTAGCCTACGTACAGTTCAGGCGTTCAGCTCGAGCGGTCAGTCCAGAACCATAGAGCAGGGGTGGCCAACCGGTCACAGACTAAGAGCCACGTTTTTCACTGTGTTACTGCAAAGAGCCACATCAAACAGTCACAACGGTTATAAAACCGCCGTGACGGTCGTCACGGTCGCAAATAGGTTTCCCCTCCTGCCATAAGACGTGTGCGTTTGTGTGCAGGTGCGCAATGCAAAGACACACTATTAAAACATATAGACATATATTTAGAAACACGGTTTACAATCCAAAAAAGTATTTGACAAGTCAAAAAACATACACCTAAACCTCCACGGTGGACTAGGAATCAGTCCTTGATCGAGTGGCTGGGCACCACTCTATAGGGCAGGGGTTTTCAACAGGTGGTTCGGGGACCACCAGTGGTCCCTGAGAGGATTCCAGGTGGTCCCCAGGCTAAATGATGTAAAGTTGGTTAGACAAAATGTAGAAGATTAATGGTATTTTTGATCTGTATGTTTGACTTTTTTGTTTTCTTTGAAATCCAGCCTGGAATTGTTGACAAAAGTAAACAAAATCTTTAGCTTTGGTGTCTGTGGAGCTAAAATGTCATCAAATGGTGCTCCTCCGTGGCTCAAATTTTGAAAAAATGGTGGGACCTGGTATAAAAAGGTTGAAAACCACTGGTATAGGGAATGCATGAGTGCGCCAGGCGGAGCGTTTTTGATGGTTCCATGTGGAAGCACCTTAAGAGCCGCATGAAACCAGCTGAAGAGCCGCATGTGGCTCGCGAGCCTCAGGTTGGCCACCCCTGCCATAGAGTATAGACAGAGCTGCGATATTGAGGGGCAGGAAACAGCCTGTGCACGTGGTTCATGCATTCGCGCGAGCCCCTATATCCGCTCACTTCACAAGGCCAGGATCTTTTACATAGAAGTCTAACTATTTCATTATCTGCGTCACAGACTGTCATTTGTTGTCATTTTCGGCGTACGCTGGCGTGGCTGACTGAGTGAAGTGTCGAAGTGGGATGTTTTTGTTTTATTTATTTAAAATGGAAGCGGGGATACTAAAACAATGGAAGAAGAAGAAGAAGAAGAAGAAGAAGAAGAAGAAGAAGAAGAAGAAGAAGAAGAAGAAGAAGACGAAGACGAAGACGAAGAAGTGAAATGCATTATAGTGACGTTTGTAAAGCTAGTAGCCTAGTATTAATACGAAAATACGGTAAAGTCTCTGACTCATATGTATTAAAACAACAAGCGGCTGATGAAGAATAGTTGAGAAGACGACGACAAAGGGTAAGAAAATGGAACTTTGACTTGTCACTGCCGCTGGTTATATTTTTTTCGAGGCACAAAATATGGCCTAAAAACAACAAGGTGAACACACAGCTGTTAACAATCATGATAACCTATCGTATTAATAATAGGCCTAAGTGGCAGTACTGCTACCTCATTGGACCTGGCTGGAGACCTGTTTAGCTCAGATAGCTCTGTGTGTTTCCCAACCTTGTATTATTTCAACTACCAGTGGCCTGTGGTTTTCAACCTTTTTCATACCAGTGCCCACTATTTATTCCGAATAAATAAACTGAACCCGCAACAGTCCATTTGGTTTCATGTTAACGCTCTCAAAGAGTTAGCCTACATCTGGTTAACCAACTTTACATCATTTAGCCTGGGGACCACCTGGAACCCTCTCAAGGACCACTGGTGGTCCCGAGACCACTGGTTGAAAACCACTGATATAGCCTACCCCATATCTCTGTGCATGTTCCACAAGTGTAACTTACTGTAAACGGATTCAAGGATCCATATGGTTCCAAGTAGGCCTCAATGTATTTTCGCGAATATAAGACATTGAATGTCAAATAATATAGTCCCCAATTATAAGACGACTGCATTAAATTAGGATATTTCCATTGGAAAAAACACTGTCACGGTAAGTAGCCCTACATGTACTAATTACTACTAGTGTGTTTTAAACTTTTTGCTTGATTCAGTAGCCTACTGCAGTGGCTTTCAACCAGTGGTACGGGGACCACCAGTGGTCCTTGAAAGGATTCCAGGTGGTCCCCAGCTAAATGATTGAGAGTTGGTAACCAAATGGACCCTCATAGGTTTGTAACTCTTGAGATCATAAAATGAAACCATTTGGTTTTATTTTACACTCAAGAGTTAAATATTAAAACACCTGAATTACCTAATTTTCAAGAATCTACACTTTTAGAAATGTAAAAGAATTATTTTGACCAACGTTTTACCAGTTTATCTCCTTAGTTTTAGGCCTGAGAGACTAAACTCAACATGTTGTGGCTAAAATGCAGAATAAATAGTGGGCCCTGGTATGAAAAAGGTCAAAAACCACTGGCCTACTGCACTACACTACTACTGCACTACTGTTTATTTTATTGGCCCCCTTTTTTATTTTTATGTTTTCAACTTGTGGAATGAGACATTCTGCCTGCTATTTTGTTACTTCAAAGGTATGGTAGAGCTTTTTAATTCTTAAAAAACTGAATATTGTGCTCCATTTAATGGAATTTCTTCTTTCATCTTATTTCTGGACCAGGCAGCAATTGTCCCTTCACCAAGTCCCTCCCCAATCCATCCTTGTCCAATAAGCATGTTAGAGGAGGAAAGCTTGACCTGGATAGCAACAACAGTTGCGAAACTATTTGGAATGGCATTGAACAGTGACTAAACCCCACCCCAAATGGTGGGATTTTGAGAAGGGCTATTTGTAAGGGTCATTATGCATTTTGCCGCATAGTTAGGAACCAGGGGGTACATGGATCCCACTTGGAGCACCACCAGTAAATCTGGGGGTTGTTGAAATTAAAAAGTTTGAAAATCACTTCATCAGGCAAGTAAAGGTCATGCCTGCTTGCCCAAAAGTATTTTCAATCTTTCTTCAGACACACTTCCTTGGATGTAGCTACCACAATGCAAGGTCTGACTAGACTAATAAACAGGGCTTGTCTTTTATGATTTATTGAACCTTGTGTTCTTTTTTTGAAAATGATAGATGGAGCCACTCATTCAGAAGCAGCGTGGTATATTCTCAAGCATATCTGAGTCACTGAGCTTCAGACGAGGTGAAATTCCTATTCGACACGTGGAGAAGACAACAAAAGGTAAAGAGAAACAGAGCTTTGATCTTTTCTATGGTGTTTCGCTGTCCATGACAAAAAGGGTACAATTCAAATTACACTTCAATTTAACATTTGTACTTTCTGGTGCTGTGCGATAAAATTGATACATACCTCAATTTTATGGCAACCTATGTTGGCACATACCTACATATCTAATGAATGAACTTGTTCTATGCTATTTTAGCTATTTGTTTTTGGATTTTGTGCATTTATCGATAGTTACAGTGAAGACAGACAGTAAACAGGTAGAGAGAAGGGGAGAGACATGCAGCAAATGCAATTCGTTGCATTCGTTGATTCTGTATGTGGCAAGGTTGAAGGTTCTTTATTGTCACACAGATGTACAAGTACATGCATAGTGAAAAACTTAGGTTGGGGTGGTCCACAGTGCACAAAACACCTGGCATACACCTGGACCTTCTTGTAGATTTGTATAACAACAGTGAAAATGGCACATTATAGGTAAAGAGAGGTGTGGCTTCTTACCATCCCATGACTTGGTTATACTTGCTATACTATATATTGTATTTGGGAGTGCCTAAAGCCACACACACAGCTTTAATTGATGATGAAGGGGGAGGAGTTAGCGTGTGTATTGTCACAACAATACTTTTTTTTGTCATTTGCACGTTTGACTGGAAAGGTTCAGCCCCCAAGTAGAAACCTTAAATATATAGGGAAGACATCATTGCATATAACAAAGTAACAAACACCATATAGTCTAATTAACTATTGTCACTTAAATGTACAAAACTGGAAAAAATATAAAAATCACAGTACTCCCATCATTAACTGTACACATTGTTAAGCTCACAATATTGACATCTTAATGCAACCTATCCTTGCTATTTTTGAATCTAAATCGGAAGCCTATGTCAAGTGTGAATCTTTCCACTAATCATGTTGTTGTCGTGACAACATGGTGGTTCAACAGGGATGATGTCTGTTGTGACAGGGAGCCCATGGCAATATGGTGCCGTTCCAATTCCACACACACTCCCCTCGGTGTTCCCCCTGTAGCCATGCTATATATAGAGACGCGCAGACACACGCACGCACACATGATGCACACACTCACACACATGCACTGACTCACCACCACAAACATTGTCTGAGCATTTGGGGAAGCCACATGAAAGTGGCAGCCGTGCATGCGTACGTGTTTGTGTGTGTGCACGTGTGTGTGTGTGTGTGTGTGCATGCGTGCGACTGTTCATGTGTACAGTATGTGCAGGTTATTCACTCACAGTTGTGGTTGAGGCAGTAGACTCTTCTCAAGCTCTCAGATTACGGCACTATTAGCGAACTAAAGACAGACATGGGCCTCCGTGGGTTCTCCCCAGCTTAAGCAGCTCAGTCAGCGCAGCACTTCTAAACAACTCGTACCTCATGTTACACACGGCGACAATTTAAGTACAGTTGCAGGCCAGCTAGGGTGGTTTATATGTATACCAAACACATCATTTGCAAAACTTGTAGACCAAACAATGTGTGACACTTGGAGAAGAAAACAAGCTGCCCCCTGGCATGGACAGCTAAAAGTAACGGTTACAGTGTGGTTTCAACTTGAAAGAGTAACCAAGGACATTTGCTCAAGTGCTGTAGTTAAAGGACTAGTTCTGTAGTGCTGCACGACTCCTGCTCAAAGTCAAATATAGATTTTACTTCACAAGAATGATTCTTGTGAAGTAAAAGAATGATATGATTGAGAATGATTCTCACACAATTCTCATTATTTCCATGAAAATATTTATTTTCTATAGACTTGAGTCTGTAGTTGCGTCATGTGTAGCCACATTGATAAATGATTCATCATTTTTTACAACCACTCAAGATTCAATGGTATATTTTACCTTGCTTGATTATTTCCATGTTTTGATTGTTCTATACTTCACTGCATCTAGGAGGCAAATATTACACTTTTTTTTAGTCCACCACAGTTAGACAGGTTTATAATGACTAGTTACTTTGTAGTTTTGAATTGTCAACACAAAACCTAGGCCCCACACTTAAAATTTTTGGTCAACTTACTCAAATTATGTTTTGAATACAGGCATTTTATATTGTGGTCTTGGTACTTTTACCAAAGTAGAACAACACAACACTTTTTGTACTTCCACCACCAGTGAGACTGTTTCTGTTTCATAGTGGATGTAGCACAGCGCTGCACTGGGCGGAGGAGACAGGCTGTCATCCTGTGCTCACTCACACAGATGAACTGCCAACTAACACATTTTTTATCCAGGCCAACATTTTCCATTGCTGCAGTCGAAACAAGGACCATCACTGCCCTCCAGTGGCCATTAAGTGGAACTGAACCAGAAACTGTTCTATTTTAGGAAACTGTTGCGTGGTATTAACATTTTAAATGTAAATGGCAGCACAAAATGGAAGAGTTGGGGGGCGGGAGAGAGAGAAGGAGAGAGAGAGACAGACAGACAGACAGACAGACAGACAGATAGACCGGCACAGACAGAAAAAAATGATCAAATGGAAATGGGGAGACAAAGTGGACGGAAGAGAGATAGCTTTGAAGACAGGCAGACAGACAGGCGGACAGACGGACAGACGGCTTGCCTTTGTCCTCCCATTCAAAAGAGCAGACAAAGGAGCAGGGACATCTGATCACCCAGCCCCTGGACAGGAGAAAGCACCCGCTGCCTCCAGGGACAGAGGACGGGTCGGCGTGTGTGTGTGCGCGCAGGTGCGTGTGTGTGTGTAGGGGTGCATGTGTCCGTTTGTTTTACTACACTTCTGGGCCAAAGGTTCCCCTACAAGTATAATTATAGAAATATACATTGTAAAACAACATTGTACTGCTCCTCACAAGAGACGGGCGTTTTATAGTTAAATTCAATTATTGTTTGTTGGCCTACACATTCCAGATTCAGTTAGGGATGCTCCGACCTTGATCACTGATTGTCACTGATCCTGATCACTGATTGTCTTGTGTGCTGCAGGAGGCAATGAATATTTCCGAATGTCAAAACCCACGTCAAAACCAGGGCCGCATGTTTGGGGGCCACCCAAACATCCTGCTCACCCAGCCAAAGCCCCCCCCCCCCAATACTGGGCAGCATTTTTAGGGCACAGAAAAATTGTGTCTGTGTTTCACTTGAAGTAGGTCACAGTCATACCTGTATTTGATAGCACATCAAAATTATTCATTATGTCATTATGTCATAGTCTGCAACTGGGGCCCAATGGTTCAATTTGTACATTATCAGAATTCAAATTGTTGGAAAATTATTGCTGGAAAATAATACATACATAATACTAATACATAATACAGTATATGAGGAATAAAATGATGCCGAAGTCACCCTCCCCCCCTGGCATTTTTCCAGCCCACCCTAGTGGGGCTGGCTAAATCCTGCCCTAGTCAAAACTGCTTGTGTGAGCGCGGACGAAGGGGAGAATGTTGATTTAGGCCTGTCCCAAAGATGAGAAACGTTATACTTGTATATCTAATTGAAATGTATTATTATTTGATGAATTTCCAACTAACGATCAGAGGGAATATCGTCGCATACAGCAGATCAAAGATCGGTGGCCAATTATGCATCACTAGATCCAGTAGTACAGTAGTTAAGGATTTAGAGGTTAGAGTTAAGCGCTACGCTGTGAACTTTTAGATCAGCGATTTTCAGTGCCTGACACATGGAGGCTCAACTAACGCTTGAATGCTAGGTTTTTCATTGTATTAGAGCTTTGTTAGAGCGTATGTTTTTCATATGTATGACTGTACCTAAATGGCTGTGCATGCCAAAGGACTATAAAGTGAATCTTGAATCTGGAAAAGACCCAAAATAAACAATTAGAATGTCATACTGACTAGAAAAACCCTAGCCTGTATAAAATTGCCAATCTAAAATGTAAGTGTCCTCACAGGTAGGCTAGCGTGTGTGTGTGTGTGTGTGTGTGTGTGTGTGTGTGTGTGTGTGTGTGTGTGTGTGTGTGTGTGTGTGCGTGTGTGTGCGTGTGTGCGTGTGTGCGTGTGTGTGCGTGTGTGCGCGTGTGCGCGTGTGCGCGTGTGCGCGTGTGCGCGTGTGTGCGTGCGTCTAATGTGTGCTGGGTTAGGGGTGAAGCAAGGAAACAGGTGCCCATTGTAGTGAAGGAGTAATGATGGAGGTAATGAGGGCTTGGGTTTCCCTAGCTTTCCTTTCTGCCCGTCAGAAGTGCACGGTGGCTGGACTCCAGGGAGCCAGGAGACTGGGTGAGAAACACAGAGCTGGAGGGTATCAATGAAGATAGCGGAGCTTGATCTAGATAGCACCGACTGAATAGCGGCCAACCGCACTCCCCCCAAGTACCACGGAGGGAGCCCGGGCCTTTTATAGCTTAATGGCTGCCAATTTCAGCCTGGAGATTTATGCGTTGTTGCACCCAACTCCAGCTCCATTGGTTTTGTTATATCGAAATGGAGGCACATTGAAGCCGGGTGTCTGTGAGAGAAGCCGGTTGAGAAAGTGAGCTGCTTATTTTTTTCTCTTCACCTTGTGGCACTCTCACTGTGGTACTGTGTTTGACCACAGGGTGGTAGCAAACTACACCATTGTTAGTGTGTCTTCTGTCAAACCCCTTCACAACATAGTGCATAGTGCAACATAGTAATTCTTTTAATTAAACATATAGTCCATACATGCCCTGTTCGGATGTTTAGACATTTTTTTTTTAATTTAAAGATCTATGTGGGTTCTGAAAGTGTTGTGTTGTGCAAGATGGTAATTCTTTTAATTAAACATATAGGCCATACATACAATATATATATATCGTATCATGGCCCATGTATCTTCTTGATACTTATCTACCTTGAGATTGCACGCAATATCCACCACTAACGCAGAACCATGTGTGTCCACTCCACTGTCATATAGGGAACATTATTAACACTAAAACAAACATGACCACACTCACAGGAACAAATGAAAGGTTGTGACTGATGAATAGACGCGCGTCACGCACACACGACACAGTGTATACATTCTGTATTGTGAGGCTTGAGCCATGGTTTCCCGTTTACCTTTTTATATGGCAAACAATGCATTGTCTTATGTGACAGGGCTAATTGTGCCGTGTGCTCACAGAGGAAATGAGACATTCACATTTCCAGGTGAGAGAGTAGAGGATGTCCTTGATGGGTATTTTCTGTTTACACTTTCTATGGAGTTGCACAGACAGGTCACTCTTCTCAGTGACAGGTCTTTTAGCAACGCTATGCCATGGCTGTCGGATGGTAACTAGCCGGTGTGATGCAGTTTGAACTCCAATAGTAGATCTGCTAATTTAGTGTGACTCTCTGTACCACTATGACATAACAAGTATAGCAATAATTTAAAGAAAATCCCTAAAATGTTAAACTCTAGAGATTTTTGCCAGATGGCAATGATATGCTTTACATGACATTTAGCCTGATAGTCATTAATTGTTTTATATTTCTCCTTCAGTTTTGTCCAAATATTAGTGGTGTAATTCAATATAGACATCGCATTATATATCGATTGAACACCTGGAGTTTATGTCCATTTAAAGATCTGTGTTAAAAGAGACTGATCTGCCCCATTTCATTTTCATAATCCATCCAGATTGGTGAATTTAGAACGTTGCTGGCCCAAAGTACCCTTTTCTAGTTTGTTGTTGCTTTACCTATGTGCTCTATCGTGCAACGGTGTTTATTGCTAAAAAATGGCAAATCTTCTATGTTTTGGCAAAGGGTCAAGGTGAATAAAGGCCTACTACTAAATATTTAAGGATGTACAGTAGTAACTACAGCAAAATGTTACTGAAGTATTAATAATAATGATATGAAAGGATTGAGAAGCTGAATGGTGTGATCAGATAAATGAGGGCCTACTTTCAGAGAAACCACCTCAAAAAATTCCAAAATGCATTTCCAAGGTGTTAAAGGCGAGGTTACCTAGCCCTTCAGCAACACAATGCTTCCTCCTGTTCCACCTCCTCCTCCACTGCCACTCTAAAAACACAATGTTTTTAACCCCTGGCCCTGACTGATTGTTACCAGGTGGTGGTCTTCTCCATCGCCGGCATGTGTGTGTGTGTACGCACATGCACGTGCGTGTGCTGTGCATGCATGCATGGGTGCGTGCGTGGAGATGACTCACACAGAATAACCCTGTAGAATAGAATACCACCAACTCCCCACCCTACATAATACCACCAACTCTCTCTGACAGGCCCAGATATGTTCTG
Organism: Benthosema pterotum; assembly: GCA_039105355.1. Lineage (NCBI taxonomy): Eukaryota > Metazoa > Chordata > Actinopteri > Myctophiformes > Myctophidae > Benthosema > Benthosema pterotum. Next base: position 12,916,654 of record CM076968.1, on the reverse strand, counting down.
CAGGGTGATTTATCGTATTTGGAACCCAACGGGAGTGTACACATCGTGTAACCAACCCTTAATGGAGAGGGTCATTCATGCACTTAATAGTACAATTAAAACGCAGGACTTTATACAGTCTAGTGTCGTGTGTGACAGACAGACAGACAGACAGACAGACAGACAGAGGCCCTAGTGTACATTGAAGTATTCACAGGTGTGCAAGCGTAGCCATTAACATGTTTTTATAGCCCTGCCTCACATACACACACGCACACACACACACACACACACACACACACACACACACACACACACACACACGTATACAAATTCCTGATAGACATCCACACAAAATCACTGTCACGTCGTTTATGTTCCCAGTGGAGATCAATTAAACAAACTGAAGCTGTAGTGGTGGTTTATACTTTATAATATCTCAATCAGAAATGTTTGACTAGAGACCACAGCTAGAGACCACTGCATGGTTTTGGAGGCTGGTGATGAAGTGCAAACATATAGATTTGCCATAATCATTCCCATGTCAAAAAGGAAAGAAAAAAGAAAAGAAAGGGAGTGTTTAAAGGTGTTTATCTGTGCAGTAGGGCCAGTGAAAGGACTCCACCATCATGGTTTACATTCTGTCGGTCCCAACCGTGAAACACGAGCCTTCGGCGGTGCATGGCGGTGTTACTGTAGCTATGATAATGGCGGTGGCGTTGTCAGGCTGCAGAATAGTGGTCCGTGGAAATAAAAAAATATGTTTTTTTTATTTAAGAAAAAACTATTCAGCACTGCAAAGTATAAGCTCTAGCTCCATTACAAGTATAAATGGGCGGAATTCAAAGAATTTGACATTCAGTGTTGGTATCAAATTCTTGTGGGTTTGTGATCTATAAGATCACAATGGTTATAGATCAGCTATTTTCAAATGGTTTGCCCATTTAGATAAAAAAAAAAACTTGTGTTTTAACAGGACCTGAAATAATATAATAATAATAATAATAATAATAATAATAATAATAATAATAATAATAATAATAATAATAATATCTGTAATGAAATAATAATATCTGAAATAATAGGTCAGGATTTAGGATTTTTTAGGATCAGCTTCAGGCCTGCAGATATGTTCTGTAATGATAATCAAAATATACAAAGTAAGTTGTAACTAAAAATTTCAAGTAAATAAAGTAATGGTACAATGCTCTAGATCTGAGTAGAAGTAAAAGAGTTTGAAATTGGAATTCCTCAAGTGAAGTACCAGTGTACCTCCTAACAACATGTACATGATTACTTTCCACCACAGCGAAGGCACGCCGGGAGCCTTGAGAAGTGATTCAGCATGTACAGTATTCCTGTCTTTTCACGCTGGAAACCCCTCGAGCCCTCGTTGTAAATGCGGAATTCTCACTCTTGACATGCACAGGGCTGAAATGCCATCAACTGTGGACAATGTACAGATGTGGTACTTTAGTTTTGCTGCATGGCGTACAAAACCCACCTCCCTCCCCCCACCCCCCCCCCTGTCATAGACCGTGAAGGGGCCCTGCGTGGCAGAAAACTGCGTGGCTGAGATTTCTCGTCATCGCGGGCCCTAGTCGTCCCGCATGCTTGGGATTGTTGGATGACGCCGACTAGCCTCGAGTCATCATCAAGGTCTATTACAGGACGCTCGCTCACACAGAGTGAAAGAGAGAGGGATACTGTACAGTGGAAGGGCCTAAGAAGAAGGACGTTATTCTCTTGTGTGGACTGAGAGGAGCTGTGACAGATCACACACACTACGCTAGACACAAAGAGATGATGTGGAGGGAGATATGAGAGAGAGAGAGGGACAGGCAGACAGTTAGGAGATTGATGATGAAGGACCCAGAGATTTGTGCTAAGTCGTACTACCGGCCGACGCCGCACACGGCCCGGAAAACAGCCGACCTCGAAGCTCACAATGCGCTTTGAATATGACACTTTTATTTTGCGGCCTACAACGCCATGTTGTATGACAGTGTATAATCAAGCATGAATCAAAGACAGATGGATGGAAAGAAAGAAAGGCTGTATTATCACGTCACAGTTTTACAAGTATAAAAGTGGGTGCAATTTGTGTTATAGTTCCCATAGAGAGTAGGGAAGTTTGGGGGGGATTCAGGCAGGAAGAAAAATAAAGTTCGAGCAGAGCTTTTACCACAAAATGTAAACGTAAAGGGGTTCCCCTTAAATCAGATGTTGAAAACATACTGTAGTTTTTCGTTATGCACAGTGGGCAGGGTGGTAGAAAAGGATCTGTGGATGACTGACAGCCCTACGCACGCACGCGCGCACACACACACACACACACACACACACACACACACACACACACACACACACACACACACGCCACACGAGAGAGGCATACATATGTTGAGACAAACATCCATCAGACTTGATTTCAAAAGTGGAGGCTGGTACAGTAAACACAGAGAGCTAATGTAACCCAGAGATTCATTTCTCTCTCTCTCTCTGTCTGTGTGTGTGTGTGGGTGTGTGTGCGCGCGCGGCCGCGCGCGCACGCACAACTGTTTTCAGCATGTGCACACTTGCAAATGCAGCTTGAACCCATTCAGGGCGGGAATGCTTTTTGGTGTTTTAAAGATTTATATAGTTATACTTTGGCTATTGTTAGCAAATCTACAAGCTCCCAGCACAGCACTTTGTGCTGCACTATGAGCTAGTAGCTCTGTGAAAAATGTGCAATTCTTTGAAGTTTTTTCAATTGTTTTTAAGTCGAATCTTTGCTTCTGGTGGGATCCCTGGAACAACATATATTTTCGGTCCTTGACATGAAATGTTGTGATATGTATTATATGCTGTATGAACCATAGGTTTTCCAGGTAACTGTTTCAGAAGAAGACATTTCTTGAAAATCACCCTCAGGTCTAAGTAGGGCCAAATAGACCCTCCAGCAGCAGCAGCAGCTCCGTTGAGGACATTACTGTTCTGATTATACAGCTCAACATGATGGGAACGGAATGCCGCTTGTAAAACACATTTATGGCCACGTTACATCTTGAATTAGTTGTATTTATATGTGTTTGGGGGGGAGTACTCGGGAGGTGGAGAACCCGAGATGAAGGCTTTGCAGGTGATCTTAGCCGATGATCTCCATGTTTACCCTGTCATCCTGTCAGGGGGGAAGCACTATAATCTTATGTATGTCATAAATGGGAACAGCATGCAGCCCCCCCCCCCCCCCCCCCAACACGGTACACACAGTGTTTGAATGTATGCCGAGAGAGTGTGCCGTGAAAAAAGGGGGCTTGCAGTAAAATTACGCTCAACTATGATAATTTGAATAAAATTGCCCAGTGTGTAGGGTTTACGAGGAACCACCTCTGGGCCGAGGGGTCGGGATCCACCACCGTTGCAGCGCGCGGAGCACAGACAGACTCTAATAGGTGGTAATTGTCATGTTCCCCCTGTATTTTTAATGATGTCAGGGTTATTACAAACAGAGCCGTCGTCCCGTCCAGGGCCTGGTGGTTTGAGGTTACATCGATGCACCTCCGTGTTCAGATGAGTGTGACTGCTGCCAGAGACATGTGCTAAATAATACATCATGTGTGTGCGTGCGCGCGCACGCACACACACACACACACACACACACACACACACACACACACACACACACACACACACAAAAAAAACATGTGCAACACGAAAACACAGGGTACAAGGATCCATAGATCCATGTGCGGGTCCACATGCACCGACACACAGACACACACATGCGCGTGCACACACCCGGCCACTTTGAAACACGCTAAATAAATCATCAGACCAAGGTAAACTAATCCTGCCCACATATGCTGAGTACAGCATGGGCTGCACGCTGCATTGTGCTGCTCTATGACAGGCTTGAGTTTCACATCAGAGACCACAACACTGGTCCTTAGAGACCATTCAGTGAACGGGCTACAACGGGGTGAAAAACAACGATCCATCCATCCATCCATCCATCCATCCATCCATCCATCCATCCATCCATCCATCCATCCATCCATCCATCCATCCATCCATCCATCCATCCATCCAACCAACCAACCGCTTATCCATAGTCGGGTCGCAGGGGGCAACAGTTCCATCAATTTCCAGTCCTTAATCCCTATCCAGAGCAACATTAGCAACTTCATCCTCAGGGATCCCTTTCTGAGGTGTTTCCAGGCCAGCGTGAATAATGTAATTCCCCCATATGGCCCTTGTTGCTCGACCCCCGTGTCTCCTCCCAGTTGGACGTTCGAGGACCTCCCTAGGGAGATGCTCAGGACTCAGGAGCCATCTGTATGTATGTAGATGCCCAAGATCCCAAACCACCACTCAGTGGATCCTTTCCAAGCGGAGAAGCATCGGATCTACTCCTTAGACTCTCTCGTGTGAGTGAACATCTCACCCTCTGAGGGAAATGGTAGCCACCCTTCTGTTTGGGGTGCTTGTATCCGTAAACGTGTTTTTCGCTTCAAGTGGACTTCATGAAGTAAAGAAAACAAGCTACACTATATACAGGAGAGTGCAGTCAGATATCCCTTTTTCCATTGAGCTACAATAATCTGCGGTTATCAGCTGCTGGGACTATCAGCTTGACTCCCTGAGTTGATCACACCTTCATAACGCTACTGTTGTTCACCTTATTTTGGTCATGACCCACACTTCATGGCCTTTAAAAAAATAAATCCATTCATACGGCCATTCATTCCACTGGACAGAATTTAGATTGCCACGTATCGGTTTGGCGTCAGTCTCCCATCCCCATGCAGCCAGCTGACCAATAACACTAGTGGTCATTGCTTAAGCCAATTGCATAAATCACTTTGGATTTTGGTCACTGCTAATGTTTCCAGACCAACACTGAACTATGATTGATGGACCACGTCTGTGAATTTGAAAAAGGGGGAAAAGTAATTCCTTTTGATATGCCAGGTGATGTGCTGAACTTGCACAAGATCTTGGAGTGCAAAGCGAAGCCCGCCCCGTCCCATCTGGAGCAATCTGAGCGCAGGCCGGACACGGGGAGTCGAATAGAGCTCTTAGAAAGGCGGCTTCTTGGAACGTAAACAGGAACCCATACTGACAAATTATGAGTTGAGGTTTTTTGAATATAGCGCATGCCCTCACGTTCTTCCTCGCCCTTGTTCTGTTTGCATAGTTACCTTAAATTGGGTAAACTGTTTTACGAGGCATCATTACTGCAGCGCCATAAAAGCCACAAAGGAGACCAAATGAGACGATCTGTTTATCGCTGATCTTTACTTAACCCTCACTTATTACCCGCCAGCTTCAATTTAGGCTGCTTTTAGTGCATATAGGCTGTCACGCACGTTGCCCTATACCAGGGGTTCCCAAACTGTGGCGAGTGCACCCCATGTGGTGCACGAGCGCTTTCTAGTGGAATATATGCAGAACATATGCAATGTAAAGGTTATTGTGCATGCATGTGGTGTAGGACATTTAAATATACTCTCTATAGCTTATGCAACATATGCAGGCGGCCAATTGAGAATAGTATTCTTACAGTATTTCACAAAAAACATATACTCATTTATTGTTCATATCATTTCCATGTGGTGTTGTGTCGGCTAGTTTGTGAGATAATAATAATATATAAATAATCATAATAATAGTGCATAGCCATATTTTAATTTGTTAAAATACGTGATTATGTGATTGCCTGTTATATGTACATAGCCTATTGCGGGATTCAGTGTTTACTTGAAAATGTCTCTCTTCAACAAATGGGAGCCAACAGCAGGCTTTTTCAATTCACCTATAACTATTATGGCGTTTTTTTTTTTTGTTTTTTTTTTTTTTACAATGTAACAATGTATTATCATTTAGTAAAGCTAATGGGGGAGAGCTATGCTTAGCAGTGATTGGACTACAGCCGTTTGGAGGGGGGCTTAGCTATAGGTCACCTGCGGTCCTTTTCATGATTCAGTATTTTAGGCAAAGCAATGCAGACCTAATTATTATATTTTCTTTTCATACCAAACCTGTGTGTGATTTCTGATCTGCCATTTCTGTGTGTTTACACTCCACACATGTACAGAATAACTGGGAAATCTTCCCGATGGATAGTGTTGAGCTAGTGTTAGCATGATAACATGCTACAGTGCTAATGGCCTTGTAAACTATAGGCCTGCTTAGACGTATTCAGGCTACATAACGCTTGGCTTGTGATATGGTTTGGGTGGCCGCCTCCTTCAGCACATGAACCTAAAGAAGTCAGAAGACCATAAAAGCTGTGGCAGCTAGTGAATAAAGCTAATCGAGGTCTGAGTGCCCAGTGTAAATGACTAAATGCTATTGTAATTACAACTAATTGCAATGCTCTACTTGTAGAATGGGAGGTGAGGGCATTTGGTGTAACGTTACCCATATGATATTTCCATCGGGGGTGATTGCGTAATCACCTGTAATTATAAACTCTTCTTATAGCAAAACATTCAAGTGTGTGTGTGTGTGTGTGTGTGTGTGTGGTGGGGGGGATGGGTGTGTGCGCATGCACATGTGTGATCTACATGAGCGTTCACATGTGTGAGTCCATGGATAGATGAAGGAAAGGTCAGAATGTTGGAGAGAGAACAAAGATGGTTGTTGTTACTGCCCTGAAACATTAACTGTAAAAGTTTTGCAGCTTAACTTTAATGACCGACTTCCCAACAGTGTCATTAATTTACCCCAAAACCGGAGAGACTAGACTACAATGCGTTCTATAGTAGACTATGATGTCACTGCCCTACAATTGAGTTTGTTTAGTGCATTACTCACACTAAACAGTTGTAACTAATTGTACCAAATGGCACTAACATTTGTTATTTGGCATGTGCAAACTCTTTTGGTGGTATAGCACCTATTCATATGATGCTACAGTATATGCTGTTATCTATAGCGACATATGCATATTAGGGGTGCACCAAAAGAAAATCCTTGGCCGAATCGAATACTTAATATAGTAAACAGAAACAAACCAATACAGTTATCCAATGGTCCATTGAATACACTATTCTCTGATATATTTTCTTCCATTTTGGGCCCAAACTGAAAGGGTTGAAAAATGCATGTTTAGCCATTTTCTGCCGAATGTATCACTAATACATATGCTTAGTAAAGGCACAGTAAATGCACATAGCTCATCTTGTCTTTTTGTCTTAACCTTATTATACAGGTTAGAGTTTTTTGTGTTTCTTTATTGTGGGGATGCACTGATATTGAAATTATTGGCTGATACATTTTAAAATAACAATTTAGCCGGTATATGTTTATTTAGATTTCCCTTTTTCCCTTTTGTGTCCGAGAAACTAATACATTTGCAGTTCAAGAGATAAATGTTCAGAGTCTACAGCTTGGTGGAATACCAGCACGCTGTCATGGCCGATGTTAAATGTATGCTTATCAGTTTTATTAGCCGATAACGATATTGAGCGATCGCAGTAATATTGGCCGATACATCGGTGCATCACTAGTTCATTGTATTCTAACTTACCATTGCAACAAACTGTTTTATGATGTCTTCCTTATGTGCAAATAAACTATAAACTAAACCAATTGCATACCAACAACCCCAAAGAGCCTTTGCAGTTGTCAAATAGAAAATTCAAATGTGACATTTATGATATTTTCACACTGATTTGGGGATCCCCTACAGTCTTCTTGAAGGACGTGAGCATTTTTACAAAGAAACGGACATTTTCGATTATAATATCCCGCTTTACGTGGACTTTTAAACCAAACACAGGCTTTAACTTTAGCGGGACAAGGAATGACACTTTCCTGACTTTTACAGCTGTGTACAGATTACAGACACGGCCTCCAGACACAGGTGTGTGTTTGGCGTCTGACATGTGACATACTGGTGTAACCAGCCGCACAGACACCTCTGGGTCAGACACCCTCCATGATTTACCTTCCTGCATAACACACACACACACATGCACACAAACATCAGGGTTTTGCACAGTGCATGCGCGTGCACACACGCACACACACACACGCACACACACACACACACACACGCACACACACATCAGGGTTTTTTTTTCTTCCTCGCTGTGTTACAGTCCAGAATTTTTATGGGTCTACAGTTGATTTAGGACTGTGAGGAATGATAATGCTCCGGATTCTCAAGATCCTGTTACACTCTTGGACGTTCAAACTGTGAACACGCCACTTTAGCAACGGCTGCATTGCTGTGAGTCTTAACGCACTGTGGCCCAGCATACCCTACCCTAACCCCGCTACCATCACTATATCATCTTTCAGGTCTTCCAACATGATGTCAGGCAACTCACTGATCTCTCATGAACAGACCCTGTAGCTGCAGAGCTACCGAATCTGCCTGCAGGGCCGTCCACAACGTGTAGTATACACATACATTGTTGATGGTGAGAATGAAAACACAGGCGCAGCACAGGAAGTGGAGGGCTGAGGGCGGGCCTGTCATCCACATTCTATTGGGTGGCGCCCCTCAGAGGCAAATTCAAAGGACTCAGACAGGAATAGGGTACTGTTGTTTTTCCTTTTTTGACGATGGGTTCACAGATTGGGCATTTGTAGACTTGGTTGTTGGTGGTGGCCTTATATACTGTATAATATTGTATGAAGAAGCGCATTCTGCGCTTGCTAGGGGAAACTGGCTTTAACTTCATTGCAATACATCTTTTAAAAGAAAGAAATGTTGAGAGCTTGTATGCACTATTTCTATTTTCTCTTGAGAATACAATCATGCCACCCTCTGCATGTCTTGGGACTGTACTCTACCGTTGCAGGACTCATAATATGTCCCTGGGACCAATCTAAAAGACCACCCCTGCGTCCAGCTGGGACCCATTACTTTTAAACCCTATTTAGTGTATATGTAGTAACGTATATGTTGCCACCCTCTATTTCTTCCCTGTATTTTCCGAGAGAAGACAGACCATACACCCACTGCCCACAACGAATTGGAAACCGAGCTAACACTTCCTAACCATCTGTCCACTGCACCAGGACATCAGTCAGAGACACATGGTTCCCATAGACTACAATCACACTCGGACATTACGGAAACATGGCTAATGGCAAAAAAAACTCTCATATCTGCTGGGCGAAGTGCAACAGCAATGTGCAAACACATACAGCAAGATTTATGAGAAGGATATCAAATGGAACACAACCACCCTAAAGAAATAATCATTGTATGTATTGTTGCATCAAGTGCAAGAATACACAAAATTATTTTCTATGTAAATTAAGCCCGGGCTGATATCGGCGATATCGTGCTACGTTATCGCGCAACATGAGAAAAATCATCGCCGTTATCTGCACTCCACAAACCTAGCGTTTGTCCCTTTTCGCGTTCAGTTTCTGACCGCCCAATGTCTTAACACTTGCACTAGGTTGAACCAGGAAGTATGCAGCGTCGATCTCCAGGCTTACATCTGCGCTGCGAGATGAAAGTAGGCTACGTTCTACGGTGCATGCCGAAGTTAAACATACAGTATGTAAACGACTTGCACACTTTTGGGATTACATTAAACATGCTAGATCCATGGCTCTGTGGCAAGTTTCACGTTAAAATCATCATCCAGCTGTATACTATCTTCTGAATAGCGTTCTTTTGGCAAATTTAACGACCTTGTGCATTTGCATAATGAGTGCGATTGGCCATTGGAATGTGAATTGTTCTCCACTGGGTGTGAACTACAGTGAAACTGGACAACGGCACTTAATGTTTTGAAAGTGTTGTAATAATAAATGCATTTCATCGCATTATTGTTGAAACATTAACTGGCGTGTTGTGAGCTTATACATCAGCAATATGATCCTAACTCCATAAATATAAGACTTTGGTTGTGCCATCATGCTTTATAAACGTTCTAGTTCACATTTTTTGTGGAGTGTGATGCCAGGGGTGTAATCTCTGTAGGCTGCAAGGCTGCAGCCTACATGAGGATTTCAGTAGGATTTCACAGGGGCTGTGGCCCCGAATTAATTTGCTGGCCCAGGCTAGGCTTGGACCAGGAATTCAAAGTAGGGCAAAAAACGGCCATGCATGATAACTGACAATGAGTAGTGGTGGGGGATTCAGGAAACTATACATTATAATGGCATGTTTCCCAGGTGTTAGATTTCATTAATCTATGGCTCAAAACCTGTTTAACTGGTCCTGGAGACTGGAGGTGTCCCCAAAACAGCTGGATGGCTGTGATCTGTGATGATGTTATTGGTGTGTTGACATGCTTAGTATTTCATGTCTGGGTACGTGGGTTTATTGGTTGGTAGTAGGTTACTATTCATTAATGAGTTGATTCATGGGTGAAACATTATTATACCAATCATCATAAGGCTCCTGGTATAATGGTCCAACTGGCCTGAGAAACCCGTTCTCAAGAACTCGATGCCCACCAATAATGTAAATGTATCTTTTTTCACATCCCATTGAATTGAAATTGAATTGGTTCTAGCTTGACAAATAATATAGAGCCAAAAGTGGTTCTGGCTTGACAACCGTTGCAGTAGTTCAGTAGTTTAGGAGTATTACATCCCGTGGAAAAGGCTGTTAACTGTCTAACTGAAACAGACGTTTTGATGTGTCTATGGAGACGTATCAACCATCCAACAACTCATTCATGTGCATCTGCGCTGTTTACCGAACGTTTTATGAGCCTTGCAACAGGCCACAGAGGTGGCGTGTACCCTGCCAAATATTCCACATTTATTGGTGGCGATGCGAAAATCGTTTAAACATCTGATGGGTTCCACAGTTCAGACAGACATAGCAAACGCTGGCTCCTCCATCGTCCGCAAGTGCGTGTGCGTTCCTTCACTATCAGTCTCTGTATCTGCTGCCTAAAAAAGCATGGAAGGAACATTTGGTTACGTCTAGGGATGTTAATCGACACATATTTGGAATGTCGACGTGTCGGGCCCCATTTTCGATTTGTCGTCGATTTTTTTTTTTTTTTTTTTTGCTGTGCAGCAGTTGAAAACACACTTAACACAGTGCTTCCCTTTAAACTAAAGCACCAAGTTCGTAAGCTGTACCCATTTCATTTAGAATGTGCATCAATGAAAACGAAACTTTATATTGCGATCAATAAACATGAGTTTATTAAACAATAAACATGTCACGTTACGTAACAGTAAGCCTAAGCCGTATAGGCAGCAGCAGCAGCCGCTTATATAAGTAGTGGACGCTTCACAAATTAAAACGTCGGACACCTGGTGCCAAATAACAGTCAGTAGCCTAAACATGGCAAAAATAATATATACTGCATATGTTAAGGAAAATGCAGTATCATACAAAATCAACAAAAAGTAACATATGCTTGCAGCTGTTCCAAAATAAAGGACACAGCGCTATCATATTAAATAAAACAGGTAGTAGGCCTATATGCGCCATTATACGTACCGGCAATATTCCAACTTTAATTACAATCCAGAAACGTTTTTTTTTTTTCGCCAAAGCCTCAACAGCTAGTCAGTGACATTGCACATGAATGAATACGAAATTAAATGATTCAGTCAGTCATCCCTATTCCCCAAGGCCGCGGTGCCACGGTTTACATTTAACAATTAGGTAACTTGACAATCAACAAAATTTGGCCTGGAGATCAATAAAACAAAAAATAAATAGCAGCTTGGTGTTTGTGTCACATTTTAGACTAGCTTAAACCACTGAATCATTTTTGTTCAAAAACAAAAGCATGTCTACGTGCTCGGGGGTAAGGCGAGTGCGGAGCCGATTTAATATCAGCCCCGCAGTAGAGAAAACTCTCTCTGCTGGCACAGACGTTGCGGGGACGCACAGGTAGCCCCTTGCCAAGCGTGACAGTCTGCGGTACCTTTTTTCGTGTAGTGCCCACCACAGACCTGGGTCTTGTGCAGGAGAGATGGCATCCTCTCCTACGTAACGCTCCATCTCGGCCTCAACAGACAGAGGCGCCTCCTCGGCGAAATATTCATTCCCGAAGAAGTCAATCATTGCGTCCGCCTGTTTAGCTTTCTTTTCGGTGGGTCCAGCGGCTGCTGCTGCTGCCGCCGCCGCCGCCGCCGCCGCCGCCGCCGCCGCCGCCTCCTCCTCCTCCTCCTCCTCCTCCTCCTCCTCCTCCTCCTCCTCCTCCTCCTCCGTGGAAGCTGGCCTCGCCGGGAGATTTGACAAGAGAGCAGTGACATGTTCTCGGACGGCCGCTCTCATCGCATCGGTGGTGAACTTTAGGTGTTTGTGCCGGGGGTCCAAAAAAGAAGCGATCATAGCCGCCTTCTTTGAGACAGACTGGATTTGGTCTGGCCCGTCCTCCAGGTCCATTCGAGAGCGGAGAGAATCTCCCACCTTGGTCTTGAATTCTCTCACTTTCTCACTGTCATCTGGTCCCAGCTGCAGATCCCTGATGAAATAATACTCTATTAATATTAACAGTAACAGTTCGCAATGCCTAATGTGCCACCGCGCCATTGCGAACTGTATAGTATACAGTAGCCTATGTGATAGAACGACCTACACAAAAAATAGCTTATTTAGTATTAATTTCACATTTTACCTGGAGAGCAGAGTTGCTGTGATTGGATACACGGTTGAGATCGACACCTCTTTTTCCCCGCATACTGCCGTGGTGGCTGTTTTTAGAGCACGTAGAACGGGCAGCAGCTCTTCGATAAGGTGCCAATTTGCATCAGTAAGCTCCAGCGTTCGCGCATCTGAGAGTGAAGTGACGTTGCGATCTGACAGTACCGAGGACACGGGCCATCTCTGTTCCAGTAAGCGCTCGAACATGTCATAGGTAGAATTCCATCTAGTCTTGCAGTGTTGGATTAGGCGGTGGTCTTTTTCAACTAGGTCTCCAGGTCGCTGCCTGGCCTTCAGTGCTTCCGTCGCCACGGTGCTGTGATGAAAATGGGAGACGAGACGTGCTGCGGCCCCGATGGCACTCGTGATCGCTGCCACTTGTTTGAAGCCGTCAGTGATAGCTAACTGGAGTGTGTGTGCAAAGCATCGATGAGACTCCCACACCAGGAAACGAGTGTGTGCCAACACAATATTAGTTGCATTATCATGGACGCAGACGTTCACTTTGCCGGCTATGCCCCAAGTTTCAACTGCAGCCTGCAGGACATTTGATAGATTTTCTGCAGTATGTCGCTCTGGCATGGCACGTGTCTGTAGAATGGCACTCTTCATCCCCCAGTCTTCAAAGAAGTGAGCGGTTATTGTCACATAGGACTCTGTAGTCAAAGCTGTCCATGCATCAGTGGTAAGGGACACGTCCGTAGCTTTACTCAGAATCTTACGGAGTGATTCGGCCAGGTGATGGTATCTTCGCTCCAGTCGTTTTGTCATTGTTTGGCGACATGGCACAGCAAACCCTGGTTCAGTGAATGCCATCACGGCACGAAAGCCTTTCCCCTCGATAAAACTAATTGGCAAGGTATCTTCAGCAATCATATTTTCCAGCAAATTGGTGAGGGTTTCAGCCCGTTGAGTGTCACAATGGCGATGCTGCACTGTGAAGCTGTCCATGCTGGTCTGGCCTTTCTTCGGCAAATGCTGCCGATGATTGCAATTTATGTGAGTTGTCATCATAGTTGTCGAGGAGTGGTATGCATATTTTTTGCCGCACAGTTTGCATTGCACACGTTTGTTGTCCTCGATCTTAACAAAAAAATCCCACACAACACTTTTACCGGTACTTGAAGCTGCCATATTTTCGCGCTGTATACTTGGCGTGGGGAAGCAGGAACTTTGAACTTACGCAGCCACGGCAGTGTTGCCAACTCTGTACATTTTCACTATATTATTTAGCTTTTTTCCAGACCCCCCTAGCGCCAAAATTAGTGGAAAAACTCCTGGTGGAAAATCTAGTGCTTTTTTGCTGGCGAGCTGCGTTGCTGGGCTGCTGTTGCTCCTGGTACATTTTGAAAGTGCCACTAGTACATCTTGGATTTTGTCAGTTGGCAACACTGAGCCACGGCACACGGGAGGAGGAGGAGGAGGAGGACGAAGCACAGACATGTTCGCTCTCTACAGTGATATAGTAATAACCGAAATAAGCAATTCTCTTCCCTTGAAAACAGTAACATTATAACGTTTTTGAACAAGACATTACAAAGAAAACAAAATAAAAATCATTAATATAAAAAAAAGAAAAAAGGGGCGATTTTTCGACTTGTACTTTTTTGTGTCGACATGAGCACGTGTCGAAAATCGTCTCGATTTCCGACTTTTTTTCACATCCCTAGTTACGTCATGACAGATTGATTGATTTGTTTTAACGTCCCGATAGTTCGTCCAGGACAGACCTCAGATACATATTCTCGGGAGACTTATTGGTTCAGATCTGAACCCAATGATTTGGCGTTAGGAACCTGCTGTGACAAGCAGAGCGGCCATTTCAGTTCAGCGTGATGTCTGAACTGACAGTCAGTCGGTAAGTCCCATGGCGTATATTATACGTGCAAAACAGGCACATCCGCTGGGTTTGGAAATTCCACCTGCTTGAAAAGGAGGATTGCGCCCAGTGTGTGTGTGTGTGTGTATGTGTGTGTGTGTGTGTGTGTGTGTGTGTGTGTGTGTGTGTGTGTGTGTGTGTGTGTGTGTGTGTGTGTGTGTGTGTGTGTGTGTGTGTGTGTGGGTGTGTGTGTGTGTGTGTGTGTGTGTTTGGCCTATAAAAATTCCTGGCATTGCTACAGAGCGCGTTTATCCCCGGGGGTCAACGTTTTACAGCATTCGCTGCTTGACCTTGCTTTTTGAGTCAAGAATTTCACCTCAGCAAAAGAAGAAGAAAAAAGGTTAAACAACGGATTTGTCTTTATCGCTGCAATTACTGTATATTAGTATTTACAATACACAAGTGGCATATTGTATAGCCTACACACACATGAGTAAGCGTGTGTGTGTGTGTGTGTGTGTGTGTGTGTGTGTGTGTGTGTGTGTGTGTGTGTGTGTGTGTGTGTGTGTGCGTGTGCGTGTGCGTGTGTGTGTGTACACGCGTGTGTGAGTGTTTGAGAGAGCGAGAGAGAGAGAGAGAGGGGCGAGTGGAGAGGGCAAGGGAGTAAACTATACACAGTATTGAAGTTAAAATAAACCACTTCTGATGGGTTGCATACCACCGTACCTGAACCCGGTGAACCCAGCGAGGGATTTGATAAATGAGAGGAGCACCCCCCCCCCCAACGCCCTCCCCCAACCCACCCCCCACCTCAACAACCCACCTACCCTACCCCGCCCCACCCTAACACACCTGTGCTACGTACGTACCTGTACCTGTCGATCTCTATACCTGTCTGTCTGACTGTCTGTCTGTCTGTTGCTGAAACAGGATCCCAGGGGCCTTGGCGTGTATGTATGAGATCCTGCCCCTGCCGCTGATCTATTCAAAACCCAAACGCTCCCCCTCCCCTCCTCCTCTCCCTACCAATACCCTCCCACCTCACCCGTATCACCCTGGGTGGGAGATCAGGTGTCCCCCTTTGAAATCTGGGATGGGATCAAACAGGCCACAGGCACTGGATTGGGCAGCTAGCTGTATTACCACAGACTATAGCATATAGCAGGACCCCCTTAATGAGTAGTACAACTTGGGCAAACACCGGCGTTGCCATGCCTGCTTAGTATAAGTGGCCTTTGCCCTTGTTATTTTCTGTTAAAGGGATATTTCACCCATTTACACACGCCACAAAGCCTTGAATTAACGCAGATTTGGTTTGATTCAGCCCTACTTTGACTATGCTTGCACGCTGGCCAAGCTCCAAACCTTGGCTTGGGGCCCATGACACATCTCTTTTCATCCCATTTTGATAACCTTAGGGTGGCTCAGGGTAAAAAACAGAGTTATGTGACTTAAACTGCGACTGACATTTAAAATTGTAAATGCCACTATGCCATATTGCCCTCTGTATACCCGCATACCTGAAAAACTACCTCAAAAGGTTGGTCACTCCCGCAGCCACAACACACAAGGGAGTGAGAACAAGTGTGACCTGGTACCAGCCGCTTTCAAAACAAACGTGGACAAATTCTCATTTTACAGCACTGCCACATAAATGTGGAATGTCCTGACTGCCTCTCTCAAAAGAGTACATCCCTGATCTTTTAAAACCACCTCAAAGCCACTTTTCAGCATGGCAAAGAGAAAGGAAATGATCACCCCCTGACTATAGTGACTTTCCCATTACCCTATAATCCTTTTATTCCTGTTACCTTTATGACATATGAACCCAATCAATGGTGTCTGTCACATGCATAAGCCAATATTTTGATGACCATCTGAGACTCAGTAGCTACTTAGGGGTTTCTTTTGGGATTGTTCTCATATATCTTGTTGCTTATTTGTCACGCAAATCCTGGCAACACTAGAAAATACTGTAGAGAGAGAGAAAGAGGGGGAGAGGGAGAGAGACAGAAAGAGAGAGAGTAGTGGCTGCTTGGTTCTTTTGAGTGTCTTGTGGGTCTTTTGTGTGCTTTGAATGTCAAGGGTGTATTTGGGAGTTAATAGACTGTGAGGGAAGCATGACAGTGTTTCTCTTTTCTCTTCAAGTGTAATTCAGACCACTACGCTTTTTTCCCCCTCCTTCAGATAAACGTTCTAATGCTTAAATGTATATGTTCCGTAATACGGCAGTGTCGTTCACTGAAGATAGTAGACATTCTAGCCCACAAAGTATTGCAGATGCGACATATTGTGAGCTTGTTGGTCAACTGTTTGCATTAGATGAGGTTTAAGTCTTGAAGTTTACTGTAAGGGTTTTCATCCAATGTTGGTTTTGATGGGCATTTTTGCAATTTAGTAGTTTGAAGTGTTTTGTTCTTTTACTTTTAATTGGCTAACTAAATGTACAGTTGATTTTGTCTATGAAAATGTGTTTTGGTGGGGCATTGATAGTGACGTAATGCTTTATTATAATCTTGTAGAATGCATGTAGATCTGCTACTTTCAGCACGCAAAACCCAAGCACAACCAATCATCAAATGAGTCGTCTTTTAGTTCTACTGGATCTTTTCATTTGATGAGAAAAAAAGTCATAACCGACAAATATTTTTCGTCATAGTTTCAGTCGATGAAGGTATTGTAACCTTGGAGCAGGCAGACACACATCTGGAGCCTATTGGATAATCATGGATTTCACAGCTAAGAGCCATTCTAGGAATGCATTCAAAGAACAGACAGACAGATGGGAGTATGGTGGGGGACAGAAGGAAATGTACGTTTTGCAACTTGGATTGCAAAAAAAAGTTCAGAATGGATTCAAGTTCAAAGAATTGTTGGTGTCGTGCTTAGAATTCTTTTATCTTCCCATATGCTGATTCCAAGGGTTATCATTAATATTAAATAGTCGTCGTTTCTCATTAGTGTGAAGCTTACAGCCTGCTCCAATTTTGCTTTTATTGTGAGACCATGTCCAGAGCTCAGCTACGTTACATTATGTGCTAGAAAGTAACATAAAGTAAGTGCATTTACTAGTATTTTTGGACTTATACTTATTTCCAATATTGCTCCACAACATGGAGGCAAATACTATAGTTTTTTGTTATAATCATTATTTACTTAAAGGTAGGGGAAGTGATTTCACTTTTGTCAGATATCACCCAAAAAATATTTTTTTTCTGTTAAAATGCTCTATTATAAGGTGTGGAAACCACATATGGAGTTTCCCCCTCCCCCACGTTAGCAGAGGAGCTAATAAAAGTTCCCCAGGTCACCACAATTCTCCTCCAATCAGAAGAGAGCAGCAGGTTCACATAGTGTAGCTACTTTTGGGGGCCCCTAGTGCACCAGGCTGGTACTACACCATGAATTTCAAATCACTTCCCCTACCTTTAAATTACAACATATTATTAAACATACTTTAAACACTTAAGTTCCTATATGCATTTCTGGGACATTTTAAAAATGCTACAATAGAATCTACTGCATAGTGCATAGTGACTATGCTCTGCTTTTGGTCAATACTCCAACATACGTTTTTATATTTGTAACTCAATACTTTTCCTTGTAAGTATTTGTACACTGCAGTGTTGATACTTTTACATAAGTAAAAAATAATAAATGTGAATCATTTTCCCCACCTCTGACTGTATATAAAAAGTTAAAAACAGTGCTGCATGGTTGGCATTTATTGGGTGGTATGGCCGCCTGCCAAGTCACCATAATAACGGTGCATCTAAAATGCACGTCGTTTCATTTCATAGACTCTGTACTGTAGCTGCCGGGGTGTTCCTTGGCCCCCGGGGTAATTGTTTTCAGATTTGTGTTCTGGGGGCCTTTCAAATATTTCTGCTGAACTAATGGTTCTGCTCGTCTATGTAGTAATTAGGTTATTGTTTTGTGGTCAATTACAGTGGCATGTTATGTTCCGAATTAGGCCCTGCGGAGAGATGAAGAGATACAGAGGAGATATGTTTTTAGTTTGGTGTGCTTTGTGTGCAGGATTACTGTTTTATTACAGCGGAAGAGTGCTACGTGGAAAACAATTTGCATCCATACCTCAGCACAATTTCACCATCTCCAATAGGCCGATGAAACAAGGTTTTATCGCTCATGAACAATCCAGTGCATTGTGATGTAGATCACTGTGGCATGCCAACCAATGCCACGCAGTTCGTGTTGATGTTGTTTCTCCGTGTCACGCATGTGTGTGTTTTCTGCGCTGGGAAGGTTGTGTGTTGTTGCTGGTGATTGATTGATTGAAGTATTTACTAACTATTTTGCAAAATGGGTTCATTTCACAATAGCAACTCAATACAAGCTTGTTACTGTGGACGACACACTGATTAAACTTGTTTACAACAGGGTCCGCCATTTTCAAATCATCAGAACATTTAGAGACATACAAATAAACTTCAGTACGGTAACGATAAATCATGTAAGGAGGTAAAAGGGAAAGGAAACATGTCCAATAAGCGGGGCAGCTGGCATTCTGATTTCACAAATTGCCACCCGCAGCCGTCCGTAGGTGCACTTGCTCCCGCGTTGTGTGGAGCTGTCTCTATACTCGTAGTGTGGAGCTGTCTCTATACTCGTTGTGTGGAGCTGTCTCTATACTCGTTGTGTGGAGCTGTCTCTATACTCGTTGTGTGGAGCTGTCTCTATACTCGTAGTGTGGAGCTGTCTCTATACTCGTTGTGTGGAGCTGTCTTGTAGTATGGAGCTGTCTCTATACTCGTTGTGTGGAGCTGTCTCTATACTCGTTGTGTGGAGCTGTCTCTATACTCGTTGTGTGGAGCTGTCTCTATACTCGTTGTGTGGAGCTGTCTCTATACTCGTTGTGTGGAGCTGTCTTATAGTATGGAGCTGTCTCTATACTCGTTGTGTGGAGCTGTCTCTATACTCGTAGTGTGGAGCTGTCTCTATACTCGTTGTGTGGAGCTGTCTCTATACTCGTTGTGTGGAGCTGTCTCTATACTCGTTGTGTGGAGCTGTCTCTATACTCGTAGTGTGGAGCTGTCTCTATACTCGTTGTGTGGAGCTGTCTCTATACTCGTTGTGTGGAGCTGTCTCTATACTCGTTGTGTGGAGCTGTCTCTATACTCGTGTGGAGCTGTCTTGTAGTATGGAGCTGTCTCTATACTCTGGAAAGGGAACCCACAGAAATGGGTTGAAATTGCATGCAGGGGTAGTGTTGGTGCCGTATCACAGCCACGTGCGTGTATGCAGAGGTTCTGAACTGTAGTCAAAGTGTGCACAACTTATTACCGGCTCAAATGTAGGCCAATACTGTATACAGCCGTTTTCTTTATATTGAGAAAATGTTGCTGTGAATGTCAGTATATTACTTAATGTACATGTATAGCACACAGGTCGACATACATTGACGAGCACACGCACACATGCATGCACAGAGTGTGTGTGAGGGAGAGAGCAGTCAGGTAATCATAATTTAAGTATGAGATCTTGGCTAGTTGCCAAACAAACTAGAGTAGGCCAGTAATTTTAGCTCATGTTTTACCTAAAATTGGAATAA
The DNA here is from genome assembly GCA_039105355.1 of Benthosema pterotum. NCBI lineage: Eukaryota > Metazoa > Chordata > Actinopteri > Myctophiformes > Myctophidae > Benthosema > Benthosema pterotum. Next base: position 12,896,704 of record CM076968.1, on the reverse strand, counting down.
ATTGTAACATGGGATTTTTCTTCACAGATCATTTCTTTGAGGTCTCCAGAACAACATATTAAAAGTCCCGAAAAATCGCAGTTGCGCAAATATGTTTAATTTCATAAAGTAATAGAATACATAGCCTCCAATGGAGTGATAGCCCCGCCCCCTCCTATACAAACCCATTATAACTTAAAACTCCATTTTAACCATGATGGATTATTCAAAAACAACCCATCTTTTTTCTGGTGACTGATATTGTCCTCCTAATACGTGAGAGGACAGTGGAATTTCATTCACAGGTTTCAGTTATTTTTAAAATATTGTTTTGGAAAATGTAGCTGCCTCCATATCTGGCTATGCCCATCCAAATGAATATTAAAATAAATAAATAAATGAAACCTGTAAATGAAATTCCACTGCCCTCACATTTTTCTGGTGACTGATATAGTGCTCCTAATATGTGAGAGGGCAGTGGAATTTCATTTACAGGTTTCATTTACTTATTTATATTAATATTCATTTGGATGGGCATAGCCAGATATGGAGGCAGCTACATTTTCCAAAACAATATTTTAAAAATAACTGAAACCTGTGAATGAAATTCCACTGTCCTCTCACGTATTAGGAGGACAATATCAGTCACCAGAAAAAAGATGGGTTGTTTTTGAATAATCCATCATGGTTAAAATGGAGTTTTAAGTTATAATGGGTTTGTATAGGAGGGGGCGGGGCTATCACTCCATTGGAGCCTATGTATTCTATTACTTTATGATATTAAACATATTTGCGCAACTGGGATTTTTCGGGACTTTTAATATGTTGTTCTGGAGACCTCAAAGAAATGATCTGTGAAGAAAAATCCCATGTTACAATTTATTCCACTTGAAAATTCATTTTGCCTGGACTAAGAGGTATTCTAACCCTGCCATTCCCCGAAACCACGCCCCACAGAAAACCCAGGTCACAGTCGTCAGGTATAATTTCAGCTTCCTCTTTTGTGCCTTAAAGATATACGGTGAGATGGTGTGTGTGTGTGTGTGTGTGTTTGTGTGAGAGAGAGAGAAAGAGAGAGGTGGAGACAGGACGAACAGTTGGAGGGGGTGGAGGCTGTATAGTTGTCATATTTAGATTCCGAAATGTCTCACTTTCTGTGATGGTTGGTGCTCTGTGTTCGCACAGTTGCCAGGGGCAACTGAAAAGTCTCTGTATCAACAAGTCGGCTTTAAATCTGAGTTTTTTCACACACACACACGCACGCACGCACACACACACACACACACACACACACACACGGTGTGTGTGCTCAGAAGTTTGCATGAGGCAAGTTCTCACGTTTCTGCTTACATTCCGCTTTGCTGGTTTGTCCGGAGCTCTCCCCGTGTCAATCCCCTGAGTTTACACAGTGAAAGACAGGCAGAGCCGCTGGAAGAGCCTGCATGACAGGGTGACATCCAAGGCTTTACTTCCCCTGATGGATGTATGCTGCGTGTACGGATGAACCAGGCAAGCAGTGATGGGAAGTAACTGAGTAGGTTACATTTACCCACCCTCTATAAAGGACCGACAACCACTTCTCCCCTTGTCGTTCCTCACTAATGTTGTGATAAAACGCCACTATTTTTTTCTGATGTCACACAGGGAGTCTGTGGGCCAGTCAGAAACCAGTCTTCCTTGCATACTCTCGTTTGGCAGATTTTTTTTTTTCGATATTCTTTTGAAACTAGAAAAGTGCCCTTCTGGGCACAGGTCTCCACCAGGCCAGGACAGGTTGTGGCCTCCTGGTGGCGCTATAATAGGCCAATGTAAAAAGGGTACCATTTATTATTATGACATTAGCATTTGGATGATTTGAGGCATTTTGTCCAAAAATGTGTTTTGCAAATGTTCACCTGTTGGTGGCGCTATAACAAGCCATTGTGAAAAGAGTGGAATATTTTTCTCAGCCTAGTATTATAGTGTGTTGAAGATTTTATGTAAATTACCTGCTGTGTTCATCTTTACAAAATCGGCCTCCTGGTGGCGCTATAACATGCAGAAAATTGTGGAAAATTTGGGGCAGAGGTTCATGGTTGCCATCCAGGGAGTGTGTTTGTGAGATTAGCTGGTAACAGACGGACACGCACAGATTTTTGCAAAACAACGGCAAAAATCGCCCTCCTGGTGGCGCTATAACAGGCCATTGGTGGAAAATTTGAGGCAGAGATTCATGGATGGCATCCAGGGAGTGTGTGTGCAAATTGTGGCATCGATCAGGTTAACAGTTTGGGAGATTAGCTGGTAACAGACGGACACACGCACAGATGTTTGCAAAAAGATGGCAAAAATTGGCCTCCTGATGGCGCTATAACATGCCGTTGTGGAAACTTTGGGGTAGAGGTTCATGGTTGGCATCCAGGGAGTGTGTGTGCAAATTGTGATGTCGATCGGGTTAATGGTTTGGGAGATTAGCTGCTAACAGACAGACACACACACATTTTTTTGTAAAAAGATGCCACAAATCGGCCTCCTGGTGGCGCTATAACATGCCGTTGTGGAAAATGTGGGGCAGAGGTTCATGGGTGGCATCCAAGGAGTGTGTGTGCAAATTGTTGTATCGATCGGGTTAACGGTTTGTGAGATTAGCTGGTAACAGACGGACACGCACAGATTTTTGCAAAACAACGGCAAAAATCGCCCTCCTGGTGGCGCTATAACAGGCCATTGGTGGAAAATTTGATGCAGAGATTCATGGATGGCATCCAGGGAGTGTGTGTGCAAATTGTGGCATCGATCAGGTTAACAGTTTGGGAGATTAGCTGGTAACAGACGGACACACGCACAGATGTTTGCAAAAAGATGGCAAACCATGCCTCCGGCCTGGTGGAGACAAAAATATTCCTATTTTTCAGGAATAGAAAGCGTGCAGTTTCTATTAGCTTGCATTCCCTATCACTGATGTCCATGGACGACTGGTTTCTGAACTGCCCACAGCCCTCCTGTGAGACACAGACTAAGAAGAACAAAATTGCAGTATTTTATCATGTACACTAGTGAGGACCTATTATATGAAGATACGTTGAAAAGTGGTGAAGTGGTCCTTTAAGTAACATTTGAGGTACATTTCCTTTGCTAGAGTATTTCCAATTTTCTTCTCATCCACTAAATCTCAGGTGGAAATATTGTACTTGTCTTTTACTCCACTAAGTTCCTTTTGACAACTTTAGTTATTGTCTCCACCAGGCCGGTGGCATGGTGGGGAATATGTTTCGCCCTCTGTCCGTGTGTGTGTGTCCGTCCCTGTGTCCGTCTGTTACCAGCTAATCAGGAGGCCACAACCTGACCTGGCCTGGTGGAGACCTGTGCCCAGAAGGGCACTTTTCTAGTTAGCTACTGTATTTCCCCGAATGTGTTTTCACTTCAATCTGTCCTGATGTGAGAACAGTTGGGAGAACCACTTCCAGGAATGGTATGCAGCATTCACACTAAACATGTTAAGATCTCCTGACCTCATGGATCTTCAGAGATACTGCAAATGGGGAATGGAAGGTTTTTATTTATTTATTCTTACATGAACCACTCGTATCCGCTTGTAATTCTGACATTCCATTACTGCGATCCGACTGCATGCCTTTGCATGTGGTTAGGGTGAGTAATGTGGTGAGTTGGACCAATGAAGTTTACTGTATGTGGGAATAAAGAGGAAGTACCGAGGCAAAGATTAGTTTTAAAAACAAGCATTTAACATAACATGTGTGTAGGTTCCTGCTTCATCTTTCTCTCACCTAAGAGGTCCTTAGCCTTGGGGAAAAACGTTGAAGACCCCTGATTTAAACCCTATAGCTGGCCTCTCTGTGTTGCTGTGAAAGCGTACAATTTGAACGGAATTTCACACTCAACATGCGGTATACAGTATATTATCTTCCATCAAAGCATATTGCGTGGGCTCTACCTCTTTCTTTTTAAGTGTATACATATCAACACTGTCAAGAGTGGAGGCCTGTGTTTCCTGCAGAAGGAATGTGGGTCAGGGTCAGAGGTCGACTGGGCACCCGGCCGTCTTTGATGCTAACCTTTATAACCGCATCTTGCAGTGACACATTACATCACAGCTTTAATCCAGGAAGTAACGCTAATGTCACAGCCCTATGCCATCTCCTGCTACACTGCACCGCTGAGCCCAGGTCAAGTAATCAACCGCAGCTGTCCACACACGTGGAACCAGTACATTCAGTAACCTACTATACTTGACTGCATACTTACAGGGATAATTCACTTAAAAAAAAAAAAAAAACTTTGGTCATTTTATGGTCTAGTAGTTACTAGTTACTCAAGGTACGAGTAACTAGTAACTAGTAGTTACTTGTTACTCGTACCTTGACAGTCAATATGTAATATAATGGCATCACATTTATCAGCCCCTCCCCTAACACCTCCCCCTTCATCAATCATCATACAACTACAGCAGTGGGTGGATCTCCACCCATCGCCACCCACCAGGAAAACCAGGCATGCTTAATAAACTGGTGGGGGTGCCCACATAAAAACAAATACTGTACACTTTTTTTTGAAAAACATCGTTCTCAAAACATAACAATAAGATCTAATGATCATGTCAGGGAAAAAAACATGGCTATTCCATCTTTCAGGGCTTGACACTAACACTTGCCCGCTTGCCCGGGGCAATTAAAAAAAAAATGGTAGGGCAAGTGAAGACTGCTACCTGGTTGCCCGATCGGGCAAGTGTGCAACTTAGTGCACTATAACACAACACAAGATAAATTTGTCTTGAAGGCAGTCATTGCACTCTGCCTCTGTGTCTTTCCCTGCTTTCTAGCTATCCACAATTCCAGGCTGGATTTGGGAAACAAAACAGGCAAATTAACATACACATAAAAATGACCTAATCTTCTACATTCTCTAGTTGTGTAGATCTGGGCTAATTAGGATGATGAATTTTAACTCTTGAGATTGTAAAAATGAAACCAAATGGACCCACAAGGGTCCATTTGGTTTCATGTTTACTTGAAACCAAATGGACATATATATATTTTTGGGGGGCAAAAATATATATATTGGGGGGCAAGTGACCATGACCTGAGGGCAAGTAGAACCTGACTTGCACTTGCCTGATGGGCAAGTGCCTCGGAGACCTTAGTGTCAACCCCTGATCTTTACTTGAATTAGTTGTATTATTCTTAATATTATTTTAATTAATTTGCACTTAACAGTATTTTCATTTTGTATACAATTTACTTTTACTCCACCACATCACAAGGTCATCAAAACAACAAAAGAAGGAGAGATAGAACAAGCTTTATTATGCGCAGTGCATCGTACTTTATAAGCAGATTTTGTTTTTATAGCATTTAATTCCATTCGTCAAGTTTTTAAGCGTATCCAGTGTGTTTCAACACCGACACACACTTGATATCTCTTCTGATTTCCTTCTGTTTGTTTTTCCACTTCTCACGACGAGTGAACGAGGGCTTTGGCAGCGACGGGAGCGAGGCGTCAGAGCAAAAAGATGGCAGGCACGTTAGTTTATGCAAACAAAGCCAACAACACCCTGACAGCCTCAAAATGCCCCTGTCTGCCCCACGTGTCAATTTCCCAGGTGAAAGCGGGAAGCTTGTCAAACACCAAAGGGAAACAAAGACGGCGTCAAGTTAACCATGTTTTCTTTCGCCGAGCCAATGATACTGTAAGCGATCGTAGCGCGGCATGAAGGTGCCAAAGCAGCCCAGAAAGTGTCTCCTCCTGTCCTGTCTGCACGGAGCACAGAATGTTCCTGACAGCGGGCCTGACCTCCTTCAGTCATCCCTGTCTTCAGCCTGAAGTGATGCTGATTAGTGCTGTGGTGTATAGGGACCAATTGAGTCCAGTATCTGTGTGATCTGGAAGTGTAGGCGAGTGTGCATGCAGTTTTACGCCGTGTGTGTTCATTCATTATGTGCACATATAATTAGCGTGGTTGACTATTGGGTAACCAACGCTATTGTTATTGGAAGACGTTATTTGTTTTCTTTACTGTAGAACAACCCAAAGTTTGCTGCGCTGCTTCTCTGCTTCATCAGGATAGTTGTGGTTGCATTTTGCTAAGTGATATGTTTATATTGGTTTTATGAATGGGGAAGGAAGACAACTCCCATTCATTTAATTATATCTTGGAAAATATTCGAGTTACAGTTACACTTGGTAGAGAAAGAGGTTCACAGTTCAAGGGCCTAACTATATATATATATATATATATATATATATATATATATATATATATATATATATATATATATATATATATATATATATATATATATATATATATATATATATATATATAGTAGGTGAGCTCACCTATTTAATTAACTCAGTTAATTGGGAGAGGTCTAATTTCCCTCATAATTCCAAAAATCAACTCCAAATTTGAAACACATCAACAATTGTTATTGTATATTGACTCTATGCAACTTCACTTTGATGGAAAGGTGAACAATTCTGCCATTTGTTGCAAGAAATTCTTTTTTGGGGGGGACCAACTAAAATCAATGCCAAACGCCATAATTGAATCCCATGCTGGGGGGCATCTACTAGGGCAATTTCTCTTGGCGAATTCTTCAGGTCCTGACGGCTCCGTGCCACCACTTGCGCCAGGGCAGTCACACTTGCAATTTCCCCAAATTGCACCTTTCTCGTTGTATTCGTAATGCAGTTTGACAGTACTAGTGCGCGTGTGTGTGTGTGTGTGTGTGTGTGTGTGTGTGTGTGTGTGTGTGTGTGTGTGTGTGTGTGTGTGTGTGTGTGTGTGTGTGTGTGTGTGTGTGTGTGTGTGTGTGTGTGTGTGTGTGTGTGTGTGTGTGTGTGTGTGTGTGTGTGTGTTCACACACATAACGTACGTGCTCTCAGGTTTGTCCATGCATATTATATGCACATGCATAATTGTATTTGTTATACAGTTTGACAGTGTTGCCAGTCAGTCTGTCCTCGCATTCCCACTTCTCGGTCTGAACCGAGTGCAAGTCGGTCACGTTTCAGAGGAAGCTGGAAGCAGTCCGTCAGACGATCAGACCCTCGCTGCGTTCCATCCAGCGGGAGGAGTGCTGACGTGCACCAGGACAAAGAACCAGTGCCAGCTCTGATGTGGTTGTCAGCTGGTTTTAATGGCGCCTTGTCCCTGGGCCATCTCATTCTTTCCTATTGTACTACTCTCTCTCTCTCTCTCTCTCTGGATGTATACACCAGAGTTGGCACCACACCCATAGCAGACCCTGACCAGTTTTTTTTAAGTGGTGCAACCACTTCATTAAGGAACTACGTATACTGTGTCCGTCCGTCTCAGTCTCTGGCCGAGTAGCATGTAGTCTGGGGTAACTTGTGTGGGTTGTGGCTCTGGTAGTTCCCCCCCCAAGGACCCCCACACACAAAGTTGTGCCACCACTTACTTAACCCGTAGGTGTTTTTTTTTTTTTGTAATATAAAATGTGTCTTAACTCTGTCTCTAGACGTACACATCCTACAGCATAGTTGGCACCACCACCTACAGTGTAGTGTAACCCTGACCGCAGCCGGTTTGTTGCTATAAAACGTGTCTTAACAAACGGAAAGAGAAAAGAAATAAACGCGGCGAAGGCCGAGCCTGTGGCGGCTGTACGGCGTGGCATGTGGGCCGACACTTAGCAGGCCTCCTCAGCAAGCATGGCAGCAGTAACACGTTAAGTCACCGGGGCGTAATGCAAACAGGGCATCCGTCATTCAGACAGTGTTTTGTCAGGTTAGATTGGGTTGAAGTCCATGCACTCTTTTTTCCCTTTCCTTCCTTCCTACTTCTTCCCAATTGAGTGCTGTTAATTTATTTCATTTAGATTTACTGGGTTGAAATCAGTATACCCTCCCCCTCCACATGGGTGGCAGGGCTATATATACACACTTTGGTCCCAAATGCGATCTGTCAAAAATCACAGGCAGAATTTCCGCGAAATGTTACTGTGGATCTTTAACTGCCTCATGCTACAGAAGCAGGAGATTCAATAGGCTCCTAGCTGCCCTGTATGGGCCTCATGGCTCGGAAAGGCTTACGTACTGACTACTTCATGCTCACCGGAAGATTACCCTTACTGCTTTTGGTGATCCCAATGCCCCCCTCCCCGTGTGTGTGTGTGTGTGTGTGTTTTGTGTGTGTGTGTGTGTGTATGTGTGTGAGAGATGGACCGGCCTGGAAGAGTTTATGACTTGTGCCGCCTTCCTTAGGCCAAGATTTCCAGTTGCAGATGAGATATCTCAAAATCTAATCGGTTTTGATGTCCAAACTTAGACTAAATATATTGACAATTGCGTCAACAAACACAAATTACCAGTATAGAACGTCAAGGAGGTAGGCTATTAGCGGAGAAGAGACCTAGTAAAGACCAGCCATTTTATGTTTGGTGTTGTTGCTCGGGTGTTGAGATTATAGATCCACTCGGTTGCACACAAGATACTTCTAAATGGAGTTGGATTCCCATTACCAACTTGAGTACATTCATGCTGCTCAGAAGAAAGAACTATTCTTATTTCGTAGAGCCCATGACCTGGTGTTTAGCACTACATTCAGGTCAAGCGTTAGATATTTTTAGCTTGTCTAAAAGCAGGGCTTTGGTGACTTCACCCAAACCCTCATCTGTCTCGTTCTGTACTGTCCGTCATGTGACACTTAAAGGGGAATTCCACCCATTTTCTATTTTTTCCGAGAGTGTACAAATGCAGCCAAATGAACCCTAACAGGTTCATTTGGTACCATTTGTACGCTCTCATAAAAAAGAAGTGTCTAAAGAAATCCATTAACATGGTGAAAATACATCTTGATGATGTCATCAGGATGTTTCACCATGTTAGTGGTTTTCTTCAGACCTCCATTTCTTGGGAACACAGAATGGGGGAACATTTTATCATGTCCATCCAACACCTCTAGGGTATACTAATGACATATTAGAATGTTGCAAATGGGTTGTCTTCCCCTTTAATGTTTCCCAAACACTGGGTCGGGACCTGTCCTTGGGTCACAGACCAACTTTTCGTAGATCGTGACTGTGAGTATACACTGTCCAATTAATGAAATAAACTGCACCTTTTCTTTTTTTTTAGATAAATGTTTAGTCCACAGTGAGTTTTGGGCCTTTAATTTACGCATCTGACTGTAATGGAAGCTGCGTATCGTCATAGGTCATCTGATAAAGTAGGTCAAGGAATGTTTCTGGTCAGGCGGGGCCACTTCTTCGCTGTTGTATACCAAGCACACGCTACCGCTGCTGCTGCTGCTGATGATGTCAAGTATGTAAACATATGACTCACGCTCCCATTCATAAACACTGACAGTCTCCATCTTTCCCTCTGTCACACACACACTCACATGTGCAGCCCCCCTACATACACACAAACACATGTCCGAGACCCACCTGCGCGTGCGTGCGCGCACGTGCGCACACACACACACACACACACACACACACACACACACACACACACACACACACACACACACACACACACACAATGAAATAATGAAATCACAGTGACATAATTCTTTCCCAGAGTAACCTTACAAGTGTGCTTGCTATCTGAGTAACCTGTTACCTTTTCCAAAAACAATGGCATTACAGTACTGTAAGACCTAAACTTTCCTGAATCTTTGTAGGATTCCTTCAAAATGAAGGAGTGAAGGATTCATCACAGTGTTATATGAACATCAGTGACCCATATGCTTTGCAGTCTTCGGATTCAATAAGTCACGACTTAAAGTGTGACACACTGTTTCTTGTTTACACTCTCTTGATGACTTGTGAGAAGACAAATAGTTTATCCTTTAGTCAGTGGAAGTGTCCACACTAATTTTGGATCCATTGCATGGGAAAGGAGTAGACCAACATCAATGCGAATGAGTCACGGCGAAGCAGCGAACCCTGCACATCTCCATTAACAACGCTGTCTTAACTTAATTTACTGTAACATAACAGGATTTATTAAAATGGCAATAATTGTAATAGCCTAATGTTACTTTAGAATGTAATATTACTGTGCTGTGCAACTCCCCCACACACACACACACACACACACACGCGCGCGCGCGCATGCACCCACGTGTCTTATATGTGGTTTCGCTTATATGGTGATGTCATTCTCCAACCATGTGATGCTGAATACTTGTCCAGATTTGTGGGAGATGAAAGTGCAGGAAGTTGGTTTAAATCTTGCCAGCAGTGCAGCCAGTGAGGCTGCTTTTTCACTGCATATGAAAACCTGTCATATCCCATTGAGTCCTGACCCTCGATTCGAGTTTCATTCACTACAGTAATTTCCGACACAAGATTCTAGTTAGTTATTGACACTAAATGATATAGTTTCTGATGCTAGGATCTCCTTTTTGACACTAGAATCTACTTTCTGATGCTAGAATCAAGTTTTTGACACTAGATTCTATAGTTTCTGACACTAGATTCTAGTTTTTTCTGAAAAATCTGTGCTCCTGTGTCAGTGATGCTAACATATTTCTAGCCAAGGACCGCCAGAATTATCCATATTTGGCTGCAGACCCCCATCTGAAAACATGTTGTTCTCGGGGGTTCCCCAGAAGCGAAAAATTGAGATAAAATGTTTGCTTCCAAAATAATGTATTGAGAGATTTGCAGCACATTGTCACAATTTTTCAAAAATAGCAGAACAACAAGCTCGTGTCGCGCCACTCGGTGGCGCGACATGAGCTTGTTGATCTGCTATTTTTCAACAGATAAAACACCAAAACGCGTTCAGGACATGAGGACACTAGATCATATACTGTACATGGTCGGCCACGGCTGATAATAGCCAATAAATCCATGAACTCTCCTACAGTATAGCCACGATGAAACCGCATATAGCTGATAGCCGATCTGTAGGCTAAACTTTAGCTGACATGATGGAGAAAAAAACAATTCTAAAAAAGCACGTGGTCGGCTGACATTTTCAATTTGCAAAAAGCGGTTTGACGTATAGGTTCAGTGTGGAAGTAACCCACCCCCAAAAAAAGTTCAACAGCTTGGGTTTCTCTCTGCGTTGGTCACAGGCGGTCGGTCGGTCGTTGGTCACACCCCACAGACCCCCAGCTGAGCTGTGGTCTGGACTAGAGCTGTGAGCTCTGGCTTCTGCCACAGAATGTCGAGACAGACCAAGAGCTTTAATTGTGGCAGAGAGCAGGGGCGGATCTAGGCATGGGCATGGGGGGCAATGCCCCCCTAAATGCCCAGACTGCCCCACCAGCATGATGGCATGCAAAACAACCCGAGATACTTTAGTGCTTATATTTAAAAGTATTTGAACCACTACTATACTGCTACTAACTAACTACAATCGTCTCACCACTAAACCAATAGCATTTCATCGTTGAAAACAGAAAACTCTCTGAGTCAGACCTTTAGCTTTTTTGCCTGTTGCAACTTCAACAACTGATGTTATTATTATTGATGCTTACTTGCCCAATAAAAGTCCTGTAACTGAAAATGGTGTCGGTGCGGTTTCATCGCCCGTGGCATGAAGCGACAATTGGAAGATCTGCCCCTGGCAGAGAGGAGGACAGACAAAGGGCAGTGAAGTTATGGTTGTGCGTGTGTAAGTATGTGCGGAGGAGGGTGTTCGTTCGTTCGGAGGGGCTGGTCATGTGTGGTCCTCCTGTAGCGTTGAGGGTGAGTTAGTCAGAGGTTTATGAATGGAGTGGAACAGACATCTTTATGGGTCTGTGGCCCCCGGGCTCTCTCTCCCTCTCTCTCTCACTGCGAGACAACACTAAACACAGAGAGCACCGTTCAATGCACAGTTGACAGCTCCAGAACATGGTATGTGTACGTCGTGCAAGTATGGGTAAATTGCGTGCATGTGCATACGCATGTCATGCATACTTGTCTGTGGGTGTGTGCATATGTGACAGGGAGTGTGTGTATATATATTGGCCCTTCCATTAAGAGTAGATTTTATCTCGTCTTTGTTAGTTGTGAAACAGTGCTCGAAAAGGGCCTCTTCACTGCTGTGAGGCCTGATTTATACTCTGTTTTACACCGGTGTAGCAGATCTACCAGCCCACCACGAGTTGCGACCTGATTGTGTTGTGACCTATAAGCTTCAGACCTCCCCAAACAAACTGATATGACTACTCATAGACCCGCAAGCTTGTATGATGACGAACCAATTTCCAGCGCACTTTGCTAGATTGCGATGGCTCAGGTTAGCAGACAAAGATAGGTTAAGCAAATATCAATGGGATTAGTATTCAAGGTAGTCAGAGACGGTGCCCTCAAGACTAAATACTAATGACAAACTACTTAAGATCAACTACTAAGTGAGTGAAACCACAGCCGCTACACTAGACGGAGTGACCTGGAATCTGGTTCCATTCAACTTCAGAACAAACATGGGAAGATTCTAATTCTACTACTTTGGCACGGAAATATACAGAATTCCCTGACACCATAACCTGAAAAAAGTAAGCCGAGCACTTATCAAAGAAACCGTTCACAGACTGCATGTATTGAGTTCACAGATCTGGCAGATGTACAGTACAATATCTTAGAAAATATCACCATTACCCTCTTGTTTATTTACTCATTAGCCCCCGCAGCAGATCTTATCCATTTGTTGTGAACTGAAATCGTCTCACTGTGTTTAATGGCAACCTGTAGTAACCTGTAAATAAACTATCAAACCATAATGCAGGCCACATGATGCAGGTAACTCTTATCATTTCTTGTTTTGGATGCGTAATGGCTCCCCGGATCCGGGCCAGTACGGGCTGATGTATGTTCCTGTGGGCCCAGGCTCCCACCTGGGCCCACAAACAGAGATGCATAATTCACTTCACATGGGAGTGATTTTTGTATGTAAAAAAAACATTTTAAAATAGTTCAAGCCAAGCCAATAGTTCAATTGGCCAAGCTCACAACGTGTCAGCGTAGCTCGGCATGTTGTGATTTGAAATTGTTATTCAGTATAGTAAATCCTGGTTAGGGATAAAAGGGTTACACATATCTTACTGAAACAAATGAATGATTCAATCAATTAAAAAAGGTTTTTGAAATTATATTTTTGACGAGGAATGTGGACAACAGAAGTCCACTTGCCAGCACGTAGCAGAGCTTCCATTTAATTCCCCTCTTTCTCTGGAGAGGGATGAAGTGATATGTGTAATATCCTGCATCACAGAAACCTCCGTGCCGCAGGTCTGGCCTTTGTACGTCTGCAATAGGAATGTTTTCGATGGCAATGGGACGGCAGGGTGGAAAAACACAGCTGCAATTACTGCAAAAGATCGGCCTCGTCATAAATGGTGCGGGTGTGCTGGAAATGCTTAGTGCATCACTCAGTGTAACACGGTAAGCAACTATAAGCCCCACACTAAAACCAGTATACGATATTGAACCCCCCAACCTACCCACCCACACAGTCTCTGGGGTCCATAATGAAGCGATTATAGAATAGAAATAATGTCCCCAGTCTTTGAACACGGCAATCCAGCTCGGTGCCAGGGGTGGAATACATTGCTCAAATGTTTTACTCAAGTAAATACAACATACAAATATAATATAATATAATATATATAATATAATATAATATAATATAATATAATATAATATAATATAATATAATATAATATAATATAATATAATATATAATATATATAATATAGAAATGGAAATATCAGGGCTCAACATCATATCAGGTGCCACTTTTGGTTACTATTGGACCTGAAATGTAATCTTTGCAACCTAAAAATATGTATTTGGGAGCAGCGATCATGTGATGTGCCCAAGCACTCGCTGAGTTGCCAATCTCTCTCTGTGAAGAGGTGAGAGACACTTTCAATTCCACTGTCTCTTGCAGGGTGTTGTATACTGGAGTCCAAATGTTAGTGGCATTAAAATGTCATCTATGTAAACAGCAAGTAAAAAATACTCATGATGCAGAATGTCCCATTTCAGGTTTTTGTAAATGATGTCATGTATTGTGACGCTTGTATCGGATATTCAAATGGCCAAATGTACCATAAAGTCACTATAGCAACTGAAGTTTTCAAACCAACATAGTGGAATAAACGTGCGATATTTCGGTCCAAGATGTAGTAGGAGTTGACGCAAACGTGCTGGAAATTGAAAATACCCTAGGAAAGTAGAAACACCTCAAAATAAGACAATAGTTATGGTAAATGTACTCTTCATTTTTTTCCCCTTGTACTTTCCAGCAGTGCGTGGTGCCAGGCAGGCAGCGTACATAGCGAGAGAAGCCACCACATCTTGTCCCAGTTAGAGGGACTTAGCAAGCAGCCAGTCTCATTCCAGTGACCTGTGTGTGCTGATTAGAGAAAGTGTCTGGCGCTGAAGACAGGGTGTGTCTGCCAAACACTAACCACCCAAGTGTATAGGGTTTAACTCATGTGTACGTGCACGCACGTACATAACAACTGTGCATGTGTGCACACACACACACACACACACACACACACACACACACACACACACACACACACACACACACACACACACACACACACACACACTTTTGAATGGAAACCATTCCACACAAGTATACCATAAGATCTGACTCCTTGAAAATATCTTCATATAATTTAGGTAAAGAATACCTGAAGTCTGGAACAGATCTCCCACCGCGCACGCATGCATGCGTGTGTGTGCACATGCACACACACACACACACACACACACACACACACACACATGTACACAGAGTGACGCACACATGGTCACACATCATTTCCAGTCAATCCAGGTTGGATTGTTTTGGCGTTTAGTTCCATCCCACTGATTCTTTTGGAGTGACATCTATGGGATAGATTGTTGGCTGAGTAGCGGCCAATTTCATTTGTCGTGATAGCTATATGCTTATCGGTGCATGTGTACACGGGCAGACTCTTCTATCCAGTTAATACAACAAAGATTCTGAAACCTACTGCATGAAATCTCATTCCAGAATTTGAGCAAGAACTGTTCAGGACAGGCTTTAAGGGAGGTTTAAGTTCAGCACTTTGATGTTGTCCGTTCAAAGTACAATATCATCAGCAGCTGCTAACATTACTACAGCCAACTGCTGTGGTTAAGTAACTACAGACTGTGGGCAATCAATATGTCATGGAAAAAATGACAATCACGTCAGAATTGTCATCTCAATTTCTGTTAAGGAAAAAAAACGGGATTCAACATTTTGAGCAAGAATCGTGCAGTGCACTAATTCAGGCAGCTATTTACCGGACAATAGAGACTCTATGTGAGCTGGAGCATTCAGCTTCTGCTGGTTTGGCCGAAATAAAGACTACGATTAGGGCGATAATATTCACACCAGTTCTTACTGGTCTGACTCACATAAATTGGGGTTAATAGCAGGGGGAGGCCCCTTCTCTTCCCCTCCATCGTTCCCATTTCTCCTTTTCCTTGCTTTCCTTTGTTTTGCCACGTTGGCGGACCTCCCCTCGGTCACGCCGTCTCTCTGAATACGTCTTACAGAGCAGAGCATCTACAATCCCAAGGAGTTTCTGATCTGCCTCTGCCGCATTAGAAAAGATTCAAGGTCTAGTGCAGGCTCCGGGGAGAGCCAGGCAGATGTCTGAAGAGAGGATTCCATTCCATTATTCCCACGTTAAGAAGAGGTGCCAAGTTCTCTGAGAAAACAATTCTCTGAGAACACGCTCTCATGTTATCCCACGGGTCACGGCACGGCCTTTCATGTTCATTTCAAAAGGCTTAGAGACAATTAGCTAAATCAACATTTTACTAATTAGCTTGAATCATGTTACATCTTAGCCTGCTTAATGTCAATTGTAAACATTTCTACAGTTTACTGCAACAGCCTACTGCAGTGGACTAACAATTTGGCATTCATCCGATCACTAAAGAGCACTTACAGTACACTGACCTTTAAAAGGCTGAAAAGGTTGATAGACAATATTACATTTATTGTTTTTAATAAATTTCACCTTTGACATCTGGGTAAAACCCATAATATGAGTGGGTTGTGGGTTTGTCTTTGTAACTGACTGATCCATGCTGGCGGCTTTGATTTTAATGAGTTCCATACTGTGGTATTAAAGCCTCCTGAAAGGCTGACAGATCCTAATTTACTCGAATAATGTTTATTTTATTGAACTTTCTAAATCACAGGTCAAGCATTGCTGATGCTATCAGCCCGTCTGTCTTGTTTTCCAATGCCGTCAACCATGGTCCTAGAAATGCAGTTCTATGTCTGAAGTTACCGTCCTTTAAACTGCAGACTTTTTTCCTGAAAGAACCTGTAGTAGGCTGCAGTGCTCTGCTAAATGCCTGAATTGTAAATTGACCTCAAGGTCTCATGAACCAAATGAGTTTACATTCTCTCCCAAATTAACTTGATTCGTACATTATTCTTTCCAATGATACAAGTCCACCTTTTGCGTTCTCCATATTCCGAAAAGGCCAGAGATACAGTACAGACCAACCTTGTTCTAAATGTCTGGCCCATGTGTCTGAGATGATAAACGAATGCTGCGTTGGTCCACGAATGCACATGCAACAGGAATGACTTTGGATGTGCTGCATGAGGGTTGGCTCAAGGAAACAATACCTCTAAAGCCCTTGAGCCCAAGTGCTAAGAGGTTCTTGGAATATGAAAGAAAGAGGCATTGAATGTTACTTTCAACAGTTGCTTTTGATGTAAGGCTATGATACCATGTGGCGTGAGGGTTGAGTATTTCGTCCAAAGACTAATATTGCGGCAATGCGGTTATACGCTCCGTACACAGCGAATCCCACCGCTACTCTCACTTCCAAATACTTGGCTCCGCGTATTGATTATATAACGACATCCAAATGCCGGTAAGTGCAAATGGTTTCAGTAAAGATAACAAGCATTGACTCCAGAACTCCTTTGACCTACTGATTTTTTTCCACTGCGCAGAGGGTCTGTTAGGATGTCTGCACGTGGTGTCTAATTAATTCATTTCAACTGATGTAATGTCTGTGTGTTTGTACGCAGTGAGTGAGCAGTGACCGCCCGAGATGTTATGAGTAAGATAAATGAGTAAAATGTCAGCGATGTAGAAAGGAACTGGAATATGGAACTCGGTCTGAAGATTCTATCAGACCTCAGATATATTTGATTTATTTGACTTATTCACACATATTAGTTTGGGTTGAGTAAGAGCTCTGTCCGTCTGTCTGTTTTTGGCCTACAGTTGTTAGACAGGAAATGGGGCGAGAGGCATGACACAGAGCAAAGGTTTGTCTGGATTGGAAGCAATGTAGTGCCCTAAGCAGGATTTCAATGTTGCGCTGTATTCTGAGATAGGAACAAGTACTTTTCCATGTATATATCTTT
The DNA here is from genome assembly GCA_039105355.1 of Benthosema pterotum. Lineage (NCBI taxonomy): Eukaryota > Metazoa > Chordata > Actinopteri > Myctophiformes > Myctophidae > Benthosema > Benthosema pterotum. The sequence continues at coordinate 12,879,388 of CM076968.1, read as the reverse complement.
GTTACCAAACTGAACTGGATCAGAATCACGCTATTTGATGTCATTCCAAGATATTTTTTTCCCCCAATAGACGGTGTACTCTATCTACAGTATCTCTGCGGTCTATCTATTGTATCATGCCAGCCCTGATTTTCCATGCAGGCTGAGTGTGAAGAATTGCTTCTGTGAACATCCTTGAACTCATGAACACCTTTCCTTTTTTTCCATGACGCTTTACACCAGGGCACCAAACAAAAGACATCTGTCCTAAGACCACTGTATGCATATACAGTACACACACACACACACACACACACACGCACACGCACACGCACACACACACACACACACACACACACACACACACACACACACACACACACACACGTGCCGTGAGTCCACTGTACACACACACACACACATTCACTCAAAGGACTGTTGCATTGGGCGAATGAGTTCTCCAGCTTTGTTGTGATTTATCCGCTTGACAGATATGTATACAAACATGTGTTCATGTCAATCAATCAACATCAATCAATCAATCAATCCATAACACCACACAATAACAAGCAATTTCCATACCGAAGCCGTGCTGCTCGCACGAGTAGGCTGAGTTGGCAGTGGCCCGGGATCAAACCCACAACCTTGTTGTTCAAAGGCGATGCTGCAGGACACACATTGCTTTGCAACACACTTTGAGCCTATCGATCGGTGAAAAGATTTTTTAAAGGAATAAATGACACCCTTTTGAAGTATTCGCCTGCCGTCATACGTCCTTTGACCTTCTGCTCGGTTGCAGTAAGCCTAGGTTGTCTCGGTCAATCAATCCACAATCACCATTTTATTGCCGGCATATGAGAAGTTGGTCAGCACACACCGTGTGAGTTATTGCTCATCATTGTACATCATAGCGTAAAAACAGGCATTTCGCCTATTTTGCTCAGACAATATGATGTAAAATTCTCCATTCACTGTCAGTGGGAGTTTCATGTTTGTCTATGGTCTTTGGATGATAACCAAAAAGCTGGATGTAGGAGGGAGAAAAGACAGGGTCAAGGATAGACTTCTGGGAGACCCCAGTCAACACAGCAAACAGTGTCGTAAGGTTTAAGTGGTTAAAGGCTCTCTTAATCCCCCTATGAGATGTCACTGACAATAATTTACCTTATCTTCTTTGTCTGCTTTTCTTCACCTCCAGCTCTTCCCCTGTGCTTTTACGCCACGGCGGAGCTTCTGGGACGACTTTAGCAGATGCTGTTTTGTTTCTGGTTAGCAGATAGCAGGAGCCGTGTGGGGGCAGCAGATGTATCCCATGTTCTGGGGGTTTTGTTCGGGGGGTTCGAGCTGAGCCTCCTGTCTGTAAGCTATCAACTGTAACCCGCCACACGCGGAGGAAACGGGGTGTTAACTCGCCCTGTCTGGCTTGATAAAAACACTCCCTGGGCGGCCTAGGCTGTGACAGCTATTGACATTGACAGTTCAGAGTTGGCGAGTTTAAAAACTAAACTAAAAAAATAATTATTGCATTATACACACATGCAATACAGATGCTGTAGGATGTGCATACTTTCATGTAAATTCATTAATCTTTAATCATCATTGGCATCGATAACGATAGATATCCTCTGTAGTTGACTAAATCTCCCGTTGATTTTTAGTCAACTACAATGTATTTTAAGAGTGTAGCACCTGAGTGCAAAAATAGTGGTTTACAGCAGTGGTTTTCAACCAGTGGTCTGGGGAACACCAGTAGTCCCTGAGAGGATTAAATGATGGACAGTTGGTAACCCAACAGGCCCTTATATATCTGTAACTTGAGATCGTAATATGATACCAAATGAACCCTTACGGGTATCATTTTACGCTCTCAAAAGTTACATTATATTTGAACCTCTGAATTAATTTAGAAACTACACATTTAGAAGAATTGTTATTTTGCCAGTTATCTCATAAATTGTGGATTAAAGCTTGAAATTTGGGTCAGAGAAGGAACTCAACATCAAATGTTGGTCCGTGGCTAAAATGCAGAATAAATAGTGGGTCCTGGTATGAAAATGGTTGAAAACCAATGATTTACAGCAAAGACGGCCATGGAATTCTTACGTTTCTCCAGAAGCTACTATTTATAGTGAGCTATATTCTCTACAGTCTACACACTAGCTCTCTTCCAGTGAACCTGCTGTTTTGGTTGGCTCTAAACACCAAGACGTTACCAAGACGTTTTAGTGTTACATGGAAAGAGTCTTTCACTGTGTATTATAACCAAGATATTTTTAGTGTTATATGGAAGGCGTCCGAGGCATCGATAGGTTTACCTTTCAGGACAGCTCCAGACTAAATAACACTAAATGACTAAATAACTTGCCAATTGCCACGGTGTCTATTTTGCATAAATACTCCACCTATACCACCAGGCCTGGGCCCGGGCCTACAAAATAATTACCCATAATAATTAAAATATGCAATTCACAAAGTCCCTAAATCACCTGACCCCCCAAATTTAAAATGTTACCTTGCTTTGCTATCATAAATTGACGCCCTTGATGGCTGGAAGGGACGACCGGTATGGCTGTGCTCTAGTCTAGGTTGGCTGTTTCTATGTTGTTGTGTTAGAGATGGAGTTTGATTTGCTGCCATGCAGCTAATAAGAAGACTTACACTATACCTATATTGTTTGGCAAAACAACAAAGATGATCTTGACAGCAAATTTAATTTTGCATTTTACTCATCAGAAAGATTTTATACAGTTTTAGCCTAGTTTCGAACAGTTGGCTAAATCTACAGTAGATAACTAAAATGCAAAAAAAAGCAAAACAAAAAGCTAAAAAAGCACAATAAAATAGTGGTTTACAGAAAAAAATCCATGGAATTCTTCTGTTCCTCCTGAAGCTAATATTTATAGTGTGCTATATTCTCTTAAGTCTACACACTACCTCCCTTCCAGTAAAGTCGCTGTTTTGATTGGGTCTAAACAAATTACCAAGACGTTTTAGTGTTATATGGAAAGGGTCTTTCACTGTGTATTATCACCAAGATATTTTTAGTGTTACATGGAAGGGGTCCGTCGATATGTTTACCTTTCAGGACAGCTCCAGACTAAATAACATATTGTTAATTAATGGACTTGCCATGGACTTGTCATGGTGTCTACTTTGCAGAAATATTCCTCTCGTCCAATTTCCCCAGCAAACCCCTGAAGTCCTCATCAGAAAATTGCTTTTATGGTATTATTGTTGTTGTTTTTATGAATGTGTTATTAGTTGTCATTACAAATCACACCTTAGTCACACCTTAATTGTTGTACACAATCTGCCACAGTCTCGTCAGTCACTTTTTGGGGGACTGTGTTGGGCAAAACCGTCAATCAAAGTGACACAGTGTACACTGGCCAATCACAGCGCGTCTTTTCCAAGGACTTGCCAAAATACAACTGTAGCTTAACATCTTTTTTAACACATCCGTGCCTGTCTTGTACCCATGCATACCATACATACGTGTGCGCGATGCAGGCTTGTGCATATATGGTGTTGAGTATAGGCATATATGGTGTTGAGGAAAACTTCCAGTGGGTCCAGTTTAGGCAGTTCTAAGTTCTAATAAGAAACAAAATAGGGACAACCGGAAGTTACAGAATGCAGTAGAGACTGTGGACTTATAATATCGCAACTCTCTTCTACAACGTACTAGATGGATCTGGGCTTGTGCTGTTCTCAGTGGAGGCCATTTGTTCCTTTTGACACTCCATCTCAGTCCCAGGCTGGCTCCATTATTAAAGAGCTGGCTGGTGAAGTCCTTCCTTCCCCTCCGTGTGTGTGATGAGATGTGAGTCAGGCCAGCTCTTCCTCATCTAATCCCCTGTGTCGCCTGAGTATGACATGGATCCCTCTCTGGTCTAAACACACCCAAGGACATCTCAGGACAAACGGCATGTCGGCACCGACCTAAAAGCTCAATAAACCTCATAAGTCAAACACAACTGTACAAGTACAGTATGTCACACCTATTTATACGGGGCGTGGACTTCGTCAGCTAAAATCTATGACGGAACATGTCCGTTGACTACTTTTTCAATGATGAAAACAAAGTAATTCATTGACACACTTCGGCTCAGAATAAGATTGACCATAGACCATTTATTGCAAAGCTTTTGCATGTTTGTATGCATGGCTCTTGCTCATGTGATATCAGACGATCTATGAACTTAGTCATAGGTCTGATATCACATTTGATATCTCCGATTATCTGTGCATCAAGACACAGCTTGAGATATCAACAACCCCCCTGAGCAGAGCCAAGGTACAGTAAAATACAAGACATTAACACGTGAGCATCGTATCCAGTGCAGACTGACATGAGACATTACAACATTTATCCAAAATGCATGAACTACATGGATACAGAAAATATCATAGTCCACAGTAAACATGGATACCATAACAGAACTAGATACCACAATAGTTACAACCCTTAAATCATGATTAATCAGAGACTCATGTACTCGGAACTGGTGCCACAGGGAGGAGGCCGGGGAGGTGGAGGAAATTTGAACACATATCTGATCAACAGGACAGAGTCAGCTTAGCAGGAAGAGACAGAGAGAGAGGGAGAAAGAATAGACTGCTTATATAGGGCACATGATTGAATGTGGGTGTGACTGACTAGCTGACAGCCAATGACAGTGAGGGGAGTTGACATGGTGACGCCAATGAGAGTGAGGGGAGTTGACATGGAGAGACTGCAGATTTAAAGGAACAGAATGAATTACTGATTGAAAATAAGGGGAATTAAATAAACCTTCTGCCCTCCGTGCCTCAATGAACTAACGCTTCGCTGGATAAACTAAACTAACCTGTATTGGAAATTTCATCAACTGATGAACTATTGTACATCTTATGGAGGCACTATTCCACAACACTTTAATTTTAAAGTATTCATTTTTTTGTCGCAACCCAGCGGTACTTCTGACCCGCCACGTATTAGGTTATAGATGTGTGATATTTTTGGCAGAAAAATAACTTGTAGAAAAACACGTGAAAGGTGATCATATCAAAGGTGCATATTTTGCCTGGTTATTTGGGTGGAGTTATGCTGTGGTACATGGTGGGGGAGATTCAAGGGTGTGATCTTCAACTTGTCGATCACTTTCCCTGCTATGCATTCCTAACCAGACCCCAGTAATTGCCCCGAGGCTTGTGGGTCCTGGTACACATCTGGGCTTTACTTCACTCGATACCTACCTGGTTGGGGAAAATAGCTGGGGATTAGTCGGAGGATCATGGACTTTCAAACATTTGTACTTCCACATAGATTTATGTATATAGATATGTTGTTGGTGATAAACAATTATTTTGATTTTGTAATGTTTCATATCAAGATAAACTATCAATAGTGGGCTCACACAATAATTGACAAGATATATATATATATATATATATATATATATATATATATATATATATATATATATATATATATATATATATATATATATATATATATATATATATATATATATATATATATATATACATATATATATTACCAGTAGGTTGCACTAAAACAACAGAGCTTCTTAGTACGGCACAGTTGAGAAGCTGGAGTTTAGAACATTTTATTTAACGCAGTGAGCGAGATTACTGTGTAAACCAGGAAGAAATGTCTGTGTGCATCTGTCTGCTTCACACTCCATTTGGGCACCCTAAAATGGAGTGTATATGGGAAGCGTTTCACGCGAACGCTGTTCACTTCCTGCATGCCAATTTTGGTCCCGGTGTCATTGAGGTCAGAGTTGCCGGCTCCATATATGAAGACCTCGTACAGTTGTATGTTGCCCCAGAGACCAGTGTTGGGCATTAATTATTTACTTTTCTCAGTAAGAAGTAAAGTAAGGTATTACTTTGCCAAAATTGTAATAAGTAACTAATTACTTTGTAAAAAGAAAAAAATAATATATTACATTATTACTTTTTAGTTTTTGTTTTGTTCCACGTTGGCTTGTCATTATTTCATTTGAAAGGTTGAAAGTCGCAAGAGTATGTTAAGGTTAAGAGATGTGAAGGTAGTCAGGTAGTAGTGTCTATGCATGATGGTACTGTATGCTTGGTCAAGAAATTTGGCGTTGACATTACAACTTTGGTGGTCCATTACAACTGTCACAATAGTTACGGAAAATGATCCTAAAACATGACAAAGCAATATATATATACTGTATATTTTTGGTCATCCTTTGGTTGTTCATTCGGGCATATGCCTGGAGTATCAACTGGCTTATAGGTCTATTTTCCACAGACAACGCAGTGTGAACCAGGGTTCAGCTGGCAGATCTCTGTTACTTTACAAAGCCAGCAGAGCATCTCAGCATCAACATGCTGGGAGACTGTCAGACAGACGTCGACCCTGTCTAAACCCTGTCTCTGACCTGTCTCCATTGGAGTCAAGTATAGCCAGCTGTCGCTTTGTTTCTCTGTCCAGAGGTGTTTTTTAGTTTCTGCGGCGAACCCCAACGCCCTGCTGACCTTGTTCCCTCCACCGTCTCGCCGTAGGCCAGGCCTGACTACCCAGATGTCGCTTCACTGCCCTCTCATAGGTCAGATTGGACTTCCACCCAGCTGTCTCCTCACTCTCAGATATAGGTCAGAGAGTACATGTACTGTATATACCTGGATGGACATCCAGGTATATACAGTACATACAGTACCCCAGCTTGTCATCGGGGTCCTCACACAGTAAAATCCTCATTGTTTGAACTTGTTAACATTACTCCATAGAAGCATAAAAAGCAGAAAAAGTAGAAAAATCAAAAGGTGTAATATTGCTACCTGCCTTGTCTCACCTACCCTCGCTGAATGCTAAACCTAACAATTTACGCCAAACCCCTTACTCTATAGTCTTAACAACTCACTCAACTCCTGACACCCCCCGACATGCTCACAGAGCCACCCACCAAATACTTCCTCACCTCTGACAATTCCTATTCTGGCTGGCTTAAGTCTGTCTTTGGCCGTGTCTGCTTAGCCCAAGGGGACACTGGGGTAGGATGATGTCTTCATACGGCGTCCATACCATCTGTAACTGGAGAAACACAGCCGCCGTGACATCATGTATTAAATGGCAGTTCAGTTCTGTGCTCTTTAGTGTTATTTAACAGCCTTGTGCTCCAAGGTAGCAACGGGGAAAACAACGTGTATCGTGAATCACCAATGGCGTGAAAACCAAACAAAGCATCCAACACAGCTTTGTCTCAATACTGTTTGGATTCATTTTACATCATGCTAATTGTTGTCAACTGCTAATTGCTGTCATGATAAATGTGAAGTCAGCTCATTTTGGGTACATTTGAGCAAGTGGCTATGGTCATTTTTAGCCCAAGGATTTAAGTAATGCTTGAATCTAGGGGTGTAACAATATAGTAACTGCATTGAAATATTGATTTTAATTAAAAAAAGAAATACATCATTATGTAGACACAAAATATGGTATTGTATTGTTTGATTTTGCATGATATTGATTTACAAAGAAAAGAATCGAATCGCTACCGATACTAACTACATGTGCATTGTATATAGCAATTTTAAGAAGAGAAACACATCATGTGTTGAAATACAATGTATCTATTTGCCAAATCACTGTTTACTTATTTATGTTCCTTATAATAGATTTTTACATAAACACTATCCACATGTTTCATACTTATTCATATTTAAATATTTATATATTTTATATTTATTAAATATTTATATCATATTTAAAGTACTTGCTAAATAGTTACTGAGTCAATTTCTAAACATTTAATTGTATCGGATCATTGTATCGGAGCATTTTATGCCATTAAAAAAAGATTAGACTTTTTGCCAGAAGCTCTCAAGCTCGTACAAATAGATGTGCTATTTCAGCAGACTGTATGACTATCTGTGCCAAATGTTTGCCAACTTCTTCCAAGTGAATGCAAATTATGACAACCCCTCAGAATAGTGATGCTGGTGCTCATGTGGTTATTGTGTGTCATTAAGAGCCACAGGCATGCTGTGAGAGCGACTGGGATGGAGCGGTGTATGGTTAAAAGCAGTAATCCTAGCGTAAAGGGTACGTGTTGTGACGTGCAGCAACGTAGGATGTTGAGTCACAGTCATTTCATGTGCGGGAAATGGATCCCCTCGGAAATCAATTTCCCTTGGATTTACAGTAGATGATACCCTTATGACAGGGTTGGACCTAATTACTTGGAAAATGTTGCTCTTGACAGCAGGTTTATGAGCTGTGAATCAGTGTGTAATGCTGTCCCGGGTTCAACAATCTTTGGCTTAATGACAGAATGCTGAGAGAACGTTATACCCACATAATTGAATTTGAAGTGGGTTGTGAACAGTAGCCGTGTGGTCAGTGAAATTATATACCGCATGGTGTTAAGTGATCGAGGCTGTGATTCATTCCCTTGAATTACTCATCTGTAAGCGAGCGCTGGCAGTATCACACGGCGTGTTCTGAAGTGTTATTAAACAAACACAAAATATCTTGTTTGCTTAAGGCCACATTGCGTGACCAGAAGACAGATTAGTCATCGAGAATCAACAGAATCCAGGCTCCAGAAGGACTATTATTTTCACTCATATGCACAGTGACGCAGTGACATGTTATCATGGGACACCAGAGACTGTGCTGCACTAGAACAATAGAACAGTGCCTTTCAACCTTTTTTCTTAATCGCAATCATCCAGGGCCCACCCGTCTGACCACTTAACACGCAGCCGAATTGGCAATTATTTGGGGGTCGACGGTTTTACTTCAACAGTGATTTCTTACACTTGGAACTGCAAGCAAACAGTACACATGCACATACAGAACACAAGTTTATGAACCCCTAATTCCAACGAAGTTGGGACATTGTGTAAAATGTAAATAAATACAGAATACAAAGATTTGAAAATACTCTTCAAACTATATTCAATTGAATACACTACAAAGACGAGCTATTTCTTGTTCAAACTGATAAACTTTATTGTGTTTATGCAAATATTTGCTCATTTTGAATTTTATGCCTGCAACATGTTATAAACAAGCTGAGACAGGTGCAAGTCTGGGAAAGTTGATTGAATACACCTGTTTGGAACATTCCACAGGTGAACAGGTTAATTGGTTTAATCGGTTAAATCAGGGTAATCGTTCAAAGTTGTGATGTTCGCCTCTTTTGAAAATGTGAAAAAGCGGTTGAACAAGCAATTATGTACACACGCTTATCGAGTGTTGTTAAAAGGAAAAAATGGTGTAAGACGGTGATAAACAAAACAATAAACATACCCCTGTCCCAGCTTTATTGGTACATGCTGCAGGAATCAAATTCAACAACAACAATAAACTTTATTAATGTGAACCTGAAATATCTTAATTTGTAATGCATTCCATTGAATAATGTGTCCGAAGAGCATTTGCAAATCATTGTATTCTGTTTTTATTTACATTATACACAACATCCCGACTTTGTTAGAATTGGGGTTTGTGCATGTTTGCTTACACAGCTTAAGGATAAACTGTATAGGTTTCTATACACACACCGAGATGTGGGTCAAGCCTTGCAGCACAGTTTCCTATTCACATGTGGGTTTTCTTTTGTGCATATGAACTCAATGGGAAATGTTACGCATTTCCTTTCACAAAATAGCTCCCGATTTAAAATGCACCACATGTGATTTTTTTTTTCATCAAAACCATTTTTTCTTGTTTTTATTAGGTTGTATGGGAAAGTGTGTGCGCATGCACTTTGGTAGGATAACCCCGGCCACAACAATGCATTTTGAGGCGGAGGAGGAGATCTTCATGTCATTGAGTTGAGAGCGACGAGAGGGAACAAACCCTAAGGCCAGTGTTCCGTTACAGGACACAATGCTCTCTGTGTGTCACGACTGAACAACCCGGGCAGGCCAGTCGGAAGCTCTCCCTGCCGTGTTTCACAGACTATAGCATTCGCCTTGAATCTATAGTATAGTCAGTCACACTAACGGACGGTGATGTGAAACTATTAGGGCTGCATGGGGAGATTTGGACGAAATCAAATACCACAATATCGTTGCATCATACAAAATGTAGATATGGTACATTGATATCAATGTCATTATTCAGTGGGAATAACGTGGCATTCCAAAGACTTCTCACTTTCCAAAGCAGTGTCGGAAATATTCATAGCCAATCTACACATGGCTTGTAGCCTAATGTTCATATTTTTAACAATTGATTTGATTGGTTCAAATACGGTACTTTTCGAACAAACAGATCATCAGATTATTAAAATGAATTTAAAGAAATCGTTAATGTGTACCATCACTTCGAATTTTGTTTACTGTATATCGTTGGCAGGTATTATTAATACCTTTTTAGACCACATGTTTGTTTTTGATCACCTCTTGTCTTGATTGTTTACCCATGATGCCATGGGCCACACTATGCTCGATAGTAGGCTCTATACTGTAAGTCCAAAGCTTATTGATAACAGGTACTCAATAAGCTTATTATCAGAATTTTTGGGGGGTAATGGTTATTGAGCTCCATCCCTACAATTTACTCTGAACCTCACACATGTCCCTTTAGTGACATTGGCATACTCTTACAAATGTACCAATTTATCACTCGGGTGGTTTTGTCTTTGAGCGGCTTGCGGTCGGCTCCATAATGACTGACAGCAGCAGACACAGCTACTTTAAAGTCAGGGTTGTGGTCCGTCGTTCCGGGCTGGACGTGCTTCTTTCCAAATCTTTTTCCAAACCATTTTTGTTTTTCCAAACCAAAGTGTAGAAAGCTCTTTTGAGAACACAAACACAAGATGTGGATTCTCTGTTATTTTGTGGTATGTTTTTTATAAACAACTTAGCACCACCACTGCTGACAATACAGCCACATTCCCCTTTCATATTCATTACTTTTCTTTTTAGATGATCAAAAGGCCATATCACAGACATCCAAATATTACATAGATTAAAGCTAACTGTGTATTGGAAAGGTGGTATGTATTATATACTATACTATACTATACTATACTATACTATACTATACTATACTATACTATACTATACTATACTATACTATACTATACTATACTATACTATATGATATGCAGATAAATTACCATTTAAGAGGAAGTGCCGTGGGTTAATATGCAGCATGTTTAAATCTCTTGCGAAAATAGAAAACAAGTGAAGTTGAGGAGTAGCCTCGATGCCCGGGCTTTCCTTTTCGCCTGTGCTTCGCAAAAAGTGTAAGCCTGGAAATGATTGGCTACAGTGGCCTAGAAGTGGAGAATCCAGGCTTGACTGACAATCGATGAGATCCAATTAGGGCAACCGCCTATCTGAGTCGGTCCCGCCTCTCTAGGCCAAAATGCTTTCAGGTTAGCTCAGGCTAAGGGTGGGGTTACTTTACTGTACATGACCTTCTGATAATGAGGATAAGCACTTGTTGTAATCTACCACTGAATCACCAGTGAGCATCATGTTAGCAAAGAAAGGCCTTGTTGGTACTGTAGATTAGAAGCGTTCACCCCCAATATGTATCCATGCCGTTCTGAGAAAAATCCACACTTGATGCATACCTGCATGATTTTCCACCATTGGATGCACAGAAGCCTATCTTAACCGTGCTCATCCTTGGTTTCAGACAGATATAGTATGTAGAATTTACACAAGACCAACCGGATGTTCGTACATATGTACTATAATGCCATTCGTATTATAAGTGTCTGGGGAGGGGGGTAATTTTCCAAACGAATGGGGACATCATCATGGCAGAAACAATGGTGGGAGAGGCTAAAAGGTTAAAAACCTTGAACACAGAATTATCAGAAAATGCAGATGCAGTACACGTGAGAATACACACCCACACACGCACAACACAACACACAAATGTGCACACACACACACACACACACACACACACACACACACACACACACACACACACACACACACACACACACACACACACACACACACACACACACACACACACACACACACACACACACACACACAGTATTCACTGTGTTCACACCTTACTGTTCAAGGCCTTAAAGAAATAATGTCTGGTGTCCTTTGAGAGAGTTTGGGGTTAAGAGCTGTCTAACTGTAGAGCAGAGCGAAATATCCAATAACGACACATTGGGACTACAAATTTCACACCCGCAAATGAGACAGCGGCCACACATCTGGTCCGTTAGAGCACCACCACATATAGTGGGGTTTCGTCTCCATGTTAAATGTCGATGTCATTTACAACTCTTGTAAAAGTTTCACTTTCAGTCCTAATTTGTTGGTGAGGGTCTATAGAACCATTTTGGTTCGAGTGGCCCGCACACAAATTAAATATTTGGCCTGTAGGGGGCGTAACAAGGTGCCAACCCTACCAAAACATGTAAACTGTTGTAACTTTTGATCAAATTGTCCAATCTGTACATATGGGATATCTATGGATTCACAATCAGGAGTAGCATTTGCTACCTAAACCTAATTACACATAAAATATATTTTTTCATCCATTATTGGTATATCGACAAAAATAGCAAGCAAAACAAGCTAAAATTAGCTAAAACCGAAGTGAGTTTCCATCTCCATGTTAAATTTAGTTGTCGTTTACAACTTTAAAAGTTTAACTTTCAATACTAAATTCTAGGTGAGGTAACCATTTTGGTTAGAGTGGCCAGCACGCAGATAAAGATTATTGGGGGGGGGGGCTTCCAAAATATGATATAAGACTGTCGTAACTTATCCAATCTGAACATATGACATATTCACATTCAGAAGTAGTATTTAGTCATTTAGACCAGGGGAGCCCAACCAGTAGATCGGGATCTACCGGTAGATCTCGGCCTGATCACAAGTAGATCTCGGGAGATGTGGGGGGGAAAGAAAAAAAATGGGGTGGAAAAGAAAAAAGAGCGATTTTCGTCAGTGTGTGATGCATTTGCAATGGCAGTGTTTGTCCATGTCTGTTGTACTTATGTTGTACAGTTGTAGGCCTATTTATGACAAGTCTGCTGTACTTTATGCTTATATGGACATAAAGTAAGTGGTAAAACAAAGTAGTGTTGTGTTGTTGCGAAGTTACTGTAGGCTGGCAACGATGCGTGTGGTTTGAAATGTTGATATTGGACTGGTAGATCCCGGAGGGGTTGGCTGCTGAAAAGTAGATCTTGGGTCAAAAAAGGTTGGGCACCCCTGATTTAGACCATATTACCCCAGCCCCCCTCCCCACCCCCTTGTGTGTATCCACAAGAATAGCACGTAGTCCAGCCTCTATGTGCAGTATTTTGATGATAACAGCATGAATTTTGGAACACAGTTGGAGCATGTCATTAGGAGCATTGTTGGCTATGGCACCATCACGGATTTGTCCCTTGGTAGCCTGGTCTAGCCCTCAATTATTTTGGCCTTGGGGGGCGGGGGTGTCGTGGGATCCACACGGCGGAAGTGCTGCGCTCTGATTTGATCTCACTAACGTGTCGTCATCTCCGGCCCCTCCCACGCCCGTCTACTGCTGTTCTACGTCACATCATTTAGAGCGACGCCCACCCCAGAAGGTTGACACCCCCCTCAAGGCCACTTTCCAACGCGCGTTAGTCCAGGCTTTCCGTTTTCGCGCAAGGCGGACGAAAATGAAAGCCTGGGTGTCGAGGCTAGTCCCTTGGTAATCCTGACAGCTATTTTCTAAAATATTAATTCTAGTAAATAGTCCCACATTGTCAAAATTCTCTGATCCTGATTCTGGTAACTAATCCTACGTTTTCAAGGACGAGGTCTAAAGGATGACGTGGGGTGAGGGCTTCCAGCCAGAGTTTCTCCTCACTTCTTATGGCCTCAGTGTTCTGGGGCTATGTCAGCTATGTCAATGCCATTGTCTTTGCTGAAGGTTTCTTTCCAAGTCTCTAGCTCAGCCCTGCAAGGTCCAACCCAGACTTGTGCAGATGGCTGCTGGCTCATCTGGAGGCCCCGGTTTGTGTGATTAGGTGGGGTTGACTGCCGCAATCAGGATTAGGGGCTTGACCCTTTCAAACTGTGGCAGTCTAGCCAAGTGTCTGCATTTGTTTTGGAGGCTATATACAGGAGACAGTTTCTCACCAGCACCAGGTATCATGAGGTGAAGGCTCCTTCAATTGACATTGTTGTTGAGTCTTCATGGGGAGAAGCATTATGCATTCCGAACCATCTTCAAGAAGGACATGAGAGTCGAAAAGAATGGTCACCATGGTGCAATATAACTACTTTGAGTATGACTATTTTCCTGTCAACTAGCTTGTGTGTGAAGGTACAGCACTTCAGCAGGGGTTTTCACCAGACAGCTTTTACTGTATGGATCTGGATGGGATCTGGCTAGAATTACACAGACTGGTGTTGGATCTGGATGGGGATCTGGCTAGAAGTACACAGACTGGTGTTGCATCTTGGTGGGGATCTGGTTAGAAGTACACAGACTGGTGTTGGATCTGGGTGGGGATCTGGCTAGAAGTACACAGACTGGTGTTGGATCTGGATGGGGATCTGGCTAGAAGTACACAGACTGGTGTTGGATCTGGATGGGGATCTGGCTAGAAGTACACAGACTGGTGTTGGATCTGGATGGGGATCTTGCTAGAAGTACACAGACTGGTGTTGGATCTGGGTGGGGATCTGGCTAGAAGTATACAGACTGGTGTTGGATCTGGATGGGGATCTGGCTAGAAGTACACAGACTGGTGTTGGATCTGGATGGGGATCTGGCTAGAAGTATACAGACTGGTGTTGGATCTGGGTGGGGATCTGGCTAGAAGTACACAGACTGGTGTTGGATCTGGGTGGGGATCTGGCTAGAAGTACACTGGTGTTGGATCTGGATGGGGATCTTGTTAGAAGTACACAGACTGGTGTTCTGACCTCACTGGGTACTGGTCAATCGGGTAGAGCTGGTTTGAGTTGGAGTGAGTACTAAGAATATGTCAGCTGATTTCATGGGCTCACTTGATTTTCACATATAGGGTAGAAGACATGGATTTACTGCCTACATCAATACATCAATATTACACATTTTGATGATTTGACTATTATCTAGCATTTTATAAAAAATCATAATCCTTGAAAACGTTTTGTCATCAGAATCAAGATTGTATGTTGTATGAGCTGAATTGGTAAAATAACAGCAGATGATGGCCACCATAGCTGTCATCACAGACCCATAGCCAAAACAATTCCTTATGGCAGGCTTTAACTTTGTGCCAAATGTCATGCTTTCATTGAAAAGTGCACAATTTTCACACAGAGGCTGGGCTATAAGTGGGTATGCCTAACTTTAATCCCCCCAATACTGTATTGTTTCTATTTATTTACAATTTATACCATTACTCATTCATGATAGGTAGGCACTAACTTCATCCTTCTAGGTTCAACAGAATTTAAATTAGGTGCCCTTTGAAGTAATTTGATGTACATGGGCGTCCATTTTTTCCATATCATATTCCAAACATTAATATTTGAAATCCAGTTAATTCCTGGGTTAGTATTGACTAGATATAGCAAAAGAAAACAAAGAAAAAACAGCAATTGTGAGAAAATAAAGACTTTTAAGAAAAACAAAAATCCGATTTTGGTCAATTTTGAAATTAGGCAAAAAATGCATATTTTTTTCATCTACAGATGGGCCACTCGAACTAAAATTGTTCTATAGGTCATCATCTACAAATTAGAAGCGAAAGTCAAACTTTTACAAGAGTTGTAAATGACGGTGTGTCGTGGGACCCCACCACATAGAAGTCCACTGAAATTCCACTGCATTTAGCCTACTTGTGTGTATTACCGTTGTCAGCTAGTTGTTTATAATTAATTTGTCAGAAAAGTTGAGAAAATAACCCTTCTATATGTGGAGGAGTGACAACACGTGATGCCACACAATTGTGTTTTCAATTCTTCTTCCACATTGCCATATTGATTACTTCACTAAAACGTGAGCAGCAGCAGCCGGGTGTGTTTGCTATAGGCTTGTGTTATGTACAGTACTGTACTGTGCAGTAAAGTACACGGCGGTCCGTCCTTGTGGTTGTGGTGGACAATAGCAGGATTCTGCGTGGTGACGTTGGAGGCGTGGGAGGAGAGGGGACAGAGGAGTCAATGAGTGAAGAGCCTTCTGGGATGCGTCAACACCATGAAGGCCATGGCGATGAGCCTGTAGGAGGAACGCTTTAATACAACACAATGCTCATGATGTAGGAACGGCCAATCATCTGACACAGGCGTACGTGCATGTACATGCAAACGTGGTTGTATTTAACTTCCAAGCGAGGACATGCAAACTTTTTAACAGCGTTAGAAAGTTTGCTGAAAATGCTGCAAACTTTTAGCCAATCTAAAAGCTTTTTAGAGTGAATATATACATCAATTACTATTAATTTAAAAAATGCTTGTCCTTTTTTATAACTTTGGACGTGTAGTTAAACATGCCGGGTGACATTACTTTACCTGAGTTATGAGTCGTCACTGTGCAGTGTGTTTACATTAGTGTGGTCACAGCCATTATCAAATAGCCGTCAGCTGTTGTTGTGATTAGGCGGCAGCTGCTGCCACTGCTGCTCGCAGACGCAGAGCACACTCAGCACACAAGAATGTTACAGATACCAAGTATTGAACAGTGATCATGTCACTGGTATGCTACGAAACGCCAAAGCAATACGGACTCGAAGCATATGAGTAATAACACTCAAAACCGAATCAGATACTGGCGCGTCACTATTTCTGAGGTCTGGTCTTTATCCTTTCTTTTTTCTCGTGTTTTCAAGTTGATTCTTATATCATCAGATTATATGGGATTCCCATATTTATGTCCCACGGCACCTGTACACGTTGGGAGCCTCTGGCTTAGGAGGTACAGCAGGTCGTCCCTTGGTCGGTGGTTCGAATCCCAGCTCCTCCTGTCTACATGTTGAAGTGTCCTTGTGCAAGACACTGAATGCAAATTTGCTCCTGATGTGCTGGTTGATACCTTACATGGCTTCCACCGCAATCGTTGTATGAATGTAATGCAATATGTGAAGCCCCTTGGATAAAGGCGGTATATAACTGTACCATTTAAAGATTTTATCTTCTGTACAAGGCCTGGTTATGCCTATGACAGCATAGGGAAGGAAAGGCTTTGTGTAAGATATAACAACAGTCCATGTGAGAGAGAGCGAAGCAATCATCTGTAATGTCACAGAGGTTAGAGCCATGGTTCACAGAAGTTCTAGCAACCATGGTTTTAACCCCCGACATTCTGTTCAGATGTCACGTTTCCCCAGCATCCGTCCATGTATTGCAAGGACAGTACACCTTGCACCCTCACTACACAATAGGCCTGGACAAACCATTGTGGAAAGGAGAAAAGATCTGAGTCCTCCAAAAAAAGAATTACTCACTCTTGGCGAAAACCAGTCTGGTCAAATCATGTTGCTGTTGTTTAGCTTTTCTTTCATTCCCTGCCAGATGTACTGTATATCCCCCTACCTGAAAGAACTTATTTTGATCCATCCAATAAATGGATCAAAATTCAGAAACAACAAGTTTATCTATGAGCTATGAAGGAAACTTGTTTTGTTTTCCTGATTTCAAGCAAGGTAGATTTTCACGATCATGCAATTCCAGACAGCAGCTTTGTCACGCCATGGGACCCAAACTACAGCCGGAGGTTCTGTGGAATGCATTTGAGAGCCCAGTGAGCAGCTCACACAATATCTGAATAACTGGGACCGTTTTGTAAAGAATTCGCTTCTGGAAAAATAACAGAGGGCATATAACACAGTAGTGTCTGCTGTGTTACATTTCGATGTGTTTTATAGCTGTATCTAAAGAGCAAAATACTATGTTTCTTCCATACGACCTCCAAGACAGAAACTATACCTGCTGCTGTTTAGATTCACAAATAGTCATGTCTGTGCACTCCTGTGCAAATTGAAAAGCAAATGATTTTTTTTTAAAGTTATATGTATTATTTAATATTCCTGCGCCGATTATATGACACAGGTGTCGATGGTTCATAAATAATGTTTGTTCGTGATTTGTTAAAGCTTGCTCCATTAACTATTCATGTAACTTCTTGTGTGAGATTTTAGCTGAAATTGTCATGATGTAGCACAGTCACCTGACCATGACACCTCCTTCTGTAAAAACCTTCCTTGCTTTCAAGGACATAGAGGTTGTAGCTAAGATTACCACCTACTGTCAATTATTATATATTAAATTATTATATATTAAACTCGTTGTCATGTTTGGCACTCTGAGCCTCGCTAGAATGAGAATATTTCTGGCAACGTCCTCCAAATGATATCTAAGTGACCCTGTGACCTGTCCTCCCTTACACGCTAACTGCTTGAAAGGCAGTTAGCGTGTAACTGCCTTTTTCTTTAGAATTTCTTCAATCATACTTCCCCGTAACTGACAACAAGGATGCGCTTCCATGGAACATTGCACAAAGCTTTTGTCCGCATAGGACAAAAGCAATATTTTAGTTCAGAAGTGAGTCAATGTAGCACGGAACTTTTACCCCCAAAATCCTATTTGAATTTTTTATATATGGATCATCAGCTTTGAATGTCATATAATTTGTATAAATTACAAAATTATATATGTTTCGCTTCACTTTCACACAAAAAATACTATGGAGCTAGCACTTACAGACTTTTATTCGTGTTTAGTATTGTTGTAGTGTCATGTCCAACATTTGTTTTGTTTTGATTTGTTTTTTATGTGATAATTCTGGGTGGGAATGCTGCGTGTAAATGGTGTGTTATTCCACACGACGCACGTGTGCACGTACACACGTACACACACACAGTGGTGGATATTGCTTGCAATCTCACAATTGATATGTATTACGATAGAGGCAACAATATGATAACGATATATTGATTTATCACTATCGATTCCACGTTCATATAATGACCATGTTGCACAAATACAATAAAACACTCTCAGGCTCACATACACTGTAGATCTTTAAATTAAAATAAAATGTCTAAACATCCTAGCAAGGGCTCTGGGAAGGGAGTGTATTACAGCTTGCAAGGGGGGCTTTGATAACGTTAAACAGAGGTACAGTAAGTGTAACAACACTGATCACCGGATAATTCATGATGCTTGTTGCCGTATCGATATAGCAGCCTTTCGATCAATACATCTATTGCCCATGTGTTCGATCGATATATCGTGATAAACACGCACACTCTCATCTCTCTCTTTCTCTCTTTCACACACACACACACACACATACACACATACACACACACACATGTGCACAAACACTGCAATGCTCTATTGGAAGCCATATCTCTGCACTTCATCAGTCAACATGTAAGAACACAGTGCAATCTCAACATCGCCCTCACAGCCTGCAGTGGGCCGCAAAATGGCCGACCACAGCGCGCTCAGAGAGCCAGTCAGGGACAACATCAACACAGTGAGATGGATGAGGAATGTGTGTGTGTGTGTGTGTGTGTGCAGATTTAAAGAAGCAAGTACAATACTCCCTTATCATAATCTTGAGAGTTCAAATGTTTGTGTGCATGCGTATGTGTGTTGGGGTGTGCAGATAAGCGGTGGAGATGCAGCAGGCCTGGGGCTGTGTCTTTGTGGTGTCATAGTGGTGAGGAGGAACCTGTTGGACCGCTTCTCACAGTCAGATAGCATCCGCACAGATTATTCGCCTGTTAAAGAGCCCCGCTGTGAAGTGTTTGGATGTACAAACATACGGGGAGATACGGAATTAATCTCCGAGTTTAGACGCTGTGTCATCCTTAGTACATGATTTTCAACCGGTGGTCCGGGGACCACCACCAGTGTTCTGGAGAACCAGCGGTCCTTCAGGGGGTGACAGGTGGTCCCCAAATAAATGGAGTTTTGTTATCAAGTGGACTCTTTAACTCTTGAGAGTGTGAAATTAAATGAAATTGTTATATTATGGAGTTATATGTAATTAAGTTACTTTAATGTTAAACATCTGCATCTACAAAGAGGTCTATACAATATGGGAATGTAGAACAATTGTTATTTTAGTGGTTTAATGTTTTAATTAATATTTTAATTTTAATTATTGAAATGTGGACAACGATGCAAAGTACTCTGCCAAGCTAAATCTTCATCATCATTCCTTGGTGGTCTGTGGATCAAAAATAATTCCACTAAGACCACTGATCTAGAGCAGGGGTTTCAACTGAAACTTCACCCTGACTGAGAATCACCCTTGAGACCACCATGGCTACCCTTATTCCATTCTGTTCCAACCTTCCATTTACTGTAAGACTCAGGCTGAGTACTAAAGAGACACATGATGCTATTATTATATGGGCACATTCATTTCCAAAGAATGAGGACTCAAATCAGACAAGCATGAAAGGCAGTCAGTAATGGCCTTTTTCTTTCTTAACCGTGATCAGACTTCTCCGTAACTGATAAAGGATGCTCTTCCATGGAACATTACACAAAGCTTTTTGCCCGCATAGGACAAAAGCAACATTTTAGTTCAGAAGTGAGTCAATGTAGCGCATGGACCCCCCCCCCCCCCCCCCCCCCCCCCCCCCCCCCCCCCCCCCGAAATTATAGATAAATGTCATATATATGTGACTGAGGTTGAGTCATTGGGGAAAGACTAACTGTTCAGGAGAGGAGAAAAAATATTTTATTTTAATGCAAGATTAGGTAATGGCACTCTCTTCACATAGAGCAGACAGAGCATGTCTGAAATAAATATCAGAGCTGAATTTGACATGTAAATATGAAATAAATGCTTAAACATGTAACTAGGTGTAATGTTAAGAGTGAACAGAAGTGAACCTTCTCGGCCTGTTTTTCCTCAACTCACTGTTTTCTGCAAGATATTACTCTATCTCAAGGAATGGTGTGTCAAACTGAACCAATATGTCAAATTGTAGCTATGATATCCTGCTTTCACATGACATGATCTAAACAAAAGATGAAAAAAATCTCAATGACTCAACTCCGGTTGTGCTGGGTCACATTCTTGAAAGTATGGGTCACATCTTTCAAACTAACAAAAAAAACATACAAACAAACAAAAAAAAATACTATGGATCTTATAGCAGTTTTGAATGTCATATATAATTAGTATAAATTACAAAATTGTACATCTTTCACTTTACTTTTTCACTTTCACTTTACTAATTTTGTAATTTATACTAATATACTATGGATCTTATCTGTTTTGTATGTCATATACGTATAATTTTAATAAATTACAAAATTATATGTTTCACAAAAACATACTATGGATCTTATATTATTTTTTTTATTAACTTCATATGAGGATTGTATGAATGGTGACACTTTCAAGAGTTTGCATATGAAGTTTTTTTTCCATATGGGATAATGGACAGGTTAGTACCAAGTTGCTCCGCTACTGGTCCCAATACAGACATTCATTTTGAATTTTTGCATAATGCAAATGTCGATGACGAGGTGAGGACGCAAATTGTGATTGGCCGGAATTAGATGATGTGCATATAATTTATATGACGATGTAGGATCATAAGATCGCCTCTCACTTCAAATGTGATTTCTCTTCTGTTTTCAGCATGCTGGTGTTCCAGGAAGAGACCGGCCCATGGTTTCTGAACGTTCCCACTAATGAGACACCGAGTGAGTAGATGCATCTTTATGATAACGCAATAAGTGAGGGTGAAGTGCACCTTTAACATGTACCGTGGAGTCTCTAAGTACCTGTAACAGTGCTGTAAATCAGAGCCGTGTCAAATCAACAAATCTCCATTCCTATGCCGGCTTTTATGAACCTATAAAAGGACAGCAGCACATTAGTGCTTTATTATTATGATCCCACATTGCGATTGTACCTCATGCGCGCACACACATGCAGGCACATGCGCACACACACACACACACACACACACACACACACACACACACACACACGTGCGCGCGCGCGAATAACAGTAGCTTTGGAGGAATGCGCTGTGGCGGCAGATGAAGCCACTTAATGTGAAATCTCATGAAAACAGGACAAACGTTTAGCCTACGGCAGAGGAATGCTCTTTACTGCAGTGGCCAATTAATCAGCACTGATGCAACCACAACCACAATATTATCTCAATGATGTGAGCGTGCTCATGTTCACAAACTTTACTTAACCCTTCGGTTAACCCTGCATTTTATCTAAAAAAATATATGAATTGTGTTGAGCTGCAATCCACACTTTTAAAATCCTACACGGGATCTGAACGAAAATCGATTTTGCACGTCAATCATTTCAGGCTGGAACGTGTCACTTTGTGTTCTTCCGGGTGTTACTTTCAGAATATAGCAGGCACGTGTACAGCCTGCTATATGCCCATGCATGCCCTTTTACTCTCCAGACCAAGAATATAACATTTACAGTACAGTGGCGAGTTCATCCCATACCCATAGACAGCTTTCAGGAAAATAGCCTTTTTCCAAACTCTCCTGAACTCACATTTGACTTTGAAATAATTTGTCTGTGCAGAAATCCATGTTGTAGGGTTTCCATTGGGAATTTCAGCCTATGCCTCTCTAACATTCTCTGGAGGTCCCTGTGACTCTTAAATTTAATTCTCTGGGGTTTTATTTCTACAGGTGTGCAGACTATGTCCAAGGCTCATGGCTCCTATGGTCTTGTGCAAACAGGAGAGTAAAACCTTACTTTTGTTCGCCAGGGATTTGTTCGCGTTTGTGCCGGCGGCCGGGGCAGCCGTTGTGGCCCTTGTTTGCGTACGTGTTGTGGAGTATGTTTCAGGCTTTAGACTAATCCCCGGGGTTTAGAAACCTGATCGCGCTGCACGACAACAATGTTGTTGTTTATTGTAAATAAAGCTGCGTTTAGGACCGGGGTCGGGGAACAAGGTCATATCGTATGGATAATACCCTCCGACAGGCGCAGCAGGGTCTCAGGAGGTACGGTGGAGACCTGGGAATCGGACGGTTGCCGGTTCCCAGTGGGTCAGTGTCAAAGTGTCCCTGAGCAAGACACTTGAACCTCTTGAAGTGCTCATGAGGTGCAGATTAGTGGCATGTGTGGTTTCCTCCTCCATCAATCCATCCATATATTTATTTATATATATATATATATATATATATATATATATATATATATATATATATATATATATATATATATATATATATATATATATATATATATATATATATATATATATGATGAATCAAACATGGTGGACATTATTGTAAACAAGTGTAACGCTTAATGATGTTCGCAGTTAACAGTGCATCAGTCAGTCAATCAATCAATCAATCAATCAATCAATCAATCAATCAATCAATCAGTGTGTGAATCTAATATTATTTTATGAATCTCCCAAAAAAGATTATTTCAAAAACACAACATTGTTGTTAGTAGGATTAAACATAGAAGCACAGATTAACACTTTTAAATACCACTCTCAGCTAGCACGTGTTGCCGATTTATACCAAAAATAGTCAACCGTGAGCTTGTAGATTGGCTATTTTTTGACCACCGCACACAAGTGTGTTAGTGATAGTGCTAAGTATAATTTAAGATGTCCTCACACCCATTCTTTCGCTCTCACACACACACACACACACACACACACACACACACACACACACACACACACACACACACACACACACACACACACACACACACACACACACACACACACACACACACACACACACACACGTATCGGTCCCATGTGTCAGAATCCTTGAAACATGAGGATATGGGTGCACTCTTGACCTCCAGGTCCAAGCCCTCTCGGCCCAAGGCGCTCACCCCTCCTCAGCCTTGCTCACCCGTAGCATGGCCCAGAGTGGGCCGCGGGTTCAGAGTTCACCGTCTGGGGTTTCCCCTTTCAGACTGCAAGCCTTGATAACAAGCCAGGACCCAAGGCACACTTGACAGCATCACACCCACACACATGAACAAATATGCACACTGACATGCACGCGCATCCACGTATGTGAACGTGCATACGCACCCACACCTCACAATCAAACACAGACACACTCCATCAGAAATTGTCAAACACGAGTTGTTTCTTCTTTTCTCTTTGTTTGTCCTAGCAGATCAGGGTGTGTGTGTTAAGGGGGGGGGGGGGCAAAATTCTTGAGCCTTCTCGAGTTGTCACCTCGAGAAGTGCGTCGGGGGCCTCTGTTTACGGCCCGTGTTAAAGTTTCTCATTAACGCACAAGGCATCGCAAAACCAATGCAAAGGAATTCCATTTTCCCAGGAAGAGGAGGAGAGGATGACACTGACACACAATCCTTCCTTTCTCTCTTTCTCTCTCCCTCTCTCTCTCTGTCGGTGCGGAGGGGTGGGTTGTCTGTCTGCCCAGTGCCGGGGGCTCTGACAGTGATATCGTTCAGGTCAGAAGAGAGCGAGCTGGGAGAGAGATATACACGCACACATACGCATTGAACACACACAGAGACACACACACGCAGGGCCACAGATTGTGAGATGGCAAGACATGTAGGGGGGAACAAAGATGCGTAAACAACGAGAGAACGAAAGACTGAGAGGTACGAAGTGAGACCGAAAGAGGTTCAGAGTGAGAGAGAGAGAGATGGAGAGAGATGACAGTGAGAGTTGACTGTTTTGATACTGGAGCCTGGAAGGCCCCTATTATTGAATGCAGGGTGTGGCTGGATGGTCTCTCACACTACCCAGGGTGGGTGAGGGGATAATATGGTTGTCTACAGCTCACGTACAGCCAAGACCATAAAGCTTTCATTTAAAGGGGAATTCCACCCATTTTCAACATTTTACATTTTATGTCATTAACATACCTTGTATGGGCATAATAAAAAAGTTTTCCCATTCTGTGTTTCTAGAAAAACATCATTAACATAGTGAATTGGACCCCTTAGGGTTCATTTGGTTCCACTTGTCCACTCTCTCCATCGCTCTTTCCATATTTTTCCACTTCACCACTTCTCCACTTTTCAACTCATTTTCATATAATCGTTCCTCACTAATGTTCTTGATACAGTAACATTTTTCCTACTCAGTCTGTCTCATAAGAGACAGTGTATTGGAACTTTCCAGGAATAGATAGCTTGCAGTTTCTATTTAGCTTTGATTACCCATCGATGATGCGCATGGCGGACGGGTGTCTTAACTGCCCACAGACCTATGAGGCATAGAAAAGAAATTGAGGCATTTTATCATGAATATTACTGAGGGCCAATTATTTGAAGGTCGTTCAAGCGGTCCTTTAATTTAACCACTTTGTTGTACAGTTTGGCCATTGAATAGGGAATATACATCCATACACAAGTTCACAATGTGAATGTTTGACAATTGTGACCATCGTGCCTAAGACAAGGAGTACAGTGGATCTGTTTCAGGTTACTTTATTGTTACTTTGTGTGAAAGGTACATATTGCAAGAGTAAAACTTATTTTGACCCAGGCAATGCCTACATGTAGATAGACAACATTAGAATAATGGCACAAGCCATAAAATGGTGAAAGAAAGGAAGAAAAGGAAAGGAAAGCAAGGAGAGAAGGAATGAATGAATTTATTTCCGTCTCTGGTCCATACTTGGTCCCCTCCCTTCCCCCATCGACAATCTACAAGCTTACAGTAGATCAGCTATTTTTGTGAGACGGTTGACTATAGTGCAAAATCGTATGACATATTATGACATGCCCACAATGGGGATGATAGGGTCCATTGGGTTAATGGCGCTTGCAGGATCTTAAAGTGCACACCTCTACAGTACGTGTTGCTTCATTGTTTCTCAATGACAAATCACCCAAGTCACACTATTTAACAACTGTTGACTGCAGCAGACCATCAAACCTCTATTCTTGTAAAATGTCATGAATTTAGCCGGATTCCAACACTCTCAACATTCTTAGCAGTGATTGCTTTGCGAGCACCAGCACAAATTCCACATGGTAAATGTAGTCTCTCAGAAATAATTTTGTTTAGTTAAGCAGCACTTACCATTCTCCCACAGGGCTCTGTACCTGGTCTGCTGCTTGTTTCCCCCCTCTGATCCAAATCTACCCAGCAAAAGTAGAAACATCGCTGATTTACAAGCACACAAGGTGTCACAGTACATTGTGTTATAACATGACGTGTTGTGAGCATGCGTGTCACAAATCACCTGTTTTTTGTTGAATTTTCACCTGTGAAAAGGAATGCTATAGTTTTCATGTGGGCTATCTCGAAATAGCTGCACATAACCCCACGGGTACGCGTAAGTCCAGGCCAGGGGTCATCAGCGCCACACTGGCTTGTGGCGGACATTTGTCAAAATTCTATTTTTGCCACGGACATACAAAATGAGTAACACCAATACAAGGCACTAAATGACCATTTCAGACAGATCTGTACATGAGAGCATACAACCAAATGTCTGAGATGGGAGTCTATGGAAATCCAAAGTCTAAGAACCGCTGGCCTAGTGGGACTTCGTAGGCTCATGGTACAT
Source organism: Benthosema pterotum (assembly GCA_039105355.1). NCBI lineage: Eukaryota > Metazoa > Chordata > Actinopteri > Myctophiformes > Myctophidae > Benthosema > Benthosema pterotum. The sequence continues at coordinate 12,852,961 of CM076968.1, read as the reverse complement.
CAGCATCTTACGTGTTTGGAAGAGACTCATGATCATACGTAAGAACATCATAGCGGTGTGCAAAAGGACCTCGAATTTGCCGAACAAAACTTCAGAGGGAACAATTTGTTTAGATGACCCCGGGGGCCCTGACTAGACTGACTCAGGTGTATTCACACGCGAGCCATTGCTGTTCTAATCCAGCACCCCAAGGTCTGGGGTGACATCATGTGACGTCCGTCCGTCCGCCCGCTACGTTAAAAACTCAGATCCCCCGCTGCTGCTGCGTGGCGGCAGCAGAGACAGAAGTTGAGTCATCTGAGCGGGTCAAAGTGTATGCAGCGGAGTCCATCAATCACCTAGCTGCCTCTCTCTCTCTGGGAGAATATGCAAGGACGTCATAATGACTAACAGCAGCAATAGGTACGTATGTTACGTCTGTAGCAGGGGGGGGCGAGAGGCTGCGCACGTGTGGTTTGGAGTGGGGCGTGGAATAAGTGGGGTAGGCACTAGGACCTGCGGTGCGAGACGCACAGGAGGGTGGGAGCAGGGCTTTGGGACTTCTCTCTCTCTCTCAGTAAAACTTTCAGAACAATTCATTTCCCAAAGAGTGTGGGTGGGAGACAGACAGAGCGTGGATGGCCCCAGACCTGGATTCACTTCAGCTTTAACCAGCAACAAGGAGCTTATTATTGGAGTTTGTTTTTGCCACTTTGGGATAATTCCGTCTGCCTTATTGGAACTCCTGGAAGAGTGTTTGTGCGCGTGTGTGGGTGGGTGTGCGGGTGTGTGTGAGGTGGAATATACTGTTGACAGACTTTCTGTGGAACTTTACACACTTAAACCAAAGGAGCTGGGACAGAGAGAGAGGGAGCCCTTATAGGGTGGTGAGTTCAGTGCTGTTTGATTTGCAGTTAAGTGGAATTGTCTGTGTGGTGCGCGTGTGTGTGTATGTGCATGTGCATGTAAGTGTGTGTACTTTCATGCATGTGTGCGGGTGGTGTGGTGTGGTGCGGTGTGGGACAGAGAGAGTCAGATGTGTCACTCCGAAAAACGTTGCCTTCTCCATACCTGTCATTAAGTGAAAGCGGAGCTTCTGAATTGCAATTGAAGTCGAACCAGAGCAGGCCCCGGAGGCTCCGCTCCCCCTCGAGGGGACGCAAAATTCCACCCATGTCACACCGGATCAGAGATCCGATGATGGATGTTGTTACGTTATGTGTTGTGTTGTTTTCTTTTTGTTTTTTTGCTTCTTTCCTCCCGTTTGCCCCCAATCCGATAACCAGTTGGTCAACCAAGAGACCTGACTGGAGGTGTGGACGACATAGGAGAGGTTCAGAGTTCAAGGTTGTACTATAGTGTACCGGTACATAAGAGTAAAATCTGTTTTTGTTTAGTTTCTTTACAGATGACGCAGCAGCATATACCATAGATTGAACACAGTAACATTTCAACAGTAAAACACAGCAAACAAAAGGATATAATAAGAGCGCCAGAAAGGCATGAAAAATATTATATATATATATATATATATATATATATATATATATATATATATATATATATATATATATATATATATATATATATATATATATAGTATACAACAGTAACATAGGTACAGGCGCATATTTCCCCGTAGAGAGTTAGGTAAACTTGTATGTGTATAGGGAACAGTAGGTTATGTTCCCTATACACAATTTAGTTCAAGAAGGTGCAATTTGATTATGTTCTATATATATACAGCTACAAAAAAGTGAGGAGAGGAGAAGAGAGGGGGAAGGTAACGATGGAGAGGAGGGGGTGGCGGGTTCGGTTCAGGGGGGTGAACTGAAAAGGGGTTTCTCTAAAACTTCAATGGGAACAAGTTTGCTGTTCAGAAAAACTCCTGGGACATCAGGTTACCGTCCTCTCTCTCTCTCTCTCTCTCTCTCTCTCTCTCTCTCTCTCTCTCTCTCTCTCTCCTCATGTTACACAACCCTCTGAGCGTCTTTTCCAGCGTTAACGAGCTCCAGCGTCCAAACATGAAGTGTGTGTCGGCAAGAGTTTATCCTTCATGTCAGGGCGGGTCTTGTTGCGGTGTATATGTGCCGTGGTGTGTGTGTGTGTATACCATATGTAGGTAATATATTATGTACATTACATTTTCATGGTCCTTAGTGTGTGTGTGCGCACTATGCATGTATGTGCGTGTGTCTTCGTACATGTGTTTGTGTGCTAAAGACAGACCTCATGCCTGCCACTCCTACCAGAGAATTCCTGGCGGGCTTCTGTCAGGATAGGAATGTCACCACCGACAACATTTATCCACAAACAAACGCAAACACATAAACTGCTGCGGCGCGTTGCGCCGAAGGCCTAAATAGTTTCCTTTTTTACAGGTGCACTAATAGTGAACCACATCAACAAGAGCGGCACATTGTGTAAACGCTTGGCTCTGCGTGATGTACGGCGCTGTACTTTACTGGGGACATGCCGATGACAGACACAGTGGCTGGATCTAACGTTCATAGTTTCACAGAACTCAACCACTGATGCGGTTGTTGTTGCAGTTTTTGTTTTGTCTGTTAGAGTTCATGCACTCTCTTGGAAGGAAGGGCGAGATCGCAACCATGTCTGTAAAGAGTCGCGACCAGTTGCTTACTACGTAGTCACGACCAGGGCTTCTGGTGGCGTTTGAACTGTAGCTTCTGGTCACGTTTGGTTATGGATTAGCATTACGACCAGTTGCTTATACGTCACAAGCAGGTTGGTGAACATGCACTGCGACCACGACCAGTAAGAAAGTAGTTGCGACTAAGTCATTGGTTGATAGTGGATTTCGCTTTCTCTGCTTTCACATAAAAATACAATACAATATAAACATAACACTTTTGTTTTTGCTCCCATTTTTCATGAGATGGACTTAAAGTTCTAAAATTCATTCCAGATATATGTTGTACAATATTACCACTTCTCTCAAACAGTGTTCACAAATCTGTTTAAATGTGTGATGGTGCTATTAGTGAGCACTTCTGCTTTGGTGAGATAATCCATCCCACCTCACAGGTGTGCCACATAAAGATGCAGATGCAGACTAGTGCACAGGTCTGCCATAGACTGTACACAATAAAAGGCCACAACACATCTTCTTCACATAGAGTTTATCAAATTGTCAAATGTGGCCTGTGGAATGTTGGTCCACTCCTCTTCAATGGCTGTGTGAAGATGCTGAGAACTGTCAAAATGGTAATAACACATGTCGAAATGGTAATAGCACATTATTACCATTTCGACTGCGTGTACCAGTTCCCACTAATATCCAGCAATTTCACACAGCCACAATTGACAATCTGATAAACTCTATGCGAAGAAGTGTTGCACTGCATAAGGCAAATGGTGGTCACACCAGATACTGAGTCCCCAGACCCCCAATAAAGCAAGGGGTGGCCTTTTATTGTGGACAGTCTAAGGCACGCCTGTGCACTAACCATGATGTCACAGCTGCATCTTTATGTGGCAAACCTGTGAGGTGGGATGGATTATCTCAGCAAAGCAGAAGTGCTCACTATCACACATTTAGACAGATTTGTGAACAATGTTTGAGAGTGGTAATATTGTATGTCTGGATCTTTGGAATGAATTTTAGATCTTTAAGTCCATGTCATGTGTCATGTGTATAAGTGTTTATATTTTTGTTGAGTGTATATGTACATAATATGAAACTGGCCCCCTACATTTGCACTATGTACATATATGTTTTAATTAGGGCTGTTGAATGATTAAAAAACGTAATCAGATTAATCACAGCTTCGAAATTAATATAATCATGATTAATCACCATTTGAACTATGTCCAAAATATGCCTGTTTTTCTTTACAGGGTTTGAACATTTAAAAAATGTTAGCCTAATGCTAACCCTCTGGGGGAAAAATATTTGTTTATTTCTTAAATATTTATCAAAATAGGTGATCCACAATCCCCCAGTGCTTGTAGATCTCTCCAGCTATACTCTATGGCCCTGGTTTCAGGGAGATACACAACTATATGCCTCAATGAGAAAATGCTCAGTGGGTTGAGTCAGTGTGCGCATGGGTTAATTGCATTGCAATGTTTAATCAGATTAATCAACAGAAATAATTTAACTAATTAACTTGTTATTTTCAACATGGCATATATGTGGTTATATACTAGTATGACATATATGTATACAGTATGTTCTATACATACCGGTATTTGTGCATATATGCAACATATATTATTCATATACTGTATGTTGCTTATATTGACGTATATATACATATATTTTCTTTCCATGTCGGCTCTCTTGAATCATCTCTTGCTATCTCTCTCCTACTGTGTGCCTCTTTCCCTCTTTCTCACTCTGTCTCTCCATTTATTCCTCGAATTCACTCCCTCTGGCTGTAGCTCTCTTATAAGTATATCTGTCTCTGTCCGCCTGTCTCTGTGGCTCTCCCTGTATCTCTGTCTCTCTCCATCTCTCTCTCGCTCTCTGTCTCTGTCACACGCTTGACGCGCATCTGCGAATTGTCTGTTTCCGCGGTGTTGTCCACATCTGTGCTGGATAAACAAACTTATCAAAACTTTGAGAGGAGGCCAGCGAGCCAAGCCCCCTCTCGGGAGAAAATGTGCTCTAGCTGGACAGAGAGAGTGAGGGAGGGAGAGGATCCTGAGGATTGTTTATGAGCATCACTGTCGTTGCCAGTAGCGTGTCCTGGACGGTGAGACTGACGCCGTGTTTTCATCGCTCCAGTGTTGGTCTATGTCAACAGAGGAAGTGGAGAGAGACAGGGAGAGAGAGGGAGGGGAAGAGCAGGCTCTCTGCTACAGTACAATACACAGGAGCATAACGTTTAAAAGATGCAGAGCCCCTACACGCGCAGGAATAAACAGCATGTGTTGTGTTTAATCCTGACCCTTTCCACCACCATTCCATTTGTTAAAATACAGTTTCGGCATTTAGCAGACACTCTCATATATCCAGAGCGAATTGCTGTAAGAAATGTAAACACATAACTGTACTGTACATCAAATGCAAAGACACTGTGTTGTGAACTATAGGTTCACATAGTATGCAGTGTAGTGTCTCACTAAACTATAGGATCACATGGAATGCAAAGAGACAGTGCAGTGTCTCACTAAACTATAGGATCATAGAATGCACAGAGGCAATGTAGTGTCTCAGTAAAGTATAGGTTCATAGAATGCAGTGTCTCACTGTCTCAGTAAACTATAGGATCACATAGAATTCAGAGAGACAGTGCAGAGTCCCGGTAAAGTCAAAACAATAAGCTGTCTAAAATATTGTTCTCTACATTGAGGCTATACTGTAGATACACCAGGCAAACAATATACATATCATCTGTCTAAATTTGAACATTGTCGTTGAGAAAGACAAGTGTAAGAAATCTATTCCCGTTGTGATCATTGCTATAGTGTCCCATAGTCTCTCGTAAACAGAACTCAGATCTCAGTGTGGGATACTGTTTTCATCCAATCAGGAGAGAAAACTGGTATGAACAATACATGATAAAGTATAAGGACACGCCACTGAAATTCTAAGTTATAAGCTGATTGCCAAAAGTTGCACTTTTTTAATAAAAATAAAAATATTTTTAGTAGAACCAAAACAAATAGTTCAACAAGTTCTAGTTTGGATCATACTGTCTTGACCACTTAAACCTTGTGTTCTACTTTGGTGGTGAAAATAGCCGAAAGAAGCTGTGAGTTTGTACAGCTTTTTCAGTTTTGGGGGGAAATCTTTTCCTGTAATGACTTGCCAAAAATAGGGTTTGGAAGTTGTTTAACAGGAGATTGTCTAATTGAATATATCCCTCAAACTCATGCAAGCATGCACCATCCAAACAAAGCCTGCAGCGCTGCCGGAAACAGCTTCTACCATATAAACTATACACTGCTGGAGAGCAGTCAAGTACATTTACTCAAGTATTTTATTTTATTATGAGTATGTTCAATCGTCAATACTTTATACCCCACTACATCTTAGAGCATACCTGGGCATTATCCGGCCCGGGGGCCAAATGCGGCCCTTTGGCTGACTCTGACCGGCCCAGGGACCACCAGTGGTCCTTGAGAGAGTTCCAACTTCCAAGTTAAATATGGAAAGTTGGTTGATCAGATGTAACTCTTTGAGTTTCAAGAGTTAAAATATTCATCATCTGAATTAGCCCAAAGTCTACACATTCATTCAGAGAATGTAAGAGAATGGTCATTTTTGTTATCCTGTTTTGTTTCCCAAATCCAGCCTGGAATTGTGGACAAAAACAAAAGAAATCTTGAAGAAAGGTTTGGGATCTGTGGGGCGAAAATGTCATCAAATGGCGGTCCGTGGCTCAAATATTGAATAAATAGTGAGCTCTGGTGTCAAAATGGTTGGTCTTACTCTTACTTTTATCTTGAAATTAAATTAATATACGCAGACTTTAGTTAAGCCTTTAGTCTTGGCCCTCCACAATATTTTATGTATCTCATTTGGCCCATTGGGAAAAATAATTGCCCACCCCTGTCTTAGAGGAACTTATTGCATTATTCCACTACAATTATTTAAAAACAGTAATTACTAGTTACTTTGTGATCTGTATTACTAAACATACATTTATCACTTTACCTCTCTACTATATACTGTATATTTCAGATTTTTGGAAGTGGGGACAATCTATAAGCTAACAATGTGTCACATCACTTTTGTATACATGTAGAAAACAACATATTCTGGACCCCTTTTGGTGTTTTAAGGATTATGTTGTACTTCAGCTATTGAAAGAATAGCAATCTACAAGCTCACAGATCTGCTATAAATCATCAAACTGTATATTCCTTCAGGGCGAGCATATTTATGGCTTAAATATTCTGCACAATGAGTACTTCTGGCACTTTTAAGTATAATTTTGAGGCCAATCCCTTTGTGCTTTTAATAACGCTAATTCTAAATAATAGACTTTTACTTGTGGTAAGCGTATTTCTACATTGCAGTACTGATACTTTTACTCACATGTTGGGCAGATGGGCACTGCTGTGTTTTCCCCGCAGACAACCATGTCTGTGATTATTCATGACCAGGCTCAGGTTTCCCTTTGAAGCTGACTTACAGCTTTCCCTATGTTAGCACCAGCGTGCATGTGGTTGTACATGCATGCATGCGAGAGAGAGTGCGTACATGTTTGTGTTTTTGTGTGTTTGTGTGTGTGTATGTGTGTGTGTGTGTGTGTGTGTGTGTGTGTGTGTGTGTTTGTGTTTGTGTTTGTGTGTGTGTGTGTGTGTGTGTGTGTGTGTGTGTGTGTGTGTGTGTGTGTGTGTGTGTGTGTGTGTGTGTGTGTGCGCACGCGTGTGTGTGTGTGTGTGTGTGTGTGTGCACGCGCATGCACAGATGTGCTTGTATTACTATACTTATGAGGGACAAGTACCGGTATAACATTTAGACACAAAAAAACGGTTTATGGTAAAAAAAAATCTTATTATACATATATTACTAGTTGGGTCCTGTATATTTTGGTGCATTTGTTTCAGTTCATCCGTTCACTACTTTGATGATGGTGCTGGTTGTGGTGTGGAGGCGGGAAAAAAAACACTAGAAAATGATCCATCAGGGATAAAAGTCAGAAACTGCCATTTAGCCTATAGGCTCTTCAGCGAGGGGCCGCCATCATCACCACGCTTTGAAAGTGAGTCTCCACTAATTTGGCCTTCTTTGTGATGGCTCTTCACATGCAGAGGGCTCCTCTCTTTGAAGCACTACAACAGGACGTAGCCCCCCCCATCAGCAGAGCAGGAGCATAAAGCCAGCTTCTAGTGGGAGTTGTCCAGACTTGAGAGGGTTAATGCATATGACACCTGGGGGACAGGGCCGACTGTCTGTGTGACACACTTTGGTGTTAACCAGTGGTGGACAGCAACAATTTACAATTTAGGCATTTAGCAGACGCTCTTGATCCAGAGCGACTTACAATGGTAAAAGTTTACAATTACATTTTACAATATACAGTGAAGCGCTAAGAACATTGTAATACATTGGGCAACCTATATAAGTCATTGCAGCAAGTACTGTGGGTTGGTAAGTGCTAAGGGCAACTATAAGTAGGATTTAAAGTCCTGTACATTTACACTGTAAGTACAATTTTGAGGTACAGTATCTGTATCTCACTTGGCTACGTCACTAGATTTCAAATCCAAATATTATACATTTACTCCCCTACAATTACAATCTTTAAACTAAATAATTAGGGTTATTTTATATAGGTCCATAAGAAATTTTCATGAATGATGTGGCCTGATTTTGATTCATTATACCGATTATATTGTGCATGTCTACATTTGAACCATTTAGCCATCAGTTCATTTATCTTTACACCCCCCCTCAAACATATTCATCACACAATACCAGTTAAAAAGGTTCCAGACTTTGTGCAAGGCGCCTACGGAGTTTTGCATTTCACCATTCATTTTCCTCATACACTTTTCAAAAAGTATTGAAGACACTTACGCCACGGACAAAGCCAACTCGGTGTGTGACAAATCAGGGCAACAACACAATATTTTGAGCCTATCATCAGAAAGTAGAGCCCAAACGCTATATTGTCCATTTTGGATGCCTATATATCGGCATTGGGTATCGGTATTATTTAACCCGATCTCCTGATGTTTATAAGCATTGTTACTAGGGATGCCGCGATTCGATATGCTTATCGCATATCGACGCGATTTCAGCCAAAAAACGTTATCGAGATCGCATCGCACTATGGCGAAAAATGGCGATAAATTTTGCGATTAATTCGCTCCATTAATTCACTCCATTCCAGTAATCCACCCCCGCTTTTCGTTGTTTCTAACCAGCATGCATTGCGGCGCAAGGAAGGGTCATCTATTAGAAGAATTGTGACATTGAGGGGGCGGAAAAACAGCCTGGTCACGTAGTTCCAGTTGTCCCAATTCAATAGAAGTCTATGTAGATTAGCCGCCATTGGGCTGACCCCATGAAGTGCACAGAGTTTGCGCAACAGTTCTACCTCTGGGCAGAGCCAGAGGGGAGAGCTGCTGCTGTTGTTTTGCTAGTTAGCACTTAGCAACCAGAGCACCCATCAAGCAGTCATGTCGGCGGTTTGGCAGTGTTTCAGTGCTTTCTCATTTTAGAAAATGAGAAAGCACGGACAGCGAAATGTATCACTTGCAAAGTGGACGTCGCACGCGGTGGTCATGCGTCCAATCGCCATAATACGACCAACCTCATAAACCACTCGAGGTGTCGGGACTCGGGAGGGGGGTGGGGGGGGGAAGAGAAGTTTGGAATAGTGGTGGTGATAGTTCTACCGTTCCATGCACCGTTTTGTGGACCGTGGTGGTTGTGGAATAACGTGCCGGCATTGTGTGTGTGTGTGTGTGTGTGTGTGTGTGTGTGTGTGTGTGTGTGTGTGTGTGTGTATGTGTGTGTGTGTGTGTGTGTGCGTGCGCGCACGCTTGTCCGTGTGTCTCGCTTTGTATGCCTGACTGTCTACCTGCATGTATGTGTGTGTCTGTCTCTTTCTGCCTGTCTGCGAGTGTGACTGTCTCTCTCTGCCTGCCTGCGTCTGTGTCTGTCTCTCTCTGCCTGCCTGCCTGCGTGTGTGTCTGTCTCTCTCTGCCTGCGTGCGTGTGTGTCTGTCTCTCTCTGCCTGCCTGCGTGTGTGTCTGTCTCTCTCTGTCTGCCTGCCTATCTGCCTATCTGCTCTGAGAATACAATGCTACCAACGGTAGCATTGTATTCTCCAGGCAGAATGAGTGAAATTTAACCCTGGACTCTTAGCTTTGGACAGTATTGCAACTTGCAGTTTTGCTGTTTGTGTGTGTGTGTGTGTGTGTGTGTGTGTGTGTGTGTGTTGTGGGGGGGGGGGGGGGGGGTCCACTCAGTTCTTAGTGCAGTGAACAGACACTACCAGAAAAAAGAAAAATGTTAAAGGGGAATTCCACCCATTTTCTAAATTTTCCTGAGAAGATACAAATGTGAACCAAATGGACTCTAGCGGGTCCATTTGGTTCCATTTGTACCATCTTGGGCCTGAAAGAAAAAGATATGCCAGACATACAACATCATACAGAATATCGATATCGAATCGAAATCGAAATTTATCGAAAATCGAATCGCCTTTGGCACTGATTTATCGAAATCGAATCGCATTGGAAAAAATGTCATCGAGGCATCCCTAATTGTTACGTTACACGTTCTCTGTTTGACTTGCAAATCAACGCTGAAAAGTATTTACACCAACTATCCATCCAAAATACAAGACTTTAATAGCCAGCACCAGTAGTGAGACAGTTATTCATATTATATAGAGAGCCTATGTTGGTTTTAGTATTTTAAACATTCATCTTGTTATAGATGCCTGGAACGGGGAAAGAAAGAAAAGCAAGGTGTGGAATTATTTCACAAAAGTGAATGGTGAAGTGGCATGTACACTCTTATTTAAATGTTTTCTATTGTGTCCTATTCTATTGTTAACTTGAAAAAGAAAATAAATTTTGAATTTAGGAGTTATTAATTGATTACTAAACAAGAGTCCAAAACAACGGTGTAGGTTTTTCCAAAAATCGGTATTGGCACCAGCCCCAAAAAACATGGCACTGGTCTTAGAAATATGGCACCGCTATTAGAAAGATGGAAGAACAACAACAACAAAAAATGTTGTAACCTTTCAAGTATTTGTTCAGTCAACACTACTAAGTAGAGATGGCCGACATTGACTTTTTTACCGATATCCGATATCAACCGATACCGATATATGCGGCCTCCAGTGGTGGAAAAATAACAGAAACTATTACTATACAAATATTTAATATAAATAAACATTTAGTATAAATACGAATTCATGTTATAGCCTAGAAATACTCCATACAAATATAAATTCAACATGTAGCCTACTTCAGTAAAGTACAAAAGTAATAGTATAAACATGACCGTAGCACTGAGTCTACATCTCTGTAAATAGTCATAATTTCCAGTTTGTAAATACCGATACCGATATTTTCCGATATGAAATTTGAAAGCTTTTATCGGCCGATAATATCGGAGGGCCGATAATATCTGCCATCTCTACTACTAAGAGTTTGCCTTGTCTGTGGCCTACTCAACTTCATATAAATTATTTTTGAAAAGCCCATGAAGAAAATGAATGGGGAAATGTCTTCCGGAGCAGGTGAGGGCGTGGAGCTAGGGATCCAGACCTTATACAAGGCCCCTATAGCTGCTTTGGTTGTTTCTAACAAGACATTGATGGATACAGACTTTGTACAAGGCCCCTATAAGCTGAATTAGTTGTTTGTAGGGTCGTTGGCACCGCAGCATGGCACGGGGGTCAATGGGGTCAGAACATTCAGAGGGGGGTGAGGTGAAGCAGCTGCACGGAGCAGTGTCTGTCTGGAATATTATCGGTGTGAGAGGTTAAAGACTTAAAGTTCAGGCCAAAGGGTCAAGTCTGTGTTTGTGGAGAAACGGGAGGAATTAGGAGGTCAACATTGCCGGAGAGGAAAGGATGAAAAACACAGAGACGTCTCACATGCAATTTGGGGTTTCACGTTAACTCCAGTCTGAATGCATCCCATCCCAACAACTTTACACAACGTTTGAGAAGAAGCGTATTATATAACAGAGATGTTTGACAGTCGCAACCTACTGCGTTTAGACTACTGGGGCAGCATGCCATTGTCCCACCAACCATTGCACTCATATGGAGCTGTTTTTCATAACTGCTTTTCTGAAACAAAAAAAAAAAACAATACTACTACACTGGTTCTGTAAACTTTCCAGATTGTGGGAAAGGTTTTAATCCAGAGGTGTTACGCAACGACTGTGTGTGACTGCTGCTAAAGATCAAGGTTTTTGACAGGTGCCTCTTCAAAGCGATGTGTTTGGCTGTGTTTGTCTATGGCTATGTCTCTGCGTCAATCAGTCAGTCAGTACAGCCTCTCTGCATGCGTGTACGTGCATGCTGAATACAGCAGTGTACGTGCGGCTACGGTAGTGTGGTTTTGAGTAAAAGTAGCATTATTGCAATATAAGGTCTTCAAAGTGTTACTTGGGTAAAAGTATCTACAATGTAACTAATAAATGTTTCACAGTAAGATCTATAGTGGCGATTTCTTTTTTTAGTTGTCATTTATGCTCGTAGATCTGTTGTTTTTGTCGATTTGTTGCAGTGTTAGGTCAGATTTACTCCTGCTGCAACTGTTAAGCCTAGTGTGAATTGCATCTATTACTACTCGGGTCAGAGTATCTGGGCTGGTTCCGATAACAAGTACTTGAGGATGGTATTGGCCTGATACCAGTATCAGTATCTGAACTCTAGTGAAGTACTAGCACAAAGTACAGAAAATTGGAAATGCACGCTAGAGAGGAAAAAGTTAAGAAGATTAACTTCTGTACCGGTACTTAAATTCACTGCTTGAGTGCATTTACTGTACTTCCCAGAAATTCCCACCTCTACTTGCCGGTGTGTCGAGTGTATCAAAGAAAAAATGACAACTCGATGTGTAGACAGACATGCCTGCGCTCATACCATGCTAAATGCCTCTGTGACTCTCCGCTATGGACTATTTAGGTCCAATCGTGTGCTGTGCAATGCACACAGCCAACTGCAGGAGCCCATCGTATGATAAATCACCAGTGGGGATTTTACTTTTACAGTAACAGCATGCTGCGGCTATAATGTGTTGACTTAGTCAGTGTTTGATATGATGACTTGCCTCACCGCAGCCACTGTGCATGCGCGTGTACGCGTGTGTGTGTAATCCTAAATGTCTGGTTGTGTAAGTGATTGTGTGTGCGCGTCTGTGTGTATCTTGTGTGTAGTTCAGTTGACGTGGTGCTGTCATCAGTCTGTCTTTAACCTCTTTCCTTTCCCCTGGACCGCTGTGTTGGGTTGGCAGGCTGATTGTAGCTTTCTTGTCTGGACACGAAACGCCCAACGTATACCGCACGATGAAAGATGCGATCATATCAAAATGTTATTTCTGAAAAGTGCTCTGTAAAGTGATACACTTGGGGCCCAAATCTAAAGGTAAACACTAGAGATGGCAGATATTATCGGCCCTCCGATATTATCGGCCGATAAAAGCTTTCAAATTTCATATCGGAAAATATCGGTATCGGTATTTACAAACTGGAAATTATGACTATTTACAGAGATGTAGACTCAGTGCTACGGTCATGTTTATACCATTACTTTTGTACTTTACTGAAGTAGGCTACATGTTGAATTTATAGTTGTATGGAGTATTTCTAGGCTATAACATGAATTCGTATTTATACTAAATGTTTATTTATATTAAATATTTGTATAGTAATAGTTTCTGTTATTTTTCCACCACTGGAGGCCGCATATATCGGTATCGGTTGATATCGGTATCGGGAATTAGTAGTTGGATAATATCGGGATATCGGATATCGGTAAAAAAGTCAATATCGGCCATCTCTAGTAAACACAATAGTGCACTAGTCTGACATAATTTGCACATCAAATTATGTCAGACGCACCAATGTTGGTTCACCCAAGTTGAGTTAGCGGTGCCCAGGATTGAACCCACGAACTTGTGGTCCAAAGGCGGGTGCTATACCGACTGAGCTACCTGCACGTTTGACTTATTGTCATTAGTTGCATGTCACCAGAAACCAATTGTGTATCTAATAGGATTCTAAGATGACCCAGTGTTATTCTCCATAGAGAAAAAAGTCTGCATCCCAGGTGACCTCAGGACTTTGGTACTCTATAGACTTTCACACAAGCCAAATCTATCTAGGTTATTCCTGGAAATCCTCACTATAGAAGCTGCTGAGCGGCTGAACCACTTCACCAGCGCAAAGCAAAATTCTTCCTGCTGCAGTTTGTTTCTGTCAGACATTTCTGTTCTTTTGGTGAGCATAACCATCTTCTTTTCTTTGGTTTTAATATTTGAAACTCACACCTGGCAAACAATTATGCAGTACAGTGAGCAAGCAGGAAAGATGAATTTTTGAGTGGTTTAAGCAGGATTTGCATCTTTAACACATTGGGTTCATAATCCACCTTATTTTTTTTGCTGCGTAATATGCTAACCCTGCAATTTGTTTCATATGTTTAATTTGCCATTGTTTGATGACTATTATAAAACTTTGTCACGTTAACAGAAATCACGCAGCAGTAACTGAGTCCATTGCAAAGTCAGTATCGAGGTCTGTTATTGTCATTGTCAGCTCAATAACAAACGTGGGACTATTTACAGATGGATTTTATTTTTAATAATAAGAAGGTAGGATCATGACACTTCAAAAGTAAACATGGACATGGTCTGCTACATGTTATTAATTCTGGTGATAAAGGTGTTAACACAGATAGTAATTGTTCTTTGGGTGCTACTAGTCTAGTGCTTCCGTTTTAGGAAACGACCAACATAGAGCTAGAGACGCACGTGATGCCCAGTGTACATCTAAAGATATATCCACAATATTGAGATACACAAGCCAAATAAGCAGTGGCGTGTTTGTGTTTGGTTTGGGAACGCAGCACAAAAAACACACGCCTTAGCCCCAAGGATACGTACAAGTAAAGCCGCTTATTATGCACTTATTCCAATTATGCCAATTTGAGGAATAAACTGTATGCAGTGGGAAGATGAGCCACATGTCTGCATGGAACATGCTGGTGTCCACACACACACACACACACACACACACACACACACACACACACACACACACACACACACACACACACACACACACACATACCCGCGTTGTGTTATACGCTACCATCACACAGACAGCAGCACTTCCTCCAGTTGCTAGGACAGTATAGCCACGAGGGATTACAAGAATCCATCTTCTGGAGATGTTTGCCCCCACCACCTCCCCTGTACTGTACATTATGTGCACCGTGGCAGTCAAAACACGTTTTGTTTGGGTGGTTGAACGCGGTGTTGATTTCATGACTAAAACCATGACAACAAATGTTCATCAGCTATAACTATTTTTCACTGACAGAAAAATATTGGAATGTTAAAAGCCAATGTATTTTATTATTATTATTGTTAGTATTATTGTATTATTATTATTATTATTATTGTTACCCTTATATTACTATTATTAATATTAACAACAGAAATGACAGTGATTTGCCGGGACAATACCATAAAAAAGTTCAAAAGCAGACACAAACAAGCACGCGAGAGGAACCACTTTCCACTCACCACCTTTGGGCCATAGCTCCGCTCACACACAGGACATGGTGTGCTGTTAACAGACAGAGGATAGCCTGGGAGGTCCCACAGAGACAGGTGGTCGACATCAGTGAGAGATGGAGGTAGCCAGGCAGGGGGGAGGGAGGGTGGGGAGAGAATGGGAGAGATGGAGGGTGGGAGATATCAAGGAGCACCAGAGAAAACCACAAGAGAAAGTATAGTGAGAGAGAGAGAGAGGGAGAGAGAGAAGACCACACAGAACGGGGAATAGATAGGTCAAGCCTTTAGCGAGGAGGTGGGCTACGCTAGGCTACGACAGTGACGAACCCACTAATGTGAGTGGTAGAAGACCATAAGGTATTTCACAGATACCGTTTTCAAGTGTCTAATAACGCAATCCTGTCCGTCAGGCGGCTGAATCCGTACCAGTTGGGACATGGCCACGTTTGTACTGGCTGGCCGGTCAGCTGTGAATTACGCTCCCTTGTTTTTACAAGGTTCATTTGTTCTCACAGAATATGAGACTATTACCAGAAGAGCCCAGTTTTCAACATCCGTAATATTTATATATACTAAGGCCAAGCCCTCCCAGAAAGACACCCTGACCATAGCCTTCTCTAACCTATTGCCTTAATACAATCTTCCGTATATCCACAATACTGCATTTAACCATTTAACTGAGGCCTCGGTCACACTGTAGATACACTCAGAAGTTGTAACACACACTGAGACAGCTTGCAATGCTTTCCCAATAGTAGCCACATGGTTTGGAGAGACAAACTGTGTTGTGACAGTTTTTTTGTAGCCTCTCTAATAAGCCATACCGAATCAGCTGTTGGCAAAATTGAGCTACTCCTATCAGTGAATTAGCTCAATTGCATTCCCACTTCCCACTGTCCATGCACAAAACCGCTCTAGGATCACTGAAGAAGCAAAGGCCAAGCAAAGTAAAAAGAAAAAAAGAAAATTCTCTGTCAATCTCGTTTGATGATTCAGTAATTAAACAATGGAGCGTTTCACCAAAAGCAGCTGATGTGGATTGGATACTAAGGCGGAAAAGAGAAAACATATCACCAAGATAATGCATAAACATGAGGTGTTTACAGGCTGTATACAGACATCTTATTGGTAGGACCGTTTGTTTAATGCTGTGATGGCCGAGGAGACAAAACCGCTACTAAAGCAGAGCTTTTCCCACGCTAAGGTTCTGTACCATGTCCAGATGGCATGAGGCTGAAACAGCGATCCAGGGGATGATCGGTGCCTTTTGACGTGCTAACCGTGTTATGGCCTTATTGTTCGAAATCAGAAAATGTTGGCGTGGAATGTCAGATGATATTATAGATGAAGTGCCATGATTCTTTCCACCCTAAAACATGATTGTAATATGAGGAACAAGATTTTAAAAAGGGTACAGTATATGTTCAAATGACGTTTTTATGTGGGCAGCCTCACCAGCTCATTGAGTATGCCTGGTTTGCCTGGTGGGAGGTGATGGGTGGAGATATACCTAAACTGAAGCCACACCCACAGCTATAGTTGCATGATAAAGGGGGAGGAGTTAGGGGCGGGGCTGATGATGTGAGGTCACTATATTACAGTTTTTTTCATTGGTGCTTTTGACTGGAAAGGTTCAGCCCTCAGGAAGAAACCCTAAATACAAAGTGAAGACATCATTGCACATAAAAACTACACCAATGGGTCTAATCAAGTACTGTTACCTTTTAAACATGTACAAAATTGAAAAAATACAAAAATCATGCCACTCCATTAACTGTATAATGCACAGTACATATAGCAGGTGCTGTGCTCATGCATGCGCCTTACATATCATAATTCTTGGACTATATGAGTAAATTTGTTATTAGCCAGGTGAAACTTGAGGTTGTTTTTCAGGTGAATCCTGGCTTACGATTGCTGCTGTTGGCTATGAGGACCTTTGCAGGACCTTACGCGAGAGATTCTCACCCAATCAAGCTCTTAGAGCTTGATTGGGTAGAGAGGGGCAGAGCTGTTGCTCCTCATCCGCTCTGTATACTGTATGTATACTGTATGTACAATTCTGTGGTCTCAACCCAGAGTCTGTAACACAACAGAAAAGGGAGCAAAATGCACAACAGAGAACACTTGTTTCACCTGGCTGTTAATGATATGCGTGTCACTGTTGTTTTGCGTGTGCGTTGTGTGTGTGTTCTGTAAAACCCTTCTGCTGTATAGTGTGTAGTGAAAGCTTGTAAATAAGAGACCCACACAGTCAATGATGTGTATAAAGTTCAAACTGCTCACACTGAGATATAACCGTATGGAATATGCCTTATAATATAATGGTAAGTTCACCTTCGGAAGAAAAACAATGCAAACATACAGTATTACCGGTATATTAACCACTATTTGACACGACCTGCACCCAATCTGTGCCTGTTTGTTCCTTGGTTTCACATCCTTGCTCGTGGCATGACGTACTAGTACCACATACAGACAGTACTGCAGCACAGTGGTTCCCAAACATGTTCTACTTTTGATATTTCTGCCATGTATTTGCAACAGATCCCCCCTAATTTTTGTTTGAGGGGCACTACCCTCTCCAATGCCCAGCGGGGGTGTGTGTGTGTGTGTGTGTGTGTGTGTGTGTGTGTGCGTGTGTGCGTGTGTGTGTGTGTGTGTGTGTGTGTGTGTGTGTGTGTGTGTGTGTGTGTGTGTGTGTGTGTGTGTGTGTGTGTGTGTATGGGTGAATTTTAGCAATGATTTGTTTGGCTGGTCACCACATAGCGGTGATTTGATTAGCTGTGCAAAGTAATACAAAGAAAAGTGATTGGCTGTGAGCGATTTTTATTAAGACTGAAGTACATGCAATGCATGTACTAGTCTACATGTATAGAGATGCGCAGTGACGTCACTGCCCCGGTTCCGGAAGTCTTTTCCCAATTCATTTTTCTCATAGACTTTTCGAAAATAATTTATATCAAGACGATTACGCCGCGGACAGAGCCAACTCGAGTCGTGACGAATCATGATGACACACACAAACTTTTGGGACAATAAAATAATTTCTAAGATGAAAAACGAAACAAAAAGTCTTGTATCATGCCGTTTTGTACTTCTTCCTAATTATATATTATATGAGGATATTGTGTTTGTTGTCATGATTTGTCACGACCTGAGTTGGCTTTGGCCGCGGCGTAATCGTCTTGATATAAATTATTTTCGAAAAGTCTATAGAGAGTAGGCAAGAAGGTCTAATGCACACCTATAAGTCTTTGGGACGCGTGCGTAGGCAGGCAAAAAGCTTAGAATCAGGATCAATGTAACAGTGTACACATAGAGGCCCGCACAGCGTCTATACTTGCAAGAAACTTTATTAGAGGCAACGTTTCGGTCAACGACCTTCTTCAAGCATCTGACATATAATGGCAGAAACACAGTTATATACAACTTCACATAGATTCAAGGTCCAATCACAGTCCTCAATGGGAGGGATGAGCATCACAGCAGGTGGTGAGCTCATTAGAATAAGTGATAGGTTTATACATAGGTCACAATATATTTTTTAAAAAAAAAAAACAGACAAGTTCATAGAATCATGTAGAACTGTGCAGAGATCAATTCATGTATGAAACAACTGAATACAATAAAGCAATTTTATTTACACAAGCAGGTTAGCCAAATAAAAGTATAAAAAGGCTGCACACGGACGGGGGTTGTGTCCTAGAGCCTGAATAAAAACAAGAAAGCAACAATTAGACACCTTTCAGAGCATCACATTAAGAAGAAGTTCATCATTCAGTCCCTTAGGTGTCAGTGTCTGTAGAACATGGATCCAGTGCGCCTCCCGCTGTCTAAGAAATATATCGAGATTGCCACCTCTCTTTGGGAGGCGCACCTGTTCGATCCCAATAAAACGAAAGCTTGAAATATCATGGTTAGCATCATTAAAGTGGACTGCGACGGGATAGTCCCGATCATTTCTACGGATCGAGCTTTTATGCTCACTCATTCTCTTTTTTAATTGTCTAGAGGTTTTTCCTACATAGGCTAAGCCACATGGACAATGTATTAAATAGACCACACTTGTGGATGCACAGGTAATGGTACCCTTGATTTTAAATTGTTTGCCTGTGTGTGGGTGCTTAAAAGATGTGGTTTTCACGGTATTATTGCACTGTGCGCAATGGCCGCATGGATAGTTTCCCTTAGGGAGGGGAGCAAGCAGCGTCTGTCCACGCGTAATGGGAACTTGGGATTCAAAGTCTGCATGTACCAAATGGTCCCTTAAGTTTTTACCCCTTTTAAAAGAAAAAAGTGGAGGGTATTTGAATAGTTGTGACAATTCAGGGTCGGACTTGAGGATGTGCCAATGTTTTTTAAATATAGATTGGATCTTATGCGAATTAGCAGAATAAGTGGTGACGCACGTAACAGAGAATTTTTTCTCTTTTTTGTTGCTTTTTTGCAATAATTGAGAGCGGGGTTTATTGAGGGCCAATGTGAAGGCCTTTTCCACACACTCAAAATCATAACCTCTTTGGGTAAACTTAGATTTCATTTCTGACGCTTTATTGATGTATTCGTCAATGGAGGAGCAGACTCGTCTTAATCTGTAAAATTGACTAATGGGAAGGGACTGTTTTAATGATGGAGGATGAAGGCTCGTGGCCAATAATAAAGTGTTTCTATCCGTTTCTTTTTGGTATAGAGTGGTAGTCAGACACCCATTCTCCTTGATAATCCACATGTCCAAAAAGTGCACCTTTTCAAGGCTAGACTCCAAAGTGAATTTAAGATTTTTGTCGAACTCATTTAAGTCAGAGACAAAGGAGTTAACCAGATCAATATCCCCAATAAATATACAGAAAATATCGTCTATATAACGAAACCACTTCAATATGTTGGCCTGATATTTATTTACAGAAGAATTAAAGACACAGGTTTTCTCAAAATGGCCCATGAAAAGATTTGCGTAATTAGGCGCAAAGATGGATCCCATGCTGGTGCCAGACACTTGTAAGTAGAACTCGTTGTGACTGATAAAAATCTGGTCTTTAAACCAGCGGACAAGGGTGGGGCTCTAGTTGTTCAGGATGCCGAAAAATATCGTTTGGAAATCATTTCACAACTGTCTAATGACAAGTTTTATAAGAAATTGAAAGGTGACCCTACCATTTCTTTTCAAAAAGAAATTGGTGCCTTTTTGGAGAATGCTAAATTAAATGGACATATCTCTAAGGATGAATTTGATTTTCTTTATTGTCAGTTCCCTATCAAACCTGTCTTGTATACTCTGCCTAAGATTCACAAATCATTGCTTGATCCTCCTGGTCGCCCTATTGTGGCCCAAAATGACTCTTTGTTGTCTCCTTTATCTGAATATGTCGACTTTTTTATTAAGCCCATTGTACATACATTACCCTCATTTATAAAAGATTCTACAGACCTGATCAATAAAATGTCTCTTATCACCGGGCTGCCCGATAATGCGGTGCTATTAACTTTGGATGTAACAAGCCTTTATACAAATATTCCGCATGATGGGGGTCTTGTGGCATTACGGTCATTTTTAGAAAATCGAGACCCTGCCGCTCTCCCACCTAATCAGCTGATAGTTGATATGGCCTCATATGTTCTTAAATATAATTACTTCAGTTTTGACAACGAGTTCTACTTACAAGTGTCTGGCACCAGCATGGGATCCATCTTTGCGCCTAATTACGCAAATCTTTTCATGGGCCATTTTGAGAAAACCTGTGTCTTTAATTCTTCTGTAAATAAATATCAGGCCAACATATTGAAGTGGTTTCGTTATATAGACGATATTTTCTGTATATTTATTGGGGATATTGATCTGGTTAACTCCTTTGTCTCTGACTTAAATGAGTTCGACAAAAATCTTAAATTCACTTTGGAGTCTAGCCTTGAAAAGGTGCACTTTTTGGACATGTGGATTATCAAGGAGAATGGGTGTCTGACTACCACTCTATACCAAAAAGAAACGGATAGAAACACTTTATTATTGGCCACGAGCCTTCATCCTCCATCATTAAAACAGTCCCTTCCCATTAGTCAATTTTACAGATTAAGACGAGTCTGCTCCTCCATTGACGAATACATCAATAAAGCGTCAGAAATGAAATCTAAGTTTACCCAAAGAGGTTATGATTTTGAGTGTGTGGAAAAGGCCTTCACATTGGCCCTCAATAAACCCCGCTCTCAATTATTGCAAAAAAGCAACAAAAAAGAGAAAAAATTCTCTGTTACGTGCGTCACCACTTATTCTGCTAATTCGCATAAGATCCAATCTATATTTAAAAAACATTGGCACATCCTCAAGTCCGACCCTGAATTGTCACAACTATTCAAATACCCTCCACTTTTTTCTTTTAAAAGGGGTAAAAACTTAAGGGACCATTTGGTACATGCAGACTTTGAATCCCAAGTTCCCATTACGCGTGGACAGACGCTGCTTGCTCCCCTCCCTAAGGGAAACTATCCATGCGGCCATTGCGCACAGTGCAATAATACCGTGAAAACCACATCTTTTAAGCACCCACACACAGGCAAACAATTTAAAATCAAGGGTACCATTACCTGT
>CM076968.1:12698695-12826195 GCA_039105355.1 Benthosema pterotum | reverse complement strand
TGTTGTAGTTGTGTGTACAGGACTCTGCATCTCTAGGGGCCGTCCTCCCACTAAAACTCTGACAAGAGGTATATTGTAGTTATAGCGTCAGTTTGCTGGACCACACCATGGGATGATGTTTCTGGTAAAACTATCGGGGGAGGACCCGGGTGGGGTGGGAGGGGGGACACACAGGGATGCGGCAACGCATATCCTGTTTCTACTCAACAACTTTGAAAACTCCCTCTGGTTTGCGGAGGCCTCCTCGTACATCTCCCTGTCTCCGTCTTTCTCTGCGCCCCCACAGCCGAGCATCCCCCAAATCTGTACATCTTGACAATCCCCACAGAATCCTGCCGATTCCCTTTCATCTCCCTCTATACCATGGTTGTATTATTTATTGTTGTCCCCAGACATCATCGCTGCCCATTTCCCCTCCATCTCCACCCTCTATTCTGTTTTTTTGCCTCTCCCTGCCTATCCCTTGACATTACTGTCTCCGTTCCCTCTTCCATCTCTGTCTTCAGCTCTCTCCCTCTCTCTTGTCTCTCTCTCTATCCCACCGTGGGATCATAGGTTCTCTCTCAACAAGCGCCGGGAGTTTACAGCATTAGCGCAGCGAGGGCAAAACATTAGCCGCCTGTCACAAGAAGATTGTTGAAAGCCAAGGTCATAAAAGGCTGGGGGCCTGGAAAACATGTTAATCATCATCTTCATCCTCGCCTTCGAAGGACTGGAAGGGCTTGCGGGCCTCCCAGCGTTGAACGGGTGGGGTGGACGGGGTTTTGGAATGCCCCCCCCTGATTTTTTTTAGACAGAGAACCAGCAGCAAATGGAAGATGTAGCATTAGAAAGCCCCATCCTAACCCAGCCGCGGTGCTCTCGTGGTGGGTTCGTTCGCTGAACCGCTGGCTGGATGTATCCAATGACTGGAGCTCGGCGCTCCAAGACAGCAGCGCAGAGTTCATTACGAGGACATTCAACACCATCACACCACTGAATTTCACATCCTGACAGGAGCCCAGCGGGCCCTTAGGCGGTGAAAGGAGAAGCAGAGAGTGTCTTTCTTGATTCAACAGTGGAGGAGCAAAGTTTGCTCTTCAGTTGTTTTTTGGGAATGCAGTGAGCCCTCACTATGAAAGCCAGGCCATACGTGTGTGTGTGTGTGTGGGGGGGGGGGGGGGCACGATCTGCATTCCCAGACAGTATAGTGGCAGTAGTCTCTTTAGGAATTGCTTGTCGTTACTTTATAGCAAAGTCCATGACATACGAAAAATGTCAATGTAATTGCATCTTTACATGAGGCCAGTTGTTCATGTCGAAGTTCAGAATCATTTGTCCAAGCATGTCCCTGCCAAACAGATTCAGCTAGTTTGCCAAACAGAAAAGTATATCTTTGTATGACTTTTAGCACCTTAGTATAAGGATTGCAACACTGTAATTTCACAGACACACATCTGTTTTTAAATAATTTTAAAAAAGCAGACTGACTTTAAAGAGAACCAAGTCAAATGGTCAAACAAGCAAAAACACCAAACATGCTGTACATACAGTATACATGGACTACGAGTTCAAACTCGCCAATGCATTTCTGTGTTTTGGTGGTCTATGCCCCGTGTCCTCGATGCTCGAACATAGAACGGAGCTCTGAAAAGATCTGCCAACAGGTTGCGACGCGCCCACTTCACACCTCCAGGTTGACAACAGCCGTGCGTGTGCGTTTCTTGATGCGAGCGGCCAACGCTTTCAATCTGTTGAGGCCTTTAGACACTATCTGCGATGTATTTTTCTGCGTTTCACCTGTTAATTTCCCTTTTAATACTCAGCAGCACTGTATCCTGTTAACACATTTTGTGGAACAAGTGAGATAATTATTGGAGAGTGGCAAAACTATAAAATGCTCCTTTCCTTGGTCAAAGGAATGAAGGAATGGACAAAGAGCAGCATTGTTTTGCATTCGCACTTTCTATTTGCTGCTCCTCCATAAAATAAACAGCTTCCAGCAAACACGAAGTTTGTTTTTGGAATCATTTCACAATCACCACAAGGATTCAATCTTCCTATTAAGACAAATGCCTTCGCATACTTATACCATAGGACAATGGATGACAAAAAAAGAAAAATAGGCTATGGTTACATTGCAGTCATGACTTTGTTTTGTGTCACGGGTGGTCCTAGCAAATTGAAAATGACTGGAGAAAAATGTCGTGCCCAGTATTGACTCGAGAACTTGACCTCATGCAACTACAAATTTCTGTAAATGCGTGAAATCTCAACTGCAAATCAGCAACTCTCAGTGTCTCAGTGACCATGACTATGACCAGGTTTTGGAGATGGTTGGCCAAATCATAAAATCACTGCTCCGCTATCCGGAAATGGGAACTCTGTCAATTCTTAAGTACCTCTGTGGGTTTGTGTCATGTCATAACAAGAAAGAAAGCCCTTTAGTGTGTGTGTTTGCCAGAGCGTTAGCTGGCTTTAGTAATACATTTTGGATTTGCTGAACTATTGTTCACTGCATGTGGCTGACTGACATGCACATGCTGGTACATTGTAAGTGGCATTGGAACAAATTGTGCTCTACTAACTCTGTCCCTAACACTAACCACTCACAAAGCCACTGGGTAGTTTAGTTATACATAAGTCCTATGTGAGTAGAATAAATTGGCATCTAAGACTTTTGTGAAATTGGCACCATACTGTAAATACAAAATGGCAACTTGAAAGTACAGTACAGCCATACAAGCACTCAAACTGTTCTGGCCTGGCTATTCTAAATCCCATATGTCCAGAACAAATTCCTTCCATTTGTAATGCTAATTAAAATAATGTTGGCAGTGAATTTCTGGCCAAGCTGGTGGTCGATGGTGAATCATTTTTTAATAGCTTCTGATGCAGTGCAGTCCTCTGTAAATTACAACAAAGACATGAATGCGCCATGTGCGTGTGTGCACAGACACACACACACACACACACACACACACACACACACACACACACACACACGTTGGAGCTCAAGACAGGCAAGTTGGAAAATAGGCATGTCCTTAGAGAGAGAAATCGGATGTCCATAATCCGGTCTCCTGTGTTTATATGGAATTGATCAGAAATGGGTTGTGTAATTTTTCCAAAGGAAAATGTCCACTGAGCGGATATAGAAGGATTTGACCCAGGAGAGCAGTAAATGTCTGCACCTGTAGGTATTCTGCACACTGCATTGTACACACACGTGTATGCATGCACAGTTGCACACACAGGAACTCACACACACACATGCACGCACACAGATAAATATCTGTTATCCCTGTTAGAAGCAAACACTTGTATCCAGGAAACTACCTATGACTACATCACACAATGATGATGGAAGATGAACTGCAGGTCAGAGTATGCAGCAGCAACAGTCCACAGAGAGACAGGGAGAGACAGAGAGAGAGAAGTTTGACTTCATTTTAATCATAGCCTTCCCTGTAAAAAAAAAAATAGATTTAGTCATATTTTTGTCATCTTCATTTTTTAAGTGGTTCAAACACTTCATTAGACAGCTTTGTGGCTGGGACGATGGACCCGTGTCTTGTGACCTAGCATTGAATTAAGTATCATATTCTCACCACTATATCACTGATGGATCTCTTAACTTCAGATTGGTCTGATTTTTTTTTAGCGTTGGCCTAGTTTTAGAGTTGCTTCACTGACTAGAATGCATTTTCGGTGGGCCTTGATGACATCGTATTGCCTGATTTTACAATTGGTTGCAAGCTGAAAATAGCCAATCAGCAAGCTCACAGTGCATTGCAGATTGACAGGTTGTGAGCTTATAGATTGGCTATTTTCAGAGCGCAACACCCAAGCAAAATAAAATGTAAAAAAAATATGTCTTTTAATTCTGCTGGATCTCTTCTCCACTAGTCCATGTGTTTATTTAGTCTTGTGTTTACAGTGTTTCCCGCAGAAAATTCGTTAGTCAAGGCGGTGAGGCTTCGAGTCTGTGGAGGAAGGGGGGGGTTGGCTAACGACTGAATGCCGGCGTTCCGTTCCACAGTGGAACGGCGTGATATACCACCACCTCCAAATGACGCACGGCGCACGACACGGCGGCAACGGCGGTGCGCGCCGCACAGCGTTCCTATCACCACCAACACGAAATGGCACATGACACGGTACAACGGCGGAACACGTGCACCGTCCCATTCCATCCCGACCACCACCACGAAATAGCGCACGAAACGCTAAAGAACAGAGGCCGCACCGTTCAGACAAACTTCTCTTTTTTTCTCCCCCCCTACTCCTCCTCGGCCGCGGTGGAATGTCTGGGCAGCACTGTAGGGAATGAATAGCTGCGCCAAGCTGAGCGTTTTTGAGGCTTGTCATGAAAGCCCTGCCGCAAGCCGCACAAAGCCAGTCAAAGAGCCGCGGATTGGCCACCGCCGTCCTAGTTGGATCTCGGGACCGAGCTGACGGTCCGCCGACAGCTAACCCTTAGCCACTGTCCGTGGCTAAGGGTTAGCTTGCATTTTTTTTTTTTTTTTAACGTAGGCAAGGCGGGGGCGGGGTTTAGTCAAGGCGGCTGCCTTAGCAAGAGAATGCTGCGGGAAACACTGGTTTATTTCTTGTCAAAATTGACAAAATTGTGAATATATTCAGACATACTGTAGTTTCAGTCATCATAGCTAAGCTTTTATTTTGTCTTTGTATTTAGACTAGTTATCGTCAGGGGGAAAAGGACCAACATCTAATCTAATCATTGTTTTAGTTCATGAAATAAACACTAACAGGCACCAGACAAAGACACAGGAGTGAGAGGGAGAAACAGGAGAGACACGCACACACAAATAGTTTGGGCTGAACATGGTTCCAACTTCCATTCTGGACCCGCTTCAGAGTCTGCAAATTATTTGGATTCGATGCACTTCAAGACAAACACATTTCTCATTGGATTTGTGCGTGCCACGTCATTTTGAAATGGAACTCTGGCCGAAAGAGCTCCTGTCACCAAGTGCTCCAAGAACACAGATCTTTGCACAGAGAAATGCTTAGCTTTCCTCTTCTTTTCCGTTCTGTTCCACCAACAGTTTGCCCAAGAGACTAAATTATGGATTTGATGGGATTCGGATTCGATGAGCAGATTTCACATTGCGATTCAGATTTGATCAATTCCATTTGAACCCAAACCTGCACGAAACTTACTGTAAGCCCGTATCCCACTGGAGTAACAGAGTACCAAAGTCCTGGCATCAGTCGTTCGTCCCCTGATCACTGAAGTAATTTCTCTATGGGGAATAACACTCATTTTGGAATTGTCAAATATAATATAATAACAATCTTTATTGCCCTTCAAAGGGATATTTGTCTTCACAAGTGTGTTCAACACAGACACAATAAAACAACACATGCAGAGACAAAAAAACTAGAACCATCTTCTCGGCAGAACATATTGTTTAATGCAGTGATGGTCGAGTGGACAAAACTCCTTCTAAAACAAAACATCTCTGTGTCTTTGTGCAGATGGCATGAGGTCAAGAAGCAATACAAAGGATGTGTGGACGCAATACAGGTCTTAATGTCATGAAAGGTTTGATTCCTTTGGCATGGACAGTATAGGTTAAAAAAGTGTGGAACTCTGGAAATACAGTGGCCTGATGGTAATGGCAAAGTTGTCAGTTGTCACCCCCAGAGTTATTGTCAAAGTGTCCTTGAGCAAGACACTGAACCCCTAATTGCTATGTGCTGCTTGGTGCCTTGCATGGTCTCTGCCACTATTGTAAATGCACCATTTGCCATTTTATAGCCTACTGTTTTATCATGGGTGTGTTAAGTCCAGTATACAGCATGGTTTGTTTCAATGAAACAAACTACTGTTTTTGTCCACACTTTTGTCCACACTCTATGTCCACACTTTTGTCCACACTCTTTGTCCACACTCTATGAGTGACCTCTAGGAAAAATGTCAGTACACCACTGTGTAAAATGAATGGTGTTCTGATTCTGTAATAGTTATCATGGATTGTCATTGACTGCTTATCCGTAGTTGGGTCACTGGGGCAACAGCTCCACCAGACTGTCCAGTATTCTCTCTCTCCAGAGCAACATTAATGACGTCCTCCTGGGGAATCCCGAGACATCCAGGACCACTGAGTCAGTGGGATGTCGATGGGATGTGCATTGAGGAGCTCCCTAGGAAGACGCCCGAGAGGCATCCTAACCAGTTGCCCGAACCACCTAACCTGGCTCCTTTCCAGGCAAGGCAGCAATGGCTCTCTCATGTGACTGAATTTCTCACCCTATCTCTCAAGCCTGCCACCCGTCAAAGAAAACTCATTTTGGCCGTTTTTTATTTGCAACCTTATTCGTTTGGCCGTTTTTTATTTGCAACCTTATTCGTTCAGACACACTTTGTATGAAAAAAGGTTACATGGTAGACGGAGAACTTTCCCTTCTGGCTCAACTCTAATTTAACGTTTACTGTTTGTAACCGTTATTACTCAAAAGGTGCCCTGACCATCAGGAATGGAGGAATGTTGAGGTGATGCAGTGTCTTGATCATGGGTAGCGTAGAACGGTAATGAAAGAGCAGAATACAGAATACAGCAATACAAGGCACAACAGAGAATAGTGACAGCGCGTACATTAATCCAGAAGTTGGCGAAGGGAAGGTTTCAGCTGTGACCTGACAGCTGGCAGAATGATTTTCAGAAACACTATTACTAGGCATTTCATCAACAACATAGTGACATGTCTTCTTTTATGCTCTGAACCTATTATGGTTGCAATCATTCATAAATGGTGTTTATTCATGATAGACCCGCCGGCTCTGTCCATTGCCATGTGTTTCAGCCAGGATGAGCCTCTTGGCGCACCCCCGCTGTCTTTCCCTTCAGAAAGAGCTTCCTTGGTTTTTAGTCAGACAAGATGGCAGTTCAACAAAGCCCTCAGAAGACAAACCGTTTGCCAGTGAGTGTACTGTATATCATGCGCGACTGACAGTTGGCTCTGTTAAGCTTTTCCCAACGGCCTAAATATCCAAATACATCCAAATACACATTTCATCATTCCCAAATGCCGACACTGTAGATGCGATAATGTGTGAATCGCTTCCCTGCTTTTGCTGGATTATTCTTTATCCGGCAATGATATGGATTCTATGAGAGGGAGAGAGAGAGAGAGAGAGAGCAGAATAGCGCGTTGAACCAGTAAAGCCAGCCAAAGAAGCTGGAGAATTGCCAGAAGGCAGTTCATTTACTTTCCTCACCTCGCCCGCATGCTTCCATGAGATTCTCAAGACACCCCGAACAGATGGGCAGATAGTCCTTTCCTGCATGCAGTGCCGTGCACACAACCTTTTTATTCCACCACAGAAACGACCGGACAAGAAACATCTGTCTGACACCATCCATAACAGCGAGGCTTGGTCTCCCTCTATCTCTCTCTATCTCTCTCTCTCTCTGTCTGTGCAGATTGTGTCCATGCAGAGCTAATCTTCACAAACCGTTGAGCCGATCAACGGCAGATTTCACACTCACAATGCCGGTATCGGTTTATTTATTGGCAACAGATTATATATCCATATTGTGAGATTTGACGCTTTTACTCGAGTAAAAGCTGTGAATAATATTTTTCCACCAGTGCAGTCACAGGCTGCATGGCGTGATGTAGAAGTGAGTAGAGCCACACTCTCATCTCCTACATGTGGAACCACCAGAAATGCACACGATTCAATGGTTTATGGCGACTTTAATTCCGGCTATTCCACATGCTCATCATCACTCACATACAAGATATATATGGTAATTTATATAACAATAAATCCAACATATGAAAACGGAACCTTTTGGCACAGCTACCATTGAACCATGCAGTTATGGTTTTATGAAATGTATAAAGATGTCAGATTTTTTTTGTTGATGAAAACTGAAACCACAGCTGTTTTAAAGCTTTTGCTGGCTCAGTGTTCTCTCTGACGCGAAAAAAAAAATGAAAACAGTCACACAGTGGATGTGTTACTTAGTGTAAGTAGTCAAGTATAATACCTGGATTTGTGCTTCTGCCAGAACAACTCTGTTAGGGTGAATAAAAGTTCACACAGTTTTTTAACATATACATTTTTTTACTGGATTATGTTTGCAAGCCGGCCCTTGGTTTAATACGAGGTTAACAGCCTTGTAAATCTCTTCGTCTGTACAATTTCAAAGAAGGGAATACAATTACCTGCGAATCGTACACACAATCGTGCAGAACTTTTTAGCCCACTAACACCAGTCACACTTACACAAGCTGACGTTGAGTGAAGCTGCACACATGCTTAGCGATGCTGTTAGCCTAGAGAGTGCAATTCTTCATGCACTTGTATCTGTTCCTTTGTTCTGTGTACGTTCCATAATTTGTCATCGTAGGGATGGAGTCTATAGCGTCTTTACATTTCCCCCGTGTGCACATGTACTGTAGGTCTCTCTTCTCTCTCTCTCTCTCTCTCTCTCTCTCTCTCTCTCTCTCTCTCTCTCTCTCTCTCTCTCTCTCTCTCTCTCTCTCTCTCTCTCTCTCTCTCTGTCTCTGTCTATGCCTGTCTCTTTTTATTCCTGAGTTGTCCCGGGGCCAGGGGCAGTCCAGTTTGACGTTTGAAGTGTCCCTGATGGACAACAGGTGCCGTGGTTCTCATAGTAAAATGCAAAAAAAAGATGAAGCTGAGGGGTAAAGGACAGATCGGGGTCTGATCTCTTTCATCTCTGCTACTCACATTACTGCGGTTATGAGTTGAACTCAAAAAGCGGTTTTCCCCCTTCCCGTATCCTTCCCCCACAAGTCTGGCATGAAAGCTATGAATAATACCTGTGCTGAACAATATTTTGGTGCAGACTTGAAACTTGCGTTGTGAATGCAACTACACAAAAAGTTTCACTTATACTATACTACAGCAGGCTTGTTTTCCCTTCAGGGGCTGCCCCAGCGAACCATCTGCCTCCATCTCACCCTGTCCTCTGTCTTCCTCTGGCAAGTCCAACCACACGTCCTTTTAGCCGATATACCCACTATCCCTCCTCTGCCGGTGTCCAAACCATCTCAGTCTGGTGTCTCTGAGTTTATTTCCAAAACATCTCACCTGCGCCCTGTCACTCCGATGTACTCGGCTCGTCCCTCATCCTGTCCATCCGTGTTACTCACCAGAGAGAACCTCAGCATTTTAGTCTCTTCTAACTTTGCTTCCTGGCTTTTACGCAGTGAGAAACCCAGATTAGCATT
The DNA here is from genome assembly GCA_039105355.1 of Benthosema pterotum. Lineage (NCBI taxonomy): Eukaryota > Metazoa > Chordata > Actinopteri > Myctophiformes > Myctophidae > Benthosema > Benthosema pterotum. The sequence goes on along the minus strand of CM076968.1, from coordinate 12,816,982 downwards.
TCTTTCAATTCTCTGAAAGAACTTAAATATAAATACGTGGTATATTGGACATGAAAAAGACAGTTTTAACTAATCCCTTAATTAATGCCGGAGCTTAACAGTAGTACATGTAGAGTCCTCTCCACTAGGGTGACCAATATGGCCATAATGTGTGCTGTGTGAGCAGAAGAGCTTCGGAAACTGTCATTGCACTTGCTTGCCTGTGTCTACTGTCAGTAGGATGTCAATCTAACAACCAGGAACACAGCAAGGGGGCGACATGCAGTTAGAAAAGAACGCTCGCCCAAACCACAACAAACAACGAAACAAGTCAAGAAATTTTAGCGATGCACTGAAAATGAATGTGATGAATGAATGAAACATGGATGAGGCAAGGAACATTTGGCTTTGTTAGGATTTGTTTGGATGATTTTTGTTAAAGTACACGTTTCTTTGTGAATATATTAAATTGACATTGCACTTGCTGTCTTCTGCCTCACGGCATGAAACTGACCTGGGACGGTAGTTGACTTGTCTTTTCCACATTACTATTGTACTATTGCTTCTTATTCTGAGGCAGGGGAGATGAATAGGCCAAAATACAATTCATTGTCAGTGTGCGTGACCATTTAAAGGGTAGAAACAGCAATAATTTTGCCCTGGTAAGAGGGTTACAAGATGCCTTTTAGCACTCTCTTAGGCCTCTATGCCTCTCACTGGGGTAAAATCCACTATAAAATGCTCCCTCTGGCTTATTGTTTTAGTCTATAGCTTTTACGATGTTTTTTACCCCAGGGAGACAAATTTTCCTCCCTTCTAGATCCAAAACTCCAACTTTTCAGACTCCATCTTTGCCTGTACCACTTGCCGTAGCCTTTGCCTTAGCACTTGCCTTAGCCATGACGAATTTGCACTATATGGTCCCGGGTGAGCACTCGGGATTACTTGCCAAGGACTAGTCAGTGATTTGCCACTATTAACGTACCAAGGGTATATACCGGTATACGTGGCGTCACCATCATGCAGATGAGAGACAATGTTACATTGCACTGGCAACCATCAGTGCACAATGCTTTAGTTGTGTATTGCTGTTATAGGACAATGTCAGGAACACAGCCAAACCTAATGTGACTCTTCTTTTGTGACATGATCTTACATTTTCTGTCTCCCAAAGCCCCATAGTCTACACAAGTTGAATGAATTATACCCGGGTACACTTTAAATCTCGGCCGATGTCAATCATGGATAGCGGGGGCCATGCAATCATATTCAGGAACGATTTGAATCAGCCCGTCTCAGTTTGAAACCCCTATTACTTAGATACCGATAGCATTTTATGTATTGCACAATATAGTATGCCTACACTAGTCTCATTATATAGATATTCTACTCTTAGGTTCTTGGCTTATGATTCATGATGATTTTTTATGTTTATGATGTATTCCCATGTTTTTTCTTCTAGTATAAATGGCTCTGAATTAAGAGCATCTACTAAATGCTTACATTGTAAATTGGAACCATGGTGCTCAGCCGAGTTGTTATAGTGCCAGGATTTGATCCCATGACCTTGTGGTTCAGTGTCATCAGCTATTCCAACAGAGCTCACCAGACACAAGAAAGGTTCAGTGTCCACGCCCCAATTACTCTGCAAAGTTTTTTGTTTCATAAAAATCCAAAATTGATTTGCATTTTTTCTGTTCCAGTTTGCAAGTGCTTGTTGGTAATCACTCAACTGTCATACCGGTATGTTCCACCTTTTGTGAAATTGCACATAACGGTAATGTGAGAGGCAGTAGTCGGTTGCATTATTGGCAACAAGTGCTTCCAAACTCCAATACTATTTACTGTTAGCCATAAAGCCTGTGCAGGTTTGGCCTGTGTAGTTTGAAGTACAATAGCTGGGGAAAAGGACATTTCTGCATGGCTTGTCTGGAAATAATCTCTAGTTCACCTACTTCAAGCCAACAAAAACAGTTTGTGATGACATTTTAGAGATGGGCCTGGCAGTTGCTTAGTATTGATTCATTCCACCTTTATAACTGCCAGTTTAAACATTTGGGAGCTCTTCTCTATGGGATGAATATTAAGTGAAGTTATATGAGTTTACAGTACAATTTTGTGAGATTGTAGATATTTTAGTTACAGTATTTTCTGCAAAGATATTTAGTGTAGTATGCTATATGGGGGCCTATTCTAGAATAGGTTGGGTAAACATCAGTCCCAACAACAATACCATCATGTCCCGATGTATTGTTATGCCAAACAGTTGCAGCGGTTGTAAAACTGTTGCGGCTCGCAGTGGAGCATTGCTTTCGCCTCTCCTGTGTTCGCTGATGTCATCGTGCCAAGGTGGCATGGAATGGAAACAAGCCTGGTTTTATCTAGCATCAGTATTATAATGACTCAAATATTAAACAATCTGCATACCAGCACCCCACCAACATTGTGGTACTGCAGCTTAAACTGGTTTCAAAGTCCAGAAAGAATTGACAAGGACTGGTTATATCAGAGGGGTGATTGAGGATCGAACCAATACTGTAGAAATAAGATTGAGGGACGTATACAATATGATATTAAGTATTAATTTTATAGCAATTTAATAAAAATACAATTTAATATTAAGTATTAATTTGTTATTTGTTATTTTGCATGTTAAAAAGTAGTGGGTCTCGAACCAGAACCAGATTCTTAATATTAGCTGGAGACCCTAAAGAGAAATGTCAGCCCAGCCACAACACAGAACTGGTCAAAATAGCTAATAATTCTGTTGAAATCACAAGTTAATCGTGACCCATGAAACAATGGAGACGTGACCCCACCAATTGCTCCCTCATACACACTGGGCTAACATGGAACGACACTTCATAAGCATTTCAACTTTTAACTTTGATGGAGTTATAGTCAAAGTGTGGTTCTGTTGGACTTACTCAAGGAGGAAATCAAAAGTTCTGCCGGGCTCTGAGTGTATTTAGGTCATAAATTACCCCTGAAGAACTTGGGGGTGTGCTTTAAGGCTGGGCGCTTTGGTCAAAACGCATGACATCATTTTGCATGACAAGAAAGAGCTTTGATTTATGGCGATAACAAGACTGCTGTATCAGTTCCACATGGCAAGGTTTTATACAAACGTGACACTGATTGTCCTCAGTGGATGATTGGCTCCCAGGGAGCGTCACTGTGGAACACAGAACATTATCTGCCCTGTGTGTGTGTGTGTGTGTGTGTGTGTGTGTGTGTGTGTGTGTGTGTGTGTGTGTGTGTGTGTGTGTGTGTGTGTGTGTGTGTGTGTGTGTGTGTGTGTGTGTGTGTGTGTGTGTGTGTGTGTGTGTGTGTGTGGAAAACCCTGAAATGATCCTTAAAACGTTTTTTTTTTTTTAATCCATCATACTCTTTCGACCGGTGGAGTGCCCCCATGGGTATGGGCCACAGATGTTGGTCCGACCTGCTACAGTCATAACATGCATGAGTCTGACCAGGGACATAGATGACCATTTGGTTACCCTACTCATAGGATATTGGTGTTGCTCCTCCTCCCGACAAGAGTGCTGTGTTTCCTCATGCAGATTGTCTATTTCCACATCTTATGAGGACGGAGCATCTCTGTGCGTCGGAGCAAATTGTCTTGATGGTCGGTTTGGCACTTTTTGGCACATTTTGTAGCCCCCTCTGGGCGTGTTGCCCCATGTGCAGTGCATATTACGTGTATATAAGCAATGGCACTGAGACTAATCAAGACTCACCCATGGCTCCCGACAAGTGTTGCCGGCTAAAACTCAGCCATCAGACCCATGACTTCCACGGGCAGAACAATGCCTGTTGGACTGTTCTATGTTGGAACTAGACGCAGAACATCATTGCCACAAGCAGCCGATTTGTAAGAATTACAACCGTTTTTTAAGGAGTTACATTTTTGCCACATGCAGTAAGTCAAGAATATCAGGCAAACATTCAAGGATTTCCCAGGAAGGGCGGCTGTTGTTCACGTGGGTGCGCCGTGGTGGTGGTGTAAAGCATGGGGAGAGACACGGAGAGAGCAGGTTGACCTGGCAGCGTTCCCTCCCTGATAATAATTATTTCCAGCCAGTCGATGACGGCAGCAGGAGGATCTCCACTACACTGAGCTGATGAGAGACGCACGCAGACACCACGCTGTTTACCTACCTCTCCCTGTCCCTCTCTCTCGCATTTAATCTCCATCTCTCAGCTCTCTCTTATCGCAGAGAGAGAGTGCGAGTCAGGGCCGGATCTAGAGGGGGGAAGGGGTGGGCAGAGCCCATGCAAACGTGCATCCTGCCCACACAATGAAAGGTACTATCAGTGGTTTTCAACCAGTGGTCTGGGACCTCCAGTGGTCCTTGAGAGAGTTCCAGGTGGTCCCCAGCTAACCAGGTGGCCCCCGGCTAACCAGATGTAACTCTTTGAGAGCGTAAAAATTAAACCAGATGGACCCTTGCGGGTCCATTTGGTTTCATTTTTACGCTCTCAAGAGTTACATCTGGTTAGCCGGGGGTATTTATCATGTGAAGTCTGCACAACTAGAGAATGTAGAAGATTAATGGTCATTTTGATCTGTAATGTATGTTTGGCTGTTCCCCAAATCCAGCCTTGAATTGTGGACAAAAGCAAAAGTCTTGGGGTCTGTAGGGCTAACATGTTCTCAAATGGTGGTCCGTGACTCAAATGCCGAATAAATAGTGGGCCATGGTGTCAAAAAGGTTGATGATGCTGCTTCATATAAAAACTTTAGAGTTGTCCACCCTGCCATTTTTCCAGCCCACCCTAGTAGAGCTGGCTAAATCCGGCCCTGGTGCGAGTCAGTTGGCCCATCAGCCGTTCCTTCTCACCCGTTCATAATGTGTGCTCTACGTGTGGCCCTGGGCCGGCCCTGCCGCGCTGTCAGCGCTCCGGAGGAGGTGTATGTTTGACGGAGAGACCTGTTGACATTCCGCTCCAGCACGTCTTTTAGCGGGGACTTGTTACTAATGACTAATGTATCACTGCACGCTGATAGGGAAAAGGAGGCTGTGCTTATCTGTAGAGCTAACCTCAAACCGATGACAGAGGATGCTTCCCCTGTGTAAACTATATTCTCTGTATTTTTTTTCTCTTCCCTCCCTCCCTTTTCAGACCACCTGTCTTGCCCTTACATCACACTAAACACCTGACCTCGGTTTACTTAACTTACTCCGTGCCGGAGGACGCCTTTGGACACCTTTTCTGTATGTGTTTTGTTGCCAGGAGACGCCTTTTTTAATATCAAATAATTCGGCCCCCGTACCCCTGTCAAGTTTCCCTGTGTAAAAGTTTTTTCTCCTGGTTTCATTTGTGGTAAAAAGAGGAAGTCGAAAATCGGTTGTATTATGCTTGCTATTGGGATGGCTGCATCTTTGAACCTAAATATCTCAGAATCGTTTACAAACAAAGTGTTCATAAACATGGTTTCCATGACTTCCGGTGGCGCTGCTCTGTGGCGACACGGACACAGACTCTGCAGCTGAGTTTTGTTTTGTTTTGTTTTTGTGTTTGTTTATCGTCCCTGTTCTATGTCACGTTTTTGTGTTGATTGTTTGGTTGGAGAGTGACTTGTACACTGTCGACGGGACTAAACTGGAGGACGATAAAGAAAAAAAGGACATTTGCCGATTCTTTCTGTGTGGACTGTGGAGCCGCGGCATGGAGCGGCGAAAAAGCCGGCTGCCACTAGCGTGGCTACTACTACTAGCGGGGCTAGTACTGTCCGGCTGGGTAGCTGAATGCCTATCTCTGGAAGCAGACCGACTGGTATACTCCAGGACTGAACTTCTGTGTCTGCGAGGAGAGGCAGGACCATCGTCGTCCACGCTGAACCTGCTGAAACTGGTCCCCGGTGAGGTGCTGAGACAGCCGCAACAAGCACCGTTCAGTGCCGGGAGACCCAGGAAGAGAGGAAGGAAAGGCGGCGTCAGGCAACGTATTCGGACGGCTAAGAAGCTACCACTGCCTCCGCTGATATTGTGCAACGCTCGCGCTCTGAGGAAGAAACTGGATGAGCTTCGTACTCAAACGCGGGTGAGCTACGAGTACCGTGAGTCCGGACTACTTGTTTTTACAGAGACCTGGTTTGATAATGAAACACCGGACAGTCTGGTCCAAGTGGATGGTTTCTCTCTTATACGAGCTGACAGAAACAAAACAAGCTCGGTGAAACGAACGGGGGGCGGTCTCTGTGTCTACATTAAGGACAGTTGGTGTAGGAACTACGCGGTCAGAGAGAGGATCTGCAACCCTGATTTAGAACTGTTGTGCATCACGTTGAGACCATTCTATTTACCACGCGAGTTTACAAACATATTTGTATGTATTGTCTATGTGCCACCGGATGCAAAGGCAGCCAGTGCAGCTAGCCAGATAGCAGACTGTGTACATTGTCATCTTCAAAACAAACCGGACGCACCTATGTTGGTCCTGGGTGATCTCAACCACTGTCCACTAGAAAAATATCTGCCTGGTTTCCAGCAGTATGTGAAATGTGCAACGAGGAAAAGTAACATCCTGGACAAGTGTTTTGGTAACATCAAAGAGGCTTACACGGCCAAAGCTAGGGCCCCACTAGCAAACTCTGATCATAACACTGTCTATCTTGCACCCACATATAAGTCTGTTTTTAAATCTAGCAAGCCGGTCACAAAGACAATACATGTTTGGTCTGATGATGCAGTGGAGGAGCTGAAAGGGTGTTTTCTGTGTACTGATTGGGAGGTTTTCTTTTATGATGCAGATATTAACTTAGCCACAGAAACAATAACCGCTTACATCAGCTTCTGTGTGGAGTCCATACTACCCAAGAAAACGTTCACAAAATACCCAAACAATAAACCCTACATCACAAGGGGAGTAAAGGACTGCATCAGGAGGAAGAAGGCAGCCTTCAGGGCTGGGGACTCTGTAGCCTTAAGGGCTGCAGAGAAAGAACTCTCTAGGCAGCTGGGAGAGTCCAGGAGACAGCACGCAGAGCGTGCTGAGCAGGAGTTGGCAAACTCAAATACCAAAAAACTGTGGGACTCGATCAGGAAAATGACCAACACAGAGTCCACAAAGAAGCTGATGGTTGCTCAGAACGAGAGCTCAAAGGCAAACAAGTTAAATAACTTCTTTCTGAGATTTGAGATTGATCGTGAAAAGGAATGCAATGATGTGATCAACTCTGTACCCTGTAATGTGTTCAATGATAGAATAATTATTGCACCGGATTCTGTTACTAAAGCGTTTAGAGCCTTGCAGACCAGCAAAGCGGCAGGTCCTGATGGGATGGATGCATTTCTTTTAAAAACGTGTGCGGTGGAATTAACGCCTGCATGGCACAGTCTGTTCCAGATGTCAATTGACACACATACAGTGCCTGATATCTGGAAGAAGTCAATTATAGTTCCAGTGCCTAAAAAGCCGTGTCCGTTAGAAAACAACGACTATAGACCAGTAGCATTAACCTCAAACGTGGTGAAATCCCTGGAGAGAATACTCTTAGAAGAGCTCAGAAAAGACACTGAGCCATCATTGGATCCATATCAATTTGCTTATGCGAGAAATCGTGGAACTAGTGACGCAATCTCCACCTTAACTTACCGGGTTTTAAAGCACCTAGAGGGTGATGGAACTTACGCGAGGCTTCTCTTTGTCGACTTTAGCTCTGCTTTTAATTCAATACATCCTGACATTCTCTTAGAGAAGCTAAAAAGTATGAAGGTAAACCCATTCTTGATAAGGTGGTATTTTTCTTTTCTCTCTAAAAGAGAACAACAAGTGCGATTCAACTCTGTGCTCTCTGACAAGGCAGTGAGCAGTACAGGGGCCCCTCAAGGGACAGTTAGTTCATCTCTCTTGTTCACCCTGTATACAAATGATTGTGTCAGCTCACAACCAAATCATTACGTCATTAAGTTCTCTGATGACACTGTTGTTCTTAGTCTACTCAAAAAAGACTGTAGCATAGGTAGCTACACTGATGGAGTAGACAGGTTTGTAGGATGGTGTGACAACCATTACCTACAAATCAATACGAAAAAGACAGAAGAGATTGTTGTGGATCCTAGATCCATAGGTGACCATACCATGATCAGGATACATGGTCATGATATCAAACAGGTCACCTCATATAAGTACCTGGGTGTACAAATTGATGGTGAAATGAGCTGGCACACTCATGTTGAAAATCTTTGTACTAGAATACACCAACGCCTGCACTTTCTTAGAAGACTAAGACTATTTGGAGTAAGTACGAACATAATGCTGATATTCTACAGAGCTAGTATTGAGTCAATTGTGAGATATGGTATCGCCAATTGGTTTGGAAACCTGACGGTTAAGTTTAAATCAGAAATCCTGAGATTGGTAAAGACGGCCGGGAAGATTATGGGGATGTCAACACCTCCCAACACCCCGCAGACCATCTTCGAGCAAGCCACACTAGGGCAGGCAAAGAAAACTGTGTCTGATCCCTCTCATATACTGTACCCTGAGTTTAGGTTACTGCCGTCAGGTAGGAGGTACGAGGCTCCAAAATGGAGATATAATAGATTTAAATACTCCTTTGTACCAATGTCCATTTCACTCCTCAATAACTCTCTTGCTGAGGGGGCAAGGGGAGGGAGGAGAAGACTGTGATTGTCGTATGATGCTGCTAGAACTGCACTAGTCTTGGTACTGTTGTATTTATTCTATTTATATTTATATTCTTTTTATGACTACTTAACTAAGCACTACTTTGGGAGGTGGTATGTAAGCCTGATGAGGTGTACCAGTCACTACTATTGTACTGTATGTACTGTACTGTATTGTCCTGTATTGTCTTACTTGTTGCTGCAAGTCTGTATGTCCAAGACAAATTTCTCGAACGAGACTAAATAAAGTAACCTTGAACCTTGAACCTTCAGAAACACTATTACGGCGGGACATGGTCAATAGAATTTGTTTCCTAACTCTGCGGTTAGGAAGACGGTCTGGCATTAACATTGAATGGATGACAGCAATATTAAGTCAGTTAAAGGGCAAGAACGCTTTGGTAGTGGTTTGGCTTGTGTAGTTCTCATGTGGAAAGCAGTATGGCATGCTGCACACACATCCATGGGCCGAGTGCAAGGCTAAATTAAATATCAAAAGGAAGAAAAGTGTCTGCACGCTGGTGATGCTGAAAAGTCTCAGGATTCAGAACATGTATATGTGCTGATGAGGACTTAGATGGAAACATGGACGAGCAATACAACTTTAAGTGTTGCTTTTTCAGCATCAGCAGTGTGCAGACTCTATGCTTCGTTTTGGGTTGTGTAGTTAGTTACCTTGTCATGATGTAAGAACAACTGTTGGAAAGAATGGAAAAAATAATCACTGGAAATTGATAATTTTAACAACCATTATTTAACTGTAATATGGTCGTCTATCTAGCATATACTCTTACTTCATTTTTTAACCTTCAATATTAAACTTATGTTAACTGATCCATGTATGAGCAAATGATTATATGGACACATCTAATCGTATTAATTCAAACAAATCCAGTACATATTCCAATATTAAGATTGATATCGATTTTCTTTTTTTTTTTGGAAGAAACCTATCTATGGAATGAATTAAATCAATGAATTAAAACATAGCACGGATTTGATGGTGTTCTATAATGTCAGAATTGTCATTATTCACATGTGTTTACAAGCTCAAAAGAGCCAGAATGGTGCTGTCTCTCTTTCTTGTCCCTTCCGCTCCAAAACTATGGAATACACAATATAATTATGTAGACTTACTGTAGATAGCAGGGTATGTAGAGACTTATAGCTTTTCATGTAAATATAGCACTTTATAGAATGTGCCTACATAGTTTAATTAGAATATAGATTCTTTATTATGTTCTTTTTATGATTTACAATGTAAGTCAATGAGCAGCACATTTTGAATCATCAATCTAATTTTCATTAAAATATACTTAAGAATAGATAGCATGCTATTCAGACAGAAGTTCATTGGTTTACAGGGCACCCTACACTGTAGTTATAATAGTTTCAATGTACTGAGCAGTGATCACTGCCTGTCAGACTAATTCTAGTTCCCTGTTTACCTCAGTGTGATCTATAGATTGCTGCAGACGCTACACTGTCTCTCTGCGTGTGAGGCATGTGTGTTGCCTTGCTTACTCTAAGTCACTCTGGACAAAGAGCATCTGCTAAATGCCTAAATGTGTGAATTGTAAATCCTCGTCCAAATGGGAATACACAGTAAGTTAAGTGCCAAACATCATCATCTCATAGTCAATACGGCGGTGAATGTGCGGCCCATGCGGGCCGTGCTTCCATCGCCTGCGGCAAAGTAATTAGTCTCTGTCTGCCTGGTGTTTTCCCATTGATTGGTTTTCCAGGTCACAACCCTGGCAGCTGCGTGACTTATCTCCTTCTATGCATACTTGCACCGGCTTTTTTCCTTTCTTTCTTTCTTTTTTGGCAAGCTTGTTTAACCAGGTAGTGCCTTGTAGTGCCTTACACGCCGCTATCGGCATCGCAAGCAGCGGTCAAAAGTGATTGATGACTAAAACAGAAATGCTCACCATGTATTGGTTTGGCGTTCGTGTGTGCGGAAGGGCTTCGAGCTGTTGTTTAGATCAAAGGATTCTTTAGCTGCACATCAATCTACACTCTATCATGCCTGGTCACTACAAACTTCCTTTGTGCCTTTTAATGGTGCCAACTTGAAATCAGTACAAAGCCGCATACATAAATTATAAATTAACGAGCACAAAGATGTTTTTGGTTTTTGGGGAGAGAGTATCTGGAAAAATGACAATGCATCTGTTATTAGTTCATTTGTTATTCCTCGTAAACAGCAACTTTTGATGATTATTAATCCAGCTGGAGGGAACGCGATATTCTAGTTATTTCATTGGGCAATTTGCTTCCATTTGTTTTACGATTTTTTGCACTTTTGTTGATCATTTCCTTCTTTTCCAATGGCTGGCTTTCGAGAATATGTCATGAGATCACATCTGTAGGCTTTTAGTGTTTGTTGAGATCCATATTTGCATGCTAATGTGAGGCTTGTTTAGACTAGAGCACTTTGGTTGACTACCAAGAATTGAAACCATTAAATAACTGCTCACTAATCTTTCACCAAGACCACCACCTATGGCACTAATGTAGGTCAGTTTCACAAAAATCCGCTTCAATATATTCCAGAAATAATCCATGCTGCCGACTACTAACAAGGAGCAAAGCACGACACCATCGCAATAGGAATGCAATGGTGCAGTATTTCTTTCTTGTGAAGTCATCCGAACATGTCACTCTGTCAGATGGAAATCCTGTAAGTCTTAAGACATGTTAAAAACGGCAAAGTAATAGCAATGAAAACGAGACAGGAATGTCTCGATCCACAGGAAAAGATCTCTTCATCAATTAAGACTGGAATGTCGTGATCCACATTCAAACTGTTCAGTTTTGACTGAAGCGCTTACAGGAATCATTACCAGGCGCCACTCACATCACACAAGTGTGATTTTATGTCATTCCGACGGATTACGGGGATAGACGGGATAGGGGCAGTCATGGGAGAGAAAGTTTCTGGTTGTGTTTGATCCCCGGGAAGGGGAAGGAGGGGTGCACACACAGACACATGTGGTTCCAGACAGAGATGATGGAGGCTGGGGGCGGGGAGGCCCTCCGACCACATGCCATCTCTCTGGGCATCCCTCTCTCGCTGTTTTATTCATCATAGGCCTCTTACACGACCACACGTTTGTCAGCTATGCCTTTCTGACATCCAACCACATGCCATCTCTCTGGGTACCCCCCTTCTCTCGCTGTTTTATTCATCAAGGCCTCTTGTACACTGTAGTAACACGGCCACGCGTTTGTCAGCTATGCCTTTCTGACATGTTGAAGTCATAACCGTGGACAGCATGTCGGCGCAATCTGCCGCAATTCTAAAGGAGTAGACGGAGACTGACTCTGGCGAGGATAGACAAACTTGGGGGCAGCCTCACACACCATATGGATTCCAACCAGTGGATGGATGCTGTGCTGTGCTATGTTAGGATGAGACTTCCTCTTTTATCACTACCATATGCCCAGACCTTTCCTCTGACGTTCTGTAGAGTAATGGGTTCAAAACCTTTTAGCTCAACACCCCCAAAAAATATATTCGATTTCCACCACGGAGGCCAAGACCCAAAGTTTAGTGAAAATAGCCGATCAACAAGCGTTTTGAGATTGTTGATCGGCTATTTTAACTTGTTAAAGATATTGTAGGCACATAAAGTATATATAGCTATCTTTTTTGCCTTTCCCCCCTCTACGTGGCTTCTACTTTGATGCTGCGACTGTTTCCCTGCAGACAGACAATTGCTTTACCCTGCAGACAGTCCAGAACTTTATTGTTGGCAACAAATTATGTTGTCAAAATCAATTTTAGCCAATCATAGCGCAGCAGTCTCCGGCAGTTTCAAAATGTGCCAATGGAGTGGAGGAGACATGGAGTTAGATTAAAATCTGTTTGCAAACACAGATTTTGTACACACGAAAGTTTGTTTTCCTTTTTTTCTCATGCAATTATGAAAATGGTTGGGAGTTTCCCAAACACAGTAATGGTCCTGTCCCTTTACTGTTAGTCTTAGACATCTTTGCAATTAAGTGATTATTAATTTTAGTGATTATTTTATAACATTTAAACAATGGTTTGGGAAACAATGCTTAGAGGGGATTACAGTATGTCGAAGTGTAAAATCCGGTGGACAGTATAATCAAACCCCGCTCAGCAGCCAACCCGCCCGCCATAAATGTTTGTGAAATGTCTAGCTTCCCATGGCCTGCTTAGCGAAAACAATGATCGCGAGCACCGATCTCTGAGGCAGAGCGTGGATTACAGCTAGCTTCCACACAAAAGCCATGAAGTTAAACAAAAAGCAGCAGCGCTCGGGCGCCCGGCCAGACCCTGTTGACTGAAATACATAGAAAGCAACCGCAAGAAAGGTCTGTTTTGAAAAGTGTCTTCTACAGTATGGGCGCTCATCTGTCTGCGCGCGCCTGTGTGTGTGTGTGTCTCAGAAGACAGGAAAGGAAACTTGGCGGGAGGGACGGAGACAGACAGACCGACAGAGAGAGAGAGAGAGATCCACTATGTTGTGATTCAGTGTTAAGATAATCCCGGGGGTTCAGAGGTGCTCTGTAAAGCGCTGTGACCTCGGTGCTCTCCCGCGGTGCCGTGTTTACGTTGCCTCCGCTGGCATTAAACACAGGCCACATATTTTTAACATTAGGATCCTCTCGGCCAGCAGCAGCTCACCCTCTGGGCCGCGTAAATAAAACAGTGGGCTGCATCCCACCCCCCCCGTCACTCTGGATCAATCAACCCGCCAGGCCTGTATGTGTGCAGTGCTGGAAGACGTACTGTACATTTTGTATACAAGTTAAAAGCTTCAATAGAGGGTATGACAAGTGACATCAGCATCATAGATACCTGAATGTTATGCGGGGAATGCCTACTGCTTAGTAGCGAAATAAAAACTACTTTTCTGGCCTGGCCAGCCCCTTACATCCATAACAGACTTTGCCACAGTCTCTTTAGGTATGCGTATGCATGTGCATACCCTGCAGTATATGGAAATCAGTCCCGGCTGTAGAGTGGAATGACTTGAAACTTTTTGAGCGGTACCACCAAAGTGTTATTTAATTTTTATTTATGTAGCCTTGCACACATTTTTAGAAAACAAAAACCAGACACCGGTCACCAGATGGGTATAGCCTAGCCTCATTACATAGCTCTGTGGTGCTGATTGGCTGCCTGTTGTATGATAACGGTAAAGTATGATAATGCCAGTATGATAACGCCAATAGGCGTCCCGTTGAGACGCCTATTGGCTGAAAAGTGCATGTTTGGACATTAACTAACATAGTTTCCAAACGTCTTAATCATCCACTTGCATTGACAGCAGAGCTCCAGTGCAGGCGCGAAGCACGAGACGCGAGATGAAAGAATGTCGCTACTCTCCCTGTTTATAGTACTCTAGATAATGGCACACTGACTGGCAGCAGGCAGATGATTGGATAGATGGAAGCTCACTGCAACAAGTGAGATCATAATTATATGCTATATTACTTAGGGGGAAGCTGTGCGTTTTATATTGTCACTGTCACATCCATTACAAGTGTAATATTCTGAATATATATTTTATACTTTTGTAACTTTACATAGAACATAATATGAGGGGGCACATTTTGCAACAGCAAAATTGCTGATATCAAAATGTACTTACACTGCCAGGATTTATTTGATTAATAGTAGTTTTAATACCACTGGTATTTATCAATGATGAGCTCATATTTTAAAGAGCCATGTTTACAGACCGGTAATTGACATTTTACATCAGTGCATAGGGTGTGCCTCACCGATCCTTTGTTTACCCAGTAGTCAGACGCCAGCATCTGTCAATTTGTGACTGCTCTGAGCCGTGGAACATACACTGTTTGGACAAAAATGCCTTCTGGGATAAGGAATAGGAGATACTGCACAGGTGATTGAAAGCAACATATAGAATGGATGTTTATAGACACAATGCGCCATCCTGTTATATTGACAATAGCCAGCGAAATGAACAATCCAAAACTTCAAAATAACTAGTGACTAAAGCTGTCTGGAGTCACAGTGCTATATTTGGAGTCTCTTGTTGGGTGTGCATACTGTCCTGACCGCCCGTGTGGATGTCTGCATGTTTGTATGCTTCGTGAGAGTCTGGACATTATAAAGCTTCAGTCTAGAATTGCACAGACTGAGCTACAGTGTGCTTGCACGCCAGAGCCATCGAAGGAGAGTTACGACATCTCTGTTCACGTCAGGCAGCCGCAGTCCAATGGGCGGCTCTTCTACATAGACTTCTATTGGCGACTAAGAGCATAACAAACAGTAACAATGTGCTGGGAACAAGGTTTGGTTTGATTGTGGCTGTGGATCCTCAGCATTATTAAATACGACTCCTACTATTACTGCGAGTGTGGATTTTATTGTACGTTGTATCTATTAGCGATGCACTTGGAGTGAAATTCATGGCTGAAACCGATTACCGAATATTGTGAATAGTTGGACAAAATATATATATAGCTATATTTTTCCCCTCTACGTTGCTGCAGCAGCTGTTTTCTGCAGACATACACTTGCTTCGTCCTGCAGACAGTTCAGAACTTTATTGTTGTCAACAAATCATGTTGTCAAAACATTTGTTGGGCTAATGAAAAAGGTGGTGCTAGTGTGTGTGGAGGGAGGTTGTGGAGGGAGAGGCACCGTTTTAGCCAATCACAGTGCAGCAGTCTGGTGGTGAGATGGAGTCAGATTCAAACTTGTTTACAAACACAGATATTACTTTTAAGTAGTAATCACTATTATGGATACATACAACATTTATTCAGCACTTTTGAAAGCATTTACTGCACACTATTTGGTGATATAATTCCTGCCCAAAAAAACGATTAGACCGAAAATGCGTTTACAGCCATTTCATGCAGCCAACTATCCTGTGCATCGCTGCTTTCTGTGTATTCTCTTTGAATGTGGAACCAGACTAGTGTCCAGGTTCAGCGTACCTTTTCTCCCCCGAAATGGACCAGAAGTTGACAGAATGAACTGGACTCGAGCAACAGCCCGTCTTTAATGATAAATAAATCCCTCTTATTCTAAATGGTTAAATTTAAAATTGTTAATAGTACAACATAATCATTACAGAGAGTCTTTAGCTGTTACTATTTAAGGGCATGAATAGACTGTGACGGATTTCAAGGCCTGTATATCTGTGGACGCCAAGATCTGTGGATAACTGGACATTGCTTAGTCTGTCTCTTGAGAACACTCAAAATCCAACATGCAGTGGGCCGGACAGCAAATTGACCATGAACGCCAGGCAGACCAAAGTACTCACAAGATCATTCCAAGGACTTTGCTTTTCTCATTTCAATTGTGGCGCAGTTATGCCTGAATAATTGCATCAGGGATGTGTTGTCCTTTTTTGCAAATAGCAGAACGTTCTGGTCATAATAAGAGCGATTAGATCTGTGACATTGCGGTATAATTATAATTAAGCCATTTCAATATTGTATTGTACTCCCATTTAAAAGGCTGTAACCTATGCAGGGAAAGAAGGGCAATACTGCCCTCTTCTGGTCATGATGTGTCACGCCAGCTAGGATTGGGTGACAGTTCAGCAGAAGTTAGGGTTGTTGTCTGTTGTTTTTATGCTGCATGAGAAACTAACCTGGAAGTGGAGATACAGTTTTACTATTATTGTATGAAGAAACAGAGCTGTTATATAATTTTGTCTGTATTTATGGCATATTACCGTTGATGGTTAAACATTCTGTATGGGGTCCCCTTTTGGTGTTTTAAGCATTACCTAACATTAACTTTAGCTATTGAAAGCATTAGCTTTAGCTAATGAAAATAACAAGTCCATAGCTATAAGTTTGTAGATCTGCTTTTTTGAAAAATCTTGAAAATTTCGCGCAAATGTGTGTATGGCTGTATGCTGGCACTAATCATTGCTATGGCTTATTTGTTCACTAACAGGGATCCCCATGTCTCTCCAGATTTTGAGAAACCTGGACATGTCTGTGGCAAATGTCTTGTTTTTTCTGTTTTACACACCATTTAGTGTTCCAATTTGCATCATAAAACCCCACCTTATTGAATGTCAAGTTATTGACACTATACTTCTCAAATGTTTTATTTGAGACCCCCATAACTCTGAGAACTCTCAGAGTTATAGACCTGGGTCATTCAGCGCTATGTATTTATGTCATTCTGGTAATATTATTATCCTCTCACGAACCAACATGGCAATGACCCCTGGTGACTGCATATAGCAGACTCTTTTTTTTGTTTTGGCCCCTTTACTGATTCTATGTGTGTTCAGTGTTTTGTTGTAAATCTGTTGTCTTTGTTTTTATCTCTGTTTTATTTTTGTTTTGTTGTGACCTGCTGACTCTTTGTGCTCACTGTTAAGCACCTTGTAACCTTTGGTTTCGAAAGGTGCTATATAAATAACATTTACTTACTTATTTACTTTAATCATGAGCAGCTGACAGTTAGCAAGGAAAACAAGAGATGAAACAGAAAATGGCATAGAAATAGTCATCTAGGATCATGGTGTACCAATAACTTATCATCAGAATAAACAGTAGAATAGAACAGATCTGTTTATAGAAACTATACACACTACTAGGCTATATCACAGAAATGCATTTTTGTCATTGTAGCTCACAGAGCGTCACCTCCTGGTTCGTGTAGGTTACATTTAAAACACATGTTGAAATTGTATTATTATTATTTATTTATTTATTCACATGGATCTTTGATTTTCAGAAAATTGTCCAAGGATTTTTTTGGGGGGAATTTTTTTTTCCCTCAGCCTAGTGGGTATACTCCCACTATAATTCCACCGCAGCCGGATGCTGTGATTTTCCACATTATCCAAAACGGGCCACTCCTGCAAACTTGTAAAACAATCTTAGCCAATAACTGTGGAATGATACGTTAAACAGATTTGTATTATTCACACAACTATAGAGATCGTGCCGATTTTGTGTGAGATTTGGCTAAAATCAAAGAAGTCAAGTCAAAGAATATGTTTTACATAAGTCAGCCTCACTGTGGGTGCTATAACAGGCCACTGTTGAAAAGAATCAGGGCAGACGTTTGTCATTAGCAACCAGGGAGGCTGTGCGCACAGTTTGGCATCGGAACGCACACACAAGGACAGTCATGTTGGGGGGTGTACCATCCCATGTGGTCCACCAATTTGAGTGAATATGTTTGGTTTAGCCAACCCAAAGGTCAAACCGCCGTCTCCCACAACCACCCCCACAAAGCCACTAACAAGGTGGTGTTAGGGTTAGCCAACCAAAGGTCAACCTGCCCCACCACCGCCTCCACCGCCACAAGGCCACTAACAAGGTGGTGTTGAAATAACCATTTGTCACAGTAATCAGCTTTGTGATGTTCCAAAACGCTCCCAGCTGGGTCCCATGTTTACAGGAAGCATTACGCTGTGCTTCTCACACACCTGTTTTACGTCTCTCCCAAACAACGACCTTGTCAAGGCTCTGTGTGTGTGTGTGTGTGTGTGTGTGTGTGTGTGTGTGTGTGTGTGTGTGTGTGTGTGTGTGTGTGTGTGTGTGTGTGTGTGTGTGTGTGACTGCATGAGAGAGGGAGTTAGTATGTCATACATATTGACACCATTCTTATAAATGCTGTAAATAATGAGGTATGACATAGCTGACATTCCACTGCTTGGCATATCTAAACTGTGAGATACACATGGAGTGAGAGAGAGTGTGTGTGTGTGTGTGTGTGTGTGTGTGTGTGTGTGTGTGTGTGTGTGTGTGTGTGTGTGTGTGTGTGTGTGTGTGTGTGTGTATACAGGGCATCTGACAGGGTCACGCAATCATTGCTCATACAGACAGACGTGACTACTTCGCTAAACACACACAGAAGGAATATTGTGTTTTCAATGGGAATGGGCTTTTAGCTACTCACCAAAACAAAGAGTTTAGTACATGCCAATTTAGCAGTAGCCAATATAGTGAAGCTACGTTGTACAGAGAATTGTTTCTGGGGCTACAGGGAAGTCTTATAAAGTCTTACAAAGGGCATTAAGGTCAAACCCTTCCCAGTGCATAGACATAAAACTAATACCAAGTGTTGTATGTGATTCACTTCTATATTTTGAACAGGTTGCTTCACGATTTTGCTTCAAGATTCAAGGACAGAAAGAGAATCAACAACATGCCCAAGCAATTTAAATGCATTTTGGCTTAAGTTTTGTGCAATTATTACTTCATCTTATGGCCACATCAGTCGCTGAAAAATAACAGATTTGACTCTGAAGAAGCATGACGCATTGCATCACGTTTTCAAACAATATGAGCCAAAAGGCAGAATTTAGACGCACAAAATTAGCCACAGGGCAGATGTAAAAGGTGAATGCCTGTAGCCGAAGGCAACCTTCTATTCCCGGAAAGCATTCCTCTGTGCATTTCTCCTCACATATAGAAAGATATTCCACCTTCAAACACCAGGAAGCCAGTGGGCAGATCAACATGCATGACTTTCAAATGAGCCCGTCTGACAATCCCCTAAAAAGTACTCAAATTGTTTCACTTGAATAAAAGTAACAGTTCGAAGGGTGTCATCCCACTTAATATATGCCTTAATAAATAACAATTATAATTGACAGAAATAGAGGTCTGTTGTTGAGCGGAGCCGTCTGTTGTTGTGACATACACTCACATGACCATAACACTGGCTTCTGATTGGAGCATTCATTCAATAATATGCATTATGTCTGTTTCACACATAGAGCCCGACCGATGCCATATTTTTGTGGCCGATGCCGATACCGATTTTTGGAAAAAACTGCACCGATGTTACCGATGTTTGGGACCGATGTATAATAATGAATTAAAATAATTAAAAATACATTTGAAAAACTTCTAAACGTCAAATTTATTCTCTCTTTCAAGTAAACAATAGAATACGACATTGACATGATTTACTTTTGTGAAATAATTCCATTTGCTGCGTTTCTTTTTCTGTTCCAGGCAAATATCGGCCGATATATCGGCCGATGTTACCGATATATGGGCAGATTTTACCGATATAATGGCCGATGTATCGACCGATATATCAGTACGAATACCACCGATACCGATGCCGATATATCGGTATCGATATCGGCCGATATATCGGTACGACAGATATATCGGGCGGGCTCTATTTCACACATATCATCCCATAACATTTGGGGTGCTCTGAACAGGTTTTGGGACCAATCCTGATCACAGATTGTTTTTCTCATAATCAGCCGATGGGTCCCATACCGATTCCGATCTGTCTGTGTTTGTGTGAATGTGTCGACTGCTACGAGATATATAAATAACACTTTAGATCCTCACCAGCACAAGGATTGTTTTTGTGCAGTTTCATATTTTGCACCAGTATGTATTTTGTCTCTTTACACAAGATACAAAATACATACTGTACAATAATAGAAAAGTACAATGATAGAAAATTGAAAGTAACCTTCTGCGCTTGTTAAAAAAATAAACTTCTTCTCCAGTATGTGCATCTGTTAATGTGTTTGGTCTTTGTCTGTGTGAATGTTACAGGGCTGTGGTTCCAGGGGTCCAGACAGCAGGCATGAGGGGTCCGGCCTGCACTGGAGTCTGGCTCTAGAGCCCAGAGGGGGCTCACACTTCAACTGGACACATTCCACAGGTACAACACCATAAACACGCCACCGAAACACCTCGCTGAGCACACAGGATCAAGGGTCAAAGGTCTTCTGCAATCTGTTAATACAATTTTCAATCATTCAATCAATCAACACGCTAAGGTGGTGATTCTACACAATGTCTTCTGTAGTAAGCCTAGACCGCATCGACATCATGCACCGCCGTTCACCTCCCATTCAACACGCTGACTAAAGAGCTTTTCGTAACAATCTCTTGAATACCACACTGAATCAGACAATTGTTCTGGGAATTTTAGATTCCAAATACATGTTAAATTCTACCACAGCTGCACATTCTTTCCTGTGCTCTCTGATTACGAATCAAACTATTTTAATTTCGTTTGACATTCTGAAAGAAAAACATAGGTTCCCTTTTTTTCCTTTTTAACTGTCATCTGCTTTGTGAATTGAGCAGATGACTTTACCGGGGAAATAAATACAGTTCATATAGTCTGGAACTACCTTATCAAATCCGAGCAAGGAAGCTTGCCGTTCCATTCCCGAAAATATATTTTGAAATATTTATGCATTTTAATATCCATTTCTGACAAGCAGCAAGCGGCAGGTGATTTTGATTTATATTATTATAAATTTCCACGACTGTAATGTCGAAACGGAAGTGGGGAGGAAGCTACACTACGCTCTATTGCTGGCTCATTGTGGCTCAAGATCAGAACCCCGGTTGCTCCAGACTGTATGACAGAACCATTTGAAAATTGCAACAGCTTGAGACTAGGGCTAGGGGCTCTATTTTCCAAAATACCGGTGTCTGATAAAAACGGACCCCTAGGAGTGTAAACACTGCTGACCGTTGTGTTATGAGCTATGTGCTCTCCATGATGTAAGGTCTAACCCTAGAAGACCCAGATATATTTCTACTTAAAAAAACTGTTTTCAACATTACTTACTTTTTTTTATTTATGCAAATTAAAGGGATATTCCACTTTCAAAAAAACTTTTCATCATTTTATGGTCTACTCAGTCTCATGTGAGACGGACAGTTTATAAGTTACTCCTTTCAGTATTTAGATATTTGATGTTCATTTGATGTTCATTTTAGCGTATCCGCCTCCTTCCTATACAAACCCATTATAACTTAAAACTCCATTTTAACCATGACAATTATTCGAAAATAAACCATATTTTTTATGTTTACTGATATTGTTATAATTGACTGAATTGTGGAATTTCATTTACAGTTTTAATGTATTTTTAAAATATTGTTTAATTCCTATTAGGAGGACAATACCAGTCACCAGAAAAAGATGGGTTGTTTTCGAATAATCTGTCATGGTTAAAATGCAGTTTTAAGTTATAATGGGTTTGTATAGGAAGGACGTTTGTGCAACAAAATTGACATCAAATATCTAAATACTGAAAGGAGTAACTTATAAACTGTCTGGTGTGTTCACATGAGACTGAATACAGTAGATGATATAATGGCCAAAAGCTTTTTTGAAAGTGGAATATCCCTTTAATTAATTAATTATAATAAATTATAAAACATATTTTTGGGGATATGAATATAATATTAATATAATGAATGTACATGTTCTGCACATTCTAATGGTCACCAAAATATATGTATTGCAGTCATTTTACTTACTTTATTAGGGTTAAAGTCTAAAGGTCAAAGGTCAAGGTTAAAAAAAAATTGCACTAAACCCAGAGATTTTTAATTGGTATAATTGCAGCCTATGTGGGGGTATTTCTATGCAAATATCAAGACCAACTGCAAAAAAAAAAAAAAAAAAAAAAAAAAAAAAAAACTAATTACTTAATAATTATGTGAAAAGCAAAAAAGATGATTTTTTTTTTAATTAATTAAAGGGGTAATGTTGCCAAAAAGCAACACTGGGCCTTGTAGGTCTAAACTAGGCGTGTGTGACCACTGACCAAGTAAAGCTTTTTTTACCACAGCACAGTACAAGTAAAGTGTGTCTCCTGAACAGGACGTGTGCTCTCCATGAGGTCGTCGCCACTGGTCCTGCTGCTCCTGATCGGCGTCCAGGCTGTACTGAACATGGGAGGTGGGCGGGCCCTGAGCACCGCGGGCGGCGGGGCAGCAGCCAACCACAAAGCAGGACAGCAGACAGCAGCGGCCAATCACAGGGCAGGGCAGCAGACAGCGGGGGATCGTCTCTCCGAGCACCGCTCTTCTTCTACTTCTTCTTCTTCTTCCAACAGCAAGGACCACCAGAGGACCAGCAGCGGTGGCCATGTTAGGACCAGGAGGCCCCACCACCGGGCGGCCCCCTCCTTGCCGTCTGACTCCTCCTCCATTCCGGAAGTGGACCCCAAGCTGTTCTCCAAGAGACGCTACCGCTCCTCGCCGCGCGTGGTCTTCAGTGAGGTGGCGCCGTCCCACCACGCGCTGGAGGAGGAGGAGGGGGACGGCGGCGGGATGATGAAGGGGGCGCGGGTGCGGCGGCGGTCGGGCTCGCAGCCCATGCACCGCGGCGAGTACTCGGTGTGCGACAGCATCGGCACGTGGGTGGGCAACCTGACGCAGGCCACGGACATAGGGGGCCGAGAGGTGACCGTGCTGCCCAACGTCAAGATCGACAACGTGGTGAAGAAGCAGTTCTTCTACGAGACCACCTGCCGGTCGCCCACCGCACACGGCCGCCCGCCCGCCATTGCAGCGCCCCCCAAACGGGGCAAGCAGGGCAACAAGTCCGGCGGCGGAAACGGCGGCACCTCGGGCTGCCGGGGCATCGATGCGCGCCACTGGAACTCCTACTGCACCAACACGCACACGTACGTGCGCGCCCTCACCATCTTCAAGAACCAGACGGCGTGGCGCCTCATACGCATCAACGCAGCGTGCGTGTGCGTGCTCAGCCGGAAGTCCTGGGGCGGACGCCTGGGGCACTGACCCTGTGAACCTTACACATGCACGCACGCACAGGCACACACACACACACACATGCACACACATACACTTCACCACCCAGCACACACTTCCTCAAAACAGCCACTGCAGCTTTATTGCCAATACTGTAATATTCTTCCTTCTCCTTCCACAAACACACACTCACACATGCACGCGCGTGCACACACACCCACACAAACACACGCACACACAAAACAGACCTAACCTCTCATCTTGTCACCTTACTCATACAAAAGCAATTTGCACACAAACACAGGCAAGCAGACACACAGACAACACACACACACACACACACACACACACACACACACACACACACACACACACACACACACACACTCCACCTGCTTCAATGCATTCAACCCTCGGCCCCTGACCCTACCTCAGTCCGAGAGAAGTCCTGGTTGTTTTTAAGTTATGAGGACTGCATGTCATATTTATGGTTTATACAGTCAAATATGAATATCTATATGTGTATATATATATATATACAGAATGAATTCAAGCTTTAATGTTGTTGTTGTGTTGTTGTTCATGCTGTTATTTATTAAACACCTCAGTACATGCCGGAGTCGTTGTGTCACTTCTATCTGCATCTTCTATATGCACCAAGTCTCAAACTGTACTGTATGTTATGTATGCACGTCTGTATTCCAGGTAACTATATATTAGTCTGGAACTTGTGTGTTGAGGTTTTATTTCCAAGGGGAGGTTTACAAACAGATTCCAAAGTCGCTAGTCTCGCATAGCCAGACAAATTCCACACTCTACAAATTCTACAGAGAGTCTGGAACTTCGGAAATACAATAGTAACCAGTTTAAGATCCAAGAACTTGGGATGTACAACGTCACCTGCGAATGATTTGGCTCCAACAGCCTCTCAGCCGTTGGAGCCTGTTTTCCGACGGCAAAACGCAGCAGCTTTTTGTCGTGTTAACAAGGTGAACGAGAGGTACGCTGTAGAGGAGCGTCGCCATGGAAACCAGAGATGACAGCAGAAGAGGTGGACAACGCCGGCATCGCCTGCTTTCTTAACTATGTTGGGCTTCTGTGGCGACTGCGACGGAGCACGATCACGTCCTTGTCGTGTCGACTGCTTTCCTAAAGTCCCTAGTATTTGCTGCTCGAACTGGAAAGATAATTCGGTATACTCGAGATACAAACGTGACGGAAGCAATAAGAGCCACAGGATTATACAACCAAGTGGGAGACTCATTGTTTGCACAATGATCATGATGCACAAGCATAACGGACAACAATGGCAACAACTGACTGCTTTGCTTTAAACAGGACTAATGTTAGTAGCAGCTGCAAGCATCACATCCGCTTTATCGCAATATTTGCATAGATAGTGACAAGAGTCTCAACAGTCTGGTAACACAAGACTACATTTGGTTTCATGTTTACACTCAAGAGTTAAGATATTCACCATCTGAATTAGCCCAAGTCTAGGGAATAATGGACATTTTGATCTGTATGATTGACTTTCTTGTTTTCTCTGCAATCCAGCCTGGAATTATGGACAAAAGCAAAAGAAATCTTTAGTTTTGGGGTCTGTGGGGCTAAAATGTCCTCAAATTCTGAATAAATAGTGGGCCCTGGTATGAAAAAGGTTGAAAAGCACTTGTCCTGTTGTGACATCAGATAACCCTTTATTAGCCATTTCATCACAGCTGATCACCCTTCCCTCCCCCCAGAGGGCACTGTTCCAGTGTCATCGATGCCATTTTTTTTTTTTGCACCACTCAGGCCTGCAGGTCCGGCTCCGCTAAGCTCTTTACACACTGGCGGAAACAGATGGACGCCTGGCTCCAGTGAGTTCCAGACAGTGACCTTGGAACGTGTACAGTGTCTGGAGCTGGGGATGAGGGGGGATGTTAGGTCATGTTCATTTCATACAGTAAAACTGTTGAAAAATGTACACGACTACATTTTTTCACTAGCAAAAACTAAATAAAAACGAACCTATGAGGGCTACAACTAAAACGAACTATATTCACAAAGTGGTCAACAAAGCTGGACAAGTGAGAAGAGATCCAGTAGAATTAAAAGGCAAGTCATTATGTTTGGTTTTGCTTGTTTTGCATAGCAGAATGACAAGCTCATGAGCAAAAAGTTTGGGCACCACTCATACAGCAACATTTTTTAAAGTCAGCCTCAGTTAGAGCTATCATGTGACCAAGAGGGCCTTGGGAATTGATGTGATTTACAACCTCCATGGTGACCAGCAGGGAGGGATGGCGATTCAGGGCTCATCCAGAAAACAATGCTGCCCTCTTGTGGTCATGTGAGAAACAACACTAGCACAGATTGTGCTTAGTGCTTACAGACAGCTCTGCAATTACTTGATTTCAACCACAGTCTAGTCTGCCTGTCTGTCCCTCCAAGTAAAATGCTGTTCAGTGCCAGTGTTCTCATTGTTGGTCACACTATTTTTTTTTTCACTAGAAAAAGACTCTTCAACATTTCTCAGACTAAGGACCAACTACTACACATTGTATTGTGTAGCAGATTAAAATAACTTCAGTTTAAATACTATACACTTTTTCATAGTATGTCCACAGACTTGGACATACTACAGCACTGTCTGTCATCAGTGTATATGCCTATTGATGATAACCACTTGAACCATCAATAGGCTACTCAATAGTAAATTTGGCTATGTAATGGTACTTCTCATATGGGGAAAAAAAAAAACTTTATATGCGAACTCATCAAAGTGGTACCTTTCATACAAGCCACTTTACAAGGAAAAATACTATGGATCTTATCTGTTTTGCATGTCATAATAATATTCTAATAAATTACAAAATTATATATGTTTCACTTTACAAAACAAATGGTATGGATCTCATGCCGGTATCCTTTTTGAATGCCATATATTACCCTTCGTATGAATACCAAAATTACTTGTTTTATACATGTTTTACATTTATACTTCCTTCAAGATTTCATATAGTCCTATAGGCTAAGCACCAAACCTTGGAAAAACAATGCTGATTTACAAGCAGGAACATTGCTTTTCAGCAATTAACAATGGCTCACACAGGTTGTAGATCAGCATTTTTGGGCTAAAGTTCTCAGACCGGAGACTGCTAGGGATGCTGGGTGAAATGGTTAAATCTCAAGGGTGAGGTTTGTTGTAATGGAAACTACTGTTAGCTTAAGGTGAAATATTTTATATTTGTAATATTTACATCAATATAAGATACAAAATAAGAATAATATCTGGGCTTTCCATGACACTCAAAGACACCTTACATTTGTGGGGGCAAAGGGGAAACAAGGAAAAAGACAACTTTATTAGAAAAGACAACATTTAAGGTTCTGTCTTCTATGCAGCAATGTAATTCAGGGCTGCCTTGGATGAACATGTTATTTACAGGGGTGACCTAACTGAGCCAAAAATGTGTGAGAGCCACACCACTCTAGTCTAGAACAATGATTTAGCCTCACTGTGTTACCAGGAAACCACACAGCAGCTAACTCTGCAAGGAGAGACCTGAGATAACCCCCTTTATTTTATGGCAGGAAGTGGAGACATGTCACGTTGTTGTTGTTGTGGTTTTCTCTAAACTGCTTCCTGTTCCCGGCACTAGGTACTAGGTGGTCAAATTTGCCTGCTGTGCATGCAACAACAACAAAAAGGTTCTTCACTCTGCATGGATGGATTCTGACAGTAAACGCAAATTTTGTGGGAAATGGTTTGTGGAAAGATACTACTGTAACTGAAACATGCACTAAACATGCCGCTAGGTTTATTACTTTATTCTTTTTTTGTGTGTGTGTTTGTTTTTATTTACTCTACAATCATTAGGCTCTGTTATAACTGAATCACTAATTGTAAGACTTGGGGTTAGATATCATTTTGACCAGCAGATGGTGATATCATGCTGCCAGTGTTAATTGTGTACATTACAACAGTTGTACTTTGTGCATGTGTGTGTGCGGCAGCCCTACTGCCCTTGCTTCTATAATGACATAACGTGAGAAAGCAAAAATCTCCCAGCCAGCATTTCTTTAGAGTCTGCCTCCAATAATGACCTCAAGAAAACAGCAAAGGGCCAAGGCTCTGACCAGACTATGGGTGTGACTGACAGACAAATAACAACGGGTTCCACCCATTAACCACTTCAACGCTGCTGGAGACTCTGTTCTCTGAGGCAAAAACATTTGGCAAAAAAACAGTAGAGCGACAGTCTCACAACACATCATGATATATTGTGAACTTGTAGATCAGCTTTTGAAAAAAAGATAAGGGTTGGAGCAGACCTAATATAGAGCTACTGGGGTGACTGTCTCCAAAGTATGGGTTAATGGTGCATGAAGTTACAGATGGTTTGACAGTTCACAGATGGTTTGACAGTTTACAGACGATATTTTACAGTCTAGTCGGTTTTAACGTGGGATAGTGATTACATCTGTATTATTGTTTTTACAGACATACAGTATGTACTCCTGTTTTGTTCACAACCTAAGAGGCTATATTAACTTCGACAAGCCAATGTATGTGCATATATATTGGGTCAGCAGTTCTGGATGACTAGTCTGTACAAGCCTAAATACTGTAATATGGACCTTTAATGGTGGAGGGTAAAAGTCAAAGTCATAAACGTTACTGCAGTGAAATTCATTCTCCGCATTTGACCCTAAAGCCTGATTTACGCTGGTGCAAAATCCAGCCTGTCTGAGCCACATGCAGCTTGGAATCTGATTTGTTTAAATGAGTCATGTGACCCCAATCAGATTTCTATCTTCAAGTTCCATCTTTTAAAAATTATGCTGGATTTTGCTGCCAGAGTAAATCAGCCCTTACAGTGGTGAGCCGAAAAACACATCCAACCCTTGATGATGAGTGCCAACTAGGGAGGCATTGGGTCCTATTTTTATTCGGTATTCGGATCGAAACCCAGACCTCCCAGTGTCAGGGCAAACACTCAAACCAAAAGGTCACTGTGTGGTTAATCATGTAGGCATTCTGCATAATGTTAGTGTATAAAGTATAGTAAAGTGTCAACATCAATCACATTGGTCAGACTCGGATCTGCGGTTCTGGACAACTGGATATCAACACTAGCGTGTATACACACAGTTTGAAGTCAGCCGTTTCCATCTGATTAAAAACATTGCCATCTATGGGCGACATACAGCTCAGTGACTCTGGCCAACTGGATTTCCATAATATATGCCTGCCTTGTCTCACCTTGTGCACTTTGTGATGACTGTTAATTTCACCTGGGATCTGTTAGCCTCAGCCAATCCCTGATTCCCTGTTTTATTGACTTTTGAGTTCCACCTGTGTCTTGTTTAGTCCCCTCAACTTCCCTGTCTATAAAAACCTGTTTGTTCTGAGAATACAGGTTGGCTCCTCTGTAATGTTTAACCCATGGGTAGTCATTAGTTGCACCATAAGTTTTGAATCATGGGCTGGAGACTTGGATTCGAGAGTTTTCCTGCATTTGGTCCAAGCACCAATGTATTTTTTTGTTGTTGTTTTGCATGGCATGTAAAAAACACAAACATGGGCAATGTGACTGCCACATCATGTCACTGCTTAAAGCAAACATTAAAAGTCCATAGGTCATTCTACATTATGTCAACCAATTTATAAAACTATTTGAAAAATGCCTTGCTACATTATCGCATGTGTATATCCTCACACCAAAGTCCACCAAAGGTGAAAGCCAGAGAGAAATTCTCTTAATTGGTGTTCAGTCACAACTATATGTATATATCATATTATTCCCCACATTTTCCCCCTTTGGCTGTTCAAAATTAGCAGATATACAGGCTCATAGCGTGTTTGTGGAAATATCTTTCAACATGTATATATTTATTTTTTGTAGTTTCTGGGACAACACATTTTGAGAGGTACATTATTTTTTTTAAATCTATAAAACATATGTCATTTTTTGGCCTCCTGGCAGTGTGCACAAGAAAGTTGGCCCTGCTTGGCCTAGTAGTGGTTTATTGGGAGATTAGCTTCGGGCAAACGGACAGAGCACACACACACGCACGCACACACGCACACACACACACACACACACACACACACACACACACACACACACACACATCCCAAACATATGATTATCAAAATGTAGCAATTTAGCATAATTTGTCCGCTTGCTTGACAAACCCCATTAGTCAACTGGAAATCTTTAATCCTATTACACGACTGCTACTTGGAAGGCATCGTTCATCCATCATAGGCCGAAGCCTCATCCAAGAGCAAACAGCCTTACAGTACATACTAATATACTGCTAATGACCTGGAAAGAGCACTCATTATGGTCATGGCATCCAGATGACTTTTGGCTCGCGCTCCTCTGTGTATCTCAAAACATTTCAAGCCTCCGGCTGCTTGTCGTCACGTTTTGTGTTAAAGCAACTCAAGCCAGCACCATGTTGAGCATAAATATTTTCCCTACGGCCGTGGCAGGGAGAAGGGACATAGCAAATAGCCGGTCATTTCAGAAATGCCCTTATACAGGCACCGAGTGGACTGCAAAGCCATCAAGAAAGGGGAAATCGAAGGGAGGGGGAGTATGGGTAGAGTGGGAAACTAAAATGAGTGTGTGTGTGTGTGTGTGTGTGTGTGTGTGTGTGTGTGTGTGTGTGTGTGTGTGTGTGTGTGTGTGTGTGTGTGTGTGCGTGTGCGTGTGTGTGTGTGTGTGTGCGCGTGCGTGCGCGCGCACGCACGCTCACACGTGGTTGAATAGGTCTGAATGCTGAATGCTATTAAATCGTCTGTGTCAGATATCCTAAACTACTGTATTAGTTTGCAGCATTCAATTTTAAAAGTAGTAGGCATGGTGCTTTGGCATGGGGGGGTTAAGTTAAGTCGACATATGAAACGTCAGAACAGCTCTAGGTTCCCCACTGTCTGTAGGTTCAAGGTTATGCTTTATTGCTTTACATCTTGTGTAACAGGTACATAAGGGCCAAACCTATTTTTGTTGATTGAAGACAATGCAGACAACCGCAAACATCAATCACAGCAAAGAAAATTATATAAAATGAACATAGAGCCCAAAAATAGCAACAAATACTAGAAAGAGAATCATCCATACATGTGCAATCTGTGCATGTTTTCCTTGTAGTCGCAAAGTTAGGTTCCATGTACCATGTGTAACATGTTATTGCAACCAGTTCCTTTCCCCTCCATCAGAACAACCTATAGGCACAGCTGCACTAATCACTTTGAGGCGTGCCCATCTAGAGCTTGAATGACAGGTGTCCGTCAAAAGTTCATACCGGGAACGTGTGGATCTGTAGGTCTATCTTTTAAGATAGCGGGCCCTATTGATTGTCTTAAGTATCAGGTCTTAACTTAAAAATGTTAGGTGTGGCAAAGCTGTTTGGCCACTCATAACAGTCAGATAAGACAGCTTTGCCACATCTCCAAGTTTTGACTTAAGACTTAAGACCTGATACTTAAGACAATCAAAATAGGGCCCACAATTCCTAGCCTAGTATCGTAGTATTTTCGGCTTTACTTTTTCTGCGCTCATTGTTTGCTTGGTAACGATGAGTAAAATGCCTTAAGTCATGTTTTTTTTAGAACACAGTTAAAAACATAAAGTCATTTTTTGATTTGGAAAAATGGTCTTATATCCCTGGGGGTTGTGGCTTTGACGTCAGCACTCTGGTTACGCTGTGATGCGGTTGGGTTTCGCCCTCTGGGACTCATTAAGGGAATCGAGGAAGATTCAGAGAAAAGACCAGGTTTGCTTTGGACTCCAGCCAGCAGAAAGACGACAGAACAATGGTGAATGAAAAGTTGGCTGGGAGACAGACACGGACAAGATAATGTGTTCTCACTTGTTTGTTTCCAACGACGCCTCCGCAGGGATGAATCTAAAATAGCTCAATGACTCTTGTAGAGGGCCAAAAAAACAGGATAATTACACTGGTCTTAGTGTATTTGAGACGACAAACGCTTGGAGGAACAATCAACAGAAGTTGAAAATCACTGTCAGACAAGTTCGACTCCTCTAGACAGCCTTGTGCTTCCCTACAAGTCAGGAGGCATAAAGGGCAAGAAGTAAATACAAAAGGTTTAGGTTACATTTATATAGTTTGGATTTATTATTACAACATAGTCACTAAAGTTACAACTTCTAAGAATATTTTATCTCACAATTTTGTGACCCATTTTTTCACCCAGTGCCAATTCCTAATGTGATCCTGGGCTCGACACACCCTTTGCCAACCTGGGGATGCAGTGGACTGGCCACATGTTTCCTTCAATGCATGAGGAGTCCAAGCTACCTTGTTTTCACCTGAGGGGGGAGTTTCCCTGGTTGGATGTAGCGCATGGAAGGAACATGTTATTCCAACCAGTTCCAGTCGCCTCCATCAGGTACCCCGGCTGGCCAGGGGGAGGCAGTTTAGAGCCCAGGATTACTGCATGTTTTTGTGTATCTATACCCGAGGACACTAGTTACAACTTCTTCATTCGTATGCAACAGTTTTTTTTTTGCTGAATATTGTAACAATTGTCATTTTACTTTACTTAATTGCACAAATTTTGAATTATTTAACACATGTTTGGATGTGTAGAGAGCCTAAGTGCAGTAGTAACTATGTTTTTCAAAGTCAAATTAGCCTTTGTGATTTTCAAGAACATATGTACAATTACATTTCAAGGATTTATATATTAAAATTGCCTTCTGTTCCCAGACAGTGTTTTGGTGAAAACAAGCTATATTCATTCCAGTAATTAAAGAACAGAACATTGTGGTGACACTTGTTTTTTCCTCTGATGAAAGCACTCTTTTCTTTCTTTTGGTGTGTCTATACGTGGTCATGGGGCGAAATATTCTGCAGGTCGTAAAAGATTTGTGAAAATGCCCCATTGGCCATCTAAGCTAGTAAACTCTGTCAGTTAATAAACATCCACCCTCCCATATCCACAGCCTACCCTGCAGCCAAACCTAAAACATGCCTCTCTAAACTACACTCAACCACACCTACTGTATCTTGTTCATATTCTTCAAAAAACATGGACAGTCATTGTGCTATTTCTGATCCATCCACACAAACTATGCCTAAACCATGGACTAAACACAGCTGGCTCTGAATATTTCACTGTAAACTGTGGGTCAAAATGCCAACATTACAGATCTGATGCTACACAGTACACAACAATATGGAAGGCAAAATGTCATCTTTGTCAGGTGGAAACCTCTTAAAAAGCCCTTTTCATTGTGTCTTTTCCGTACATATAGAGGCTCGATATTTTGATGCTTTTGAGTGATGCTATAGAGTGGACTGTATTTTTTTTTTTAAACAAGGCCGGTCTGGAACTGTAGACCACTGAAAACTCATCATTGAAGTTGTCTGGAATAATAAATCATCACAGCCTTAATCATAAACATGAGACATCACACAAACATAGAATCCTATTCTGCCTGTACATTTTTGTATTGGGCATACGTAATGAGATAATTACCACATTTAGTATAAAATAGCCCATAGGTAGCACAATTGCACTGCACAAGTATGTGCCATACAAAAATGTACATTTAAGAATTGGATTCAACATAAAAAAAATCATATTAGGAATAACTGAGAAAAGTTTGACACAACCGGTAATCAGGTTGTTATAGCACGACTTGTTCCCTGTCTATACTAGAAATCGTTTATGGACATAAGATATGGACACGCACACGCACACGCACACACACGCACACACACACACACACACACACACACACACACACACACACACACACACACACACACACACACAGGCAGATATAGGCCTACAGTACACAGTCTTCTTCATAGGTTCTTGATCTTGATAAGCAGTACGGACAGACGGACGGACAGACGGACCAACAGACCGACAGACAGACAGACAGACAGAGAGGCAGAGATCAAATGAATGCCTTTACTTATGGTAGATGTAAGCTGTAGTTTCCTTTCCTTTGGATGGAATGTGTCAATAAAAATGTCACAGGGTCACTCTTCTTGCCAGATAATATGCTTAATTCACCTAAACAGACCACAAGGCACCCCATGTACCCTCCCTTTCGACCAATACTGCACACACACATGTTACAGCACATGCACTCACAGGCTATACTGTATGTGCAACCCAGATTCGGCACAAATAATGGACTTCATTTTGCTCCTATCCTCACCAAAATGTGGAATGCCCTACCAACGGTCATTAAGACATGCATGCTAATACCTTGATTCCTTCAAAACCCAGTCTTAAAGGGCCCCTACGGATGGCTGAAATTCAAAACTGGCCACTGTAAAAAATGTATAATAATACGACTCCACCACCCACCACTTTTCCCCTCCTTGTACATTTTTCTTTTCCCTTTTACCTCCACTATGTAGGCCTACCTCCACTATGATCTGTTTCATGGTGTTCAGTCAGCCCTATATTGAGTTGTGCTTGAAATCTACAGTTGTCTTGTCTCAATTCACTCAATCACTCAATCAATCAATCAATCAATCAATCAATCAATCAATCAATCAATCAATCAATCAATCAATCAATCAATCAAAAGTTGTTAGGCAGGGTGGAGCCATGGAGGGAGGAGGGGGTGCTTGATCATTCAATGAAACTCTTCGTCAGTCAGTCACTGTTGGAGTGAAGTTCCAATCGTGTTGTCCCGACCGAGTCCCCCTCCAGCCCTCTCCCCTCCCCTCTCCTCCCCACATTATATTATTGAAATGGGCGGTCTGGAAACACTCGCTGTTGTGTGTGAGCGCGTGTGTACGTGTGTACGCGCGCGTACTAGTGTGAGTGAGTGTTTCCTCAACTGACAGGCAGGCAGCGCTTCATAATATCACAGCGTTGTGACACCAGCTAGAGAGGACCGTTATTATTGCTGCTGCTGCTGCTGACTGGAGGAGGAGGAGGCGATCACTGAACTACGAGCAATCACCGCTTCCTTCTTCATTTCCGTCGTGTGATTAATTCGCCGATCACTTCTTCGGCGGGACGATCATTAATTAACACCGAAGCACAACAACAACAACAGAGAGAAGATGGGGAAAGTGGAAGGAGGGATGAAATGTGTCAAGTACCTTCTGTTCGTCTTCAACTTCGTGTTTTGGGTAAGTGAAGCGCGCACTGTGTGTATGTGTGTGACTGCATTCATTATCGTGATGATCATGAATATAAGCTTACAGCGCAGATTGTGCAACAACGTGGATGAATGAATATGCAGCGTGAAGAGCAAGTGCACGCCGTCCATCTTCATTCATCATCCTCTGTAAGGCAGGGCTCTCCGATTTGAACTCAAAGCTTTTGGAGAGATGAATTGAAACTGTATAGTGGTGAGTTGGGGGGGTAAAGTGATGCAAACAAACGCTCATTTTCAACCTGTCGTTAGTTTTTGCTTGGCCGCTCAACTGTAAAACATCTGAGAGCAAGAGCATTTTTTTTGCATACAGGAAAGAGTAAAAAAAAAATCTACGACATTGGTCGGTGTCGTCATGCAAATTGCCGGCGCTCTGCGCTGCAGGCACCCCACGCTGTGTGAGGACCTGACCTCATCTCAGCAGAGGTTCCAATTCCATATGAAATCTCTGCTCTGCACGCATGTGCTCTGACACACAGGACCCCAAAGTAGGCTAATATCCACGTGGACCCCGATTTGAAAAGATATGCTAAGGTGCTCCCCCATAAGAAAACATTTGTATGGCTCTAACTCTATAGCAATTTCCCCCTGGTTTGACATTAGTGCTTTACAGACCCTATTTTCAACATTTCTAGCTCTTTGACTGGCAAATTATGTATTGCACATTCAATAACTTTGAGAGTGTACAAATGGAACCAAATGTGTCCATTTGGCTGGCTACAGCAAATTGTACACTCAAGAGTTACAGAGTATCAGACCCATGAGGGTCCATTGGGTTCCAGACAATCCTTTAGGCTGGGGAACTCCCTCGA
This sequence comes from Benthosema pterotum, assembly GCA_039105355.1. Taxonomy (NCBI): domain Eukaryota; kingdom Metazoa; phylum Chordata; class Actinopteri; order Myctophiformes; family Myctophidae; genus Benthosema; species Benthosema pterotum. The sequence continues at coordinate 12,781,900 of CM076968.1, read as the reverse complement.
GGACCCCAGTTTGGTAACTACTGATCTTCCTCTATACCCTTCATGGGTGGCTAGTAGTGGCACAGGAGGTAGAGCCACGGTTTGAATCCCGGCTCCTTCCAAATCTCTGTGTCGAAGTGTCCTTGGGCAAGACACTGAACTCCAAACACTGCAATCAGCAGGTGATTGTAATGCAATATGTAATGCACCTTGGATAAAGGCCCGCATTTACAATGTACGCACAGAGGAGAGGACCACGCGGTCGGTCTTCCACCTGCCCCTATGAGTGATACTATACATTAATGCATGCAGACAATGTTTACATTGTCGCTGAGATCTTTATTTAGCAGCAGCACGTGTGTATGTGTGTGCGTCTGTGTGTGTGTACTGTGTAGGCTGTCTTGGATCTGTGTGGCGCTGAAAGGAAAGGGTGACAGCCAGCCAGGCCCAGCAGAGACTAGAGGAGAGGAGGAGAGGCTGAGTTTTTGGCTCGCGGAGCTCAAATCAGATTTTCCACAAGAGGAAAAATCCGCCCCTTCTTTCCCTCTCACTCTCCTGGTCGAAGCGTGTTTTTGAAAGGAAAGGCTGGAGAGCGAGAGAGAGAGAGAGAGAGAGAGAGAGAGAGAGAGAGAGAGGAAAAGTGCATGGAAACATAGCCCAGCAGCACTTTTGGCTCTCCACTCATTAAATGACATTTCAGAAATGAATGACCGATAAAGCTATTACTTATACTTACGCCGGCCCTTCAAACAGGGACCATGGGAATTCTTTGGCATTGCAACAACTGCTGCTGCCTATACCCCTGGACCTATACCTGTCTGACAGACAGCTCTATTAATGATTACTGTACCTGTACTGGTGGAAGTAGTGCTGACAGTTTTGACTGAAGTGTTGAGGCTGTTCGACTCAGTACGACTCAACTAACCACACTATACTACTCCGTTTACAAGTAAAAGGCCACCTTTGGAGTGATAAAAGTACAAAAAGTATTGGCATCAAGAGGTACTTTCACTCTTGTTATGTCCCATTTCAAATGTCCAGTTATTATTGTTGGTTGCTTCATTCTCCAACCTTTTTTCTGCTCTTTTTTTTAGTATTATTCTCCACTTCATTTGCATCAGTATGCAAATAATCTAGTTTATAGATTCCAAAAGGCCAAAGTAGATTATGTACTGTACATTTTGTAGCCTAATAATAATCAACCTCTACAAAAAAGCTTGTAGATTGTTCTATTGATTGCCAAAAAAAAGTACAATATTTGCCTCTGAGATGTAGTGTGTGCATTGTTCACACATTGTCACAATTGAAAAAAGCAAGTAAAATTCATCTACTCAGGGACCAGGGACAGCCAGGTGGATGTGAAAGGCGTGCGTGGGCGTGTGCATCTGTGTGTGTGGGTACATGTGTGTGCAGGCGTGTGTTCAAGTGTGTCACAGGTGCACTGCACAGAGTTCACACGGGAACCTTGTTTGGTGGTTTTCACCTTAAAGATCGCAGCCCATTTTTAAATGGGTTAAGTGGTGGCTAAGTGTATGTCACACACAGATGCACGCACTGCACATTAACTACTCTGTTCTTTGCCTCCATTGTGACTCTGAAGTCTCTCTCAGAGTCCATTGGTTTAAGATGAAATCAAGGCAGAAAAGTCCATGCATCCCTCAATGTCCATGCCGGCAGACTGAAGTTTAGCCTCTCCTCACATCTCAAACCTGTTCTCTCACACATCTTTGTATATATGTGCCAACTTGACGCATTTGTCACTATATTTAGCTTTTTCCAGACCCTGGTAGTGCCAAAATTGGTGAAAAGCTCCTGGTGGAAAATCTAGTGTTTTTTGGCAGGCACCAGAGACCAGTGGTCCCCAGGCAAAATGATGGACAGTTGGTTAACCAGATGTAACTCTTTCAGAGCGTAAAAATGAAACCAAATGGACCCTTGCGGGTCCATTTGGTTTCATTTTTACGCTCTCAAGAGTTAAAATATTCATCATGTGAATTAGCCCAAGTTCACACAACTAGAGAATGTAGGAGATGGTTATTTTGATCTGTGTTTAGAAATATTCCCTTCCAGACAAGCAACTAGCGCATTCTAGTGCATTTTGAAATTGCCACTAGTGCACTTTGGATTTTGGCAGTTGGCAACACTGAGAGAGAGAGAGAGAGAGAGAGAGAGAGAGAGAGAGAGAGAGAGAGAGAGAGAGAGAGAGAGAGAGAGAGAGAGAGAGAGAGAGAGAGAGAGAGAGAGAGAGAGAGAGTGCACTCCTGTGAGAGTCTGTGCACTCTCCTGTCTGTGTCGTCTGTGTGCCACTGTGCTCTCCCTCTCTCCCTCTCTCTCTCACTCCTGTGAAGGGAAGTTCCTTTGTGTGTGCGTGAGACTTTCCAACACAGCATCTGCCCAGTGGATCAGGCGCTGAGCGGCGTGAATGGCTCCATTGTGACACCAGGACAATGGCATAACTTCAGTCTGCTACGCTACCCCTACCCCTGCCCCTGCCCCTACCCCGAGCTGTGTAGAGCCCACTGGAGCGTCCTACGCCCGGTCCGGCCCGGCCCGGCCCGGCCCGGCCCGGCCCGTATAGCCACCAGGACCCCCCTCCCTCCCCTCCCCAGGATTATGCTATCATAACATTAGCGCGGCAACAACCACCCCAAGGGTGTGTGGTGGTGGTGGGTGTGTGAGAGAGAGAGGTGTGTAGTTGAGGGAAAGTGGAAAGGGTGTTCGACCAATGCAGATGAGCTAATAGTCATATAGGCCTAGATTTTCACCACAGTCACCGTTAAACCCCTTGGGCTCCATTTTCGTTACATGCTAAAGCCCTTATCCCAAATCCCTTATTTCATTTTTACTATTTTGAAAAACCTTTTGGAATATTTCAACATGTCAATCTATTAACACGTTGTGAGCTTGTAGACTGGCCATTTGAACTACTGAATTTTTTTTTTTTAAATAGTTTAAAAAGGCAAAGAAGTTAAGGGATAAGGGGTTTAGCGGTAACGAAAATGGAGCCCAAAATCCCTTAACTTCTTTGCCTTTTTAAACTATTTAAAAAAACATTTTCAATAGTTCAAATGACCAGTCTACATGCTCACAATGTGTCAATAGATTGGCACATTATTCCCAAAAGTTTTTACAAATAGTAAAAAAGGGATGAGGGGTTTAGCGTGTAACGAAAATGGAGTCCTACTGTCGTACTCATCGGGATCTTGCTCAAGGACACTTCGACTCTGATACCGCGCCAACCAAAGATCCGTTTCTCAGTGGATGTATCATCTATGAAGGTAAAAAAAGAAAAAAGAAAATGAGCCCCCTGCTTTAAACAGCAAACTAGGTGGTTTTCATCATGCTGAATCCATTCCAAGCATCAGCATTGCTCAAAAAACACTTCTTGGCCTAGCAATGGCCATCTATGGCTATTTTTTTTGGCCAACATGAAATCTTAAGGGTAGGAGAGGACAACCGCCACTCTTGGTGAGGGGAAAAAAGGGTCAGTGGGAGATTGTTGTGGTGTGTGTGCGTGTGCGCGCATCATCGCCCCCGCAATGTTTAAGCGCCCTGCATGCCCGGCGGAGACATTTGGCGGGGGAAACCACCTGACCTAGATAAAAGGGGAAAATAGATCGGTAGAGGGATATAAGCGCAGGATATCGGGTGACAGGCTGTACAACAACAGAGCGGTGGTGGCAGTGTGTATTGTTCCTATGATATCTCTTCCACCCCCGCATCATGAAGCAGAGACCCCTTCGACCTCAGGCTCAGAGATACCTGTCAGACCCCCTCGTTCTTCATCCTCCCCTTGCTGTTTGACAGTCCACGGATAGACATCAAACGAAGGCCGTTTGTCCGTAAAGCAAAACTCTCTGCGTGTGGTTTTATGCCGTGGGTGTCGCGCATTAAAAAAGAAAAAAACTGCCAAGGATCCAACTGTGGGGGCTTAAGTGTTTGTGATGTGTGGGTGGCTGGCAGGGGCGGATGTAATTTTTCCCAATTGGGGGGGGGGGGGGGCAGGAGAAAATGGTATGGGGGCGGCTTCATCGCCCGTGGCGCGAAGCGACACGGGCGATGAAGCCGCACCAATACCATTTATGGTTACAGGACTTATACTAAGCAAGTAAAGCATCAATAATAACATCAGTTGTTGTTGAAGTTGCAACAGACACGCAGCATGCATAAAGCTAAAGGTCTGACTCAGAGAGTTTTCTGTTTTCAATGATGAAATGCTGTTGGTTTAGTGATGCCACAATTCTAGTTAGTTAGTAGCAGTATTCTAGTTAGTTAGTAGCAGTATTCTAGTTAGTTAGTAGTAGCACTTTCATTTGAAATATCGTGGGTTGTTTGCATGCCATCATGTTTGGTGGGGCAGTCAGCTCATTTATTTAGGGGGAGCATTGCCCCCACATGCCCATGCCTAGATCCGCCCCTGGTGGGTGGATGGACAGACAGACAGACAGACGTGGTGGTGGTGGTGGGCTGCACTTTACTTGTCATCTGATCTGAGATCTCTGCTCTTTCAGCCGCAAGCGAACACTGATCTAACCCCTCCCCGCCCCGCCCCACCCCCGATCCCATCGCGCCCTCCTGACCCCCCTCTCTCTCTTCTAATCACTTCATCTCTGTCTCAGCCGGGCCGCTCGTTCGCCCCCCCCCCGGCCCGACCCAACCTCACCCTACCCCACCCCACCCTACCCCACCCACCGCTGCCTGGTGTACAGAGGGATAATGAGACAGGGTGGGGGGTGGGGCGATCGGGGGCAGAATAGATATGTTTCCCATCAAATCCACTCTGCGGATTCCTCTGGCAGGACCTCTGTATACAGTATGTTGTCTTCAAGGGGAATTCCACCCATTTCTTTCAACATTTTACAATGACATTAATATACCTTAGATGAGATGTGGTATGGACATGATAAAAAAAGTTCCCCCATTCCGTGTTTCCTAAAAATGGCGGTCTGGAAAAAAAAATCATTAACATGATTGAAATACAAGTTGATGACATCACCAAGTTGTGTTTTACCATGTTAATGATTTTTCTTTTAGGACCCTTTTTTTCTGAGAGTGTACAAATGGAACCAAATGGACGCATTAGGGTCCATTTGGTTCCATTTGTACGCAATGTTGAAAATGGGTGGAATTCCCCTTTAAAGATGACAGACTTATAATCTCAGAATTTTTTTTCCACCTGAATTTAAGGTGGAAAATATAGCTGCAAGCAGCAATAAAACGGGATCAAGCAAGCAGCAATAAGGAGTAAGAACAATACGCACAAATAAGCCATAGAAACATGGGAGCCTGAACTTCAGAAATACATCAGGTAATTATGGGAGCAGGGCAGGGTTTTTGATTCCTGCCCTGACTGACTCACAATCTGGTGTGACTGAGTGAATGATTGGTGAGCTGTGAGTGAGTGGTGAACTGAGCTATGAACTGTCATTAGTGACAACATGGCCGAATAGTGACAGTCAAACAGCCTTGCCCAGCCATGAGGCCCATAGGGCAGGTGCCTATCTCCTGTTTCTGTAGCATGAGGCAGCTTGATGTACAAGTACACCCTCTGGACATGACGCTAGTATGACACAGGGTCTTACCCCCAATCCAACCCTTGATGCTGAGTGCCAAGCAGGGAGGCATTGGATCCCGTTTTTAGAGCCTTTGGTATGACCCGGCCGGGAATCGAACCCCGGCCTCCCAGTCTCAGGGCGGACACTCTAACCACAAGGCCACTGAGTTGCTGAATGAGTAAATGATTGGTGAGCTGTGAGTGAGTGGCGAACTGAGCTGTGAACTGTCATTAGTGACAACATGGCCGAATAGTGACAAAACACAACATGGCCGAATGGTGACAACCACCATTACATTGAGTTTTACCCTGGGTTACACATAGAACCATGAACTTAGATGTAGAAGACCACATGAGATTGTGCATGATTGACTCATATTACTAGGTGTCCGTGCCGGGATTTGAACCCAGGAACTCTCATTTCCAAGTCATGCGCTCTACCAATGAGGCTACCCAACAGACACAAGACGTACTGGAAACAACACACACATTCAGTGGACTGCTTGGTAAATGGTAAATGGTGCATTTATATAGAGCCTTTATCCAAGGCGCTTTACATAGATTGTGCATCACATTCACCCATTCACACACACATTCATACACTGATGGCAGTGGGACAGGGACACATCGACACTAACTCTGCAGGAGCCCGGGATCGAACCGGCAACCTTGTGGTTACCATCCGGTTACTCTACCTCTGAGCCACTACCGCTCCTTAAATATGCACAAATAAGCCATAGAAACATGGAAGAAATACATCATGTGATTGTGGAAACACAGCAGGGTTTTTGGAGACTCAGACTTTGTATTGTCAGCAGTGGGACTTGAACCCTCAATCTTGTGTTCCGAAGTCAGGCACCGTACCGACTGAGCTATCCAGGCACAATGATTTGCTTAGTTGTTGTCATCAATGAAACAACCCAACAACACGCCACCAAGCAGTAAGCAATATGAACAATATGCACAATTCAGCAGTCCGAGGGTGGAGCTTAGTGGTCAAAGTGACAAATGGAAACAAGTTCCACATGCTTATTCCTCTCACACAATCTGGCACAATGTACTTGCTCCAGTGTTGCCAGAGAGAAACAAGCAGAAGAAGACTCTTCACAAACGAGCAACTTTCATTGGCTTATAAAAACGTCATTTTTTGATGAAAACAAATTTGCTTCTGAAGTTTTGTCCGGATGGGGCCAAAGTTCTCATGTAGCAGGTGTCATGCAAATTGATCAAAAATCCAGGCATAAAATCAGGCATGAGCATTTTTCAAACTGCTTAAAATGGCAGACACTCTGGGGGTGGAGCTTACCAGTCGAAATTACAGATGTGTTCCACATGAATCAAGGAACGTGTAGGAACAAGTCCCATGATTTTAAGCCAAACGAAGCCTGAGTTATGCTTGTTCAAATGTTTCAGTTTCAAAGAATTGCTATAGCGCCCCCATTTGAGCGATTGGAGCAAGACTGGTTTTAGTGTTATTTGGCATCCCCCTCTACCAAACTGTAAAATCTCATAAACAGATTACTTTGCATGTGTAGATTAGGGATAATAGAAGAATTTTCACAAACAAGCAATTTTCATTGGCTCGTAAAAACATCATTTTTTTCACTGAAAACAAAATTCACACTCATTTCATGTTTGTATGGCTTCAAAGTTCATATGTAGGTCATTGTTATGCATTTTGATCAAAGATTGTAGGAGAAGAGACATTTTAACTGTTTTACATATGATTAAAGATGGCGGCTCATCTAAAGGTCAGAGGTCAAAAGTCAGAATACAAAAGTTGTTTGACATAAGCAGACGCATAAGTGAATATAAGTTACATTTCTGAGAGTCGAGCGGTTCATGAGTTATGAGTGTTTAAAGTTTGCAATTTCAGTTGAGTGCTATAGCGCCACCATTTGACCAGTGGTCACAGGCTTCGCATCATCACCGTTTGGCATCACCCTCTACCAGATTACCAATTTTCGCGAAAACCGACTGCACGGTTCAGCCAGAACAGCTATTTCTGGCGGAAGAAGGAGAAGGAGAAGGAAAAAAGAGACAGAAACAAGAAGGGATCAAGTCCACTTCGTGGACTGCTTGATCCCTTAAAAATGATGGCCCATGTGTTGTTTTTGTCTTATACTTTCAGAAGCTACACACACGCAACATTTTGTCCTTCGCCACAATGTTTACAAATGCTTTAAATTTCCCCGTCACGGTGTCTTGATATAGTGGGATTCCTCCCCTGGCTTTGTTTCTGCCTAACTGTCGCTGACATAACCCATGCAGGCAAAAGCTTGTCTGTAGCTACAGTAGTATCAACAGCAGTCAACATCATGAGTCTGTCTGAACCGTCCTCTGCGCTTTAGTGTGGTTCTCTAGTACGAGTTTTCAACTGGTGGAGGTATTGCATGTGGTCCCTGATCAGCATTTAGTCATTTAAAAAAGTATTTCGTATACCAACAGTGAAGGCATGAATTACCTGCTGACGTTATGATAACAGATCGATGTTGTCAGTTTACTGGGAAGATGAACATCAAGACCTTCCACAGAAAAGTGAGTTAGAAACTCAAGGATAAACTATACTGGATTGCGTAGTTGATTCTGGGCGAATTTGTTCCTTATAATGGTGAGTCAATGGCATGTGTCTGCTCACTCATACTGTACATACAGTAAGTTGCAATGAACAGCAACGTGAATTTAATGTGGAAGCGGTTTCATTTTTCCTCAACACCACGCCCATATCCTCCCCTCCAAAAATGGCGGTCCCCAGGTTGATTCAGTCAGGGATTCTGGTCCTCCTTTCAAAATCAGTTGAAAACCCCTGCTCTAGTAGTTAAACAAAAATATTTTTCTTTATAGCATATCCTCATAGGGGCATCATAGGGCATATACAGTTGCTAACAATTGATCCTTTTATCCAAAGTTTTATCCAAATGCTAATTTTACATGTTTTTGTGTAAAGCCTATTTTAATAACTTCTGTGAATGAAAACGCCCATGCCCATATGCGTGATGACATACATATACTCTTATGAATATATCTCTTCCATAGCTGCACATTCATTCAAACACATCTGATTTTAATTACAGAGTAGCCAATTGAAAGCATACCGGTTATTTGTAAAGACCAGTCGGAAACGGAAACCTTGTTTTTTTTTTTTTTTTTTTTTTTTTTAATGTTGAATTTCATAGTGTAAGTATCAAATCAAATTGAAAAAAAAAAAAAAAAAGGTAGGTGGAAGATGTCACGGTAAACATCCCATATTTAGAATCATTTATATTCATCTAGTGATATTAAAATTTCTGCAGGGCCCAGTGCTGATCCCTGAGGAATGCCCCAGACGGTATATATGTCTACTACATCCGCCCGGGCTCCCTCCCGCCCTGCTATCCTCCACCACTCCACCACACTGTCTACAACACAATGGGATTAACCCCACCCATGATAATTACCTTTCTCTTATTTTTCCTTTCACTCTCTCTCCCTATAAGATGACACTCATAAAGCCATGGTTTTCAAGCCTTTTCATTTTGATGAGATTTAGCCTCTCACACCCAAAAAGTAGAATATTTTGATTAAAAATAGAGTTAAAAAAGAGAGGGTCAACATGTTTTGACCATAAACGGTCTTCATCGGAGCAAAACCGATGGAGACCGTTTACGGTTGAAACATGTTGACTGCTGCCTTTTTAATTTAACAAAGGCTTTCCTCATTTTTTACTTTTGATTGCCTGGATTTTTTTTTATCTATGTCATGATTTTCATTGTTTTTTGAGCACCTGGTTAGTTCCCTGTTTTTTCCCATACCCTGCAAGAATTTTGTTGTTGTTGTTGTTGCATTGTGACAATGGTGATGTGGTGTTCTTATATTTTTAAGATTGTCTCCCATGGTCAGAACCTCCTCACTATTGGTGTACGCTCCTACCTCTTTCTTTACGTGAAATTCATATCACAACGCGCATCCAAAATCATAGCTATATCATTATTAATCCATAATTAGCCCTACACTCCCCAATCCATCCTTGTCCAATAGGCATGTTAGCAGAGGAAAGCTTGACCTGCATAGCAACATTTGCTCAACTATTTGGATTGGCATTGGGCCGTTACTAATCCCCACCCCAAAGGGGTGGGCTTTTGAGAAGGCTTAACCGCCCCATTATAACGACAAGGGGTTTGCTCTGACCAAGTGAAAGGAGAAGTGTTTGCGTTGAAGGCCAGCCACTGGGGATAACGGAACAATCCTTGTCCTCATGGAAATTCTCTTTAAAAAACAGCCTTTTTTAACTGCTCTGTTAAAAATGTAGGGGCTTTGCACTGCAAAGGAACCTCAATAAAGCCTGTGGACCGGGAGAGTTCCATCGCTGTCCATGCATATAACCAGACTTATAAAGTAACCTCAGAGCAGTTTGGAGACAGAGAGAGAGAGAGAGAAGGCAAATGAAGACATGTGTACTACACACGCCCCCGTCACGAGCAAACTCTGCTATTCTCATTTCTATCAACTTTATTTGAGGTATAGGCGCCGGATAGGTGATCGTTTGGCTCTGAAGGTCAGACGGCGGCGCCACTGATTCGAGGAGTGCAAAGAAGTGCTGGCAGATCATTTCTTTTTTTCCTTTGTCACTGATCAAGATGCTACGCAGACTGTACTCCCTAGAGACACTCACAATAAGACGTTTGGTCGGTGTCGTCCTCGCCACTTCACGGTCTCTTATTCTCTCGTTTCTTCGCTCCCTCTCCCCCTATTTCATTCTCTCCCTCCACTATTGTTGCGTCTCTGTGTTCCCCTCATCCCATTGTGTGTGTGTCCAACAGCGTACAGTCACAAGGACACAGTGGGCCTTTTGTCCTCCCCTTTGGGGTGAGGTATACGTGGGGGACTGGGGCTGGGAGGCAGACTGGGGGGGGGGGGTGGGGTTGGGGTTGGGGTTGGGGTGGTGCGTCCGTCTGTCTGCATCCATGGTGTCAGCCGGTGGGGGTATATAATGGCGACAGGCAGGCAGGCAAAGTGCTTCTGGTGGTTGGGAGTGAAACAAGAGGTAAAATATAGTAATGGAGGCTAATGGGGCCTTTGGGAGAAGCAACCACCGGGGTCTCTGCGGTGTCGTCACGGAGCTGAGGATGTACTTAGCACGCCGGCTGGCTGCGTGCGCTGTGGGGTTTCACTTCCCCCTCCTTGGCCACCAAGGAGGGAAGTGGCAGTAACCATGTACTGTATGTACTGTATGTGTGCTCTGGTGAGAGGCTGAAGTTTGGTGTTGTTGTGGGTGATAGCAGCACCTGTTCTGCAGTTCTCGTTAGTCATGGTACACTGAATATTCAACGTACGGAATAGGCCAAGATTTCTGTTACCGTAAAGCCCATATCTCTTAACTTCTTTGTCTTTTAAAACTATTGAAAAAAAAAAACATTTTTCAAGAGTTAAAATGGCCAGTCTACAAGCTCACACCGTGTGAATAGATTGGCATGTTAAACTGTTCCAAAAAGTTTATCAAAATAATAAATAAAATAATAAAAAAATGATAAGGGGTTTGGGATAAGGGTTTTAGCGTGTGACGTGTGTCCATTGTGTCAAAATGGCTAAAATAAACGCCTTTTCAGACTAAAAGGCAGTGGGGTTTGTTGGGAGTTTGTGGATGGTGTTTTTGAGATTTATTGTTGATAGAGGGAAAAGAGAGAGGGGAAAAACAAGGAGCAGACCTTCTGTTATAGAGCCCTAGGGGGGTTTGAGTTGTTAAAAGCATCCATAGTAGTGCTACTTAGAGTTGACCTAAAGCAGGAACAGCCCTCAACCCTTATTCAGTTATCGTAAACCACCTGCTCCTCCATTACTCACCCCACCACACACACGCGCATGCACGCATGTACACACGCACACGCACACACACACACACACACACACACACACACACACACACACACACACACACACACACACACACACACACACACACACACACACACACACACACACATACACACACCAGCCTGGGAGGACACCAGTCCATGATACTGTACAGTATGTAAGGAATTTACCATGAAAGAGAGTAGGTTGTTGGCTGATTTACCAGGGTGAGATTTACCCTGAGATTTACCAGTCTCAGGGTTGTGCCACAAGGCGAAGCTGAGCTTTCATGGTAAATTATGCTTCTACCTCTTTTTTACATATAAATGAAATAAAAAACGCACTTTAGTTACAACTGTTCTGAGCCATTGGCGGCTCATTTGCATCTAATTTGCATCATATCACATCCAGGTGTTTTGAAGTTCTGAAGTTTGAAGTTGTCCTATTTGCCACTTTTGAAACCGATCACAATCCAGTATTTGAACACGTGACTTGAAAAAGTGGTAGAAATACACATTCTATATGCACTATTCACCAAGCCTCCAGCATCCTTTGCAGGGCCATATTAACTATTGGGCCAGTAGTCCAGTAGTCATAGGCCCTCCTGGGGACCACCACTGGTCAGTGACCCTATAAAATGCAGGTTAAAAATATAATAAAAAACATGAAGAAAAGATTTTTCGAGAGCCGCTAGGAGAACCCCAAAACAATTACCTGGTGCATGCAGGGGCCCTAATGAGGGTTAAAGGGGAATTCCACCCATTTTCAAAAAAATCCTTAGAGGATAGAAATGTGAACCAAATAGACCCAGTAGGGTCCATTTGGTTCCATTTGGTTCCATTTGTACCCTCTCAGGAAAAAGGGGCCGGAAAGAAAAATCATTAACATGGTGAAATACATCTTGATGATGTCATCAGATGTATTTCACCATGCTAATGATTTTTTCAGACCTCCTTTTTTTTTAGGAAATACAGAATTGGGGGAACTTTTTCATCATGTCCACACAACATCTCTAAGGTATATTAATGACATATTACAATTTTGAAAATGGGTGGAGTTCCCCTTTAATCTGTCCCTGCGTCTTTGCCCACTGCCTCACCGCCATCGGGTGTTCCGGACAAATACCAGCGTTAAGCGGATCCAGAGTTTTTCTCCCTCTCAGGGCCGACCCAGCCGGTCTCAGCCAGGCCCAGTCAGTCTGCACAGCGCATACCTCCCTACCGTTGCCTTCAGTTGGACATGGTTTACAACTGCTGGACGGAGCGGCTAATGCGGCACCGCTGGGCTTGTCCCATACATCACATTCTGTGACACTAAATCCTCACCCATCCGTAACGCATACATCACGGTCCGTGACACTAAATTGTCCGGTTCTGGAGGAGGAGGAGGAGGAGGAGGAGGAGGAGGAGGAGGAGGAGGAGGCCTGCCTCCAGCACCCTGTCGGCTCATGCTTTACTGCCTGGCTGCTGGCGCCTCTGCAGGACCACGCAGAGTAAAATATAACCCTTTGGACCAGGAGGAGAGGAGAGGAGTGTGAGACTGAGTCTCACACTCCTCTCCTCTCAGATTTTAAATGTACTGAGACAGTGTCTCAGTACACTTATAATCTGAGAGGAGAGGAGAGGATGAGAAACAGAAACAGAAGATAAGGCCAAGGTAGAGTAAAGGAGAATGTTACAGGGCCTACAGACTGCAAAGTGCACAGTCCAAGTTTCGGCCAAGCTGTGACGTCACGTCTTGCATTTTTGGATGGGTGTCAATGAGACTTCCGGCTTGTTCCGGTCTGAATTTCGGCCGCGGACGGGTCTTTCCTGCTGCCTGGCCACTGTCCAAAATGCAGACATGAACTAGCCGGAAGTTCCCATTGAAAGGAGGATGTGACATCACAACTCGGTCCGAAACACGGACTGTGCAAAAACCAATGTGGAGGCACCCGAAGAGGAAAGAATGGAAACAGGAACAGGAAGTGCTCTAAAGCAGTGGTTTTCAACCTTTTTGATACCCACTATTCATTCAGAATTTGAGCCACGGCACGGACCAACATTTGATGACATTTTAGCCCTGCAGACCCCAAAACTAAAGATTTATTTTTGCTTTTGTCCAGGCCTGATTTGGGAAACAAAACAGTTAATCAAAAATGACCATTAATCTTCTACATTCTCTAGTTGTGTAGACTTCAAATTCAAATGATATTATTTTAACTCTTGAGTTGGTGTAAACATGAAACCAAATGGACCCGCCAAAGAGTTACTCCCGGTTAACCCACTTTCCATCATTTAGCTTGGGGGACCACCTGGAACTCACTCGAAGACCACTGGTTGAAATCCACTGCTGTAGAGCACCTCAAAATAGGAAAGGGATATAAAACAGTTTTGCGACGTTGACAGATTATCTTAACAGCACATGTAGTAGGAGGTAGTACAGTAGGTGTCTGGGCACATGCGTGCATGCACACCGGTTTAAACACAAGCGAAGAGACTGACTGGCATGAATTCTGAAAAGTAGGGCAGAAGGCGACCATGTGACCCGAAGCGCCGTCACCCAAATGCTCTCTCTCTCTCTCTCTCTCTCTCTCTCTCTCTCTCTCTCTCCATTTGGACGAATCGTTTCATTTCCCCGCACATACGCGCATGTTAATACAGTAAACACAGTGTTGTTGCGACGCTCTATCCTCCCCTAGAACCTCTTTAGACTGGATTATCCTCAGAGGAGGGGGAAGTGATGGAAAAACAGCCCCGCTGATCACTAATACCTCTTCAGCATTGATCCGTTGCACGGTGGAGAGACAGTGCATGCAGGCCTTATTCAGCAGCAGCAGAGAATCTTAGAGAGAATCTCATGTCTCAAGCCGCGACCCGTCTGACATTGGCGGTCGGATCGTCTCGGGCTACGCGGCTATAGAGGCCGAAAAACATTCCCTTCAAGGTCCCATCGATCTGCCTCTGTAGGATCACATACCGTCCTTGCAGACGCTGTTCTCGTCTGCGCATGTCTGTGGTTGAGGGCGACGTTGGTGGGTGGGTGGATTTTGTTGTTTATTGATGCTGCTTCTGATTACAGAAAACGTGTGACTTTTCCAACCCGAATAGGAGGAGTAGGAGTGTGTTTTTAAAAAAAGCACAAGGTGCGATGTTGCTATCCACGTTCCAAGAGGGCGAGTTTTCAGACCTGGCAACGGCGAAACTCGCCGGAGGGTTGTATTTTGCACTTTGCAAATTGTCTTAAATTGCGCAGGGACCTGTTGGCCTCGCGCCCTTCGAAGTGTGATGATGATGATGATGGTGTGGGTGCCGTCGGTTTTCACAAGCCTGATTGAGGCTGTGGTAACAATTTGCGCAAAAAAAAAAAAAACCCTCTCCAGCCAAAGCGATCCGTAATGGTTTGTGTGTGTTTGGACAATAACAGACCGAGTGATGTAGTTCTCTTCAGAGTCCTGATTTAACTTTTAAGCAGGTCTTATTGAAAATAGCTATTGCTATTGCCTAAGTGGAAAGGGCAGAGGGCCAGTGTGGAAACTCCATGCCGCCGCTGGTTTCTTTATTTATGTGGAAAGAAAAACGTTTAGAGAGAGAGAGAGAGTGGGTGAGACTCAGACTGGAATCCAGGCTCTCTCTCTCTCTCTCTCTCTAGGCCTCAAAAACATGTTCCTTCCACTGTGCTTGTTTTTTAGGCGAATAGATCGCAGCCCGCTACGATGAAAGCTTTATTTCAAATTAACCGCGGTCTCGCCACACGCTGACAGACATGCTATATGGGGAAAAAAACACGACACGTTATTATGAAAATAAAAGAACTGGATTTGACCCCACGTACATTTTTTCAGAACATAAACTCCTGGCAAGAGTTACAGTGCTATTTAGTGAATGGATTCATTATAAGTTCCAGAGATTGAGTCCTCAAAATGCGTCGTTAGAGATATTTTGCAGAACGTTGTCCTCGTTAACAGAATGCCTGCTTATCTATCTCCTCAGTGGCCGGAGCAATTGATTTGAATGTGCAGACGCGTACACTGCACTGTATATTGTGATTAGGAATGTCCCAGTATGTTTTTTTTTGTTCCCGATTCGATCCAGATAACACAATCTTGTGTTGTGTTTATAGCAGTGGTTTTCAACCTTTTTGATACCAGGGCCCACTGTTTATTCAACATTGAGCCACGGACCCCTATTATATTTGATGACATTTTAGCCCGAACTAACCCAAAACTAAAGATTTATTTTGCTTTTGTCTACAATTCCAGGCTGGATTTGGGAAACAAAGCAGTCAAACGTCCAGGCCAAAATGACCATTAATTCTACATTCTCTAGTTCTGCAGACTTTTGCTAATTCAGATGGTATAATATTTTAACTCTTGAGAGCGTAAACATGAAACCAAATGGACCCGCAAGGGTCCATTTGGTACGTTCCCATAATGATGCAGTATTGGGACATCTCTAATTGTGTGTCCAGTCATATTAAGGCCATGATAAGAGACAACAAAACAAACATACTTTGTATGTCATTACCCTGCTTGGATATGGACTAGTTTAGAACCCATTTTCGTCCTGACATTGTAGATTCTACATTCGCTCTGAAAGAACATACTGAAAGATTTGTACTGCATTCTCACATTCTTGCCCCAAAAATAGTAGCTATTTTTCAATGAGAGCTAAAACACCACAAGTACAGTGCAGAATGGTTTAATAAATGTCAGTTTTCCTGTATTAATCAACATGTCCTCTGTGTGTGCAGCTGATGGGGTCTCTGGTGCTGGCAGTGGGACTGTGGCTGCGCTTTGACCCGGAGACTGTCTCCCTGCTCAACGGAGACGGTGCTCCTGACACCTTCTTTATTGGTGAGTACACACATCACACGTCAGGGTGAGATTGACTGTTATATTTTTTGCGCAACACCGTCCATCATACAACAAGTCTAAAATAGGGCTTCAGTTATGGCAGTGGTATCTTTGGGTTTATCCCTCGATTCAATTACCAAGTTATGGGGGTTATATGATTCAAAATCAATGCTCTCTATTCAAATGGATTCTTGTTTTTTTATGATTCAAACCTTTTTATTGATTTTCAAGTTTTTCAAACAAAAGACAGAGAAAAATACAAACGGATTGTTGGTTTAATGCATTTCTCGATTTCAGCACAATGTATTCCAGTCTTCTGCATGGCATAAAAGAGTACATTTAGTAAAAGATATGATTCATTTTTTTACACCCTTATCTTCATTGCTTATCCCCAGTTAAGACCTAGTGCCAATTCTACAAGTACGTACTAAACCAGTAGTTCTAATCTACTTTCCAAGATCTTTCCAAAATGTTCAAACATAAAAAAATATATATTTATACAACGTATACTGTATATAGCAGGTGTACAATCTGCACAATGCTCATGAGATTGTATTCGCTACTTTTGAACAGCCAACGCTTAAATCTGAAATAACCCTAGATGCAGATATCTTTTAATGGGTCAAGCATCTGCAGAAACCATTAAAATATTTCAAGGAGATAATTGATTATGTGACCACAGTTAGTTGACCTCAGCTATGACCCCTGACATCTGACGTCCTCGTGTCTGACCCGTGTTTTATATGATCCAGTTAGGAACGGCACATTATGGCAGAAAAAAACGTCCTCATGTGTTCCTAGTAAACTGTGTGTGTGTGTGTGTGTGTGTGTGTGTGTGTGTGTGTGTGTGTGTGTGTGTGTGTGTGTGTGTGTGTGTGTGTGTGCAGTGGCGTTTGGTTCCAGGGAAGGGGGGTTCCAATCGCCTGTGACGTCATACCTATGACAGGCACAGTAAAATAGCGCTAATAGGGATAAAAATATGAACTATTTTTAAACTAAAGAACATATTATATGTGTTTTAAATGTTCAATTCTAGTGATAGAGGACAAGTATACTGTATTTATCCATACAAGGCTTATTAGCCTGGGATCCTAAAGCATGTCTGGTGGTCGCCCCGTCCCTAGTCTGTCTAATGGCAAAAACGCCCCTGTGTGCGTGTCTGTGTGTGTGTGTGTGTGTGTGTGTGTGTGTGTGTGTGTGTGTGTGTGTGTCTGTGTGTGTGTGTCTGTGTGTGTGTGTGTGTGTTATTGATGAGTTAGTATGCAGCCTACATGACATATACAAGCGGGACGGGTGTCTCGACGACGTGCAGATAAATGTCACAAGTCCGTGTTGATCACGACTTCAGTTCAGTTCTTCCACCGTGGGTGTGGCTCTGAACCAGCGGCAGGAAAACTAAATACGTGCAGGGGGAGACCACAGCGGCACTAAACACCTTTCAATCATTCATTTCACACACACACACACACACACGCACACGCACGCACGCACACACACACACACACACACACACACACACACACACACACACACACACACAGACACACACACACACACACACACACACACAACCGCCCAGCTGGAAAGTGAGGGTGGTTATGGGAGAGAGAGAGAGAGAGGGGAAAAAGAGAACATCGTCCATAACGGTGTCACAAACCGTGACCGTGTCATTTCTGTATACTTGTTTTTCTGTACTTTTAGTGAGGGTTTTACTTCGGTATTCCTTGTTTCTTAGCTGTAGTTAACAGTTTGACTTGCCCTATGTAGCTTTATTTTGAAGTATGTTGTGTTCTGCTCGCGCACATACTGCTTCAGTGGTTGGTCAGTGGTAGGCCGGTTTTTAAAACCTTTGATTTGCTGGTTTAATTGATGATGTAATGCTGGTGCAATTAAAGGGGAATTACACCCATTTTCAACATTTTACTATGCCTTTAATATACCTTAGAGATGTGTGGACATAATAAAAAAGTTCCCCCATTCTGTGTTTCTAGAAATGGAGCTCTGAAAAAAAACATTAATAATGTTGTCTTTCACCATGTTAATGATTTTTCTTTTCTTTTCCTTTTGAGTGTACGCACTCACGAAAAAATGTTGAAAATAGGTGGTATTCCCCTGTAACATATCTTTAAGTAGTGTCATGAGTATTATCTCTTGGAGGTGTCGGGAGTACTTGGCCCCCCTCGTCCATGGCCTACTTGTGTGCAATGCGCAAGCTGGCACTCGTCAGAGTGCAGTTCTAGTTAGGCTTAATTTACACCGTCAGACATCTCAAATGTAACCCTGAATCAGATCTGTGTCACTTCAAGACACAGATCTGATTCACTAGACTGGTCTAACAGGTCACATGACTCATTTAAACAAATCAAGATTCCAAACTCAATGTGGCAGAGATTCATGCTGGATTTTGCTGCCAGTGTGAATCAGGCCTTAGCCTAGTGTTTTGCACCTGTCCTTTTAGTTCTGGGCTATAATTATGATCCTGTTGTGTAGCCACTGATTTGTAGTCATCAGGAAACCTGCACAAAATGGAATCAGAAGTACCCCAATTCCCTGTGATCTGGTCAAGGGCATCTAGATTTGAAGGCCTACCCAATAAAAGCTTTCATGCAGACAGTGTAGACAGACAGTGTATGCATCTGATAGGTTTGTTCAAGTACATCTTAGAGCTGTTTGTTTGGTATATCCATATTTTAGTTCAACCCGCGAGATCATAAACAAACGGGGGACCAAAACAAAGCCTGGCAGAAAAAGCCGGAAACCACAAGCAAGAATCAGAGTTTATTTGGAGGCGACAGCCGGCCATCCCCAGCCCCCTCAAACTCATACTTTGGGCCAAAACCTCATATTTACAATCTCTGTAACCCACAAAAGTGTTCTGACATCCTCCATCGAAGCACTGTGTGAGTATACTGAATGCTTTCACACTGCTCTGCAGCACATGTGATGCTGCTGATGAGTGAACTTGGACTTAGGCAAACATATGGTCAATGTAACTGACAATCCGATTTCCATTCAAGTACAGTACAGGGCCCCTTTCATACAAAGAACCCTGATAAAGCCTAATTACTACAGTACCCTGTACCATCCAGTCTAGACCGGATCACACAGCGCTGTAGACACACAGACCCGGCTTTTCTTTTGTTCATGCTTAATTGAAGTCGCTCTGGATTAAGAGCGTCTGCTAAATGTAAATTGTAATTGTAATTGTTTCCTCTGAGCGAGGTTGGAAAGTCTGGTGACGCAGGCTCTGGCTTATCCCTTTATTGATTGTCAGTTAGTTTATCTGTTTCCGGTTTCTCTCTGTGTCCATATGTGGGCAATATTACTTAGGCAAGTAATATCTTTACTTATGACCCCTTAGAAAAAGTAATATTACTTATTACTTGAATCAAATAATAACATGTTACATATTACTGTATTACTTTCCCAAGATCCTCCTTCCCACCCGCAAAAGAATCGAGATGTACAACACAATCTGTTGTGACAGTTGCAGTTGTAGTTGTAGCAGTTGTAGTCGACAACTAGTTGCCGACTACTGTCGACTACTGTGCATCTCTGTCATCGGTTGATAGCTTGTAAATCTGTTCTATTTTGGCAGGCAACAACAAGCTCATTTGGAATGAGTAATGAGGTGTGTTTTGGTGGAGTAAATATTACATATTACCCTTTTTGGCGATCATTACACTACTTTTGCTGGAATGGCTAATATTATTGCAGTAATATGTCATTTGTCACTGCCCAACACTGTATATAGGAATATACTGTATGACCCTGTTTTATAAGTTCCTTTGTCAGATCATTGTTGAATGTTACTAGATTAGAGTTACTGTATGATTTTTCCTCCTAGCAAACTCCACTGGTGGAGGACTGAGAGGAAAAACCTGAGTAATAATTTGACCCTGAACAAAGTGTACTGTACAGCCCCCGAAGGATGTTATTGTGTTTCTGTTGGAGCTTTTGAATACTTGTTATGGTTATTCTAAAAGTAAAAGGTATACCACAAAAAGCCCCCAGCCCTGGACAGCTTGTTTCCATTGTGCTCCATTCATTGTGCTCAAAATTAAATTATGTGTCAGGATCTGCCTTCCACGTGTTGTTTTTGTTGTTTTCTTGAAACCTTCTGTAGTACTGACATAGTGGATCTTATTTTGAAGTTATGCTTTAGTGTTTCCTGTCTTGCTTTATAGTTGTTACCTGCCTTGTCTAGTTACTTACTGATTTTTGGTTCCTGGTTTCACCTGTGTCTCGTTTTCTCCAGCCAATCCGTGTGTTGATGTGATTTCTGTTCACCTGTGTCTTGTTATCTTGTGCCTACTTAAACCCTGTGTTTGGTTGGGTTCTTTGTTGAATTGCTGCCATGCATTGCTCAGTTTTTTTTTTTGCTCCGTCCTTTAAATCACATAAACTTACTTGTATTTGGGTCCTACCTGAAAACCACATCCTGACACGATGCCCATGATGTGTTCATCACAGTGGTTCTCCAACCTTTCAGGTCGAAAAAGACCTAAAAGAGAGATTAGATGTTTGCCTGGGACCCAAACTGGAGAAAACAGCTGAAATATTATCATTACTACTTTGTTTTCTAATCACTGGAACTGACTTGTTTATAATTCCTTCATAATTTGAAATATTACCCAGAGGAAAAAAAAAATGCTTCTCGGTTTAAGCTCAGAAGCGTCTCTTGAGCAACCACGTTTATTTCTCATTTTAAGATCACCTAAAGATCACCTATGCCTCTCCTAAGATGAATACTAGGATCCATAAATGAGGCAAAGCTGAAGTCTCTCCATTGGCTGCTACAGCTGTATTTGAGAGATGAATGAGACAAAGCTGAAAACTTGCTATATATACACGCATATAGCAAGATTTCAGCTATATGCGTATGGCATAGGTGAACATGGTTGCTCAAGAGACGGTTCTGAGCTTAAACTAAGGAAGCAAACAAAATAGATAAAAAAATGTTTTCACAACCCTTAAACGGGTCCTGACCCAAGCGGGAGGGAAATGTATAGAGACACAGCTTATATGGCGAAGATCTAAAGTGACTCTCATGCTTTCCCCAGATTGAATTTTATGCTCTCTAGCCAGACAGCTCTGCTGATGCTCAGCTGTCATAAAGTAAATCCATCCTGTACCGCAGCCCCTCCCACAGCTGTCTGTCTGCCTGATAGCATCTGATAACGTCAGTTATGTTAATCGTTGGGCATTAATGCTAAAGTTAGACCTCCTCATCCCCCCCTGCTTAATAGTTGATGTCTGAGGTCATGGATGGATGAATAGATGAATCGGTCTGATAAGGTTGTAGTAGTGTAACTTCATCATCTGGTGCAGGGCTGGATATAGGCATGGGCATGGGGGGGCAGACTGCCCCACCAAACATGGCATGAAGAACAACCCAAATTTCAAAGATATTTCAAATTGAGGTACTTTAAAGTACTATTTGAAACACTATGCTACTAACTAACTACAATTGTGCCACCGCTAAACCAACACCATCTCATGAGTCAAAAACAAGAACTCTGAGTCACCCTATTCAAAAAATCCTATAGGATTTTAGAAAAGTCCAATAGAAAAGTCTTATCAGATTTTGGAACAAGTCCTATTGAATTTCCAATAGGAATTCCTATAATAATCCTATAGGATCTTATAGAAAGAAAGAATATAGGATTTTCTTACAGGATTCCTATAGGATTTTGGGGAAAATCCTATAGGATTCTATTGGAATCCTATTGGATTCCTATTGGAAATCTAATAGGATTTGTTCCAAAATCTGATAGGATTTTTCTATTGGAATCCTATCGGATTTTTTGACTAGGGACAGAGAGCTTTATATCAACTATGTGTCTGTTGCAACTTCAACAACTGATATTATTGATGCTTACATGCCAAATAAAAGTCCTGTAGCCGAAAATGTTATGGGTGCGGCTTCATCGCCCGTGGCACGAAGTGACACTGGATGTAATATTGCGCCCCCCCGGGTGTGCAATGCTACATCCGGGCCTGATCTGCATGGCGTATGCAGGCACATTGCTGTGCGCTGTGTGACTGTGAATGTGCAATGCACTTACACTTTACATGCTGTATAATGGTTGTTTGTGTCCAAGAAGCGAGGAGGGCTTATAGATGTCCAAAGCGGTTTGAGCTGAAAGGGAAGTGGTTCTTTGGTCAGGGCCCTCAGAGAGAGCAGCTCTGCACATGGCTTTGACAGGGAGAGCCATCAGCCGCCCACCGTACAGCTGAGAGCACTCTACAGTTACCATAGCTGTCTCCTGACTGCTGTGGCATTAACCCCATTACAGCCAGTGTCGGTCCATACACTTATAGCCCATATAACTGGTATAAATGGTGCGTTTATATACCGGCGCTTTCATCCGAGGCGCTTTACATAGAGTGTGCATCGCATTAACCCATTCACACACCGATGGCGGTGGAAACCATGCAAGGTACCAACCAGCACATCAGGAGCAATAGACTTTTCAGTAAGCCCCTCCCCAAACTGCTATGGCCCAATCAAAGCTAAGCATAATGTGCGAAAGACAAACCTCTCCACCAATAGCTTTCCTGTATGATAAAACATTGTAACTATAAACTATATGACAACACATTTTACACACACATTTTTCCATTGCATATAGGGCATGCCTTGTTGATGGATTTGCAAGAGAAATTGAAGGTCCTGTTCCAAATTGAACCAGTATTTAATGTGCAATGTCCATGATATTTACATTGAATGAGCCCGGCTGGAAAGTGTCCTAGCCTTAGGTGGACACTGTGGAGAGGGCGGGGTTTACTGAAGGGTCTATTAGAGACTAAAGGGAAATCCCACCCATTTTCAACATTTTACTATGTCATTAATATACCTTAGAGATGTTGTGTGGACATAATTAAAAACATTCCCCCATTCTGTGTTTGCTAGAAATGGAGGTTGAGAGTGTACAAATGGAACTAAATAGACCCTCAAGGCCGCAACGGTCAGTTTGGTTCACATTTGTACCCTCTCAGGAAAAAAATGAAAATGGGTGGAATTCCCCTTTAAGTGTCTTGCTCAGGCACGCATCTACACTAAGTGGGGGACCCTGGTTTCGAACTGGCATCCCTTGTGGTTGGCATCCAGCCACTCTATCTCTGATCCATCGCTGACCCTAAATATAGAAGCTCATTTTTATTGCATTTTTTATAAAGCAGACGAACAGATTTCACATTAGTAGGGTAGATTTACAGCTAAATCTTAGCTAAATAATCTTTATCGATGAAATAGCTGTGTGATGTTTATCGCTCGGGGCTGTCAGTTTACAGTGACTCAGATGAGATACTGTCTCAGTGGAAACATAGGCCAACAGTTGTGGGAACTATTTAAATTTTCCAGTGAAAGTGAGACGCAACGCGATGCTTATCAGCAGGATTGTCAACCTAGTTGGAAGAAGTTTGTACTTGCTATGTCTTATTCCAAAGGTGTTTACAGATAATGGCTGGAATTCTCGAACGCTATGGTGTAGCCAGGTATAGTGTCCTCTCATTGGCCGCATAGCAGCCAATCAGATCTGGGGCCTTGTGTGTAGGCCAAAAGCCTGTACCACCAGACCTGGGCCTCGGCCCAAGTTTGGGCCCAAGTTTCCTTATTGCCTTTATGCACCAGTGCATTGCATTGCATTCCCACCAGTGGTTAGTAGCAGCAGCAAAGGTGTCATCAGGGTCGTCATGCACGTCGGTTGCTGCAGGCGTGTCGCACACCGAGCAAAAATTAACAGATTTTTTTCTTAGCAGTTAGCACAGATCGCTTCCTCCTTAGGGTAACCAAAAACTCCCCATAATTCTTCCACACAATGACAGGAGTGGCAGGAGTTTTCACAGCTCTGAGGTCATCCATTATAGACGCTACGCCATGAAATCAAGCTTTTTTTTAAGGCCCTGTATTGCTTTGTGTTATTTGTCTGTCTGTCTCTCTCTCCGTTTCACCCGAGAGGCTGTCACCACCTGGGGAGATGACATGGACTCTATAACCCCTATCCACCGCTGAGCCTTCTGCCTAGCAACAGGTCCCACTGTGTGTGTGTGTGTGTGTGTGTGTGTGTGTGTGTGTGTGTGTGTGTGTGTGTGTGTGTGTGTGTGTGTGTGTGTGTGTGTGTGTGTGTGTGTGTGTACACCCAGGTGAACCTGTCAGCTGAGTATAGTAATACCCTGTAGATGCAAAAGCTGAGAGACTCTTTGCTTATACACTTTGTAGCAAAGCTTGTAAATAAGTTAAAGGGGAATTCCACCTATTGAAAACATTTTACTATGTCATTAATGTACCTTAGAGATGTTGTGTGGACATGATAAAAAGTTCCCCTAATCTGTGTTCCCTAATGTCTGGGGAAAAAATGTTAACATGGTGAGATGCATCTTGATGACATCAACTTGTGTTTCACCATGTTAGTGATTTTTGTTTCTGACCCTTTTTTTCCTGTGAGCGTACAAATGGGACGGGTCCATTTGGTCCCATTCTTCGGAAAAATGTTGAAAATGGTTGGACTTTTCCTTTAAGAGACCTTTTGGTTGCACTGCTTGTGGCAAAAGCTGAAAACCCTTTACATGTACCTGTACTTTGTGGTAAAAGCACTCGAACATTCTGTCCACCACCTTTCCAACCCCACATTCTTCTCTTTCCGTGTTTTCTTTCCGTGTTTTTCTTGGGAAAAAAACAATGGGAACTATGCACAAAGACAATTTTTCTCCAGTTTTTAACCTACTTGTAAAACTGTGATTGAAGATGATTATAACTATGTTACTGTATCAATAACATTTAAGGCAGTGTCTTCTCGATTCTCAGGTCAAGCTGGTCAATAATTTTCATCCGAGGCACTTCTGAATTCCACTGATATTGCATAGAACTTCACGTTTATGTCATATAATGGTACGCAAATGGGAGGTAAATCTTTCCCCATACAGCTGCTACAGCGCAGTATGTGTCACGACACGTGGACAACTAGACAGAATATTTGTTTCCATTTCGACAGAATGAACAGAACTTCACCCCTGACATTTAACCACTTGAACCCCAGCCAGCGTCCCTATCCTAGGGGAACGTTCACCAAAAATAGCAGATCTACGTGTGAGATTGTTGATCGGCTGTTTTTGGCAGAGGAGGTTTGGTGGTGCATCATATTGCGTAGTATAGTGGAGTGGGTTTTAGACAAGTGGTTAAACTAAAGCATGGGTTTTCAACGGGTGGTCCGGGGACCATCAGTGGTCCCTGAGAGGATTCCAGGTCGTCCCCACTAGGCTAGATGAAACCAATCTTTTATCTTTACGTGGCTCAAATTCTGAATAAATAGTGGGCCCTGGTATGAAAAGGCTTGAAAACCACTGAACTAAAGTGATATTGACAAAATATATTAAAGTGGTAATAATGTAGGGTTCGTAGATTCGTCGTCATCATCATGGCAGTTAGTTCTGCCAAAACGCCTACTAGTATACTTTCTGGCCTTGACAGCCCATATATCCAAACAGAAAACTCCTTTCTAATTTCATGAAACTCACATTACATTAATCTCTTTTCCCATTCAATTTTCCGCTCACTTTTGCATGAACATATTTTTTTGTCCCAAAGGGATTTTGTGGTCTGTTCAACACCAACAAAACAAAACAACATAAAACCACTATAGCACAGAACAACACACTGTGTCACCAAGACAATGCATAAACATGAGGTCTCTACTGTATCGGCAGAGCAGTTTGTTTGTTTTAAACCAAAGTTCATGTTTTAGGTTGTTATTAGAGAAAGTAAAAAACAGTATATGGGTGCTTTTCTTTACTCGTTTGCTGCTTTCTTTAGTTTTACCGATTTCAGCTGTTTTTGAAAGGTGGATGGGGGAAATCGAGCACAGGGCTAAAAATGTATAGGTATACAATATATTTACTATGGTCCTAAAAAAACAGGAAATTATATGTGGCCACAAAAGTGGATCTACTAGATGTAGATTATGCGAGACAAATTTCAGTGGGAACCGACAATAAAGCACTACTGCTATGCTACAGTACATCATATTATATATACTAGTTATGCTTAGCATGACATGTTTGAGAACCACTGGTTTTAATCAGTGGTCATTCGTGCAGTTCACATCACATTTCATTCCAGGGCGATATTAGAACACAAATTAAGTGTGGCGTGTGAGTGATTGCGTTGGTCTACCCTACATCATTATATTGCGCTGCTGGAGTCTTTTCCAGTTATTATTACTGTGTATTGTGGTCATTAAAACTAATTCCAAATGAGGTTGTTGCAAACATAATGCCCCTGATGGCGCCAATGTTTGGAATCTGTTCATATCCAATGCACTCAAAGCCAGTCAGACTACAGAAATAGCCCATGCAGTCAGACAAATGTCAAATGTCTTCTGTGGCCTATAGGCTGTAAATGAGCCACCCTTTAAAGTTGAGATGCTCTGTGGATTCTTTAGTCTGCTACTGATTTATTGTGTTCTCTTTTAGGTCTGTCCCTTTACAAAGTACACTCCTCTGCTGCCCTCTGTTGGTCTGGTGATAAAATACAATGTTAGTTGAAGCAGCAGTGTACAGGTAGTGCTTGCTGTGTTGTCCCCAATTTGGGGAGAAATTGTCCCAGTAGCCTGGTCTATGAGAACAAACCCCAAAAGACTATACAATAGGCCACATGAGCACATTAGACTCTTTCCATTTGAATATAGCCACTATACCTCTTGTCTTTCTGCAGGAGTGTACATCCTCATAGGAGCTGGCAGTCTGGTCATGTTGGTGGGCTTCTTTGGCTGCTGTGGTGCCGTTAGAGAATCCCAGTGTCTGCTGGGATCGGTAAGGCCAAACACCACATGCATGCACACACACACACACCAGGACATATCCACATTTACACTTCATGTTCAACTTGTCGTTGTTAGGATCCATTTAGCAGATCAGAAATGTGTGGGAAAAGTGTTTTGTTCTTTGTGCTTGTTTTACAGTTCTTTGCCTGCCTGTTAATCATCTTTGGAGCAGAGGTGGCAGCTGGGGTTTTTGGATTCTTAAACAAGGACAAGGTAGAAGAATGATATGATTCGTGCTAAATGCATAATGTGCACTTAGAGCTATCGTGTGATTATGCTATTGAGTAATTGAGGAGTGCTGCGCAAAGTTTATCTGTGTATACCATGACCTCATGTAATTGTAATTTTCTAAAATCTATATTTTTATTAAATCTACTATTTACCGTATTGTGATATTACGATGGTATCAACTGTTGCAGCCGTAATGCCATCCATTCTGTCTCGCAGATCATCGAAGATGTCCAGAACTTCTACAAGGAAAGCTACGAGGCATCTGATAATAGCACACTGCTCAACTCCTACCACAATGTGGTAAGTTTATCTAATAATAATACCAGTGCTCAACTCCTACAACAGTGTGTCTAGCTTATCTAATAATAACAGCATGATGATCAACTACTACCACAGTGCGGTAAGTTTAGCTTATCTAATAATACCAGCATGATCTAATGATACTATCTAATAATAATAGCTCAATGCTAAACTCCTACCACAATGTGGTAAATTGTGAGCAATTAAAAACAAATGCATGTCTTTCAATGGGTGCCTGGTAACTGGTAAATACAAAAAAGTTTGTACAAAGCTTTTACCATGAAACATGCAAGTAAAGGCCTCACATCAGCTCGTGAAGCCTTTGCTACAAAATGTACAACAAAAGGGCTTTTTATCATGTGCCATGTATGGTGTGCTCTGTATGCTTTCCTATATGCTGTAGCTGAAGTGCTGTGGACCCAAAGACAGCCCCTGTCCCACTACTGATTCGCCATCAGAAATCAAGGTGAGATACATTGCAAACCACCACCAAAGTTTTATGTTTTGGCAGGAGTGGGTCTCTTATTCACTTTTTTGTTTTTATTCATATTATTGCAGGACTGTGAATCAGGCATCGAGGAGTTCTTCAACAGTAAACTCTACATCATTGGTTACGTGGGGATCGGTATCGCCGGAGTCATGGTGAGTCTGCACACGAGAAGTAATACCACCATTACTGTTCGTTGAGAAGAGAAATTTGTTAAATGAGAATTCCACCCCAGAATACTTTCTTGCCTTTATTTGGGGAAAAAGTCCTTATTAATTCTTTCCCCTACCCCAACATAAGCTTAGAATGGGGCTATGGGATGTTCAAAATCACCCACTCCACCCATACACATTGAAGTTGGCAAATTTGAACAACATCCCATACATAGCCCCATTCTAATCTTATGGTGGGGTAGGGGAAACACACAATTATTTTGTGTTTTTTTCCCCACAAAATAACACCTGGAGCACTTTTTTTGGAAATAAATCAACCACAAATGGGATTCTGCCAGGAAATTGCTAGGCTGCCAAGCAGATGGGCCGATGTTGCTCTGAAAAGACCCGATTGGATTGTATTTGAGTATTTCGTTTAAGACGGGCAAAACGTGTTAAATGGTGTCCATTCTCTGTCCACCAGGTCATCGGGATGATCTTCAGCATGGTGCTGTGCTGTGCCATCCGCAACAGCAGAGAAGTCATCTAAAACCTCCCACCCACCACCCCGCCCCGACCTCTGACCCCACGACATCTGAGAGGTCTTCTGAGACCTCCACCCTCTGTCCAACAGCTCAGAGGTCATGTAAAAACCTCCACCCCCCGCCCTTGACCTCACCTAAAAAATACCCAGCCCTGAAGCCTTGAGATCAAACCTCCCCTGCTGCACCATCATAGCAACCTGTTTCCTAGAAGTGTGGGGGGCAAACCACTATGGTGCTTTTATCACCGACCAATTGACCCCTACATAGCGCCTACTTCAGATGACCGAAATCCCCCTGCGCTCCCTAAGGCCCACTCCGTCGCCCTCAATTCACCTGTTATGACATGCGCGGGATGAGGACGCTAGGGTTCGTGTGGTTATTTATTAAAAATACAAAAGCATAGCCGTTACATTTGTACTAGCAAGAACACAGGCTCAACTGCTGCCTGTGTGTCTTCCGTTTAGTTGATGAGGGGCCCCTCCTATGCCCGACTTTGTTTGTGTGGATCATAGCAATGATTTGGCTGAGCAGGTAATAATATCTTTCTCTCTCTGGCAGTGGCACTCGCCCTGCCAAAGGGCCCGTTGCTTGTAAACCGAGTGTGTTTGTTGTCCACGTAGCACCCCTTCCAACATAGCCTTGACACTGACCCCTCCAACTTGACACTGACCCCTCCAACTTGACACTGACCCCTCCAACTTGACACTGACCCCTCCAACGGCATGCACGTGTCTGTCAGCAATCGGGTCCGTTTAGCTGCTTGGCCCAGAATGAACAGGAAAGGAGCATACACCTTGTTATCATCGTGCGTAGACGCCGACCTCTCTGATAAAGTCATCGAATGTCATGGTATCATGTACACTTTGTACAGTATATATCGATATGCTTTGGTAGACGAATGATTCACCACTGGTCCATGCAGATGAAAGGTCATATATGACAAGATCTTTGGCCTGCGAGGGCAAGATGCTGTGACTAATGTAGCCTGTGATACTGGAAAGCAGCTAAAATAGCAGATAGAGAGACACACACACACACACACACACAGAAATATTATGACATGCGACACCGAGAAGTCTCGTACGTTGCCTGGATCCAACGGAGACACCTGATTGGTGGACTCGGAGTGGCGAGAGCAGGATGTGGATACCGGAGATTGTGCGTCTCTCTCTCTCTCTCTCTCTCTCTCTCTCTCTCTCTCTCTCTCTCTCTCTCTCTCTCTCTCTCTCTCTCTCTCTCTCTCTCTCTCTCTCTCTCTCTCTGTCTCTCTCTCTGTCTCTCTGTGTCTGTCTCACTGTGTACAGTACAGTCAACACTGTCTGTCTGCTTCGTATAAGAACTATAAGAACTGCAGCCCTCTGACCCGTTTCTTGGAACCGGGTAACCCAGTAACACATAACTCATACCCTCCCTCCCACACACACACACACACACACACACACACACACACACACACCTTTATCTGCTTAAGAGTGGGGGTCCCTCAGATTAGATGTTGGGGGGAGGGGTTGCGTGTGTTATGTAACAGAACATCCAAACCCCCAGATATATTTACACACCGTTCAGAGACAGTCGCCTGTCGTTATGTCACCGCAGTTCAAAGCTTGTATTTTATTAACCACACAAACCCCAGCTACAGTATAACGTCCTTATTCTGTGCATGCCATCAGAATATTCCACATCTACAAGTCCCCAGTGTGACGTGCGTGTATAATGTGCTATTTTCGATCTAAGTCAAGAGATCTGTTGGTGTTAGTGGAGAGTGAAGAAATGTGGGGGACCAATTAGAGAACGGATGGAGAATGATAGGATTGAAGTTAGTGAGAACATGTGCCTTATATCACTAGTTCACCACAGATGTACGTCTCCGTGGCTGTAAGGCTCGATAACATTGGTGTTATCGGTTGGATGAAAACAACGTGAAAACCCTCCTTCCAGAGTAGAAGTCTTTGAAAAAGTACCTGCCTCGCGTCCCAGTGTGGAAACACGCGAATCCGAAACATGTGCTGCATTGGTGAATGTAAACAAACAGATTTCGGCATGCGTGACAGTTCTGTCTAGTTCTGTCTGTCTGACTGTTGGGCAGTGCGTCACTCTGGCAAAACACAGAATGTCAACTGAGAACAACCGTTGTCATATAGACAGTGGTCCTTAAAAGGGTGGAGGGAGTTTCAAAGGGCGCCCAGCTAAATGATGCATAGAGAAGAACCAAAATGGACCATTATGGGCCTGCATAATTCAAGAGAGTGTATGAACTAACCAAATGGACCAGTTAGGGTTAAAGGTCAAATATAACATTGATTTTACATTATCAATACCAGTGGCATTAAATGGTGTGGGGGGGTCGTAGCCTAATATAATCCATGATCAAAAGTTAAGTGGTCAGTCCTTGAAATTAAACCGGGTGAGAATCACTGCTAAAACAGTGGAAATCTTGTCTTGTCCCTCGTCCCTGCGTTGATTCTTCACAGGGGTCATTGACGCAGAACATCATTGACATGAAAACGTACCACTGGCCTGCACGTGACCCTGTAGAAATGACACCAATGTCCCTTTCACCTTGTCATCTTAAATAGACTTACAGTAACAAGACTGCTCAGACCTTTTACTCTTAGCAACTGTAGTCGGTAAGCCCATCCTGAATAATGTATAGCGAAACAGTCATCTCATTTATTACATTATAGACCCACTGTTACACTGGCCAGAGCAATGGTTCTCAACCTGTGGCTCCATCCCTCGGAAGTATACATATTTACAGTATATACATTATCTTACATGTATATTCACTCCGTGCCAATTGTCTAATATAATCCTCAGTGCTACACTCCCAACCTGGGGAGAGCGCAGGACTGACCTCATGCTGTTTTTAGTTTACGGGGAGTTCAAGATGCTTCTTTTCACCTGACAATGGGGGAAGACCTTTTCAATCCCCCATAAAGAAAAGGAAAAGCAAAAAAGGCACAAAAAGTATACAATCTGGTCAAATATTGTCCAAATTGTCAAATAACAGAATATATTCCCAATATCTATCATGTGTGTGTAACCGAGTCAAACACAATTGAATGCCTCAATAACAACAACTCCAATTTCTTATCAGGGTTTGGCGGGGGTCCCCAGATCACATTATTATGACTGATTGATTGATTAATTTTGGGGGGGAGTTGGGGGGTCACGGTGGTCTGAAAAGGTTGAGAACCACTGCAATGGGCTAGAGCAGAGCGAGAGACTATTTGTGGACCACGAGTCCTATGCGGTCGGTCTATTTCTGGGGTCAGCAGCAGGACTCCACCATGTAAATAAATATGCGTGCATTTTTCTAGTTGTGTACTTTATCTGTGGCTGTAGTAGGCCTACGTTTTTAACATGCTGTGTATGTGTATACGTGAGTGCATGCGTGCGTGCATGTGTCTAAGTGTGCATGCATATGATGTGTATGCATGTGTGCATGTGTAAGTGTGCATGCGTGCGTGTGTGTGTGTGTGCGTGTGCGTGCGTGCGTGCGTGCGTGCGTGCGTGCGTGCGTGCGTGTGTGTGTGTGTGCGTGTGTGTGTGTGTGTGTGGTCGCAGGCTTGCAGTAGCTGTACAGTGTTGGTAGTTGTGACCGTCGTGTGACCGTCGTGTTGCCGTTTAGTCGCACGGCGTACGCGTTCCCCACATTTTTCTTAACGTGCCTTTATTTTATAACAAGCTAATTTTAAGCAAACAAGCCAGTCGGAATGTAGTCTTCTTTGTAGCAAAAATAAAGACAATACCGGTAAATAAAAACCCTGAAAGTTGAGTAGCTGTACATAATGTCTGTAGCATACGTTGGACTGCATTTTAAGTGCTCAGCAAAAAAAAGAACAGGAAAAAATAGTGCTAGTTTTATTCGGTTTAGGGACGTTTTACTGTGTAGCGCAAGTGGATGACTTGCCATTGTTACTTCGGGCGAGGAGTAGCTCAACCGAAAATACACCATATGAACCATGAAATGGCTCAAATTCAGCCTCAAATTCATGGAGATTCCTCAGCCAATCATTTGATGACCGGCTAGCGATTTCAGGATGATGATACAAGTTCACAGTTGAATTATGGCCTAGGAATGCAACAAACAGGGATGTGCACACGTGCTAGCGATTTCAGGATGGTGTTAAGGGGGCAAGTTATATCATTTATATTATTTCGGTCAAATGGAACTTTATATTTTACTATCTTTCCTGCCATTCAAGCTTTGTAATGAACAGTTTTGCAACATTACATGATGGAGATGACTTACATGCCGATTGGGTATCGTATGCTCCAAAATGGATTGAATAAATCATAGAAAAATGTCTAGTAAAATATGTATTGTCTTACATATTTAGTTGTTTATATTCTTTTAACATTACTTCCCAGTGTAACCAGATACTGTTGACTGCAATTGTTGTGGGGAAAAAAAATCTGCCCAATGTTTCTAATGCCATGTCTAATGCCATTGTCGATCCCACATGCGAAATAGGTGATGTACAATCTCTCAATGCAACGCATCATGATGCATTATGATCTTGTAGATCAGCTATTTAGCTATTTTTTGACCAAAAGTGCCCTATGACGGGAACCCAGCACCTGCCCCTTTAACACTCTCTGCACGTCCCTGGCGACAAAACAATAGATCTAGAGGAACGGAGGAGACCGTGGTGTGTTTTCGGTTGAGGATGCGCCCCATTTTTGCCCAACATGAGGGAGAAGTGAACTTTGAACTACTGGTAGCTCAGCGGTCATTTGGACGTCTCTGTAGAATTGAGTTTGTAAGCTGAACTTCTGATGATCTGCTGATCCTTCAGTTCTGTTTGACGACAAGTGACAAATCCACAGAGTTGGTACCGTGTTTCCTGTGTTCAATTTGTTTCTAAAAGAAAAAGAGAATGGCGTTGTTTTTGTACTGTATACACCTAAAGAACGAAGAATCTGTGTGACAGTTGAGTTGTTTGTTAATGATTTATCTTGTGTGTTAATTTATTTTAATGGCATTCCAAGCTTCTCAGGAAGATAGATGTTTGACGACTAATAAAGTTTTTAAAAGTTCAACGTGGTTCACTGTGCTTTGTTTAGAGCCCCAGACATCAGGGGTGGAAAGTACCTTTAATATACAGGTGGGTTTACAATTTTTAGGAATTTCCGGTTTTCATTTTACTTCATTACATCTCAGAAGCAAATATTGTGTTTATTCATTATATTATATTGTTCTCCAATTGTAGTAGCAGTCTTTAACATACTTTATTTTTTATTTTGTTGTTTCTTTGCTTGGGTAAGAGGTATTTGCAACATGACAAACATCATCCAAGCAAACGTAAACACAGAGTGATGCTGCAGTTTATTCATTTATTCAAGTGCTGGAATAGACCATGCAAAAAGCCCCTCCCCTATGGTCCAATCCCAGCTAAGCATGATTTGATAGACACTCCTCTTTACCCAATAGTTTTCCTATAATATAGGAAAAAAAAAACAAAAAAAAAAAAACAATGTTTTATCATATTATGATAAAACATTTTTTTTTTGTTTTGTTTTTTTTTTGTTGTTTTTTTTTTAACACATTTTTCTACTGCATACAGCAGTCATTGTTGGCAGATTTGGAAGACATTTTGACAGGAGTGGCCATTGGCCCAACGGTCTCTACATTCTGAAGCTCTGCATCCAAAATTGAACCAGTACAATGTCCAGGATATTGACATTGAAATGAATGAGCCGGTCTGGAAAAGTGTCCAACTCATGGTTAGAAACTGGGGAGAAGGCGGGGCTTACTGCAAGATCTATTGATATATTGCTGTATTGGGGTTGTTTTAATTGAAATGCATCATTACCTAAGCATTTTGCTGCTGCTGCTGTTTCTATTCATGCCATCTGGCATTCCAGTAGGTGCAGCCTGGCTTAGTTTAGTAGCATGACTCTCTGACAGGGGTTTGTAAGTTTCACCTTTCTGTGTTTGAGCGCAGCAGACAGCTGCACGGGAGGCATGATGCTGCATGCCATACAGCAGAGTAAGTTTACACCCACGCCGCACATTACATTATGTCTTGAGTTCCGCATATTATGCATGTAGAGACATAGGGCAACGGATTGAAATATTGCATCAGAAAAGCCGACTCTATTGCCAATATACTCAACTCGTCTCCAACAAGCCTGCATGTTAATACACGACTTACAGTACATGACTTACATAACACAGCGCCTGAGGATAGATATGCTAATATTCCGGAATGTGTGTCATGGTACAGAAAGATTGCTGCAGACTTGGCAATACAAATGAAGAGAAGGATGACGATATTTGTCGGTTACACATGTTTATTCAGCATTTTTATGTACGTTCATAATGTACATAAGTTGTTTTTTTTTTATTTGCAAGTAAAAATATTGTCGAGGGTTGTTTCTTTTCTCTCTCACACAGTTAAGAAGCCATAGTGAGGAATGTCCATCTCAGCTTCATTCTTCACTTGCGTTGCTGTGGATGAATTAACCATAGTTCATCCACACCAAACGGTATGCACCCAAAGTGAACAAGAGCTTTAGGATGTGTTGTAGATTGTCCCAAAAGCACAGGCCCAAAAGAAGCACAATTCATGAAATTCTGGATAACTCAAGTGAATATGAGATCAATTGTTAATTCTCCACATTCTCCCAATACAGGCTCTGCCAGTGTTGATTATACAACATCAATTGTGCAGTGTTTTCAAATACAAGATTTGTAACCCACAGAAACCCTAGCAGCCCTGAGTTTGTACAGTAGAAGAGATTCTGTATGATACTGCATGTATGAAAAAAGAAGCGTACCAAGATTAGAACCATGGGAGACCCAGGCCAACTGACTACAGTATATTACTGTACTATATACTGTAGGGTTTAAGTTGCTTCCATGATATGATGCTGTATTTATAGACTTCATGCATCCATCCAGGCATGCCCCCTTCAGTGGCAGGATCCCAACCCCCAGAAAATGGCACGTAGGCCTACAGTCATACGAGTGCACCAATCTTTTGCTTGTGCCTGACATGCATGATAGGATACTGTATATATAGACCTGGGTAACTCCATGCATAGGGGAACAAGTAGACTGAGGAAGACTCATTGTGAGAGAATGAAACACCATCCCTCGAGACAACATGCAACAATACAGCAATGATTTCATCAACTACCGAATTTTCCAGACTATAAGGCGCACTTAAAAGCCTTTAATTACCTCAATAAACAATAGTGTGCCTTATAATCTGGTGCGCCTTATAGTGCAGAAAATATGGTACATTTTTTCACCAACTAAAACAAGGTAAAAAACTATCGGCAATAAGTAAAGACTAAACTAAAATGTGAAGGGAAGTAATGTTTGCTTTTGCTCAACTGTTATTGTTGCATTATTGTTTCATTTTAACCATTTTGTGGGGAAACAGCTGTCGATATTTCAAAAAAGTTTTTTCCTACATTTATAAATATGAATTATATATAAAATAAAAAAACAATATACTGTACAAAGAAACAGGCTGCATCAATAGCCCAGTATTAAACTGTACATAATAACCCTTTAGAACAGGATTGGAGATCATGCAAAGTTCTGCTGCTGTCCTTCAGATATGATATAGATATGATATCTGCCCCCTCACTCCTCTCTGACACTTGGTGATACCCCTCATGGAGTGTTGCCAGGATGGAAGAAGCAGCTGGAAGTGATCAGAGGTTAGAGATAGCATGCAAGCTACAGTTAAGGGATATATTTACAGCAGGGTTTCTAAGGGGATGTGTGAAGGAGTGGAGATGGTTTGGGATCTACTCTATAGGAGAGGACTAACTCAGAGAGAGGTATGGTGGTAGAGGTTTGGACCATCAGGTCCACCATTGAGGGAAAGCGAAGGCGAGCTTTTAAGAGGACGAATGGATAGTTGTTATATTTCCCCTCTTTCCATCCCATAATTTCCCCTGAAAACCCACACCGATGGGAGTGAAGATTTCATCTCGGTCTCTCAAATAAAGTCAGCCAGACAAGGTGAATGGCATAGTTTGAATCGTTTAAAAAGAATTAAATGACATCTACATTACTATACACAGTGCCTGGTCCCCATTTTTTCCGAATACCTCCGATAATATGTTAGAAACAGCCCCCAGAGGACGTTAACGCTGTAGCTGCCTGCGAGGAGGTTGGAAGGACTATACAGTTATGTATAAGCTGGTCTTATTCAAGCAGAGAAGATGTTGTTCGGCGTGTACTCCAGCAGGAACTCCCCCACGCCCACAGAGTAGACCACCTGGGCGATGCCAAACAGAGGGGCGATAACCAGGGCTCTGCAGCTGGCTCCCTTCATGAAGGCCCCTGGACCCTCCTTCCTCATGATCTTACTGCAGGGGACGGAAGAGTTAAATCATTAGAGAAGTGTGATTTCATCTGCACAGACTCAAAATGAGGAGCACCTTTGAGGGGGGTGCCCAAAACGTCATAATATATGGGGAATACATGAAGGCTCGGCTCAAATAATACTTGGAACCACAAGCATCATCCCAAGATGTTTGCGTCATTGAGGGGTCATAAAACTGAGCGCTCGAGTGCTGTTCGTGCCGCCTGAACAAGGAACAAACTGGAGTTTCAAATATGTTTTCAACAAGGACGGCACAAAAAAGAGAGGTTTTTGTGTGCAACATGTCGTCTGTTATTGTAGTGACACCTAAAGTATCTGTAAAGTTTAGGCTGCAGGCCTACTCGTACTAGTACTACAAATCATTCTAAAATAAATTGATTTGAAAGCTGGGCTTTTAGACGGGCTACTAAATTATCTAAAATAACAGGATTTATCATCACTAAAGCTGGGCTGTTGCCTGGTGTTATTACAAAACGTCCATGGCATGGAGCAAAAATAAAGCAGCGCACAATTGCTAAGCATTGTGAGATTGTAGTCCTGCTCCTTTCGGTGACCCTGGCCCACAACTACAAGTAAGCATATAAACCATGGCTTTAGCCATTACCTGATGCAGTCCACGACTCCTTTGTAGGTCTCCTCGTTTGCCCCCTTTTTGAGAGATTGTAGCCTTGTCTTCACCACTGCAAAACAGAACAGAGCTTTAACTGCAAGAACTCAAGGGTAGCAGTGGTTTCCCCAATGGAAGTGGAACTGGTTTGCCTAGCTTGGCCAAGCTGCTTACCATCACATGGGCTGACCACCACCGCTGCGGTGCATCCGGCCGCCAGGCCCGACAGGAAGGACCAATAGAAGGGGACGGGGGCGTCTTCTGAGGGACGACCCAGCTGTTGCAGGTGAGCGAACAGCGGGAAGTACACTACGGAGAACGGGATGTCCCTGAAAATGGCCAGCCATACGTTTATTTTCACATTCGAAGGTCCAGTCTGTTCTGTTCTGAGGTTTTTGCATGCACGACTTTGATGACATTAAGCACGTAATGAGACCTATTCGGGTTTTGGGGCCTAAAAATATAGTGGTAATTGCTTGGGCTGAGGGTAACCGAGCCACAAGTGGGCACAGTTTGGGCCAGACTCTCATTTAGGCCCGTTGAGAAGTGTTGCACACATACAGTAAGTGTGATGTGACTGATGTCCTATAATTAAAGCCTTTTGTCACCTCATTAGCGTGGCTCCCAGGCCTCTGTACAGTCCTGGAACTCCCTTGGTCTGCAGCAGTTCTCTGGTGATCTGCGTGGCCGACACTCTCATCACTTGGTTGGCGTTGTAGGAGCGACTGAGCACGGCGCTGGTTCCTCCCATCTTTAGAGCGGGCACCAAACTTGGCACCACCCTCTGCTGGGCCACTGGGCAGAGATAACAGAGATTCAGTTATTGGCAATGTCTGAGAGACGGAACGTGCAGAGTAATAGTTTACACTACTAAAATTTACAAACATAAAAAAGGGTGACTTGGGGTTAGTTAAAGAAGCACTTCCCACACATTTTCACTAACTTCATATAAGAGACTCTCATCAATGTTTCTGTCTATTCACTCTGAGGTTGGTTGTGGACAGTTCTGGTATCTACCTACTACAATCATCGTTCTGTCATCCATGCGAGAAGAATGGTCCCGATGTGCAAATTGGTCGTCGGGACCAGTGTATAGAGCGTGAAAAATTAATCACAATGTGCCAACGTTGTGCTCAGGATAGATGGCAGGTGACAGCACACACTTGTATCTGGTAAAGCAATTGATTAGAGGCCTCAGAGCCTTATTCTCACACTTGAAATGAGTCAGAGGCCCCGCTTGTAAAATTTGGTAAAAGGAACTGGCGCTACAGCATTCTATTCCAGCATGTCAGCTTCCCAGGAAGAGAACGGCTGCGGTTTCCATTAAATCCCCACCGATGTGTGCCATCTGTAGTCAGGTTATTTAACTATTCATAGTACACCTCTGGCACGCAGAGCAAGAAGGAACTGGTTGGCAATTCAGGATTAGTGAGGCCCAATTATAATGAAGATGAGGTTGACCAGGCATGGGTGAAGTGCTATCTTAATCTGTGCGTGTGAACGCAAAAGATGGTGTTTGAACGTACATAGCCTGCCCGCATCCTGCAGCTGTATCTTCAGCATCTCCATGGGTGTGGTGACAATGACCTGGCACATCCCTGCACCGCAGCCCGCCAGCATCTCCTTTCCCACCGTCAGTTTGGCGCTGTGAAACCACCAACACAGATGGAGGGTTGAGGTTTTGAATTCAGTTTCCAAATGGATTTTAATTTAACAAATAATGAACTTTATTTGTTTTAATGCATTTTAATGTTTACACCTTTATTTGTGTAAATTTATTTCACTTGTTTCAATGTGAGAGTCTGTCCATTTCCACTGACCCGTCTTTGCTCAGCTGGTGGCGGAAGAAGTCATTGGCGGCAAGTTTGATGGCCTTCTCAGGTGTTACCAAGGTGAGGTTCACAGCAGCTCCTTCAATAACAATAAACAATACCACAAGGAGCTATTAGTGCGACATTTCATCTATAAAGCAACACATGTCAGTTGACAGTTGTCTGTCTTTTTGTCTCACTCCCCCTTAATTATTGATAATCTTGTCCACCTGTGTGTCCTGTTCGCCCCAGCCTATCCCATCCCGTGTTTGATTGCTTTTGAGTTGCACCTGTGTAGTTACCTGTGTACAAATATGTTTGTTTCGGTGAGTGTTTGTCAGAGCCATGAACCTGTTTGTAAAGTTTCTTTTTTCTGGTATCTGTCTGCCTGTGTTTGGGTCTAACTTAAAACCCTAAAGTGCTGTACCTAAAGTTCTGTACAACATACGGTGTGCAGAAAAGAAAAATGGAGCAGTGAATAAGCAAGCTTCACATTAAACCAGTATACAATGCCATGGGGGAAAAAGTTTTTAGTCTAGACTTAAACGTGTCAAGGTCAGGTGCATGATCTGAGAGGAAGTTATAGTTTCACTTCTAGGTTAATGTTGTCTATTTTAAACATCTGTGTACTGTAAAACATGATGTATGAATTAATGCTTCATTGCTTTTGGCTTTCGTCCTGGGGCTACAACCGTCCTTTGGCAAGCCTCCACGAGCCATGAGCAAACACGCCACACACGCCACACATAGCTTCAGGGCCTACAGATGCATTCATTCACAGCACAATATGACAATTTAACACAGCATCACAGGAGTCCAACCCACATAACCAGCTTGACTTCTGATCCTAAGTTCGTCCCACCACGTTGGAGCACATGGCACGCACATCAAACCAGGGTCCTTCCATTGTGTTCATGTCAAGTGCCATTCATACCCACTTAGCCTACATGCTGTGGCATGTTTCAGCACAAGGATTAAGTTTGTTGGAAGCACAACTGATGGCATCACAGATCTGAGTGTTATATAATGAACGCTGCGGGTTTATCTTGGGTCCTGATCACTCAAGCAAATGTCTTTCTTGTACAGTCTGGCAAAAGCTGCTACATGTATGGGCTACCGTGTGAAATGAGAGCGGCAGTAGGCCTACACATAGAAACCCACACATGCTTTGTGCGCTGTCCGAGTGTGGAAGGCCACACGAGGACACTAATAAATCGCATGCCCTATTCTAAATGTATGCTACAACAAGTCTGTCTGTCAACCCATGTTTACTATTGTTTCTGTTATATTCCATGTGGGGGCGACAGTGGCTCAGTGGTAGAGTAACCGGATGGTAACTGCAAGGTTGCTGGTTCTAACCCGAGAGTTAGTGTTGATGTGTCCCTGAGCAAGACACTTAACCCCTAATTGCTCCTGATGTGCTGGTCAGTATCTTCCATGGTTTTTGCAAGATACTGGTGTGTGGATGGGTAAATGGAACTACTACATATACTACACTATCTATGTGTGCATTAAGTAAAGTAGTCTTAAAATACCTCTGTACATGCCAAAGAAGCCTTC
Organism: Benthosema pterotum; assembly: GCA_039105355.1. Lineage (NCBI taxonomy): Eukaryota > Metazoa > Chordata > Actinopteri > Myctophiformes > Myctophidae > Benthosema > Benthosema pterotum. The sequence continues at coordinate 12,740,834 of CM076968.1, read as the reverse complement.
AGATTTAACTGTCTTCAGAAGGCAATCCATCCTAAGAAAAGAACAAACAAACAAACATTTGAATGTTACATGTAATCCTCTAATCCTGCAATGAATTTGCAGCACGGGATCATAGTTTAGGCTACATGAATTAAACAACCATCAAAAAAAATAAAAATCATTTTTAACTTATTGTGTGCATGTTGTGTGTGTTGCGGATGTCTCACATGTTCTTGTAGAGCTGCTGGCCGCTGCGTTGGTTCTGCAGCCGGGTCTTGGCCAGGTCGATGGGGAACACACAGGTGACCCCCACCATGCCTGCAATCCCTCCGTTGATCAGTTTGGCTGGGAGGCTGTTTCAAATGTAAGGCATGCATATGGGGTTCCAAATTATTTCCAACTCATTTTCTGCACTCTCTAAGTGACATTGACACACTATGACTGTGAATGCAAGCAGAATATTGTGTTGTTGTTGTTGTTGTTGCTGAGTAAAAATCACACATGTCACAACATGAGATATAGTTGTATTGGCCACATGACCACTCACTTGGCACATTTAATTATTAAGTCTATAGCTGCCATATGATGTTATTTCAAATGCCAGCCATTGAGGGTGTAGCACCGCTCTAAAAAACAAAGGCCTGCTAAAATATGAACGAAAAAAGATAAGTTGACACAATATCGTTGCTGTTGGGCACGTTTTAATGTGTTGTTTATTCCTAAACTTTATTCAACAGGATAAAGACTTCAGTGCCTGGTGGTGAACTAGTAACTACCATGGGAATCTGCAGGTCCCAAAATAACCACAGTGATGTGTCTCCAGAGAAAGTCTACACCAGCATGCAACTGATGCAACACCAGTGGTGTAAAGTATCTGCGTTTACTCAAGTACTGTACTCTCATACTGTACCATGTGAAGTATTCTTTTTGTTTACTTTTCCAGTACACAACACATCATGTCAAGATTTGCATATATATACTCATTCTGAGTAGCTTCTGAGAGTAGAGTATTTTTGACCAATATTTGTGTACTTTTACTCATTTTTAATTCCAGATTTTTACTTGTTGCAGAACATTTCTACATTGCAGTATTGATAGTTTTTTTTTACATGTGGGTAGTGGGTACATGATGTGGGTTCTACCACTGCACATGCACACGTGTGTGTGCGTGCGCGTGCGCGCACACACACGCACACACACACACACACGATGGGATGGAAAGGTCAAACAGGCCTGTTTTGTAGAATAATATATATCGGAACTGAACCGGCGCATTCACATTTTACACGTCTGATAGATGCTACAATGCTCACAGTGAGTCACAACTCACTGACTTACAGTACGATCTTGTAGCTATACCTGCCATTTTCAGACATGCAGGGCTCCTACCTGATCTGCTGTTGCTGGGCCATGCTGTTTCTTGACACGCCAAAAGCGGGCTGTTTCAGATTAGAGGAGGGGGGCCGTAGGGGAGCAGGCAGCCTGAGAGGTCCCTGGGTAGACACCGAGAAGGCAAGAAGCACAGAGACACATGGGGTCATATATATAGGCGAGGCACCGGCAGGCCCGGCCCCCCTGTTGCCTTAGGTAAAATTACACCTCATTCCACAACCCCTCCCACTATAATGCTGAATACTACTACCACCAGCCAAAAGGACTGAGGCAATGTGTGCCACTCACACGAATCACACTCCCTTTATAATGACTAGACAAGCATGTTCATGTTAACGGATCGGTTCCAATACTGCAGAAATGCGTCGAATGTGATCTACTGAAAAAGCATGACCCAGCTTGACACGATCGTATGGAATAATCTAGACTAGTAGAGCAATGTGCAAAAGAACTTCCAACGCTCCTGACCCCTGTTAACCAACATCACATAATGTGGGGCATATGCTCCATGAATGCAAATTGCCACAGCAAAATAAAACTAGATCAGCACTCGGTAGAGTGCAAACTTGTACGTTGCACACAAGTAGGCCATGGCCTACTCGTGCGTGAACAGAGCGGGCTAATACTAATAATATTAGCCACTCATGCAAGTATAAATGTTTAAGATGATTTCAACTGAGCACGAGAGGACTGCATGTGGTCATCTGTTTACACAACAGCTATCGGCAGACATGGGACGATGGTCCGCTGGCTGTGCAGTAGGCACACAGAATAATAATTATGGCTCTTTTAGGGCATTTTTATGGAGGGATGGACAGTAGGCTGGCAGGAAAAGGGGAGAGAGATGGTGGGTGACATGCAGTAAAGGCCATTGGGATCAGGGGTTGAAACCGTGGACACTGCTAGTGCTGAGCACAGACATTGCAGAAGTCCAGTTTGTGAGACTATAGTAAATATTTCTAGATGGCTCAGACCCTGCTGCATTGAAATAATCCAACTCCAATGATGATCTGCATAGAAACTATTAACCAATGCAGTCAATTTTGAGTAAAGAAGTGCATTCAACAATCATTATAACCGAAACCCAGATTGAAATGATACAAAGTCTGGGGGTTTGTAGTAGTTCTCTCTTTCACATATTTGCCACCAAAGAAATGCATGAACTGAAAAAGCCTGGGATGTGGTGCATAAGTGAATAAGGCAGGGACCTCTCACCAACCTGTCCTGCAAGTTCAGAGTTTCTGCTAATCTAAAGATTTTGCATCTAGAGCCATGAAAGAGGCAGGAAGAAAATTGGTAGTATTAATTTGCCCTGAAGGTGTAGAGACCCTAATTCAATCTCCTTAGAAACCAATAGATTATTTATTTTAATTTTAAAATTTCCCTCATTCATCACCTACAAGGCCTTATGGATGGCCCTGCACCCTCTGACATTTCAGATATACAGTACTCTATGCTTATGCTCCACCCTGCATATCCTCAGACAAGGACTGCTGAAGGTTCCTATTATAATAAAACAAAAGCTGGATTTTGCTTTAAAAGAGCTACTCTGGAACGTCTTGCCCGAGGAGATAAGGCTTGCTGAATGAACTTCAGCACTCTGAATTGTTGCGAATGCAGTTACTATAAAAGCCAGGCAGAAAATGTCTGTGTGTGGGTATGCATGTCACACTGTGCTGACACCACCCACCAACAGGAGGCGAAGTTACACCAAAGGAAAAACAGGACTCTGACTCTGACACTGGTGTCTGGTTATTATCATGAAGTAGTATCTTTGAACATTTTTTTATTGCATTATTATGCCTCTTGACTGTCCACCATATGTTTCTGGAGACATGGTGTGCACCTGCTGTCAGTGGTTTTACAGAAACAGAAGACAAAGAAATGTAATGGAAAAAGTGGGTGGAGAGTAGTCTGAATTGGGTTCTGGAGCAGTGCTCCACCTCATACATTGGACTCAGTACCTGCCAGCCGTGAACAATTCCAAGCCAGTGGGACCACATCCACTAGAGATGCTGTGAAAGTGCACCTTCTAGCTTCTCCTGTGAGAATTATCCCACATTGACCAATCATTTCTGTGCATACACTCAACTTGCATCAGGTGACACCCTGCAAGGGTGGCGATTGGCTCTTGTCTCAGACCTTCCCCGAGGTGATTGGTGGAGTGACCAAACACTCAGCATGTGACCTCTACAATGAGCTTCCACCCACTGAAGGAAACGCTGTGATGGGCCGATATATAAACCCCCACAACTGTAAAGACATTATCAGTCACGGTGTGTGTAGATTATACATATTTTATATAAGACTCAAAATAATAACGATGCATAGTAAAATTGTACAGCTGCAGAAACTATGTAGATTTCCGTTTAAATCCTGATGAATGTTGTGACCTGTAATTGTTCTGTGTTGTAGACTGGTTGGAGTGTGGACTCAGAGGTGATTACAGGAATGAGAGACACCTGGCCACTGTTTCCCCTCAGACAATCGAAGCCCTGTATTTACAGTAAGTGTATTTCATATTTAGACCCCGGGAATGTTGTGGCGTGGCCTGGGGCATAGCCACACAAAGAGAATTACTTTACTTATGTTTGAATTGATGTAGTCATGTTAAAAGACAACGGTTTTGTTTTTTTCGTCTAAAGAGCTTGCATCTAAAGCCATGAAAGAGACAGGAAAATTGGTAATATTAAATTCACCCTGAAGAGGTGATGTGCAGGTGCACGTGTGTGTTTGTGTGTGTGTGTGTGTGTGTGTGTGTGTGTGTGTGTGTGTGTGTGTGTGTGTGTGTGTGTGTGTGTGTGTGTGTGTGTGTGTGTGTGTGTGTGTGTGTGTGTGCGCGCACACGTGCAGCGTACATGCACGCGTGGGTGACTGGGTGTGATTGATTAATACTTCAATGATCAAATCTTCATCTTAAGATAGGAAGAATAATCGCAGAACAACCATTCTTGCTTCCTTGCACTGGTTTCTCATTTATTTTAACATTTAAATTCTCTCATTCATCACCTACAACAAGGGCTTATGTATGGCCTTTCACCTTCTGACATTAGGCTACAGATATATACTCTATGCTCATGCTCCACACTGCAGACTCTGAACGTCAGACAAAGGACTGCTGAAGTTTCCTATTAGAAAACAAAAGCTGAACTGTGCTTTAAAAGAGCTACTCTGGAACGTCTTGCCGAGGACATAAGGCTTTCTGAATCTTTGCCCCAGTATGAATCCCTTCTGAAAACTCATCTATAAAACTCACTTCAGCACTCTGAATTGTTGTGAATGCAGTTAATATGAAAGATAGACAGAAAATGTCTATGTGAGTGTGTATGCATGTCACACTGTGCTGACATCACCCATCACCAGGGGGTGTAGTTACACCAAAGAGAAACTGGCACTCTCCCTGGTGTCTGGTTATTATCATGAAGTAGTATTGAATCTTTGAACAAAGGTTTTATTGCATTAATATTAATATTCAACATTAACTTGAATAAGCATCCATTATGCCTCTTGGACTCTCCACCATGTTTCTGGAGATGTGGTGTGCACAACAGCACCTGCTGTCACTGGTTTTTACAGAAAAGGAAAAAGACAAAGCAATGGAAAAAGTAGGTGGAGAGTAGTCTGAATTGGGTTCTGGAGCAGTGCTCCACCTCATACATTGGACTCAGTACCTGCCAGCCGTGAACAATTCCAAGCCAGTGGGACCACATCCACTAGAGATGCTGTGAAGGTGCACCTTCTAGCATCTCCTGTGAGAATTATCCCACATTGACCAATCATTTCTGTGCATACACTCAACTTGCATCAGGTGACACCCTGCAAGGGTGGCGATTGGCTCTTGTCTCAGACCTTCCCCGAGGTGATTGGTGGAGTGACCAAGCACTCAGCATGTGACCTCTACAATGAGCTTCCACCCACTGAGGGAAATGCTGTGATGGGCCGATATATAAACCCCCACAACTGTAAAGACATTATCAGTCACGGTTTCTGTAGATTATACATATTTTAAAAGACTCCTAATAATAACAATGCATAGTAAAATTGTAAGCTGCTGAAACTATATAGATTTCTGTTTAAATCCTGATGAATGTTGTGTCATGTTAAATGACAACTTTTTTTTGTTTAAAGATCTTGCATCTAAAGCCATGAAAGAGACAGGAAAATTGGTAGTATTATATTCACCCTGAAGAGATGATGCACAAGCGCACGTGTGTGTGCGCACACGTGCATGCATACGTGCACGCATGGGCGTGATTGATTCAATACTTCAATGATCATATCTTCATCTTAAGATAGGAGGAATAATCGCAGAACAACCATTCTTGCTTCCTTGCACTGGTTTCTTGTTTATTTTATTCTCTCATTCATCACCTACAAGGCCTTATGTATGGCCCTGCACCCTCTGACATTAGGCTACAGATATACTGTATACTCTATGCTTATGCTCCACCCTGCAGACTCTAATCCTCAGGCTATTAGAAAACAAAAGCCGAACTTTGCTTTAAAAGAGCTACTCTGGAGCGTCTTGCCAAGGAGATAAAGCTTGCTCTGCCCCAGTCTTTGCCCCAGTATGAATCTCTTCTGAAAACTCATCTATAAAACTCACTTCAGCACTCTGAATTGTTGTGAATGCAGTTACTATGAAAGATAGACAGAAAATGTCTATGTGAGTGTGTATGCATGTCACACTGTGCTGACACCACCCATCACCAGGGGGTGTAGTTACACCAAAGGGAAAACGGCACTCGCCCTGGTGTCTGGTTATTATCATGAAGTAGTATTGAATCTTTGACCAAAGTTTTTTATTGCATTAACATTAATATTCAACATTAGTTTGCATTGATGTAGTCATATTAAAAGACAACTTTTTCCCCTCAATGTTTTAGGTTATTAGAGGAATTTAAAGATAAGTGTTAAGATTATTCTTTTTTTTACTGCTTTCTTTTGTTTTAGGGATTTTAGTTGTTTTGACACATATGATACATATTTGTTTACAAACTTTTAAAGGAATTTCTGTTTTTTATCGTCTACTACAGTCCTTATAAACCCCTGGAAATTATTAATTACTTCAAAAGATTGCAAGATGTAGTGAATGTGACAAAGTGCCATATTGAGCCTATTAAAGTGTAAAGTGTAGTGTGGTGTGCTGCCTCCTTGACATCCTGTGAACTTCGGCGGCCAGTTGTAATTTCCTGGGGTTCCTTAGGACTGTATTTAGATATTAAAAAGGAAATGGTTTTAGTTTCCCCTTTCCTTTAGTTAGACCTCTCAATCATTCTCCTTTATTTGTTCCGGCATCAAGATCCGGGGCATTGAATCAAAATACCCTATTGGCCTGAATATAAGACTATGATTTTTTCCCAATGGAAATATCCTTAAAATGGAGTCGTCTTATATTCAGGGGCTATACTATTTGACATTCAATGTTCTTTTTTCTGTAAATGGGTCTTGAAAAATGAGGGTCGTCTTATAAACGAGTCGTTTTATATTCGGGACAATACGGTACTATGAAAACCACTGATACACACACTTGAACGTCCGGCCTTGAAGCAGCAAAGACAACAACCTCAGACACAGTTGTATTGCCACTTATAAAGCTAAAGCCCTTTCAATGTCTTGACAGACACATATAGGGGTCTGTGAATGTGAATGTAACTCAGTATCCCAGAGATTACAAAAAGGTTTTGAGTTAAATGAAAATATCAGTGAGAGTATCAAATACCTACAAACTCAGCCTATAAAAAGTGGGTGGAGAGTAGTCTGAATTGGGTTCTGGAGCAGTGCTCCACCTCATACATTGGACTCAGTACCTGCCAGCCGTGAACAATTCCAAGCCAGTGGGACCACATCCACTAGAGATGCTGTGAAAGTGCACCTTCTAGCTTCTCCTGTGAGAATTATCCCACATTGACCAATCATTTCTGTGCATACACTCAACTTGCATCAGGTGACACCCTGCAAGGGTGGCGATTGGCTCTTGTCTCAGACCTTCCCCGAGGTGATTGGTGGAGTGACGAAGCACTCAGCATGTGACCTCTACAATGAGCTTCCACCCACTGAAGGAAACGCTGTGATGGGCCGATATATAAACCCCCACAACTGTAAAGACATTATCAGTCACGGTGTCTGTAGATTATACATATTTTATCTTAAAAGACTCAAAATAATAACAATGCATAGTAAAATTGTAAGGTGCTGAAACTATATAGATTTCTGTTTAAATTCTGATGAATGTTGTGTCATGTTAAAAGACAACTTTGTTTTGTTTGAAGATTTTGCATCTAGAGCCATGAACGAGACAGGAAAATTGGTAGCATTAAATTCACCCTGAAGAGGTGATGCGCAGGCGCACGTGTGTGCACGTGCGTGCATTCATACGTGCACGCATGGGCGTGATTGATTCAATACTTCAATGATCATATCTTCATCTTAAGATAGGAGGAATAATCGCAGAACAACCATTCTTGCTTCCTTGCACTGGTTTCTTGTTTATTTTAAGATCTAAATTCTCTCATTCATCACCTACAAGGCCTTATGTATGGCCCTGCACCCTCTGACATTAGGCTACAGATATACTGTATACTCTATGCTTATGGTCCACCCTGCAGACTCTAATCCTCAGGCTATTAGAAAACAAAAGCCGAACTTTGCTTTAAAAGAGCTTGCTCTGCCCCAAACTTTGCCCCAGTATGAATCCCTTCTGAAAACTCACCTATAAAACTCACTTCAGCACTGAATTGTTAATTGCGAATGCAGTTACTATGAAAGATAGACAGAAAATGTCTATGTGAGTGTGTATGCATGTCACACTGTGCTGATACCACCCATCACCAGGGGGTGTAGTTACACAAAGGAAAAACAGCACTCGCCCTGGTGTCTGGTTATTATCATGAAGTAGTATTGAATCTTGGAACAAAGTTTTTTTTTGCATTAATATTAATATTAATATTCAACATTAACTTGAATAACACAAGCATCCATTATGCCTCTTGGACTGTCCACCATGTTTCTGGAGACGTGGTATGCACAACAGCACCTGCTGTCACTGGTTTTACAGAAAAGGAAAAAGACAAAATAATGTAAATAGGTGGGTGGAGAGTAGTCTGAATTGGGTTCTGGAGCAGTGCTCCACCTCATACATTGGACTCAGTACCTGCCAGCCGTGAACAATTCCAAGCCAGTGGGACCACATCCACTAGAGATGCTGTGAAAGTGCACCTTCTAGCTTCTCCTGTGAGAATTATCCCACATTGACCAATCATTTCTGTGCATACACTCAACTTGCATCAGGTGACACCCTGCAAGGGTGGCGATTGGCTCTTGTCTCAGACCTTCCCCGAGGTGATTGGTGGAGTGACGAAGCACTCAGCTTGTGACCTCTACAATGAGCTTCCACCCACTGAAGGAAATGCTGCGATGGGCCGATATATAAACCCACACAACTGTAAAGACATTATCAGTCACGGTTTCTGTAGATTATACATATTTTATCGTAAAAGACTCAAAATAGTAATGCATAGTAAATCAGCTGCTGAAACTATATAGATTTCTGTTTAAATCCTGATGAATGTTGTGACCTGTAATTGTTCTGCGTCGTAGACTGGTTGGAGGGTGGAGTCAGAGGTGATTAAGGGAATGGGAGACACCGGGCCATTGTTACCCCTCAGACTATAAAAGACCTGCCCTGTACATACAGTAAGTGTATTTCATCTTTACACCTGGGCTATGTTGCTGCCTGAGAGCATTACTTGTTTCACTTGTCTTTGCGTTGATGTAGTCATCATGTTAAGCAGTATTACTATTTGCACTAAAAGTCATGGTAATAGTTTGCACACACAATCCTTGGATGCCAACAACAGATGAACATCTGTCAAAGTTTCTAGTTTCTATTATAGCACCACCATGAAGCAGCCTTTCACATTTTTTCCATGAATGCACCAGTCTGCGTGAAACGGTGTATGCAGACTCCTTGGCTTAGAGGACAAGGACAAACCTTTGACCCATATTTTTCACCTCAGCTTTTTATAGTGCCACAATTTCTTTGTTTAAATCCTGTTGAATGTTGTGACGCCCACCTGGGACAGTTTCCAGGGGTAATTGTTCTTTAGTTGTAAACTGGTTGAGTGTGGATTCGGAGCCAGACAAAGTTTACATGCAAATTCCGACCTATAAAATACAACCTTTATTTGTTGTGCCATCTAGATCTATGCCATTGATTCCAAATAGTATGAGAACCTCTAATACACACACTTGAACCTTTGGCCTCGAAGCTGCAGAGCCAACAATCTCAGGCATACTTGTATTGCCACTTAAAGCTAAAGCACTTTCAATCTCTCAACAGATACTTACTGTATAGGGGTCTGTCAGTGTTTAATTCTCAAGTAAAATAAACGCTGATGTTAACAGTGCATGTAGCTCAGTAACCCAGAGATTACAAAAAGGTTTTGTATTCAATGAAAATACCAATGAGAGAATAAAATATCTAAAAGTAAAGGTTTAGAAAAAAGGAAAAAAAATAAATCAGTCTATGAGAAAGTGAGTGGAGGCGGAGAGTAGTCTGAATTGGGTTCTTGAGCAGTGCTACCACCTCATAAAACATTCAACAGAATTTAAAAAAGAAATCTATATCATTTCGGTGATTGTACAATTGTATTTTGCTTTGTTATTATTATTATTCCTAGGAGATTAAATATGTAATAATCTACAGGGACCGTGACTGATAATGTCTTTACAGTTGTGGCTGTTTATATTTCGGCCCATCGCAGCATTTCCCTCAGTGGGTGGAAGCTCATTGTAGAGGTCACATGCTGAGTGCTTCGTCACTCCACTAATCTCCTTGGGGAAGGTCTGAGACAAGAGCCAATCACCACCCTTGCAGGGTGTCACCTGATACAGGTGTGTGTATGCACAGAAATGACTGGTCAATGTGGGATAATTCTCACAGGAGAAGCTAGAAGGTGCACTATCACAGCATCTCTAGTGGATGTGGTCCCACTGGCTTGGAATTGTTCACGGCTGGCAGGTACTGAGTCCGATGTATGAGGTGGAGCACTGCTCCAGAACCCAATTCAGACTACTCTCTGCCCACTTTTGATTGATATTTTCTGTATGTAATTGATTCTCACTGTTATTTTTCATTTAATTCCTAATCCTTTTTTATTTATATAAAAAAAATAGCTTTTGCACCTTCATTGATGGTTACAGTGACGATAAACAGAAAAGGGGGACAGAGGGAGGGAGAGACATGCCGGAAGGGTCATCATGAACGGGCCCACCCCTATATCCTCATTCTTAATGTCTGAGCTACACCATAAAGCTATCATCACTTTATTTTACTGGAGAATTGAATGCTCACAGACCCGTAAGTGTCAGTTAGGATATTGAAAGCGATTTAGCTTTAAAAGTGGCGGTACAGTACAAGCGTGTCTGAGATTGTTGTCTATGCAGCTTCAAGTGCCTGTATTATTGGTTCTCAAACAACAAATCAAGGAAAAATGGTTGCAACTTAACTAAAGGAGCGGTTTACAAAAAAATCAATTGCACCCGTGTGAAGCGAGGGACATTCTCATCGTTCATCATCATACAATATCTTATTTCGGCCAAACAGAATTCAAGTCTTCGATGTTTGTTATTCAATGTTTGTGCTTACACAAACACTCAAACTGTCCATTCGTTGTCAGTGGCATTTAATGCTTGTGTTGGGACAAAGTTTGTGCTGAGACATAGTACACCAAAATCTGTACTTCCCTTCAAAATAGAATAATGATAACAAAAGTTAAAACAGTGAAGCGGGGATAATGCAAAACATGACTACATCAATGGACATTCAAGTGAAGCCATATGAAAACAAAAAAAAAAAGAAACGCTGCATGCTGTCTGTGAGGCCATGACACTGTCAGCAACATGGTTCAAATGTAGAGATGAAATGAGGCCAGTGCAACTCTTTTATAGTGTGTGAGGGAGACAGTTGCCAGATGTGTCCCATTCCCCTGATCACCTCTGACTGCACGCTATGGGCACATCTAAACTTATATGTGAAGACAAAAGAAGCTGTCCACTGGCTTCTTTTCTGGGTATTTACATGTGTTGGTCGATGGAAATTTAGCTCCACCTACATGGCAGAATGGCGCGGCCCAGATTCCAGGAAAATGCTTGGCAACAAGGCTAATGGAGGCCTCGTCTGAGCTCTATTTTCCATCTACCAGCTGTCTAAAAACAAAACAAAAAAAGTCGACAAAAAGTAGGTGGAGAGTAGTCTGAATTGGGTTCTGGAGCAGTGCTCCACCTCATACATTGGACTCAGTACCTGCCAGCCGTGAACAATTCCAAGCCAGTGGGACCACATCCACTAGAGATGCTGTGAAAGTGCACCTTCTAGCTTCTCCTGTGAGAATTATCCCACATTGACCAATCATTTCTGTGCATAACCTTTATCAGGTGACACCCTGCAAGGGTGTTTGGCTCTTGTAGAAAAAGAGAACCGATATTGTGACGGTTCCCTGGGTAGAGGATAGTATTGATATTGTAGTATTTATATTATGATATAGTCTTTGTATTATGATATTTATATTATAGTATTTATTGTATTGGGCTTTAATCTATTATATAGTATATTATAGTGATGGGTATAATAATGGTCTGGTGTATAGTATACTGTTTATAGTTTGGGTTTAGGGTTGTTTGGTTGTTTTGAGTTCCTTTCTTTGCTTTGCCCTAATCCGTCCCCTTTTTCTTTTGCCCCACAGGACTGGGCAGCAGAGCTCCAATCATGCAAATGAACAAATTGGCAAAGTGTGGCCACCTGGGCCCGGCAGCCACACCTACCCTATATAAGCCTCTCTCCTCAGTCCTGTCCCCAGTTCTGTGGTGTTTGCACCTCTCCTTTGTTCTCCTCAACTATGTCGTCTTTTGTTTGATACATCCAACATGCACACACATACTCCACACATCCACACACGCGCTACACTACTGACTTACTGACTTTCACACCTCATCTTTGTTTTTTGATTGATTTATTTACATTTTGATTAATTCTTTAATTATTTAATAAATTTAAGTTAACTTTGATACTGTGACTCCCCTGATTTTTGTTGTGTCCTGGCACCCCTAGGCCAGTACGTAACAATATGCACATCCCAAATGTTCAAGCCAGTGCTGGACACAACAAAATAACAACTGAATAGGACAACGAAAAGTCCATGCACGATATTTGTCTGCCCCCCGCCTTTATTAACGCATAGTAAAATTATACTGCCACTATATATTTCTTTGTTTATATCCTGTTGGATATTATTACCAGTGATAACTGTTGCAGACTGGTTGAGGGTGGATTCGGAGTTTATCAGGGGAAGGCCACTGTCTCCCAACAGACTATAAAATACCTGCCCTGTCCGTCCAATGCGTCCACAGTGTAGCCTACATTTTATTTTTTTTTCTACCATGTTGCTGCCTTAAGCCTGGCCTCACTGGGATTTCATCACTTTGCATTGATGTATGTTTACCACTATCCCTGTTTCACTTTCTGCATAAATTCACTTTCTGCATAAATTCACTTTGCATTGATGTATGTTTACCACTATACCTGTTTCACTTTCTGCATTTTTATATCATTATATAATTTACAATACCACTCCTTTAGTTCCCAACCTCCCATATATTTGCTCTGGCCTCTAGAGCAAGGCTATTGAGATGACAGATTATCAGAACCACGGACATTTGAGCCTTCAGCCTTGACTACAGAGAATATACATTTATGGCCAGTGAGCCTATCCTTGCATTGTCGGTGGTTGTGGACTGGACCGTGCGTAGGGTTATGGTAAGGGTTAGATTTAGTTATAGGACATTTTTTTTCCAACCAAGCTAGGTTGATGTTTCAGGTTGTTATTAGAGAAAGTAAAAGATGGATGTTAATTGTTTTACATTCCTTGCTTTTTTTTTGTTTTAGGCGTTTTAGCTATGGGAGGGATGTTAGAACATGGCTGTAAATATATACTTGTTTACAAATTCTTAAAGCGTTTTTTTTTTTTATTAACTAGTATCTACTAACTGGCTACGGAAGTCCACAGGATCTACTGAATGTGAAAGTAGTAGTAGTAGCATTAGCAGTATTAATTACATTGTAAGTTTCCACTTTCACAGTTAATTAAACAGAGATCCAAATATAATGGAAAAGGTGAGCGGAGAGTAGTCTGAATTGGGTTCTGGAGCAGTGCTCCACCTCATGCATCGGACTCAGTTTCTGCCAGCCGTGAACAATTCCAAGTCGGTGGGACCACATCCACTAGAGACGCTGTGAAAGCGCGCCATCTAGCTTCTCCTGTGAGTTCTGCCCCACGCTTGACCCGTATTTCTGTTTTGGACACTCGCCCCGAATCGGGTGACACCCCGCAAGGGTGGCGATTGGCTCTTGTCTCAGACCTTCCCCGAGGTGATTGGTGGAGTGACGAAGCACTCAGCATGTGACCTCTTCCATAAGCTTCCGCCCACTGGAGGAAACGCTTCGTGCAGTAGCTATATAAACACCCCTGACCATGAAGACATTTTCGGTCGTGGTGTACATTTGTTACATATTTTGGCTCAGAGAAATATCAAAACAGCTGCTTATCTCAACGTTCTGCCGGTGAAATGACATCAACATAGTATTTTCAACGTATTAGTTTTAAATCCAGTTGAATATAGCCCACACAGAGACCTGACGCAAAGCATGCTGGGTAACGCGCAAATAACTGATGTCGCGATCATCTTCCATTGGTGTCAAGAAGAATACATTTTCGATGCAGACCACGCACTTAATGTATGTATGACTAGTGTGTTTTTTGTTTTGTTTTTGTTTTTGTTTTGTTTTTTTTTAATAATAATAAGGAATACATAAGTCGTGTGTTAGATAACGGTTGCATTTGAATGAACACAAAACAACTCAGTAAAACTTCCCCTCCTTTCCAGACACTCTTCTGATATTTGCAAAACCACGTCCTTGCCACTAGATGGTAGACATGCTCAATGTGAGAACGCCATCCCTGCTCGGTTAGACTCAGAGCGCACGAGTATAATATTACTTACTTACTTACTTACGCCTATCGCCCAGTTTTGGGCATAGGCCACGAACAAGAGCTCTCCAGGCATCCCGGTCCTGGGCCATCCTCTCCAGCTGTCCCCACGTATGGCCAGATCTCTTCACATCTGCCTCCAGGTCACGCCGCCAGGTGTTCCTTGGTCTTCCTCTCTTCCTTCTCCCTTGTGGGTTCCAGGACAGAGCATGTCTTGTGATGCTAGACGCAGGCTTGCGAAGGGTATGGCCAATCCACCGCCACCGTCTTTGGAGAATCTCTTCTTCCACAGGGTGTTGGCCCGTTAGCTGCCACAGTTCCAGGTTGCTGATTGTGTTTGGCCAGTATATAGTATATAGTGTTTGGCGAGTATAATATAATGTCATGTAATGTTATGCAATATAATATAAGTTACACACACACACACACACACACACACACACACACACACACACACACACACACACACACACACACACACACACACACACACACACACACACACACACACACTACATGACATGGCTACATTGTCTCCATCCCTGCCGGAGGAGGAGGAGGCGACAGTCACACAGTTATAAAGTAACACGAGAAGCGTCACAATGTTGCAAACAAGCCCAACATCCGCACAACACCAACACCACCACCGTGTACGACTGGAGTGCTTCTTTGTTTCGCATCACTTGGCGGATTTGAAACATTATAACGACGTGCCGTTACGTTTCACAGTGGCGGTCACCACCATATCAGACCCTGTGTGTGTGTGTGTGTGTGTGTGTGTGTGTGTGTGTGTGTGTGTGTGTGTGTGTGTGTGTGTGTGTGTGTGTGTGTGTGTGTGTGTGTGTGTGTGTGCTATTGTTTGGTTGTTTTCCTTCTATACTGGGGGGGGGGTTCTAGTCTCTGGCTGATCATTAGGAGACTATCAAGACTTTTCATAGCAAGGCCTATTTTGGGGCTATTCATACATTTGAGCCACAGAATAAATGAACGAATAAATGAATTATTATTTTTGCTAACAGCTTAAAGATATACAAGAGAACAACAAACTGTCAGTGAATGCCTGGACACCACTAGTTAAGTATTAGGCCTACACGTGTTTACCATGTAGCCTACATGTAATCAATGACATTTAGAGAAGCTAAGTAATTTGATCTTTAAGATAAATTAACTCTAATTGAATGCTACCAAATGCTACTCATGTGTGTGTGTGTGTGTGTGTGTGTGTGTGTGTGTGTGTGTGTGTGTGTGTGTGTGTGTGTGTGTGTGTGTGTGTGCGTGCGTGCGTGCGTGTGTGTGTGTCATCACATTGACTACTTTGTATGATGATGTAAATGATACATGTACAGTATTTCCAGGGTAAATTGCATTCATTTGAAATCTTTACTAGATAGTTTTTATTACAAAACATTTGAACCAGTTCAACCCTTTAAAAATAGCCTGGCTCTTTGTGTGTTCACGGACAATAAAACTGAGCAGAACATTTGAAATAACCCATTTTCACGCCTGTGCCAATTAGGCTATCTAATGTGATCTTGGGCTCTACCCTCTGGAAACCTGTGGAGGCAGCAGACTGACCTCATGCTTCCTTCAATCTATGAGGAGTCCCCCATGACACCTATCACCATGCAGGGGCAAGTTTCCAGGGCTGTTGGACATACTTTAGCGTGTGGAAGGAACATGTTATTAGTTCCTCTCCCCTCCATTTATGTACTGCAATTGTAGAACTGTTTGTGTGCATGATGTCAGTCTGTTACATCATGCTTTTTTATGTCTTGTTTAGTTCTCAGCCTATCATGTAGCCTAGTGTTTGTGTTTCACCTGTGTGCAGTTGGTCTGTGTCTACTTAAACCCTCAGTTCCTTGTGATGCAAGATCTTTTAGTTGTCATGGTGGCCAGTCCTCCTAGTCATGTTCATGTAGTGTTCCTGTGTGTTGTGGTGAATAAATCACCTGCATTTGGTCGCCTTGATTTGAGATTTTGAGGTCATCTTGATTTGACCTCTGCCCCATGACTCTGTTTTACGATTGAGTCCTACATCTCCTACGAGTTAAAGATCTATGAGGGTCCATTTGGTTATGGTTGCAAACTCGTTTAGCTGGGGACCACCCTGAAAACAACAGGGTTAGTGGGAGTGCATTAAGAAACCCATAAAACAATTTGTACTTCAGTGTATAGGGGTTGACACTAAGGTCTCCGAGGCACTTGCCCATCGGGCAAGTGCAAGTCAGGTTCTACTTGCCCTCAAGTCATGGTCACTTGCCCCCCAAAATATATATTGTAAATTTTGCATTTAAGTATACTTCCTACTTGGGTGCTTTAAACCAGGGGTTTTTAACTGGTGGTCCGGGGACCACCAGTGGTCCCTGAGAGGGTTCCAGGTGGTCCCCAGTTAAGTTGGTTAACCAGATGTAACTCTTGAGAACGTAAAAATGAAACCAAATGGACCCTTGCGGGTCCAATTGGTTTCATTTTTGCACTCTCAAGAGTTAAAATTCATCTTCTTAATTAGCCCAGGTCTACACAACTAGAGAATGTAGAAGATTAATGGTCATTTTGATGTGTATGTTAATTTGCCTGTTTTGTTTCCCAAATCCAGCCTGGAATTGTGGATAGCTAGAAAGCAGGGAAAGACACAGAGGTAGAGTGCAATGACTGCCTTCAAGACAAATTTATCTTGTGTTGTGTTATAGTGCACTAAGTCACACACTTGCCCGATCGGGCAACCAGGTTGCAGTCTTCACTTGCCCCACCATTTTTTTTTACTTGCCCCGGGCAAGCGGGCAAGGGTTAGTGTCAAGCCCTGGTGTATACTTTTACTTCAGCTCTATACATCAAACCCAAATATTGTACATACCTTGTACATATACCTGTACCTATCTTCTCCTATCTCATACCTCGTCAGACTCCATCTCAACCCATTGCATTTATGCATTTACAGTAGAGTAGTACCTGCCCAAGCCTTGACTTCCACAGTACCAACCTAGGTGTGTGTGTGTGTGTGTGTGTGTGTGTGTGTGTGTGTGTGTGTGTGTGTGTGTGTGTGTGTGTGTGTGTGTGTGTGTGTGTGTGTGTGTGTGTGTGTGTGTGTGCGTGCGTGCGTGCGTGCGTGTGTGTGTGTCATCACATTGACTACTTTGTATGATGATGTAAATGATACATGTACAGTATTTCCAGGGTAAATTGCATTCATTTGAAATCTTTACTAGATAGTTTTTATTACAAAACATTTGAACCAGTTCAACCCTTTAAAAATAGCCTGGCTCTTTGTGTGTTCACGGACAATAAAACTGTTCTCCGGCTGTTTGTATGTGTCCATGGCAAAAATATAATTTGGACAAAAATGTCCGCTGTCTGCAAGCCAGCGTGGCAATGACCCCTTACACACACACACACACACACACACACACACACACACACACACACACACACACACACACACACACACACACACACACACACACACACACACACACACACACACGTCCGTGGGCGGTGGTGAACATCCACAGGGCAAGGACCAGGACCTCTTTTATACAGAATCCAGAGAAAGCAACATGGAGGATGGACTGAATAAAAAAAAAGAATGCAGCTAGCTTGCAGAGACATGCAGAGATCCATCATGAAAGGATGGTAGATAAATGTGGTATCTTCAAGGACAACTCAGGAGAAAATGCTCCCATACTTTGTCACCCACACCACAATGCACCCGTACTGAATGACTCCATCTCGGTCTTGATTCAATAATTCAATCATTTCAAATGTTCTGCTCTGTTCTGCCATGAGAAAACACACGTGTTTGCATTGCTGAATGCTGCTGAAGTGGAAGAAAACAATCGATTTAAGACAAAACAATGAAGTGGAAATCAAATTTGTAAACATGAATGCCTGCATTTTTTTACTCTCTAAATTTTTATCCCATGATTTTGTAACCCATTTTCACGCCTGTGCCAATTAGGCTATCTAATTTGATCTTGGGTCTACCCTCTGGAAACCTGTGGAGGCAGCAGACTGACCTCATGCTTCCTTCAATCTATGAGGAGTCCCCCATGACACCTATCACCATGCAGGGGCAAGTTTCCAGGGCTGTTGGACATACTTTAGCGTGTGGAAGGAACATGTTATTAGTTCCTCTCCCCTCCATTTATGTACTGCAATTGTAGAACTGTTTGTGTGCAGTATTTGCCGAGATCACTTGGTGCTGACAGTGCAGGAATGATTTGTAGTTGATTAGATCAATGTTTTTCTAACTTTTTTAACCACTGGTCACACCTGTGAATAACGTTTTCATCCAAGGCACCTTTGAATCATGGTTGAATGCTTGAATCTGATATTAAATAGAGCTGGATTTAATAGGAGTTTCCATTACCACAGGTTGTGTTACAAACTACACGCTCACTTCTCCTCCACTCCACAAGGAGACGCCACAACGGTTCAGGGAGTCCCTGTGCTGCTCTCTCACTTCCCCCCACTAAAGCCAGGGCTGTGTGAGACCACGGCCCCAGATAGTGGCTCCAGGCTTGAAGCTCCCCCGCTGGTGGTCAAGTCTGGTACTGCAGGCGGGTGGAATTCATGCACGAACGCCCCGAGAGCACGCACGCTCGTTTGCTTTGTGCACGCGGACAGGGCAGTTTGTTTTTAAGTTGTTTTCTGAATAAACCAGCGGTCCTCACGTGATATACTACCTCTCAAAACACAACGGATGTATTATATGACAGATAATAAGCTCAATGCAAACCCACAAGCTTGTTTTTGATGCTTTTTGATGTTTTTTTCCTTTGCTCGTGCGCGACGGCGCTCGTTCATGGTTCCCATAATCCCTTGCGTCGGGCGCGTTCATGGAGAAATACTTCCGCATTTGGACACCAAATTTTGGTGTCCAAATCAAGGAGAATTGAAAAAGGAGTTGTCGCGAAGGCACCCACGGGGGAGTCCACATTGGTTCATGGGAGGAAACAGACATGCTCAGTACAGATCAGGAAGTCAAACCATCCAAGAGACCAATGGCATGCATGGTTTGCAAGCGTCAAACTTCCTGGAATGTACTGCGCATGTCTGTTTCCTCCCATGAACCAATGTGGACTCCCCCGTGGGTGCCTTCGCGACAACTCCTTTTTCAATTCTCCTTGGTCCAAATGCGGAAATAGGCGCACTTCCGGCGGTCTTCCGGGTGCTTCAATGCGCCAATGAGCAACTTGTATTGAAATGAATAACAAGGGGGCGGGGCTGTCGCTCCAGTCCGGCCTCTGTTATTTTATTACTCTAAAGCCAGGGCTGTGTGAGACCTGAGTGTTTGCTGTGTGTTGCTGATGTTTTGCCATGCATCTGTTAAACTTGGTTTAATGTAAGTTCCAGTGTTTATTTCCAGTGGGTTGTGATAATGAATTGATTATTTTTTAGTATATCTTTGACTTATTAAGTTCTTGAGTTGACTTATTAAGTTAATAGTTAATGGCTAATTATTTATCATTTTCATTTGCCTTTGTTCTTGGCAATCATCATGTGAAACCCGAAGTCCATCAAATGAATCGCTTTATTCCCTCTTTTGTATAGAGCTTTAATGCTCAAAAATCCTAACAATTAAACCCCAGCATCCTTATTTCGGGGGTAACAGCCACCAAAATAATGTATCTACAGGCTTATTCTGTCTTGAGGTTTCCTGCCTGATGACTACAAAATCTGAGGACAACATGATGTAAATAACCATCTGCTCCAGAACAGTTCACATGGAGATTTTTGAAACCCTGAACAGACTTTCCTACTTTGGTGGAAACACCAAAGGAAGTGGTACAGTGGTACATTACTGCAAGTGATTAAACATTCAGCGTTTATTTGGCATAGATATTTTGTTGTTGGTGTTAGGGGGGGCCTTTGGCTGGCGGCGGCCCAGGGGCCTATAATTTCTAGATCTGTCTATGAGAGACAGGTCTGACAGGCCTAGAAAAAGCTGTGCTAGGTCAGGTCACCGATGTCTTGTTACACTAACGGTTATGGGAAGTGTTTAACTCTGATTTTCGACCTAATTTGTCTTGTCTCTGGAGCCAGGTCATGCCTATAGGGGCCTTTCCCGGTCGCAGGACTACAGGTATGTTCACAGAGTCAGTTCTGTAGCTACATAGCAAGGCTTTCCTTGGACCTGTCTGTCACAGACACAGGTGTTCTGCCACTGTATTCTCTCTCTCTCTCTCTCTCTCTCTCTCTCTCTCTCTCTCTCTCTCTCTCTCTCTCTCTCTCTCTCTCTCTCTCTCTCTCTCTCTCTCTCTCTCTCTCTCTCTCTCTCTCTCTCTCTCTCTCTCTCTCTCTCTCTCTCTCTCTCTCTCTCTCTCTCTCTCTCTCTCTCTACCAGTAACCCACTGTGCTAAATGTGTTATATTTCTGTCACTCCTCCTTCCTTCACAAGGGGACATTGATATTCAACACTCTGCCTCGTGTGCCGGGAGGACAAAGAATTCCCATTTCATCTCAAAAGAAAAAGAGTCGGGTAGGGAGGGAGTGAGGGAGGAAGAGAGACTGATATTTCTGGGGCCATTTTGGGTGACCTCAAGACACCGCGGCAGATAGAGAAGAGAGAAATGTGACCTAAATCATCACCAAAAGTCCTTGAAGAGGGGAGGTGGCTCTCGTATTAATAACCTCTCCTCTCCTCCAAATCCAACTTTTCATTTAATCTCCTTCCCATTACCCCTTGCGTAGCTCCTGCTTTAACTTTCACATGGCCCTGCAGGGCCAAGGAATTATAAGCTCCACGTCCTTAAAAATAATCAACCCAGTTGAAGTGTGGCAGGGCTGACACTCACTCATTCAGTTCAATTCAATTCAGTTCAAAGGCAGGTGATGATGTTAAAATTGCCAAAGCAAGTGTTCCATTGACATCCTTCCATGCAGTGTTGTCAACTTGGTGCATGTGTCGCTATATTCAGCTCTTTTCCAGACCCCACCACAAGGTTGCCGGTTCGATCCCGGGCTCCCGCAGAGTTAGTGTCAATGTGTCCCTGAGCAAGACACTTGACCCCGAATTGCTCCTGATGTGCTAGTAGGTACCTTGCATGGTTTCCACTGCCATCAGTGTATGAATGTGATTGTGTGTAAATGCACCATTTAGCATTTAGACTCCTCTAGTGCCAAAGTCAGTGGAAAAACTCCTGGCGGAAAATCTAGTGCTTTTTTGCTGGTGAAATTGGTTGACAGGCGCCAGAGATAAAACCCTCGTTTTTCACTACTTTTCCTCCTATGATAGAGTCCTCCTTCCTTCGAAAAGGACCATCGGTAACCAAATGGACCCTTATATATCTGTAACTCCTGAGATCGTAAAATGAAATGGTCCCTTACCTGTCCATTTGGTTAAATTATATTTAAACATCTGAATTACCTGATTTTCAACAATGTACACATTTAAGAAAATGTAGAGGAATTGCTATTTTGACCAACATTTTACTAGTTATTTCTCCTAAATTACTCCAAGAGACTAAACTCAACATCAATTGGTGGTCTTCCGTGGCTAAATGGCCAAACCACTGCTCTAGTGCATTTCGGAAGTGCCACTATTTGCATTTTGGATTTTGGCAGTTGGCAACACTGCTTCTATGATTGCAGCTCCAGAATCTTGCTGCTGTGTTTCCACATTGTTGTATGCTTCATCCAATACCTGCATGAGAGCTTTGTCCTTAGTCAGGCTATGAATAAAGGCGCGTTCAGTGATTTGGGTAAGCCCTCCGGTTACCCGGTAACACGATGTGCACATGCACACACTCTAGTGTGTGTGTGTGTGTGTGTGTGTGTGGGGGGGGGGTTAACGATTCCTGAGAGATTGTAATGTGTGGGAAGTACAGTATATGTCTTGGTACAGTGAACAGCTGGTTTGGAAATGTAGTTCAGTTTGTACTTAGTTTTGTGTTCACTCATTCACTCACTTGACTTGCTGTGCGTGCGTGCATGCGGGCGTGTGTACATGTGTGTGTGCGCCATGATCTGCTCCTCTGGTCCCTTCATTGGCCACAATCTGGACATGTTGGCCCAGTCATGGACTCTGTCACCATCTGCTGCTCCTGCTTTTCCATGGACGTTCACCCCCCACCCCCCATTCCTTTGCTTCACTTATTGTAGAACAGGGCTGCCCACACTTTTTTGACTTGAGAGCTACTTTCAAAATGACTGGCTCAATAAGATCTACACATTAAAAAAAATCCATTTCAAGGCCCCCAAAGAAAGTTTGACTTCGAAATAGTGGTGATGGATGTGTTACTTACTGTTATAGTGTTTAAGAATAACGCACTTATAATGAAGAATAGAGGGGGAGAATTGGAAGGTTTTCTTGTATACCTTACTACTGACATTTGAAAACAGTATTTATGGTTTGAGTTGACAGTTTGTGACGTTGAATTTAGTCTCTTGCATTTAAAACTAAGAACTTTAACATTTTTGTCCACAATTAGGAAAGAGAACTGGCAAAACGTTCGTCAAAATAGCAATTATTCTTCATTTTCTAATTGTGTGGACTCTTGAAATTACGTAATTCAGATGTTTAAATATAATTTAACTCTTGAGAGTGTAACATGAAACCAAATGGACCCGTAAGGGTCCATTTGGTTTCATTTTAACGCTCTCAAGAGTTACAGATCTATACATTTCAGGGGACTGTTCCCTATGGTAGAACTAGTTTGGTTTGTAATCCCTCATTCACTT
Organism: Benthosema pterotum; assembly: GCA_039105355.1. Lineage (NCBI taxonomy): Eukaryota > Metazoa > Chordata > Actinopteri > Myctophiformes > Myctophidae > Benthosema > Benthosema pterotum. The sequence continues at coordinate 12,717,738 of CM076968.1, read as the reverse complement.
ATTGTGTACTTTTAGTTGGGGCATCAGATACTGTACTTGACCATGCAGCATGTGATATGTCTATCTTGAGGGTTGTGGCACCTAGAAAGTGGGAGTTTTAAAATAGTAGTGATGGTGTTCTCTAGGTTATACAGTGTTTAAGAATAATGCACTTAAAATGGAAAAATAGAGAAGGGGGGGGGGTTGGAAGGGCTTTCTATGTATCCCTTGCATTTGTATTTGGGGTTTGGGTTGACATATATATTTTAGGGGACTGTCTGTGATCTGCACAGCCTGTGTGATATAGTAGATCACAATCTACCTTTTGGGCACCCCTGGTTTATGATGACAAGTATGTCTGTTTTATCTCGAAGGAATCAAAGTTTTCCAAGAAAAATGCAGGACTCTTTATCACATGCTGCATAAAGCATGATGGAATTTTCCATGTTTTGCCTTGTATCGGTTAGTGACTAGTACCCACACTTTGACCTGTTTGTTTGAGGTTTCCTATTGAAGTTGGCGTTCAACATTTTAGCATATCTTATTAGACACCATTAGAAGCGCATGGGTGAAGAAATGTATTGTTTGGTAATAATTTAGTTCCCTGTTTTTATTTTGTTTCCTCCCTAAGTGCAGTCTTTGTGCTGTCATTGTCAAACATGTGTCTGTAGTGTTAAGTAATTTAGATCAAGTGCCAGTCTGCCGCCCTCTGGGCACCGCAGGTGTTTTTGCCAGTCACCATCATCAATATCATTAGTCGTGTTAGGAAGTCAGCATGGCTTGTCACCTCCTCTGTCCTAAAGTTCCTGTTTTGTTCCTGCCTGGATCCAATAAATCTCCTGTCTGTATTCAGGGTCGTCACATAACGCCACATACTGTGTGTGCGTGACTGTACTTGCAGTAGCGAAATACAGCACTTCATGGTCAGAATGTCATAAAGCATACTTAAATATGTGGTTCATAATTGCAACATGTAAAACACAGTGATAGCTTTCTGAGGCATAACCAAGTTCCCTGTCTGTTATTGGACCATGATTAACTGACTGATTGACGCATGATTGCCAAGTCAACTCACTCATTCTGACTCTGGTCGGCAGTGTTGCCAACTTGGCACATTTGTTGCTATATTTAGCTTTTTTCCAGACCCCCCTAGCGCCAAAATTAGAGAATAACTCCTGGTGGAAAATCTGTGCTTTTTTGCTTGTGAGTTGGGGCGAAATTGGTTGACAGGCGCCAAAGATAAAACCCTTGTTTTTCACCATTTTTCCTCCTATGATAGAGTCCTACTTTGTTCCTAGAAAGGTTTCAGGTTTCTGTGCACCGAGACACAGCTCTGATATCAACAACTCCCAGAGTGGAGCCTAAAATAAGAGCTTTCACACTTTTAGACCACATCTGGGTGGGTGAATGTGATGCACAATCTATGTAAAGCGCCTTGGATAAAGGCGCTATGTAAATGCACCATTTACCATTTATATATCTGAACACATTATGTATAGAAAAAAATCCACAAAGCAGTAAAGTGACAGGTGTGGTATACACACACACACACACACACACACACACACACACACACACACACACACACACTTGCACGTGTGTGCGTGCACATGTGTGTGCGTGTCAGTAGATGCATCTGAATATTTACCTCAAACTACTAGTGGCGCTCCCTAATTGGTGACCCCTGTCTCAGTTGTCTCTCTCTCTCTCTGGCCCAGACTACAGTAAATATCATCGATCAACCCGCAGGACAGAAATAGAAGCAGAACAACAAAAATACAAGGCTTTGGCTGGCTCCCGGCCTAGACACTGAATCCGTCTCCTCCTCACTAGTTGGAAGAAAGATAGCAATTAATGAAAGCGTTCGCACTGCTGGCTAGCCGCATGTTTGGATAGACGAAGAAAAAACACTTCACAATAACACATTTCATGTCTTGTCACAACCTTGAAAGACTGGCCTCTCCCTGTTGTTGTCTAACGACGTGCCGCAGCAATGCGTTTGGGAAATGAGAAAACGGCAGTGTTGTGAAGTATGTGTACTCAAGTAGTGGCCTTCTGTAAGTACAGCTATTGGTTTGTCAATACTTTTACTACGACGCCACTCATAGCATCTTGTCTCACATGGGAAGAAAATATTTGTATATGAAATTGGCCCCCTACATATATGAAACTGGCACCTACATATAATATGTACCATAGTACATTGCATTGCCCATAGTTAATCTTTGATTAATCGCAATTTAATCGCATATTTTTCATTGGTTCTAAATGTGTTTTTCAGGATTTTTTATATCAAGGTCCATTATTTATTCTGCATTTATTCTCCATTTGATGACATTTATTTAGACTTCCAGACCGGAATCTGTCCCCAATTCCAAGCTGTATTGATGTTGGTACCATTAGGAGCGATGCAAATTTTGTAGAATGTTTTCTACATTCTTAAATTGTGTAGACATATTTTAGATTAAATGAAGTAATGCAGACGTTTAACAATTCACCTTCATTTGGTGAAATTGAACCAAATGGACCCACTTGGCTTTTGTTTTTACTGTGAGTTAATCGCGCACTAATAAATGAATCGAGTTAACTCACGATTAACTAGTTAATGCTGACAGCCTTAATATATACTGTATACATGTGTGTGTGTGTATATATATATGTATATATATATATATATATATATATATATATATATATTACACACTAGGGCATTAACCAAACACATTTTTTGCTAGTCGAATCGAATACTTTGGTAGTCGAATAATTGTCGACTAGTCTATAGTGATATATATATTTGTTTTTTAGCCAATAAAATGTGTGATTCTGGACTTCCCATTGAAAAAATACATGCCTATTACACTACTGTAACTCAGTTACATTATGACATGAAAAATGAGCAATCAACCTACAATTACTACTAACACCACAGCACACATCCACAATGCCCGCTGCAGAAAATTGAAAAATATATAGCAAAAATTATTATTACCGAATAACGAATAGTGAATTAATAGTCGAATAGTGTTTTGCTAGTCGAATAATCGACTAGTCGAATATTTAGTTAATGCCCTATTACACACACTGTATTTTTTATTTGAATTTGATTGAAAAGAGCATATCTAACAAGCTCACAATATGTCGTGATGCAACACATTGTAAGCTTGTAGATCGTATATTTTCAAATATGTTTATTTCGACCTCATTTGGAACTTGTAAAATGGGCCATTCTGCACAATGAGTACTTATTCAGTAACTAATGGACCTTGCCATGCAAAGGGTTGGTATAGATTAGCATAGGCGACGTGGAGACAGACAGACAGACAGACAGACAGACAGACAGACAGATGATTCCTGTGGACTGGGGACTCAGGAGCTAAAGTCCAGGAGGCAGAGCCCGTCCTACATTACATCTCAAATATAGCTCTGCTAATTAAGGCCAACTCTCCTATGCTAGATTGAGCATGTTAAAGGAATACCTCCATGAGCGTGCGGGCCAGGAATCAGCACAAAGCATAACAAATTTAACACATCACTGCCTTGTTTCTCTTTCTCTCTCTGTTTTGCAGTGTCGACTTTTCCAAGTAGGAAAAAAGCCCATTGACAAAAACTAAACAACACAAAAACAAGCTATGTTGACTAAAACTACACGTCTACGACTAAACATATTGAAATATTGATACTTTTGTCAACAAATATACAAACAAATATAAAATGCTAGACTAGAGGTAGAGCTGTTTGGCTGATCTTGGTTGTTACTTTCTGAAAAATAGAAGATTGGCTATTTTTATCATGCTATGTAGAATCAACCATTACGACTCCCCTAAGGCCTGTCAAAATACATTTTTTTAATCACATGATAGTTAGTAGACTCTGAAACTGAAACATTTCAGATTACTCAAATATGATGTAAAACTAAACGGAATTGTATTCGTAAAGACTACGACTACAACAAGTAAATTGCCGTCAAGCCAACGCGGCTCTGCTTGAAGATGCAAATCTGGATGGATGTGAATTAATTAGCTTAAATGTTTGGCCATGTACTGTACACACTTGACTTGCAAATGAACCTTCAAGGGACAAAGTATTTACGAGGGGTTCGTGCCACTAACAAAGTCTTGGCAGCGATTAAGTAACAGGAAACTGCATTAAGTGGGCTCGCTCGGCACAAATTAGTATGTAAATATTATGACAAAACTTAATAGCGGAGGAAATCCATATTCTCGTGTGCTGTTTTTTTCAAAAGTACATCTTGTCAAAATGCCACGCACCGGCAAAGCACTCGGCAGCGTATTCGCCGCCTGCTGTATATCACTGCTATCAAATCTGCATTGCAAGTTACCCGACTAATTGGCCCATAGGGCTGTGGGTGTAGCATTTCGTGAAGGGATCATTTTCATGGCACTGCATGCAGCAGGTAGGTATTGTGACAGCGGAACAGAAGTTTGGTATAATTTGGGGGCTATGGAATGCCCAGGGATAAGGAGAGAAAGAAGAACACACACACACACACACACACACAGACACCCACACCAACGCACGCACCCACACATGCACACAAACACACACGCGCTACATACCACCATGTCTGTTTATTTCCTCTGTTGCCACAGAGGTGCCAGAGTAGAAGTGAAGTAATTACAGGCTGTCTCTGACCCAGGCTGGCCTACTGCCCAGACCACAACCAGTGGAGTGAAGTCTCATTTATAGACTCTATGGCTGTGGTACATGGCGTCAACTCCCCTTAAGTTTTTAGGGCTATAGATAGATAAACTTTATTTTCAGACACAACGGTTTTATACCAAATGGACAATGATAACGACAACACATGCCCTGAATATAACCAAGAATTTTCATTGCTTCCAAACTCTGCTACTTGTAATAACCTGCAGGGATTTTTTGACTGTGGCTCAGTAGGTAGGGCAGGTCGTCCAGGTGATCCGGGGGTTGGCAGTTCGAATCCCTGCTTCTCCTGTCTATATGTCAAAGTGTCCATGGGCAAGACACTGACCCCCTGGTGTGCTGTTTGGTGCCTTGCATGGCTTCTTCCACAATTGAGTGTAAAGCAACCCGGTTAAAGGTAGAGGCAACTTTAGTGTGTACAAACACTGTTTGTAAACAGATGTGTTTAAAAACATAATTTGACTCCACCTCACCTCCACTCTATTGGCTCTTTATGAGTCTGCTGCAGACTGCAGTGCTGTGATTGGTTCAAACTCTGCCTCACCCCACACAACCCCTCTCACATTAGCACCGCCTTCCCTGAGCCTGAATGTTTTATTTTCGTGATTTATTGACAACAACAAATAAAGTTCTTCTGGACCTTCTGCAGGATGAGGCAAGTGTTGTCTGCAGGGAAATGGCTGCAGCATCAAAGTAGAAGCAACAGAGAGGGGGAAAAGGCAAAAAAAAAAAAAAAAAGTTGCCGCTATCACCTTTAACATTGTTTAATTCCACCCAGATTCTTTTTTTCTGTTTGAATGAATGGACTGTCAAAGCCTTGAGAGTAGATTTTCCTTTGCCACTCAGTAGGTGTTGCCGCATAAGGTCTACTGTATAGGTACAAGATGAAGTCACATGCATACAGTCTGTATACAGCAGCATAATGACATCATGTGGCCATCGGGATCCAACCATGGATCCAAGCCAATTTGGATGTGAGAACTTGGCTCCAATGTGGTCCTCACAGGACCAGCCTGAGATCACATCATACCGGCCATCTCTTCGGCTATATACACGCTTACTCATGTCACGTATATGTTGTAAACAACAACCAAGCATGCATGCAACAAAACATAAAATAAAAATAAATTAGACTTGAGGGACGTTAGACGGAGATCAAATTGGGCATTAAGGGTAAAGGGATGGGAGGAAGATGGAGTGAGAGAATAACTGATGAGAGAGAGAGAGGGTTAATGATGATGAGCGCCGCAGCCAAGAAGGATTCTAACAAATGGAAGAGAGAAAAAAAAAAAAGCAAATGAATGTGCAGGGCCTGAGTGGGATGGAGAGGTGGGCTGGGAGGGGGAGGGCAAGCTTCCGACAAAAGGAAGTGGGCGATGATCCAGAGAAACACACTGAGCTGCCATCAGTGTGGTGTGTGTGTGTGTGTGTGTGTGTGCGCCAGGGGCGGATCTAGGCATGGGCATGGAGGGGGGGCAATGCCCCCCTAAATGCCCTGACTGCCCCACCAAACATGATGGCATGCAAAACAACCCAAGATATTTGAAGTTGCTTATATTTAAAATGATTTGAAACACTACTACTGCTACTAACGAACTACAGTTGTGTCACCACTAAACCAACAGCATTTGATCATTGAAAACAGAAAACTCTGTTGCAACTCTGAGTCAGACCTGTTGCAACTTCAACTACAACTGATTGTTATTATTGATGCTTTAATTGCCTAAAAGTCCTGTAACTGAAAATGGTATGGGGGCAGCTTCATCGCCCATGCTGCTTTGCGCCATGGGCAATGAAGCCGCACCCATACCATTTTCTCCTGCCCCCCCAGTTGGGAAATGTTACATCTACCCCTGGTGTGCGCATGTGTGTGTGTGTTTGCCTGCTGCCCATGATTGAGCAATAATGATACACGATACAATATAGAAATAATGAAAAGAGGACTTGGCAGTTACTATAGCTGCCCATATATCTCTAATGCTATTGTAAACCTGATGCCACGCTATCCAGCGCCATATGCATTGGAATTAAGGGGCAGAATGCAGGTTGTGGTGGATTTAACTCTAAATTAAGCCTGTACGGAGTAAATATGCATGCAAATCCATGTGCTAACCATATACGTGCGATAATTACAAGCATGTAAATTGAAGAGCTATATAGACAACTGCCCTATTTAATTCCGAGGCACCCTGTGCTTTAGACACACAAACGCAGAGAGAAACACACACACACACACACACACACACACACACACACACACACACACACACACAGTAAAGTTATGTAACTGTAAATCATTTTAACAGACTCCTATACCTCGCGCGGAAATGCACATACACCAATCACAACTGATTCACAATCACAAGTCATTATTTGACGTGACCATCACATGGCTGGATTGGGTGAGTGATTGAGTTCAGTAGTGTTGTATGTTGTGTGCATTTTTAAGCAACAACACACAAGGATTAAAAGGGGGTATAAACATGATCCAGATGTTCATTCATAATATTCTTCATATTATACTCCAGTGTGCATGGCCAATGAGGACACAGTATTTTTGTGTATGCTGATTGGCCACCTTAGTTCTCTGGAGTAGGAGGGGTGCGAGGGGGCGTACCATTTTGCTATTCCAGATCTATCTGCTGACAGGCATTTTTTGCTGTTCATTTTGGCTTTGGCCAGGCTATGATTCACTAAGCACAGAATAGTAAAATAAATGATGAATGATAAAAACCCAAAGTCATCGAGCCCAAAACAACCACCGTGAAATTGTGATGCCATGTCAAGTCCACAGCAATATAAGAACAGACTTTTGGTACTATTAGTAGTTTAGCTACGGTTATCAAATCTGTTCATTTATTCTATATTCTGAGATCTGGCTGGCCAAGTGCTGTAAAATAGGAGAGGTGTTTGTTCATGTGTGAAATTTGATGGCATCTTGATGTTTTGGTCAACCCATTCACACTAGCCAATCTTAGTATTTTTTTATTTTTATTTTTTTGTAAATGCAGGGTAGATTGTGCAGGGTGGAATGGGGAGGTTTGGTGCCATTTCCGGATTCCCGCCAAGCGCTAAATAAAACAAAAAAGAACGTTCCTCAAGGGTAGAATAAAAGTGTGTTGAGGCCCAAACCCTTGTGTACATTTTGGAGCCTTGAGCCACTGGCCAACCTATCACCCATCCAGGATAATAAACTCAGAAAGTGAGCCCCAGCTAAAGTATTGATAGTATTAGAAACCTTGCAGAAGGCAAGACATCGACCCTTACAGGTTTAAAACTCTGAGACTCAACACATTTTGGAGTTCTGGGTTCCTGGCTGTGGCCTGTTGCATGGGCTTCTTGAAGTTAGCATACAGTCACACACACACATGCGAAATAATTGGTGCTTTGTGTAGGCCTACTCTACGTTGGTGAAACCTCCTGTTTGTGTGCTAAACATAGGGTGCACAGGTTTACAGGTACATAGGGACGAAGTGAGTGGTTGCATCACTCAAAACGTTTGCGATCACTATGGATGAAAATCATCTTTACAGTATACTCACATCACGTCACAAGTTTAAAAAGTGAGTGACATCAGTATTTGTGCATAGCTTAGAGCTGCGCAGTCCCACGCCTTTCACGACGTCATAGCATTTTCCTAAATGTTTTCTTTAAAGACGATTATGGTGCCGACAAAGACAACTCGATTCATCACAAATCATGACAACAAGGCGATGTTTTGGGCCAATCAAATAATTTGTAAGTAGAAAAACGAAACAAAAAGCGTTGCTATTTTTTTCTCTTACTAATTATTATTATTATTAAATTATTAAAATATGGTGCAGCGCATTGTTCAAGGTGTATAGTTCAAGGAGAGCAAAAGTCCAAGTCAATAATCTGCAGGAAGTTCAGGACAAGCAAAAAGAAGCCTGTCATTTGCATTACCTGTCATTAGGCCTCGCTGAGCAATGCCTTGCTGAACAATGCCTTGCTGAGCAATGCCTTGCTCAGTGCCCTGTTGGTATACTCGTGCCATGCTTCAGCAAGCTTACTGCTGTCGGCTGGAAGCTGTTCCTAAAGCCTGGTGCGTGCTGCTCTTGATACTGGCGGTCCTTGTCCTCATAGGCAGTGTGAGAGGTAGATAGAGAGAAAAATATACTTGATCGATACGTCACAAACCTTGAAATTTGCTATTTTTCATACAGTAATTCTAATTTTCGTCGGCAAAATGGTAAAACAGTGCATTTATACTGCATCATTATCCAAAACGCTTTAGTTTTTACAATGTGCATTACATTGACATTTCACACAGACAAGCAAGTAATCAAGCACAGACAGACACACACAAAACACAACACAACACAACACAACACACACTCACCAACACAGAAACACACACACACACACACACACACACACACACACACACACACACACACACACACACACACACACACACACACACACACACACACACACACAGACACACACGCAGACCCCGATGGTTGCAGGGGAGCCTATTATAAAGCAATATAAAGGATTTAGAAAGATTGATGCAAAAACTAGCAGGCAGCGAAAGCAGGGACTTTCAAATGGGTGTAATAATGTGAGCTCCGTCTGGCATTTTTAAGTTGCAACAGAGCAATTGCTTTGTTGTGGCAGCGCAGACAGGACAGGAGACAGAGGGGAGAAACCGGCCACTACCCGCGGGATGAATCGTCTCGTTCTGGCAACGCTTCTTAAATAATACAAAATAAAATGTGGGTTTTCTGATGCCGGCCTCCAAATGTAGATCTGAATTTAAAAAAAGCTATTACTCCCGAGGGTTTTGACATGGCCCTCGGCGTTCAGGCCAGCTGATCGTAATTATTTAGCTGACATTTTATCTCTATCTCTCTCTTATCTGAATGAGGGAGTTTGTAGAGAGTGCGGAGATTAAAGGGGGGAATAACATCACAATTCAACTTTTTATTTTTTGTGTTTTTGGTGCTCCCGTGTGTATTTTAAATCCCCACAAATAACTGATTTTAACAGTCAGACTTTCATATTGAATATGAGCTTTAATGGAAATTTCTCTCAGGAACAGATTGTCTGATCCATAAAGAAATGACAAGACTGGCTGTATCAGAGTGGTGATTGAGGCAAGCATTAGAAATAAGCTTGAAGGACATATACAATACGATATGAAGTATTAAAAACACATTTCTGAAAGTATTTTATTTGTGCTTAAAAACCTAACTGTTTCATATTGACAGTGGCGTTTCTAAGCAATTTGAAGCCCCAGGCAAGATTTTCCCTGGAGCCCGCCTTACCAAACGGACCCGTAAGGGTCCGTTTGGTAAGGGGGGCTCCAGGGAAAATCTCCTGTGACGCCATACCTATGACAGGTACAGTAAAATGGCGCCCCCAGGGATAAAAATGTGAACTGTTTTTCAACTAAAGAACATATTTTGGGCTCCATTTTCGTTACCGCTAAACCCCTTATCCCTTAACTTCTTTGCTTTTTTAAAACTATTTAGAAAAAACATTTTCAGTAGTTCAAATGGCCGGTCTACAAGCTCACAACGTGTTAATAGATTGACATGTTGAACTATTCCAAAAAGTTTTTCAAAATAGTAAAAAATAAATAAGGGATTTGGGATAAGGGGTTTAGCAAGTAACGAAAATGGAGCCCTATATGTGTTTTAAGTGTTCAAGTGTTCTGGTTGTAGAGGACAAGTATAATGTATTTATCCAATATGAGGCGTATTAGCCTGAGATCAAGCATGCCTGGTTGTCGCCCCCCCACGGCACCCCAGGCAACTGCCTAGTCTGCTTAATGGCAAAAATATTGGAATTGGGATTCAGAATGCATAGCTGGTGGTCAGATAGAGAGGGAACAGGGAGCAATTGGACCACATGCCCCCCACCGCCGGGTTAAGCAGACAGCTGAGAGAGACATTGCTCATTTGTATTGCCAAGATGCAAACTGTTAGGAACAAGTGGAAGGTTCCGGCGCCGCTCTGCATGACCTTAGGATGGTCTGAACCTGCCGTGAAGAATCTCAAAATACGCCCCTAAAACATGTCTGAACAAACGGATATTTGACCCTTTACTTCTGGGGTTTTCAACCTTTTTTTTTATCCCAGGGCCCACCATTTATTCAGAATTTGAGCCTGCACAGACCACCATTTGAGGACATTTTAGCCCCACAGACGCCAAAACTAAAGATTTATTTTGCTTCTGTCCATGACCATTAATCTTCTAGTTGAGTAGACTCAGACTAATTCACATGAGAGATATTCTAACTCTTGAGAGTGTAAAAATGAAACCACATCTGGCTAAGCAATTTAGCTGGGGACCACCTGTAACCCTCTCAGGGACCACTGGTGGTCCCCGGACCACCTGTTGAAAACCCCTGCTCTACTTGTACACGGTTGTCCAAAAGTCGGACACAAAGATTGTGTGGTATAGATTGTGATCTTCTCACCAAGGGTGTGCACTGCAGTATAGAGTACAATTACATGCCCCTAAATCATATTTAAGTTACATTTAAAAAATATTTTTGGCATTTGTCACTTAAGTTGTCACCTATCTAGTTGACTTGAATGATTGACATACATTTAATTTGTATTGAATACAAATTAAATAAATAAAAAAACTAGGGGTGGGACTCGATTAAATGTTTTGATCTAATTAATTTGAAGCTGTGTAATTAATTAATCTCAATTAATCACATACCAATATTTGACCCAAGAAGCATTTTTTTGTCCATTAAAACAGGCTCGTGTAGCATGTGAGAGTTTTTCTAAATCAAAACTGGGTCGACACAAGTTGGTTAACCAGATCAAAATTTGGTTAACTAGATCAAAAGTTGGTTAACCAGATGTAACTCTTTGAGAGCGTAAAAATGAAACCAAATGGACCCTTGCGGGTCCATTTGGTTTCATGTTTACACTCTCAAGAGTTAAAATATTCACCATCTGAATTAGTCCAATTCTACGCAACTAGAGAATGTAGAAGATGAATGGTCATTTTGATCTGTATGTTTGACTGTGACATTGTTTCTGAAATTGTGGACAAAAGCAAAAGAAATCTTTAGTTTTGGGGTCTGTGTGGCGATTAAAATGAGTTAATTTTGTTAATCGCGTTATTGTTTCTGTGATTAATTAATCTCAATTAATCAGTTAAAGTCCCAGCCCTAAAAAAAACTATTCCATTTCTCCCCCTCTATTTCCCATTCCAGTTTAATTTGTAGAAATGTAATGCTGTAGCACCGCTATTCAAAAGCCAGTTAATAATGCTTTCAGTGGATCGTTTTTGACATATTATTTTGTCAAAGTTGCTCTCAAGTCAATAAAGTGTGTGCAGCCCTGATGTAGCCAATAGAGCTGGGCAGTCCCACCCCTTCCTGACGTCGCCCCTTGTTCCAGAAATGATCTATATAAAGATGATTACGTTGCGGACAAAGCCAAATCGTGTCTCAACAAATTGTGACAACACTCATAATTTCTAAGAAAAACAAAAAAAAAATCCTGCTGTTTTTTCTTCTTGCTAATTCTTCTGCTGCGTGCCTCTTCTGCAGTTCAATTCTCAGTTGATGGTATACTATAGGACAACCATGTAAGTCAAGCCAATGAGTAAGATGAGGCAACCCATATAAAAAGAAATACGATAGTAGTATCCAGATCCAATTTTAGGTTGATCTAACCACAGAGGAGAACAGTTGATTGTCAGTATGGGTAACGCTGAGCTGGTCTTTTAAACAAGGACTTATTGTCTTTAAAGGGGAATTCCAGCCATTTTCAACATTTTTTTCTGAGAGCGTACAAATGCAACCAAATGAACCCGTTATGGTTCCATTTGTACGCTCTCAGAAAAAAAGAAGCGTCTAAAGAAATCCATTAACATGGTGAAAATACATCTTGATGATGTCATCAAGATGTTTCACCATGTTAGTGGTTTTCTTCAGACCTCCATTTCTTGGGAACACAGAATGGGGGGAACTTTTTTATCATGTCCACCCAGCACCTCTAGGGTATAGGCTACTAATGACATATTATAATGTTGAAAATGGGTGGAGTTCCCCTTTTAGACCACAGAAAGTGGTTAAATATGGCTTTTTACCCACTGATGTGAGAGCCATGTGTTTGGAGGGCCCCACTGTGCACATAGCTTTGTGTTTGCAGCACGGACTGTGCTGATTAGATTGGCTGATGATGGAGTATAACAACAGTGAGTTTGATTTTTGTTTGTTAATTGCTGTTTTTTTCTTTCTGACCTTCCTCAGAATTACAAAATGTGAATGTGTTTTAATTAACAAATCATCATTTGAGGAAGGTCCAAACATCAGCACCTCACTGCGTATTGATTCATTTAACATAGCTACTATTAGATGGAGCTTAACAGATTAGCACTATTGTTCCAAACTCAGACTGCTGACTCATGCAAACTTAAAGGGACATTTCCACTTTCAAAAAAAAAACTTTTGTGATTTTATCACGAAAGCCTATTTTGAACAACCCGGACAGTTTTTAAATCACTCCATCCAGTAATTAGATATTTGATGTTCATTTTAGCAGCCCCCGCCAGCTTCCCATTCAAAACTTAAAACTCAATTTTAACCATAATAGATTAATCGAAAACACCCAATCTTTTATCTGATGACTGATATTGTCCTCGTATTATGCGAGGGGGAAGTGGAATTTCATTTGCAGTTTTTTGTTTACTTTTAAAATATTCTTTTGGAAAATGTGTCAGTCTCGGCGCCACGCTGGTGGGGCCAAACAAATAAAAAATATTTTTTAAAAATAGATGAAAACAGCAAATGAAAAAGTTAGTCGCCAATATTAGTCGCCAGAAAAAAGACGGGTGATGATGGATCTAGCATGGTTGAAATGGAGTAGGAAGTTATAATGGGTTTGTCTGTGGGGTTTACCTACTGTGAGCTACAGTAGATGATGACCAAAAGTTTTTTTGAGAGTGAAATATCCCTTTAATTTCAAAATGTGAGCCAACTACTGTCGAATAAAGTCCATGTAAGGAATGATCATCTCTTGTTAATGACTTTGAGTGTGCCTCAAGACGTAGAGCAGGTTATCCAAAGATCGGTGGCTCAGCAGTTCGAATCCCGGCTTTTCCTGTCCAGATGTCGGAGTGTCTTTAGGCAAGACATTGAACCCAAAATTCCTCCCGATGTGTTGGTTGGTGCCTTGTGATATATTTTGGCTTTATAGTGAATGTATTTCACTATTTTGTGAGAAAATATACCACAATTGCATGGTTTCTTCCTCAATCGGTGTATGAATGTCTGGGTGAATTTAATGCATATCCACTGCCAGTATGTAAAGCGTCCTCGATAAAGGCGCTATATGCACCATTTACGTCTTTGATTGTCAAGATGTTGGGGGGACGTGTGAAAGTATTGGGGACAGAGAGACGCAAGTCTACTCGGTTGCAGCGACTTGACATTGCATTCCTGCTTCTTCCCGATCAGTTTAATTATTTATAGTCACATCAAAGAATGTAGACAGTGTCTACCTTTCCCTCTAGCTATATGCTAGAACTGCATCTTCTATATCATGACATCAGCAATTGTCTTGTCACGTCAGCATAGCCATTGTCAGTCTCGCCATCTCATCACTGTCCATATGATGCAACCCACAGAGGTTGTTGCCTCCCAGCGGAGTGGTACTCACATTTCTTACGTAAAGGGATATTTGACTTTCAAAAAAACTGTTTGGTAATTTTGCCATCTAACCGGTCTTATAGGAACACCGAACACTGCAGACAATTTTCATGTCACTTGATTTAGTAATTACATATTTGGTTTTCATTATAGCTGCCCCACCCCCCCTTCCTATAATAATCATTATAACTTGGACCTCCGTTTGAACCATGATAGATCCGTTGAAAACACCAGTCCTTTTTCATTTTCTATTTTAATTATTTTTTTTATTATTTATTTTTGATGTTTTAGTTTCCCTGGCCTGCTCACAGAGGAGGTTCTTCACCAAAATAATTATTACAAATAGATGAAAAAACACAGACCCTCAGTAAGAGAAGGAAAATAGCCATAAAAAGGATGGGCGTTTTTAATGAATCTATCATGATTAAAATGGAGTTTGTAGTGTATAATGTTTTTTTTATATATATAGCGAGGGCGGAATATCAAAATAGCTGAAATGAATATGATCCTCGAATATATGAATATAACAAAAATCTAATTACTGAATCAACTAACGTGACAAGTGTTCATATAAGCCTGAGCAGACAACGAGATGGCCAAACATGTTTTTGAAAGTGAAATATCCCATTAAAAGTAAAAGGATCAATACTGTAGAAGTACTTCATTGCAAGTAAAAGCCTGATGGTAAAAATGTGTTTGAGTAAAAGTAAAAGTATCGCTTTTGAAATGTACTTCAAAATGTAAAGTAAAAGTACTACTCCTTGTGCAGAATGTCCCACTTTGAGTTTTCAAATGTTTTTCAAAATAGAAGATTTACCAAGAAACTTCAATGTCTCCTAAAATGACGTATGAGCATTAAAAAGGTGCTAGAAAACACGTCAGCCGTGTGTTTCTGACGTCAAAGGGTGTCTTTTTAAAAAATAGCCTTTTCGGTGGACTTGCTGCTTGCCAAACTGAAGGACAGCTCTCTCTCTCTCAGCTCTGTCTCTGTCTCCATGCCATGTGACCTTGAAGCCTCTGAACAGTATGTTGGCATATTGAAATGTACCGAACAAACCATAATATGGTCTCACTTAAGGCTGTTCTCACTGTTCAGCTCACAATGCATCTGTGAGCTTGTAGATCTACTGTTTTCAAATGCTATATTGAAGTATTCAAAATGGGGACATTCTACCACAAAGACACAAAGAGCGCTATTGCTTTGGGTAATGATTTTTTGTTCAGTGATGGTGTCACAAAATGAAGTTGTTTAGTGTTCTAGGGCTATAGTCATGAATCCACAAGTTCACCTGCAGTTGACACTCTAACCCAGGGGTTTTCAACAGGTGGTCCGGGGACCACCAGTGGTCCTTGAGAAGGTTCCAGGTGGTCCCCAGGCTAAATATTGGAAAGTTGGTTAACTAGATGTAACTCTTGAGAATGTAAAAATGAAACCAAATGGACCGTCCATTTGGTTTCATTATTACACTCTCAAGAGTTAAAATATTCATCATCTGAATTAGCACCACCTAATTAAGAAATTTACACTGTTTTGTTGGCAAAATACAGCCTGGAATTGTGGACAAAATCAAAAGAATTCTTTAAATTTAGGTCATTGGTGTGAAAATGTAATCAAATGGTGGTCTGTGGCTCAAAAGCTGAATAAATGGTGGTCAAAAAGGTTAAAAACCCCTGCTCTAACCACTTCAACATTGGAGAGTCACACTGGGGATACAGGTTTTATCTAGCGTCAGTGTTAAAATGACTCAAACGTAAAATAATCTGCATATCAGCGCCCCCATCACCTCAGGACATTGTGATACTGCAGCTACGCTGTCCAGAAAAAAATTACAAGGGTTGGTTATGGTGATTGAGGCTCAAACCATTAGAAATAAGCTTGAGGGACATACTGCACAATTATTAAAAACAATTTTAGGAATGCATGTTATTTGCGCTTTAAAGTACATTTCTATGTCAATAAATTTGTACTTTAAGTGCATTTGGATTGCAGACCTTTTCTTTTACAATAAATTGAATCCCTACCCATCCATCTTTTGCCCTCACTGTTTTTTTTCCTCTTAAAATCATTCCTGTTTTTTGGCTGTATAGAAACTATATATTTATAATGTTGCCCAGAGTTATGTTTTTCTGTTAAGTTGTGCTTGAAATGTAGTAAAGCAGGGGTTTTCAACAGGTGGTCCGGGGACCACCAGTGGTCCCTGAGAGGGTTCCAGGTGGTCCCCAGGCTAAATGATGGAAAGTTGGTTAACCAGATGTAACTCTTGAGAACGTAAAAATGAAACCAAATGGACCCTTGCGGGTCCATTTGGTTTCATTTTTACACTCTCAAGAGTTAAAATATTCATCATCTGAATTAGCACCACTTAATTAAGAAGTTTACACTGTTTTGTTGGCAAAATACAGCCTGGAATTGTGGACAAAACCATGATAATTCTTTAATTTTAGGTCTTTGGGGTGAAAATGTAATCAAATGGTGGTCCGTGGCTCGAATGCTGAGTAGATGGTGGTCCCTGGAGTCAAAAAGGTTGAAAACCACTGTAGTAAAGTACTTTGACGCTGCAGCTATTTCCCTGCAGATGGACATTTGTTTTGCCCAGGCAGATGCTCCAGAACTTTGTTGTTGTCAACAAATCCTTTTCGTTGGACCCGTGGAAAGGCGGTGTTAGTGTGTGGCTAGCACCACGGTGCTATATTATGTGGCTATAGTGTCTGCCTACTTCAGAACGTTTCATGAATCTGAATGGACGTCTCTTAGAAATTCTCTTTGGAAGAAAATCTAAGGGTAAAATGTAAGAAGTTGGCGCATGAGGCCCATTGTTCTGAGGTGCATTAGGCCACACACACACACACACACACACACACACACACACACACACACACACACACACACACACACACACACACACACACACACACACACACACACACACACACACACACACACACACACACACACACACAGTCAGTGGCCATGACTTTCATTGCCTCTCCATATGAAATTCCTTCACTGGCTTATAAAGCCAGGGCCAACATAAACATATACTGTATAGATGCAGCAGGAGAATAATAAATTATATAAAACTCACACACTCAAGGAAACAACAACAACATCATTAATTAGGTAAATATGCAACTCCGTCTCAACGCCGTCAACAGCGCTTGCATTATGCAGCAGGACAAACAGAATAATAGGGGAAGGAACAGTAGCAGCGTGCACAGATCGCCTGCTTAATGTAATGATGTTGTTACTTCCGAGCAATTAGCCTGCCGAATGAGCAAGCAGATAGCACCCCATTATACTGTACATCTTCATCGCCAGCAGCACGAAAAGACTGTCGAGTCTTATAGGAATAAGTGCCAATAAGTGCATACAGGCCGACGTTATTAACAAGATATTTAGAATCTGATGGTTGGGTCAGGGTGTAAGTAGCAGCTAGCAGCACAGTGTCATCTGTGAGCTGCTCGTGAGGGTTGATAAGTTGTGTTGTTTTCTGATTGTATGTTTCTAAGTTGGCTAAGTATGTTTCCCGGTAGTTCTATTTGCCCTCTGAATGGCAATGACCCCAATGTGATTCACTAGAGGGGCATCAGTGATAATGTTTTGACCGCAATTTTAATCTTTAACAGTTTGACTTGATGCAGTTTTGGGGTGTCAGTTAGGTACCGTAGATAGTCTGTTGAACAAAATTGCATTTACCTTTAGCCATATTTTGACTTTTGTCATCTAAAATGTTTTAGTTTTAGCCTGCAAGTTGACTAGATACCGAGATCACCACTGTGTTTGATTGATTGTATGTAGACTGTGGACTCATGCAATTTATGAATGCTTGCAAGACACAACCACTGATGATCATGAACAACATGCACACACACACACACACACACACACACACACACACACACACACACACACACACACACACACACACACACACACACACACACACACACACACACACACACACACACACACACACACACACACGTGCAGGTGCACAAACTCACACTTGGAATGAATACATATTACAACAAATGGAAGCTGCAGCAAGCAGACTCAAGGTCTCTCGGAGAATGTGTGTGGGCAAAGAGCCTGGACAAAAAGGCAATGCCATATTTCTGGAGAGAGAGATCGAGACTGAGAGAGAGAGAGAGAGAGAGAGAGAGAGAGAGAGAGAGAGAGAGATGGATGATGTGACAGTGCTAAGAATAATTATGGGTTGGGCTGAAGTGGAACCCATGTTTGGTGAGAGGAGGAGAGGTTTCGTACTGGTTCTCTGCCTGCCAAAACCTTAGCTGTCCCATGGCTACTGAATGTGTGATGCTAATTAGGCCACATCAAATGGTGAACAAAGGGAAAGCTAATAACAATTGAGCTCATCACTAAACATGTAAAAACATGCTTTCATCCTGCCTCATTCACAAGCACACATACAAACACAAAGCACGCAAGCAAGCTCACACAAACACAAACACAGACACAAACAAAGATGTGCATGCACACTGACACACAGCAACCGCCACACACACAGGCACACGTGCGCGCAAACGCACACGCACGCACACATGCACACAAACCCGGTAGTTAGTTCCTGCGTCATTAACCATCTGTCAGACACACACACACACACACACACACACACACACACACACACACACACACACACACACACACACACACACACACACACACACACACACACACACACACGCACACACACACACACACACACACACACAT
>CM076968.1:12671195-12693695 GCA_039105355.1 Benthosema pterotum | reverse complement strand
CTAAGATAGCCTATATCCTACTTGTTTAGGCTACGTATTTTTTTGCATGCAGTCAATTTCTAAACACCATGTAGAATGTCTCATGTTCAAAGTGAAAATTATGTTTGGCTGATAATCATATTTTACACAGTGATAATATGAGTGTTATGAAATCTCTTAGAGACAGACATACAGGTGGTTCATGAACAGTCAGTCACCGGATTCAGCATTGTCTCTCTTTTTGAGTGGTGCCAATCACTCCTGATACGCACCAACAATGTGTCCCTATGTATGTGTGGACATTGGAATATACAGTACATAATAGCCTATATTTGTACAGTATACAGGTATGTATGTAAGGACAGTTGAAACACCTCTCTAATACCCGCATGCACTCCCGTTGGCCAATATCTGTCCCTTTTATGTCCATATATGAAGTTCTTTGGTCAAGCATGCCCAAGCGTGTAGTCTATGTCAGGGGTTTTCAACAGGTGGTCCGGGGACCACCAGTGGTACTTGAGAGGGTTCCAGGTGGTCCCCAGGCTAAATGATGTAAAGCTTATGTACCAGATGTAACTCTTGAGAATGTAAAAATGAAACCAAACTGACCCACGAGGGTCCGTTTGGTTTCATTTTTACACTCTCAAGAGCTAACATATTCATCAGACATAGGTCTTTGGGGTGAAAATGTAATCAAATGGTGGTCCGTGGCTCAAATGCTGAATAAACGGTGGTCCCTGGTGTCAAAAAGGTTGAAACCCCCTGGTCTATGTGAAGGATTGTGAGGTCAGCTTCATGTATGAGGGGTGATCAAGTCCAGCACCCGTAGCAGAGGCTTTTGTGGTGTTTCTGGACAACCGGGTATCCGACGGACTAGTCACCGCCCACCGGGCACTGCACTCCCTCTCTATTGTCCCTACTTCCTGGTGGTAGTGTGGAATGCGTGTGTCGAATTTGAAGTCGGAGGAGAGAATGGTTTTCGAGTTACCTGGGTTTCAGACGTACACGCACACACACAGGCTTGGTTCATTTATAGGTTGATGCCACTCAGAACAAACATCATGAACAGATCAGAGAATGTAATATGTTTACTCTAGCTAGCCTATACTGTTGGGATGATCCAGTTTTTTTTGTTTTGAGGGGTTAGAGAGAGTGAACCCCAACAGTGTTTTGGCAATTTCTTCTCTTTACGATGATGGAATACCACTGCTTCTGAAATGGGCTTGTCATACGCTCCTCTCCTCTCCTCTCCTCTCCTCTCCTCTCCTCTCCTCTCCTCTCCTCTCCTCTCCTCTCCTCTCCTCTCCTCTCCTCTCCTCTCCTCTCCTCGTCTTCTCACACACCTCTCTCTCCTCACACACTCCTCATCTCGTCCCGTCTCTCTCCTCACCAACGGTGCATGCACACGCTGCTGCTGCCGCTGCCGCTGCAAAGATGTAAAACAGCTGTAGTTTGTCTAATTAACACGTGTTAATTATATCCTCGTTTGGAAACACCCCAGCACAACACTATTATTGTCAGCAGCACACACTCTCTGACATTATAATCTCTCAACATGAATCAGGTGATTATAACCGTTCTCCCCCATTAGTGCACATGGGCACCTGCCTGCCACCACCACCACTGATGAATTGAATATGCAGGACACCGATGGAAACAAGCCATAGGCTTCAGTACAGTTTGGAATGAACTGTACTTTCCTTTCCTGTGTGTGTTTTTCTGTTATATTCAGTATCGACTGGCCTTGACAAGCCTTAAAGGGGACTCCACCATGAATTTTACATTTTCCCAAGATTTTTTGGTGTTTTTATCCTGTCCAGTCAGTGTATGTTTACACCAAAAGTTGTTTTTCTGAGTGTCTAAATGGTAGCGCTTGAATGGGCACTCTCAGATTCGGCTATTTAGTGACTACTAAATATATCAATACTAAAAATACCTTATATTTGTCCTTGGCCTCCACTCTTTAAGTCATTGGTATTCATGGAATCCACTCCCTCTCTCAATGAAGCCCAATGAAAGCGACTGAAACCAGGCAGATCGTGCATTTTCTAATGAGACAGGGAATAACAATGAAGTGGGCGGGAGGACGCAGTGAGGAGGTGGGGGGTGCGACATTTATATAATGCATTTGATTTTAAATTCAGGGTTCCCCCCCTGCTTTCTACCTTCTAAATCGTACATACATTTTGATGTGGTGTCATAATGTTCATATGGTGCGCCGACTATCAAGAAAATAAAGACACGGCACTTCACCCTGAAAAGGTTGCCTTCCTCTGGTTGACACTGTGTGCAGGGTTTGATGAAGTCAGGTCAACATATCAGTGCAGGTCAGCTCCATATATGGATGTCACTCATGTCAGGTGAGGTCAGAGTAGATGAGGGTTTTCATAGTTAACTGTGTCCTATAGCTCTAAATGGCCAATACAGGTCCGTAAAGGTACTAAATTTGGTTCACTGAAAAGTGTTCTTTCTTTGAGATATTTGGTGTGTACATAGAGACCAAACTAGTTTGGAAAGATTGCTGCAGTGGCTGCGGATTGTTCTGTTAAATAATGGATATGAAAATCTCCCAAATCAATCAAAAATGCTTATGAAACCAAAGCCTTTCACGCGAGTGTGTTTGATTATTTGTTTTTGCTTTTGCGATGAAGACGGATCCCACCCCACCCCAGCAGCCCCGCTGGCCTCAATAACTTGCTCCAAATCTGATCTAAGTTGATGGATGAGGAAGGGAAACGCACGAGAGAAAAGAAACTCACACTCACTCCCTGCTCACACAGTTAAACCACCGAGTTTAATTTCCACCAAAACAACAAGATATTTTGAGATGCGGGGTGTGAGATCATAGCCACAATCATTATTCATCCAGGTGGTCGTTGACATGTCCAAAATAAAGTATAAGTGCAGTGATCGACATTATAATTGGCCCGATGGCCCGAAACAGGTTTGAAAACACGTGCGGGCCACCAGATGGCGCCCTATACTGGCCCGATGGGGCCAGTGGTAAAATGCCCTCCGCCCACCCATTTGTTGTATAAACTTTTGTTGTATGGTTGCCATGACAACCTGTATTAGTCTTTGATCTTGGGTCAAAAAAGGTTGGGCACCCCTGATATACATATTGTATTATTATTTTTATTTCACAATATGTTGGTGTTTTGTAATTGTTTAAGTTTTATTTATATTTTGTTTATTAGCACAAAAAATATTTTAGGCATTCTGTATTGTATAAGGGTCAGCTTGCTGAACGGTCTACTGGTTTTGACCCCCATGAAAAGAGTGCTGTTAACTTGAATGCATTTAATGCATTAATAAATGGTGGTCTTTTTTGCAGAGTATGGGGATCGATTACCTGGGCCAGTGGTTACAGTTGTGGGGCCAGTGATTCTTAAAAGCCACTGGCCCGAAGGGCCAGTGGCAAATTTCCCTTAATGTCTACCCCTGAAAGTATAAGTGAAGTAATCGAAATTGTAGGAGTTGGGGAATTAAATTGAAGTCCAACTTTTCTGAAAGACAAACTTATTAGGGTTCTGAAAAAACAAACTCCAAAAGAAGCTTCTATGGGTTAAATTGTCATGTGGGGACAACTTACCTGAGACACCGTCTGGGAGAGATGAACTGACTGACTGGCAAAAAAAAAAACTAGCAGACACAGTGGAGCAAAATCTGTGACATTCAGACAATGCCAATGAGGGTTTTCTATGAGGTTCAGCAATGCTGTGCTCCCCACAGACGCCTGAGCCTTTTTAAAGTGATGTTAACGTAATAAAGAAACCGGCCTGTTTTTGCGTTCCATTTGTTGTACGCAGCAGCAGCAGCAGTAAGGTTGTTCATCAAACTCTGAACTCTCAATGGAGCCATAATGGATAGATTTGTAGTATGCTCTCAAAGTAAAATGAATATCATTTTTTTTACAGTATCGCCTATACCAGCAGTCTAGGTGGCCTCGACTCTTAACTGTAAAGCGACGACGCTGCCATAACTCTCACTACTACAACACCAGCTCTACTCTGTTGAATGCTCAGCTTTTTGGAGGAAGCAGCTGATCGCTTTCATCACCCACATTATACAGTACATTCTATAGCAGGGGTGCCCACACTTTTTTGACTTGAGAGCTACTTTCAAAATGACCGGCTCAACAAGATCTACAAATCAAAAAGAAGAAGAAAAAAAAAAAAACAATTTCAAGGCCCCCAAGAAAGTTTGACTTTAAAATAGTGGTGAAGATGTTACTTGCTATAATGTTTAAGAATAATGCACTTATAATGAAACATGGAGGGGGGAGAATTGGAAGGTTTTCTTGTATATGCTACTACTAACGTTTGAAAACATTATTTGGGGTTTGACTTGACAGTTTGTGATGTTGAGTTTAGTCTCTTGCACCCAAAACTAAGAACTTTCACGTTGTTGTCCACAATTGGGAGACATAACTGCCAAAAACTTGGTCAAAATAACAGTTATTCTCCATTTACTCTGGACTCTTGAAATAACGTAATTCAGATGTTTAAATATAATTTAACTCTTGAGAGTGTAAAATGAAACCAAATGGACCCGTAAGGGTCCATTTTATTATTATGATCTACTGGTAGATCATGATCTACCTTTTGGGCAGCCCTGTTCTATAGTATACCAGGTACAGTATGTGTGGCTTTTCTTTGCTCGCGTGACTGCGGATCCATCCTTTTCCCCACATCACCGACTTACTAAAGTATTATGTGTCTGAGTAGCGATCATCCATTTATCCATGTTCCGTACCCGCACACTTGGCCTTGCCCATGGAAACATTTCGATTTTCTTTTTTTCCACACCATTATAGAGTTCTTATTTTGGCATCAGGCCTCATTGGCAATTACTGAAAGTCGAGTCTCAAGGATTTATTCAGAATATGTATGCCGCTTGATTTACTATGGCACAATGGCACGTTCGTTGTTCTCAAATGTTTTTGACTTTTTCAAGGACCGCATGAACTCGAGAGCATACAAATGGAATTGAATGGGCCCTTACAGTTCCATTTGGTTCCAGTTCATATGCAGACTTTTATGTGTTTGTGCTAAAAATATAAATCACAAGCAACAACTTACTTTGGCGGTGACCCCTGATTTTAGAAATGAGATGACATCTTTATTGACTGTGGAGATTCAGGCTCCAAGGACATTACAGTAACAAAAACAGATTACAGGGCAATTAATACATTGTGTACTAGAACGCCTTTTGGTGTTTTGAGTCTACCCGTGCAGTGTTGCCAACTTGGCGCACTTGTCACTATATTTAGCTCTTTTTTTCAGACCCCCCTAGCACCAAAATTAGTGAAAAGCTCTTTTTGCTCTTTTTGAGTTGGGGCGAAATTGATTGACAGGTGCCAGAGATAAAACCCTCATTTTTCCTCCTATGACAGTGGTTTTCAACCAGTGGTCCCCAGGCTAAATGATGGACACTTGGTTAACCAGATGTAACTCTTTGAGAGCGTAACAATGAACCCTTGCGGGTCCATTTGGTTTCATTGTTACGCTTCATTGTTACGCTTCATTGGTTTCATTTTTACGCTCTCAAGATTTAAAGAAATATTCATCATGTGAATTAGCCCAAGTCTACACAATTACAGAATGTGTATATATTCCCTTCCAGGCAAGCATCTAGCACATTCTAGTGCATTTTTGGAAGTGCCACTAGTGCATTTTGGATTTGCGCAGTTGGCAACACTGTATCCGTGTAACAATGCACACCCTAGTCTTTGAATGTTATGTTTTTGCAGAGCGAACATTTTGTAGAATCTATAGAGTCATGTTCGAATTGGGTTAAGGGAAAAAAACAAAAACGTCCTGTAGATAATAAAAGGACATGCATATCCAAACATTTCACACCGCCAGTGAGAACATACAGTACAAACACTCCTGCCTGTCCGCGTCAAACCTGGACTAGGATGAGGAGACATCACAGCCGAGGCAACACCACACCAGTGCGGTGGCAAAGGGAAAAGAAAAACCTAGAAATGCTGCCATCATTTATTTTGAGATCTTTCCAACATTTTAGACACGAGAACAACAGACTCAGCCTTGCACAGAAGACGGTGTGCAGACTGTTTTGCACACACATTTTTATTTGAAAAACAACAGCTAGAAAAAGTGCTCCTTGTGGAAACGGGTCTCCACCAGGAGCGTCGTGTGTGTATCCTCGATACGCAGGCTTTAATTTTTGTCCGAGCTTCGCAAGAAGTGAAAGCCTGGACTAAATCATTGGCCATGGTGGCCTGGTTGACTGACAGATCTGTGAGATCCAGCCAGGGTGACCGCCTATCTGAGTCTGTCTATTGGTCAAAACGCTTTCAGGTTAGCTTAGGCTACATAGTGTGTGATGTTTGGCAACATGAAACATCACACGACTATGGAGTGTACCGATCTGCGTGAAATTTGGATAAAACGTGAAAGCAAACATTTTAGAAAATGTGTTTTGCATATGCTGGCCTCCTGGTGATGCTATGAAGAGCAGATGCGGGGAAAAAAAATCCAGGCAAAGTGTGTGTGTGTGTGTGTGTGTGTGTGTGTGTGTGTGTGTGTGTGTGTGTGTGTGTGTGTGTGTGTGTGTGTGTTTGTGTGTGTGTGTGCGCGTGCGCGGCTGCAACTATGTTGTAACATTTTATTATTATTAATCGGATTATGGCCCTTATTTAGCTACAACCGTAACAATATATTTTAGGCTATATTGGACATGTTCTCTGACCAACAAAGATGATAATTAATTCAAAAATACTTTTCATTAGCTGCTGATTAGGCTGCTATTCAAATAAAAGACAAACACAATTAATTGGGATGTCATTTCACGTTACAGTTTACAATTTGAGCATTCGGCAGACGCTGCTAATCCAGAGCGACTTACATTAATGAGTAAAAGAAAAAGCATGGCATACAAACAGTCAGGATAAAGATCAGCCAGCTAGAATCAACTACCGTCAACTACTACAATATCTACCTGCTGTACACCTATACCGACATACCTGCCTGCTTACATGTCTGTCTGTAGTGTTGCCAACTTGGCACATTTGTCGCTGTATTTAGCTTTTTTCTCCAAAATTAGTGAAAAGCTCCTGGTGCAAAATCTAGTGTTTTTTTTTTTTGTTTGTTTGTTTGTTTTTGGCTGGTGATTTGGGGCGAAATGGGTTGAAAGGCACCAGAGATAAAACCCTAATTTTTTCGCCTATGACTTCCATATTCAACCACTGGTCCCCAGGCTAAATGATGGATAGTTAACCAGATGTAACACTTTGAGAGCCGCAAGGGTCCATTTGGTTTCATTTTTGCACTCTCAAGAGTTAAAATATTAAAATATTCATGTGAATTAGCCCCAAGTCTACACAACTAGAGAATGTAGAAGACTAAAGGTCATTTAATAGCATATTCCCTTCCTGGCAAGCATCTAGCGCATTCTAGTGCATTTTGGAAGTGCTACTACTAGTGCATTTTTGGATTTTGGCAGTTGGCAACACTGTCTGTCTGTCTGTCTGTCTGTTTAGTCGGACTGCACCTTGGTCTATTCAAGAATCAGATTTTTCTGACTCTCTCTCTCTCCCTTTGTGTTTCTGTGGTTGTGCAGCGGTGTTGCTCTGTAGCGTACGTCCACCTGTCAGTTGTGGTGCTACTGTATCTCTTGTTTGAGCCTCTCTCTCTCTCTCTCTCTCTCTCTCTCTCTCTCTCTCTCTCTCTCTCTCTCTCTCTCTCTAGAGATCTCATTTAGAGAGCAGCCCGGAGGACATTGGGTTTCGAAATGCTTTTGTGTGTGCACGTGAGCATGTGACGTGCGTTCTGCATGGCGCGCGTGCGTGTAATGTTCTCAACTAAGTCCACTTTTGCCGCACAGCTCTGGACAAACACAGATAACCAACACACACGCAAACATAAAACATGCAACATTAACAAAGGCGGTAAACCATCCAAACAGAGATTATCCTCTGCACAGACGACAGTAGTGTGTGTGTGTGTGTGTGTGTGTGTGTGTGTGTGTGTGTGTGTGTGTGTGTGTGTGTGTGTGTGTGTGTGTGTGTGTGCATGTGTGCAAGCGTGTGCGTGCACACACTCATAAATACAGTATACTTTTATGGGTGCATTGGCTTTCAGGAATCCAGCGTATAGGCCTACATTAAAGATCTACTGATGCACAAACTTCAACTACTGCATCTTCGACTATAAGATTCCAAACCTGGAATCCTATCAGTTTTATTAATCGGTCTGTTCTTACAGATAAACAAGCCGAAATTCACAGCTTGAACATATCTACAAGCTCACAATATGAAATCTTAAATGTACCGGCAGTGCAGATACACTGTTACATGGATTTAGATGTGTTGGACAAAAGGATTATAATTCTTTAAGACGAAACAAGACATCGGCCATGACCGATCGCAGTCTCTAATAGCCATTCTACTGATGGGACCTCTGGGGCCTCCCATCAATACACAACAAAGCATAGGGTTTAAATAATAATAATAATAATAATAATAATAATAATACAGCCCCCTCTCCCCTCTCTCTTGGGGCATGTTATGTCGAAATGTCCTGTCGAATCTGTTGAAATATCTCTTCCGCCTTTTATTAACCATCCTAACTACCAGGAGTAGTGCGGGGACGCTATTGATCACGGTGACTGCTGTGAGCAGCAGGGGCGGATGTAACATTTCCCAATGGGAGGGGGGGGGGGTCAGGAGAAAATGGTACGGAGGCGGCTTCATCGCACCACAGG
Source organism: Benthosema pterotum (assembly GCA_039105355.1). Taxonomy (NCBI): domain Eukaryota; kingdom Metazoa; phylum Chordata; class Actinopteri; order Myctophiformes; family Myctophidae; genus Benthosema; species Benthosema pterotum. The sequence goes on along the minus strand of CM076968.1, from coordinate 12,684,986 downwards.
CCAATGAATTGGTTACAGGACCTTTATTAGGCAAGTAAGCAACAATAATACGTTTTAACATCAGTTGTTTTGCAACAGACACGCAGCCTGGATGAAGCTAAAGGTCTGACTCAGAGTTTTCTGTTTTCAATGATGAAATGCTGTTGGTTTAGTGGTGCCACAACTGTAGTTAGTAGTAGTAGTAGCAGTAGTAGTGTTTCAAATCATTTTAAATATAAGCACATTCATTTGAAATAGCTTGTGTTGTTTTGCATGCCATCATGTTTGGTGGTGCAGTCTGGGCATTTAGGGGGGGCATTGCCCACCCCATGCTCATGCCTAGATCCACCCCTGCTCGTGACCAGTTAGTTTGGCTTGTCCTGCTCAGGGACGTCAATGTTGATGCATGTGGACCAAGAAAAACCGACAACCTTCCGATTCCCAGGCGTCCTCTCCAGCCGCTCAGCGACGGGCCGCGGCGCCTTAATATTGATGTCCGATACGTGGTCCGCTTTTCCCTGTCCATGTGACCTATTTCCCAATATAGCACATCACACGTCAGTGTGTGTGTGTATACTGTATTGTGTGGGTGTGTGCGCGGGCACGCGCGCAGGCATGTTCGCTCATGCACGTGTACAGTACATGTTTGGTGCGTGTGTACAGTAACATACGTGTCAGGTTTTTTTTTTTTTGTGACTCATCAACAAGTGCGATGCTGGATGCAGTTTCCTTGCAGTCATGGACCATCCATCAGACGTTCTGTTACCCAAGCAGTACATCATGGATTCAGGGGGGCGTTTGGGTGTTATTGTTATTACAATATCGATCGCAAGTCGACAAAAAAAAACATTTTTTAGGTCGCAGAGCTTCCTTCGTAACGCTGCCACAAAAAAAAGCAGCGCAGAACATGAGGATAAGGATGATGACGGATGATGTTTGTACTTCAACAGCAGCGGTAACATTGGCGGTATATATTGATCTGCCCACATGTTCTGTCTAAGTTGACTCACTGCGGCAGCAGAGCCGGCCAGCCGCCAGGCTTCTTTTGTTTAAAGTGGGATATCTGGTATATATAGTTTTTTATTGGTCTAGAATATTGTCTACATGCATACATTGGTGAATCCACTTGCTGACCAGCTGTGGGTATTGGGCAATTGTTTTATAGGGGTTTCTTGTGACCTTTTCCTTTTCTTATACTTCACATATAATGTGACATATCAAACAAGTTGATTCTAAATCCATACCAAAAATTACTTTTGCACACACAAAAAAAACTCCTTCGGCTAAAAATGGCCATAGACATGTCATTACAAATGTGATGAGGTCAGCAGGTTTTGGCCAAGTGTCTATCGTTGTTTTCAGCTCAAGGAGTAGGTTGACCTCAGTCTGAATTGTTGTTGATATTGTTTCACTTCATTATTCAAAGTAGGGGAAAAAATAAGGTAGTATTTAAGGTGGTGATTTAGGGATGGAGCCAGGCTATAAGCTAGTGCTTGGAAAGGATTCAGAATCACGAAAAACATCTAGTTTGACATGTCACATTAGGAAGGCTTCTGACCTTATGTGACATATGCCATTTTTGCAGCCATAGGATTTTATCACAAAAAATATATATACAAAGAACATCCCGTTACCAACAGCCTGTCGGCAAGTATTGAGGAATATACAGTATGTAAGTATAGTATATATAGACAATATTTTAGGCCAATAAAGAATACCAACCATATATACCAACTGCCAGACTATGCACTATGCATTAATGTGAATTGTAGAGACTACAATGAAGTGCAACATTTCCAAGCAGAGCAATGTTTGGGAGGAAAACTAGTCATTGTAATTAATTACATCAATCATAGCCGACGAGAGAGGAGAGAGGGAGACAGGGAGAGCAGCGGCATGCTGTTTCTAGGGCCAGCTTGATGAAGCAATGTTACATCTTTATGGAATCACCACTCACCACCATCACCACCAGTAGGAAACTCAATAGCAGATTTTTTTCCCCCTCGCGTTGCAGTGTGGTTGTGGTGTTGTGTGCACCACCAGGCAATATCCCAGCGTAGCGTAATGATATCCCCCTTAATGACTCATTAGTGTGCTTCTCTTGTCCGCGGTTGGTTAAAATGCGAGCGTCTCCCACTGTGTTTCGCTGCTTCTGAGACGTTTCTGAGACCCACCGGATATATCTTTTTATTATCTCTCGGTGTTCTGCCAACTTTCACAGCTGCCCATATTACACTACACAGCTGCACTGCCGAAATACAGAGCGTTAACTTACCCTTAGGCTGGTTCTACAAATACCTAATACGGTAATCCTAACAGCTTTAGAAAACAAACAAACAGACAAACACAGGAGGGGCAAAATCAATTTGCGTCCATGACGTACGTCGCGACGGGTGACCAACGCTCGCCACAAATTTGTTCTTTTTCCAACTTCCATGACCACATTTTGCGACCGTGTCATACGTTGCGATCGTTTTGCATAACGTCTGTGACTATTTCATAACAGTTGCGACCCTGAACCGCAACCCTAAACCGCAATGCTTTTATTATACTGTATATTTGCATTCACGCAAGTTTCCTGTCCTGAATTGGGTCTGTTTGCCTGGCATTGTTTTGAAAAAATAAATAGAATTTTTGGAAGACAGCTAATTTTCTTATTGCATAATAACAAGATATACTCTCACCAGCTTGTCATATATGTCTATAGAGAAATAAAATGTATACTTTGGTCCGGCCACCCCTGCAAAATTTTCGGCTTCTCATTTGGCCCCTTTGGAAAAATAATTGCCCACCTCTGGTATAGGGGGAGACATAAAAAATAAAATAAATCTCCATGTGGCCCCCTTTACTGGTTGTGGCCCTAACCTTATGCCTAAAACTGGACTCTTGCTGGACCACTGTTTTGGAAGAGCGGAGGAGCCATTGATTCATGGCAGTATGGATTTTTTTTAATCTTAGATGGGGGGTGGGGCGCTCTCTGAGATTGCAAAATTGTTGACAGAGATTTGTCTCTGTCACGAGTGACAGTGGTTTTCAACCAGTGGTCCCCAGGCTAAGTGTTGGACAGTTGGTTAACCAGATGTAACTCTTTGAGAGCGTAAAAATGAAACCCTTGCGAGTCCATTTGGTTTCATTTATACACTCTCAAGAGTTAAAATATTCATCATGTGAATTGGCTCAAGTCTACAGAGAATATTGAAGATTAATCAAGATTCCTTCTAGGCAAGCTTTTAGCGCATTTTGGTGCATTTTGGAAGTGCCACTAGTGCATTTTGGATTTTGTCAGTTGGGAACATTGGATTTGGCTCTGTCACACATCCATCGCCTGGCTGGCTGGCTGGCTGGCTGGCTGGCCGCTGGGATAATAAATGCACTGGAGAATGAGGAACACGTTATGCGCAGCGCAGAGTGCAGCCAGCTGGGAGCCAGACGAGAACACATGAACTGCACCTGGTTGCACCTGTGTTCAGTGATGGAAGAGGTGCATGTTTTACTTTTAAAAGGGAATTCCACCCATTGTCAAGATTGTCTAGATATACCTTAGAGATGTTGTGTGGACATAAATAAAAAAGTCGCCCCCATTCTCTGTTTTCCTAGAAATCGAGGTCTGAAAATATTAGACCTCGATGATGTCATTTTGATGACATCATCAAGATGTGTTTCCACCATGCTAATGATTTTTCTTTCAGAGAGACCCTTTTTCTGAGAGTGTACATGGAATCAAATAGACCCGCTAGGGTCCATTTGGTTCACATTTATACACTCAGGATTTTGTTTTGAAATTAGGTGGATTCCCCTTTTAAAAGGACGCTCCTTTTTGTTAAAACAACATGATGATGAATGATAAAGACTTAGATCACATTCCTATGTGGTTTTAGATACCGGTATTTTTACTGGTATAAATCTAAAACCACATATAGTCTAGATCTGCTACTGTACAGTCTAGATCTAAAACAGTATCAAAAAAGTCAGTCTCGATCTGCTATAGTCTAGATCTAAAACAGTATCAAAAAAGCCAGTCTCGATCTGCTACTGTACAGTCTAGATCTAAAACAGTATCAAAAAAGCCAGTCTAGATCTGCCACTGTCAAATAACTGAAATAGATAGGGCCGATGTGGTATAGTGTGTTTGGTAATAATAATACAAATCTTCACAGCACATATTGGCTGGCTGGGAGTTACTGGTGTCTATGGCAGAAATCTGGCAGAACCAGAGGCAGAAAAAAATAAGAAAATGTCACATTCTGCTGTTTTGTTTTGTTTTGTTTGTTTCCTCTGACTTTGCCACTGGGGGCAGCTAGTGCCCAACAGAATGTGGATAACTAGGCTCGGCTGGTCTGCCGTCGGCCCAACTCTTCTTCAGATGGGGCGCCGTTGTGTTTTCCTTCCTCTAATCTCCAACGTGCACACGTTCTCAACGACAGAATCACTAGCACAGTTTGGAATCTGTTCTCGGGAGATTACCATGGCAGTGGCCACCGGCCCAGTATTGCCAACTTGGTGCATTTGTCAATATATTTAGCTTTTTTCCAGACCCCCCTAGCGCTAAAATTAGTGAAAAACTCCTGGCGGAAAATCTAGTGCTTTTTTGCTGGTGAGTTGGGGTGAAATTGGTTGACAGGCACCAGAGATAAAGCCCCCATTTTTCACCATTTTTCCTTCTATGATATAGTCCTTCCTTACTTCCGAAAAAGGACCATTGGTAACCAAATGGACCCTTTATAGATCTGAATCTCTTGAGGTCGTAAAATGAAACCAAATGGACCCGTAAGGGTCCATTTGGTTTCATTATACCCTCAAGAGTTAAATTATGTTTAAACAACTGAATTACCAAATTTTCAAGAATATGCAGTCTGAGAGACGAAACTGAAGATCAAAATGCAGAATAAATAGTGGGCCCTGGTATAAAAATGGTTGAAAACCGCATTCTAGTGCATTTTGGAAGTGTCACTTTGGATTTTGGATTCTCCTGTTGAGGTTAGCAAAATGAATAGAGGCAACTTTTTACCCAAAAATCAAAATAGATACATATTGTTATACATTTTTGCCTTTTTCCCCTCCAAGTTGCTTCTACTTTGATGCTGCAGCTGTTGCAGACAGACACTTGCTTCGTCCTGCAGACAGTTCAGAACTTTGTTGTTGTTAACAAATCATGTCATCGAAACATTCACCAGAGGCGGTGCTAATTTGTGTGTGTGTGTGTGTGTGTGGGGGGGGGGGGGGCAGTGTTTTAGCCAATCGCATCACAGCAGATTCATAATGAGCCAATAAAGTGGAGATGAGGTGGAGTTAGATTCTGTTTTTAAGCAGATTGGTTTACATACATGCATAATACATGCGTAATCGTAAATGTCATTTCAGTTAAGGTCTGTGAGGATGTGTTTGGTATTACTTCATTGTGGATTGGTTGTCTGAAGTGCGTACAATGTCCCTAAAAAGTTTGTGTATGTGTGCAATCATATCTCATACAGCTGAGCCCTCCATCAGTCATAATCCACTTCATGTCTCTCTCTATCTTTCTCCCTCCTCTTGATGTCCGTCATTTTCTCTTTCCTATCCATCTTTCAAACGCGTTCTGACACACACACACACACACACACACACACACACACACACACACACACACACACACACACACACACACACACACACACACACACACACACACAGTCACACACACAGTCACACACACAGTCACACACGGACAATACACACTCGCACCTGCGCACACACAACGCACAAAAATTATGCACGGCACATTTTGTTCACTGACCTCTTGCAGTGGGCCACAACATTGGCAGGCGGAACGGTAGAGGGAGAGAATGAAACATCCAGATTAAAGCCATGAATCAAAAGCCATCCCGAAAGTGTCTTGGACCTTACGAGCAACACGTCGTTCCTTGCTTCAGTGCGAAACGGAACAGGTCACTTGCAAGGGCACGAAAAGTTTTTCAGATTTGGATGAGCAGTGGAGCCAGGAAACTTTGTCACAACTTCCACCTCCAAATGCTTAATTAACGTAAAGCACACATTCAAACACACACACAGTCAGGCTCTACTGCAAGGTTCACCAATTAGTTTTTTTTCTCAAGGGGCATATTTTGACAAGGGTACCAGTCCAGTGGCCAGGTCCGTGCGCACAGGAAAAATTGGGATTTAAAGGTTTTTGTTAAAGGTAGGGGAAGTGATTTGAAATTCATGGTGTAGTACCAGCCTGGTGCACTAGGGGCCCCCTAGGGATGCCGCGATTCGATATGCTTATCGCATATCGACGCGATATGAGCCAAAAAACTTTATCGAGATCGCATCGCACTATGGCGAAAAATGGCGATAAATTCTGCGATTGATTTGCTCCATTAATTCACTCCATTCCAGTAATCCACTCCCGCTTTTCGTTGTTTCTAACCAGCATGCATTGCGGCGCAAGGCAGGGCCATCTATTAGAAGAATTGCGACATTGAGGGGGCGGAAAAACAGCCTGGTCACGTAGTTCCAGTTGTCCCAATTCAATATAAGTCTATGTAGATTAGCCGCCATTGGGCTGACCCCATGAAGTGAACAGAGTTTGCGCAAGAGCTCTACCTCTGGGCAGAGCCCAGCCAGAGGGGAGAGCTGCTGCTGTTGTTGGCTAGTTAGCAACTTAGCAAGTTCACATAGCACCCATCAAGCAGTCATGTCGGCGGTTTGGTAGTGTTTCAGTGCTTTCTCATTTTAGAAAATGAGAAAGCACGGACAGCGAAATGTATCACTTACAAAGTGGACGTCGCACGCGGTGGTCATGCGTCTAATCGCCATAATACGACCAACCTCATAAACCACTCGAGGTGTCGGGACTCGGGAGGGGGGTGGGGGGGAAGAGAAGTTTGGAATAGTGGTGGTGATAGTTCTACCGTTCCATGCACCGTTTTGTGGTGGTGATTGTGGAATAACGCGCCGGCATTGTGTGTGTGTGTGTGTGTGTGTGTGCGCACACGCTTGTCCGTGTGTCTCGCTTTGTATGCTTGCCTGTGTAACTGCCTGTATGTGTGTGTCTGTCTCTCTCTGTCTGCCTGGCTATGCTACCAACGGTAGCATTGTATTCTCCAGGCAGAATGAGTGAAATTAGACCCTGGACTCTCAGCTTTGGACAGTATTGCAACTTGCAGTTTTGCTGTGTGTGTGTGTGTGTGTGTGTGTGTGTGTGTGTGTGTGTGTGTGTGTGTGTGTGTGTGTGTGTGTGTGTTTGTGTGTGTGTGTGTGTGTGTGTGTGTGTGTGTGTGTGTGTGTGTGTGTGTGTGTGTGTGTGGTGGGGGGGGGGGTGGTCCACTCAGTTCTTAGTGCAGTGAACAGACACTACCAGAAAAAAGAAAAATGTTAAAGGGGAATTCCACCCATTTTCTAAATTTTCCTGAGAAGATACAAACGTGAACCAAATGGACTCTAGCGGGTCCATTTGGTTCCATTTGTACCATCTTGGGCCTGAAAGAAAAAGATATGCCAGATATACAACATCATACAGAATTAAATATGTGCTGGATCGATATCGAATCGAAATTTATCGAAAATCGAATCGCTTTTGGCACTGATTTATCGAAATCGAATCGAATTGGAAAAAGTGTCATCGAGGCATCCCTACTAGGGCCCCCCAAAAGTAGCTACACTATGTGAACCTGCTGCTCTCTCCTGATTGGAGGAGAATTGTGGTGACCTGGGGAACTTTTATTAGCTCCTCTGCTAACGTGGGGGAGGTGGAAACTCCATATGTGGTTTCCACACCTTATAATAGAGTATTTTAACAGAAAAAAAAATTTTTTTTGGGTGATATCTGACAGAAGTGAAATCACTTCCCCTACCTTTAATTGATTAAAGCAGTGGTTTTCAACCAATGGTCGGGAGACCACCAGTGGTCCTTGGGAGGGTTCCAGGTGGTCCCTAGCAAAGTTGGTTAACCAGATGTAACTCTTGAGAGCGTAAAATTCATTTTTCGCTCTCAAGACTTAAAATGTTCATCTGAATCAACCCAAGTCTACACAACTAGAATATTAATGGTCATTTTGATCTGTATGTTTGCCTGTTTTGTTTCACAAATCCATTTTGTGGCCAAAAAGGCAAAAGAAATCTTTAATTTTTGGGTCTGTGGGGCTAAAATGTCCTCAAATGCTGGTTTGTGACTCAAATGGTGAATAAATAGCCAAACCCCTGGATTAAGGGATCATTACACTTATTATATATATTTAATTATAACTAATATACTACTAATATGAAGGTCCCTGGAACTACAGTACATTTTGACCTTTTTTTTCCCTGGAACTAAAATTTTGTTGAGGAAGCTACATTTCTTCTCTAGAACCTTAACTTTTGTCCCTGGAAATAAGATTCTTTCTGCCACCATCTGGACATTGTCCTAGTGGCATTAAATTGAGTGAATAGAGCTCGTGCTATAGAGCAATTAAGCTTAAATTGAGTGTCAATTATGGAGTCAAAATGCAACGATAACATAGATTTGACAAAAATTGCAATCGGAGATAATACCAGACCACCATCCAGTATGATCCTTTAAACCAGGGGTGCCCACACTTTTTTGCCTTGATAGCTACTTTCAAAATGACCGGCTCAACAAGATCTACACAGCAAAAATGTTCCATTACGGAAAATCCATTTCAAGGCCCCTAGAAGGTTTTGCTTTGAAATAGTGGTGATGGTGTTACTTAATGTTATAGTGTTTAAGAATAATGCACTTATAATGAAAAATAGAGCAGTAGAATTGGAAGGTTTTCCGGTTTGAAAACAGTTTTTGAGGTTTGAGTTTACAGTTTGTGATATTGAGTTTAGTTTCTTGCAACCAAAACTCACATTTTTGTCCACAAATTGTCCACAATAACGGTTATTTTCCATTTTCTAATTGTATGGACTCTTGAAAATTATGTAATTCAGATGTTTAAATATAATTTAACTCTTGAGAGTGTACCAAATGGACCCGTGAGGGTCCATTTGGTTTCATTTTAACGCTCTCAAGACTTACAGATCTATAAGAGTCAATGTGCTGGGGGACTGTCATGTGATCTACCTGCAGGACCTGTGTGATCTACTGGTAGATCAGAATCTACCTTTTGTGCACCCCTGCTTTAAACAAACCTCTCCATATCTTGTGGAGTGTGGTGTTACGTTAAGTCTGTCCCAGCTGTATCTACAGTATACTTCCTTGCCCTTCTGTGTACGGTACGTGTGCTTATGTGTATATGAGAAACAAGAGTATGGAGGTATAGTTTCATCATCTAAAGAATGAAGCGACCAGGCTGTTCCGTTTCGGAATTCACCCACGTTGTGGCACAGCAAAAAAAAACAACTAAGCATCCGAGGCCCCAGTAAATACATATGCAGGGAGAAAACGTTGAATTAGTAATGAGTTATTTCTCCCCGCGGCGCTCGTATATAGTGCGAGACGGGAGGAAAAATAGGAGTGCGAAAGGGGAGCGAAAGTGTGAGGAAGGAAGAGGGAGGCCGAGAGAGAGAGAGGGAGAGAGGAAAAAGAGCAGTGACAGATTAGAGGGAGAGAGGGGGGAAGAGGAGCAGCGCAGATGGAGAGATGTTATGGAGGAGAGGACTTCATTAAAGTGGCATTCATTACCACATGGTTGTGTGTGTGTGTGTGCGTGTGTGCGTGTGTACAGTACTGTGTGTATCAGTGGATCTTTCCCGTCTCTCTGCGCCTTCATCCGTCATCTCCCAGTACACACATATCTGTCCCCCCTGTTCCCATTCTCTATCCTCCCATTGTTCTTTTTTAATTCTCTCATTCTCTGCATCCCCATCTCTCCCCCCCCTCTCTCTCTTTCTCTCTGTCTCTCTCTCTCGCTCTCTGTCTCTCTCTCTCTCTTTCTTTCTCTCTGTCTCTGTCTCTCTCTCTCTCTCTCTCTCTCTCTCTCTCTCTCTCTCTCTCTCTCTCTCTCTCTCTCTCCGGCCTCCTCTTTCTTGTTGCTCTCTTGGGTTCATCTCTACTTCTCCTCCCCTGTTCCAGCTCCAGCTATTTAGGCTGTACTGTGGTTGTTATGGCCTGCAGTGCTTTCTTTTCTTCTTACAGGGTTATAGTCCCCGCACCTGTTGTCCGCTCTGGTGCTTTTTCTGGGTTTCATGCAGGGGTGGATCTAGGCATGGCAATGCCCCCCCTAAATGCCCAGACTGCCCCCCCCCCCCCCAAACACGATGCCATGCAAAACAACCCAAGATATTTCAAATTAAAGTGCTTATAATTAAAATGATTTGAAACACTACTGCTGCTACTAACTAACTACAGCTGTGTCACCACTAAACCAACAGCATTTCATCATTGAAAACAGAAAACTCCTTTAGCTTTATGCATGCTGCGTGTCTGTTGCAACTTCAACAACAACTGATGTTATTATTGATGCTTTACTTGACTAATAAAAGTCCTGTAACCGAAAATGGTATGGGTGCGACGCCCCCATACCATTTTCTCTTGCCCCTCCAACATGTTCTCTTGCCCCCCCCAAATGGGACATGTTTCATCCGCCCCTGGTTTCATGCTTAACTCTTGCACTCTTCGACGTTCTGTTAGTAGCTAACGGTATTTGCATGGTTGCCCTTATCTTAATTAGCACCTACCCCCATGAGACCGCTTTGGACGAGCATCTCTGTTAAGCCCCCTAATCACACCGAAGGGACAAGAGCCGTTTTAGCGCAAGTCCCCGAGGTGTAATATGCCTTGTTGCATTTGGTGACCCGTGTTGACGCGCGTCGTCCCAAGCGGTTCAACGGATGTATAGTGGATGGGCCGTATCACACCGAAGGGACAAGACCGCTTCAGTGTTGTGACTCTTTGCGACCGTTTAGACTCCCAAAGGAGTTGCAAGGTGACCTTTTTGGTGTGAAAAGGCTTTTAGCGCGGGACACCATCTCTCCTCAGCCTCAGTAATAAAGGTGGATTGTAAAACGGATGATTTTCACAATGACTCGATTTACCCGTTCTGGAGAAACCGATTTTGTTATACCTTTCAAGTGGTGTTAAAAGTCAATCAGAGATGGCTCGTATAATGTCGTTTTGTGACAGGCGGATAACATTCTGCCCTTTCTCCCTCCACTCACAGAGAAACAGGTCAGCCGTGTATGTTGACATAATTATGATCATGTCCATGTTAACACCTCAAGTGCCCTTAACGGCGTTGGTCCGTGTGACAAGTCCATGTTGTTAAGATGGACTCACAGGTCCCTCACTGGCACATGACGTGTTAATATTAATTATTAGATTTTTTTTTTCCGTTGATGCACAACATCACTATCAGTATTGGCCGGTCATAAAAATAATCAGGGATCTGTCCCAAAAAGCCTGGTCAGAGCACTCCTACTCAGGAGGCAGTTGCCCTGCTGTGACCCAAGGTGTGACCAAGAGGTCAGAGCTCTGATGCTGTGAATGGTGTTTATCTCTAGCTAAACCTTCCTAATGCATTGTCTTCAACACCTCTCCCTGAGAGGATATTAATATTTTCCATAATAAAAAAGAAAAAAAAAAAAAAACGTAATACAAACACGCTGCAGCTGAGCATAATCCTGTGTACTCTTTTCGATCACAAAGACAAAGAGGCAACAGTTAAAAATGACTTAATCTTTTGGCCCGCGTCGTTGCACTGCGCTGCGTGTGCGAGGTGTTATGATGACGACTTGTGCTCTGCATATGTACCAGTACATCTTCCACGTATTATTTGTCATTGGGATTTGTCATTTTTTGCCTCGTCCTCTTGCCAGCTCTCGCTCCATCATCGGCGCCTTACGTAACAGCCCAAGCTGTTGGTGGAGACGGATCCCTGACAACAAACCACTGTTTTATCAGCACGCGCCGCCATTTCCAGCTCCCAGTTCAATCAAAGCGGAGATGGGTTTTCCCCCCCAAAAAGCCGTCTGCCGCTCGGTCTTTTGGGGCCTGTAACTATTCACTTGAAGAGCTGTAACGTCCTTGAGTGTGATGGGAGCCAGCTTTTGATGTGCTGCAGCACATCAAATGCATTTAAATTGACTCCACTTTACCATGACTAGACAGGCTTTCCATTCACTGTGGGGGGCAGGATGCAGGATATATATATATAAAGCAGGACATCACCTCGTACCTAATACATTTGATAGCTAGCTCCAAGTATAATTCACTCTTCACATTGACATCTTTATATAGATCACATCTCCTATAGGCCTACTGCGTGAACAAAATCAACTTAAACTATTTACTTAACAGGATAAGAGCCATAGACGTAAAAACGAGGTATAAACAAGGGTATAAACAAGGACAAGGACTTAGCATCTTCTCAGCATCTTTACGTTAGGATCGTTTTTAACCTACTAAATCATGTCAAAAAATATTGGGGTGCACGCGCATTTGTGCACACGCACAGACAGTATTTAGGTCAATATCTGAGCATAATGTGTCAATCGGTGGCCAGATTGATGCATTATGATGCATTTGGCATTTCTATCGTCACAGCTGGTGTGAGGCAATGTACCCATGGCCATATTCACCCAGGATGTATTTGCGATGGGCCGGAAGTGACCCATCTGTGTCCATAGCCACACTTAGATTGGTGGGTGGGGGTGGGGGGTTGGATTCAAAAGGCACAGTCACAAGTTTTCAAATGTAACCTAAAAATGGTACATGACTGCGGTTTGTGATTTATTTATTTTTTTAGTTTTGCGCTCAATCAATCATCATTAATTAATGCATATAAATGACACTGGACTAAAAGGAGGCGGAAAATCTGGCAAGGAGTTAAAACTCCTACAGCCACTCTCACTGATAGATTCTGATGGAAGAGTACGGTTGGTGAACAGTAGTTATTTCTCGAACTTCTCTAACGTTGTTGGAGTCAGATTTATTCTGACTTTCCTGACAGATCCTGAACCTGTTGTTTTGGGAAGAGCACTGCAGGTTTCACTACATTCTTGTGTTGACTCGTGAGGTGTAAACCTAGCGAGACATTATCGCGCATCGGTGTTGCAATCGTGGATGCAACCGTGGTGAAGTGCTATTCTCGCCCTGTTCTCTGTGTGCGTGCTTCACCTTTGTGTGCAAACGGAGCATAAATCAGGCTTGATGAACTGCAGCTTGCTTGAAAAGAGAACAAGCTCTGGTACCATGATCATAGAGTGTTCCCTCCAGGTCTGATGGGTAACTGGAAGGCTTTTTGAGAGTGTGCAAATGGACCTGCTCATTGCTTCACATTTGTTTGCTTAGTGTCTATATTACTGTTTTCAGTCCAGTGATGATAGCTGCAAGCTACTGGTAGATCACGAAGCCCTGGTTTACACACAACAGGAGGATTCTAGCTATATTCCGACAAATCAAGGCCGAGAGATCACAAAAAAATCCTAAGCGTTCTTCCTCCACACTGACACTGACGAAAAAACAGCATGCGAAAGTTTTGCGAAAGAGTGTGTGCAAGTGCACTTTTCCATTGCATCTTCTGAGCGGTGTAGTTCATGTGCTGCCTGCCACTCAGCATGTGTTAGCCAGTGTGACGTCGTCTGTGAGGAGAGTGAGGGAGAAAAACTACCTCAATCCAGAGCCCTGCTCAGGGAGGGTGCTGACCAGCCAGGAAGGAGGGTCATCATTATTATAGCACAGGCCTGGCCAACCCGCGGCTGGGCGAGCCTCATGCGGCTCTTTGGCTGGTTTCCATGCAGCTCTTTAAAGGGCTTTCACCAGGCCCGGATGTAACCTTTCCAAATTGGAAGTGGCAGGTGAAAATGGCATGATTATATTAGACAAGTAAGCATCAATAATAACATTAGTTGCTGTTGCAACAGACGCACATCATTGAATCATGAAATGGT